>CM061231.1:111456748-112656748 GCA_030844895.1 Ambrosia x helenae | reverse complement strand
AGCTATTTTCCCTAGACTGAATAAGAAACTGTGCAGGTATCTGAATGAGTTTTGAGTCGGAGGGAGAATCTTTGTCAGGAATGCCTATGCTGCCATCGCCAACGTCCAGCAACCACTTGGAGAAGTTTGTTGTTGCCTGTTTTTCAGACGCGGTTGCTCCAGAGTGCAAAACATGCATGTTTTCTGTGAGCCTATGAACTTTGAAGCTGTTCCACAAATACGATTTAAGAAGTGATGATGCGACGATTTCAAGTTTTGACGATTTAGGTTTTACCGGAAGAGTTTGCCTGAAATCACCCCCTAATAGTACTGATTTGCCACCAAAAGGCTTTTCTTGATTGCTGAGAATGTCTCTGAGACTTTTATCCAAAGCTTCAAAGCACCTACGGTCGCTCATTGGTGCCTCATCCCAAACTATAAGGGATGTTTCTATAAGAAGTTGTGAAAGATTAGTTTTTTTTTAATGTGGCACAAAGAGTCGTCGGTTAGGTCAACGGGTATCTTGAAGCGAGAATGTACTGTTCTCCCGATGGTAATAGCAAAGAAGCAATTCCAGATGCTGCGACGGCTAAAACAATTCTTCCAGTTGACCTAATTGCAGTAATAATGGCAGTCCACAGATATGTCTTGCCTGTGCCACCATGACCGTATAAGAATACAAGGCTTTGTGTATTTGTGGCCACGGATTGAACGATCATATCATATAGTTCTCGTTGTTGTACGCTTAGGCCACGCATCATAATAACATTCTGAGGAGTCAATGCCTCTGTATCGTAGCACTTTTCCTCCATAAGCAATCTGTTTTTTAATGAACTGAGCATGGATGCAGGAGGCATAGGAAGACCAAAATCAGCGAGTGACTTAGAGTCGGTATTTGAATTAAGCAAAGCCTCAAGCTCATAAAGCACATGGTGCTGCAAGTTTGAGGAGCCAGGATGTGCTGCTGATGTGCCGGCAAGCTGTTGGAAGGTGAGAGTTATGTCATCACTCATTTTTTTGCCAATGTTGCTGCCACAAAGCCACTGGATTTGATACCTCACAATATAACAACATGTGAACAAACAAAGTTCTTAGCTCTGCAGATGTAGCCCAGACTGCGGCCTCGGAAAAAGCACCGGCCCATTCTCTGTCGTCCCCTATCAAGCCTAATTTCTCACAGGCAAGGTGATACGTTGGGCAAAGGACACCCGATACTGTACGTATTTCCTCAAAAGAGCGGCAACCTCTTTGGTTTCCGAGCAGCAACCTCAGGTAAAAAGCCTCGCCACATGTGGGATGAATATATGCTAGGCGGCCTATTGTAGGATTTGTTGCCAATACTCTTTCAAGCCAACCTTTGCCGGACGGCTCCCATCTGTATCTTGATGGATAGTCAATGTATGTAAGATCTCTGCCAGAGGGATCAGTTTGATTATTTTGTAACCATTCAGTCAAGGTTGTTTTTGCTGTTGCCGGATTTGTTAGTATATTATGTAGCTGTTGATTGTCTTTGAAGGTAACATTTTGCAAGCTTTCAAGGTGAACAGCCAATAAATGAACGGGTGGGCTCCTGTGGTGGATAGGAAACTGTAGAATTCTCCACGCTGCCTCATGGGGGCAAATGAATCTTCCTTCTACAAAGTTAGCGATCTCGTTAATGGGCTCAGAAACGCTCGGTGCAATTTGTGACGGAGAATCAGACGATGTTTTGATAGTATAGCGGATACGGTCCGTACCCTTAGAGATATACTTAAAGAGGTACTTAATTAACATATTCCAGCCACAGTATTCGACGTTAATGTGAGCCTCAAAGCGCAGGCACAAAATTCTATTGTAAGGAACGACATAACCATTGTCGAGGGGTATACCGCCCTTATCCACTCGAACACCACCGGATGATCTTTTGTAATGAACGTAACCCTGTTTATCAAATCTGGTAAGTAACTCAAAAGGTTTCGGGAATGACTTTGGACACCGACCGTCTATCATACAGGGCGAGTTCATTCGCGGTAAACCGCAAGGGCCGTGCATCATTGATTCAGTGACAATTCTATATAAAACGGGATATGTTGATGGGTCAGGTATTTCTGTAGTAATGAATCTATCAATATCTGTGACCTCTCGTATTTTGTACTCAGGGGTGACCCAAAGAAGCATGTGACAATGCGGGAGGCCTCGCTTTTGGAATTCAATTGTGTATAGATCTGCGAGAACATTTAATGTCAGTAATAATAGGAAGCAAGTGGAAGGTAAGCTTTAAGGTTATTGTGTGTGTGTGTTGTGGGTTTGGGGGGGGGGGGTGTACCTGTAGCCACATCACCAAAAGGCTTTTGTGTCTTTAGGAAGGTCATTAACGCCTCGACCTTTAACTGAAAAACTCTAGCGATAATGTCGGGCCTATCCTGAGCAGTTGCACGACAGGTGTGAGCGAGATAGCGTTTGATCTCAGGCCAGTTCACATTACATGTGAAGGTTATAAAGTAAATTGCGGGTTACCATTTACTCTACATATTGCAAGGACATCCTGATAGTGTCGATACATGTACCGCGGGCCCCCGGTAAAGGAAGAAGGCAAAATTATTCGTTTCCCTACCGAACGACCCTCAGTATCACCTTTTGAGAAAGCGTCATGGATGCCACGCAAGAACTCAGAGCGGAACAAATTTTGGTTGTTTCGATAGTATTCAAGCCTAGACTGCTCAATGCACACGTACGCGTCAACCAAATATTGCTGAAAAAGCCTACCTGCTCGCAGAAGCAAAGTGTACACATTATGGCGGTCATGAATTTGGTAAGAGTAGAACATGTCCATGGTAAGGTTTTTGTGTTTATCATTTGAGGTTAATTGAAGGTCAGGAGACCGGCCTGCCTCACCTGTAGGGAAAAGAAGTGGGTACTGTAGAGGCATATATGAAGGATGTAGCTTACTTACACGCTTTGGCATACCAGCCTTACAACGTACAACAATATCAAAGGTGCTCACCAAAGGGTCATTGTCATGTACAATAGCCCCAAGAGTTCCGGAGGCAGGCAAGCCACTGGCGTTATTCCTACAGTTATTGTAAAGCGTGATAGCGAAATCGGGTACATGTTGTTGCGAGCAAAGGTCAATGGAACTCCGGAAAAGGCGTACATACTCATTGGTTTCAGACAAGGTAGCTGTAATAAGGGAGACAACATCAGGCGACAGACGATGTTCATTGCTGTTGTTGAAAAATCTAAGCCTGTTATCAATCTCGTTCAGTGTATCGTAAACGTACATTTGCAGGAACCTTGGGTTTTCACCGTCTGGAGGACACAAAGAACCTATCCAGTGTGATACCTGGCCAGCAATCTTAAAAACATATGGACCATTGGTACGGTTAATTGTATCATCTATGTTTGCACCAAATGAGGTCATAGAGAACATGGAATTATATGCTCGGATATTTAGCATGAAATGTGGGTCAGAATATAAGTTTTTAATAGACAAGGGTGGAGCAACCAGAGAAGGAAGGCGTACAGTACCTGCCTTGCAACATGTGTTATACCTATGCCGGTCTCTTAGAGGAGAGGACTTAAGGCGCTCCTGAAACCAGAATAACGCACCACAGTATTCACATACACAATCACAATCCCCGAGGTCAATGTATGCTGGACCAGGAAGTAGCATAGGTATTGAAGCGGCAGAGGAATGCGCGGGGAAAAGAGAGTGCTCAGGACCGTTGGTTAGTAGCAGCACGTAGAATGGCTGAACGCCTAACAACCTGACCAGCAGTTTGTGTACCATGCTGACCCTGGGAAGTAGACGACGGTGAGGCAGATGAAGATGCCTCGTAAGCAGGAGACATAGCCGGTACAAATTTCCGTTTAGTATTCGGCATAAGCAATAGTACCTTGGTGAATACAGCGCAACAACAAAGAGGTAAATAACCACTGAGTAAGGAAAATAATAAATTTAGCAGAAAGCAAATGAGGAGTGAAGAAAATGCCATTTGCAATGAATAAGGGGGAAAACAGGGAAGAGGCGTCAGGTACGGTAATGTACTGGTGGAGTGTAAAAGGTAGTAAACATAACGTATTCCTGGTATGAACAGAGAAAAACGGCAAGTTATACAGTTTTTCTAGTGCGAAATATAGCAAAACGCTGCAGGGCAAGGGTAAATAATAACGACCGTTGGATAGAGGACGTAGTAGCCTACGCCTAAAGGCCTAGCTAGACAAACGGGGTAGGCTATCAGGTGGGGAAACGACATACCTTTGGGGAAAATAAGAAATGAACGCTTAGATTTTTCGGGAAACTGGCCGGAACAGAAACGACAATTGTTCAATAAAAAGCGAGAAGAGGAAAGCCTGCAGGGCCGCTTCTTGCTGGAAAAAAATCTTCCTATTCAAATGAAAAGCTGGGAAAAGAAGAAAGATGTCGCCTAATTCTCTTCCTTAGACCTAAATTGTAAAGCCTACAGTTTAGAACCTCCTGGTGGCAATATTTAGAAGACGGCCTAACGGAAAACGTAGCAGGTAAGTATATGTATAACATATGAAGAAGCCATACATAATAACAGGTGGCTTTCTACAGATGTGATCTGCGCCATGAACGTGACGATAAAACCAGTATTCTCTTAAAACTTATTCCCAAGAATAGTGGTTCGCCTAGTGCCTATGAGTAGCCAAGTAAGAAATTTGCCAGAACAGCAAATGACGACATAAGGAAGAAGGAAGATGACTAAAAAATAAAAACACTTAACAACAGCATTTAGGCGAACATGTGGAACGCATACTTGAAAGCGAACGAACATAAGAGTTACATCAGAGGCCAGTAAGCAAAAAATAACATAAACCTAGGTTCCTAGCGGCCGTCTCCCTCGCTGAGTTAAAGCGTAGTTATATCATGTGGGTAGGTAAATAACAAAAGATCAATACAGGGGTAAAAAATAGAAGAAAAGCCATGTTAAGAGTAACCTAAAGCAGATGATAAAGTGCATTTCAAACAAGGTTCATGAACAATTAGCTAAATAGGTAAATAGTGTTGGTATGCCTAGGCTTTTGTGTTTCAGCTTCTTAAGAGGTTGTGCTAGTATACAAAGTCTTTTATGTTGCAGCTTATTTTTTGATTTCTTTCTATCAAAACCACAACAGTCAAGAAGTCCATTATAGGTCAAAGCTCAAGTCACAACTTAGTATGTTTTTGATGCCTAGAGATACAGAACATATAGCAAATTGTAACAAATCTGGTTCTACGCATATCAATCACACCATAGCTATAAATCCTACTCCTGGGGGCCCAAGAAAAAAAAAAAACAAACAAAAAAGAATGAAGACTAAGACGAGCAATTAGATTTTTAGGAAATTTTATCCATAGTAGCGGAACATTTACATGAACATTATCATTATCATTATAATCACACAGCCTAAAAACACTAACCAAAGCACTCGCAACAAAATCAAGGCATGACTAACATCGTTAAAAATACCTACATCATCTACAGGCGAACCGATTCGTAACGGAAGTACGTGTTCGTGAGGCTCTCTGTCTTCGAATGATGAATCGTCGTCATCGAGCTATTCGTCTTAGGCGTCTACATCCTCGGCGTCTTGTTCGAGGTGCACCTGGACTTCGATTAATCTGTATCGGTAATCTTCCGCTGTTCTTGAGATGAAGATTTCTAAAGCGGTATAGAGGAAGAAGAAGAAGAAGAAGAACAGAGGACCGAAATTGAGACTAATAACTGAAGTGACCATCAAATTTGAATCCTATTATACCAAGAATTCAATGAGATCATGAATCATAACATAGCAATCTGGATTTTTTGTACAAACATTATGTTTTAGGAAACGAAAAAAAAATATTGAAACCTAAATCTCTTAGATACGGTTAAGGAAGAGAGACAAACCTGGTAGAACAACAGTCGCGCCTGTTTTCCGACAGCAAACCTACAGTGGAAAGACACATATGAGTGAGAAACCTACAAACGAGGTCTGGCAACCAAAGGGAGAAGAAGAAGAGAATGACGGGAAACCTTTCAGAGGATCGCAGAGGAGATTTGCAATAGTGGATTTTTTTTAGAAGAAAGTATTTAGGGGCAACAGAGCTAGGAGACGTGGCAAGAGAAAAAATTGAGGTGAGAGCACGTGGAAGGGAGGCACAGGTGAAAGAACTATTCATGCTCACTTTCTTTTGATCTATAGTGTAATATGGACTAAAGCATCTAAAGCATCTCTTGGTTTTAGAAAATTGGCTGAAGATCGGCCCTTAGGTTTGCTGTCACGTTGACCCATATTACAAAGATTGTATTTGACTCTGACTTTGACTAGTTCCTCTTCACTTATTAAACCTAAATTTTTGGGGTTTGTTTGTTTCTTAACTGCTTCCCTTTCTTCATTCATCATACCTAATATTTTTTTGAAAAAAATTCTAGGGTTACATAATGGATTTGAGGTTAATCCCTCAATCCGGTTACCTCCATCCATAACTTGTTCTTCATATGAGAAAGCGATCCTACCAAAGCCGTATTTCTTCCCATCAGACCGTCGCTCTTTAGCTACGAGACCTAACCCTCCTGTTCCGCTGTTGCATGTGACCATTAGTGCATTCCACAACGATTTTGCTGTGGGGTACTCGGTAAGGTTGCTAGTGAGTGCCGGTTCGATATTTTGTATGATCCATGAAAAAACAACCAAGTCATCATGTTCCCATTGTTCAAAGGCTTCGTCACGTGGGTCTGGAGGATCTAAGTTCAAATGTTTTAGTAAGGCTTTTGATTTTTCGCTAATGGCGACCCGGATCATTCGGGTCCATAACGCGTAATTCTAACTATTCAGTTTGAGATTGATGAGTAGGCTGTCTGAAAGTTTGGGTTTGTTTGGTTGGGAATTAAACCCATTTTTCAGTAGGTTGGTAAGTTGTAGGGAAAGATCGTTGCCCGAGTTACCGTCTTCGGACATGGTGACTCGTTTGGTTCTGCGTGTTGCAAAAAAATGGGTAAATGATGAGCAGGTCAAAAAGTTGAACACTGCTCTGATACCATATTGTTAATCAGAGACAAAATAGTATTGAATATGTATTGTTATTGATGATATAGATTAACAATATAGAGTCCTTTATATAAGCTTTACAAGATCTTAAATAAAAAGGAAGGAGCTCAAATGATTATTAAATCAATAGCTGTCAAATAAACTCTGCTGGGCAAATCTTTTCTAACATGGGGTACTAGTTGAAGAAAGGCCTGAATGAGACAATATCTATCTATAATTATTTGTAAGTCACTATTCTATATCTAGTCAGGATGAGTATATATTTGTAAGTCACTATTCTATATCTAGTCAGGATGAGTATATACTTATCAACGTTTTATTATTGTCTCATTATCTTGTAATTCAATTACGCATCTATATATATTAACGGGCGGGAATGCCCGCGTGTTGCCGCGAATACTTATGTTATTTTTTTACACACTCGGGATGACAGTCTTCCTTACATGGACCAAGAGGAGGAGGTGGCTTTTAACATAATTAATGAATAAAATATTAATGGAATTAGTTAATCAAATAAATACGGGTGATACTGCGGCACCGACAATTTGCAAACACAATACTTGCTTATGTTAGTTTGTCAATTATTTAGGTTAAGTTAGTTGCTTATGTACGACACCGAATTAAAAAAAAAATTGGTATTGGATTTATTAATTCAAAGTTTGGTCCATTGACCAATAATAATCCGAATTTTATCGTTGGACCAGGATAATCCCAAATGAACATGTGGGTGTAAAAAATGAACATCCATTAACTTTGAACTAACTGAGTTAGTTCAAGATGACGTGGCTGCTAAGGTGGCGTGCTGACGTGGCAGATGTTGACATGCCAAGTCAGCTGCCACGTCAGCATCTCATCCACGCAGCATGCCACCTCAGCAGCCACATCATCTTGAACTAACTCAGTTAGTTCAAAGTTAACGGAGGTTTATTTTTGACACCCATATGTTCACTTGGGATTAGGGCTGTTCAAATCGCTTGCCGCTCATGGCTCGCTCGAAAAACGCTCGCTCGATCTTACGCTCGGTTGTAAATGAGCAGATCGGCTCGGTTTAGTTTGTAAACGAGCCAAGCACGAGCAAAGGTCCGCTCGGCTCGAATAAATTTTTATTTATTTATTATATATTAATTATAAATATAGACACAAATTACAGATATATTTATAGCTTTATACATAACATTCTATTTGATTTAGCTCAAATATATGCAAACAAAATATAACTAGCCCACTTAACCCAATAAAACATTTAAAACTAAGTTTAATAGTAAAGCCATAAGTCATGAGGTGACAGTCTTGACTCCTCTATGTTATTAGTCGTCAATCACTAATCGTCGTTTGATATCACCCTACGTCACAATGCAACAACTGTTCTCTGCAGTATGCTCATCGCCTCACCAGACTCAACCTAAGCCTCATCCTCTCACACTCGGATTTCAAAATTAGTGTTATCATCGGACAGTTTGGCCTTAGTTGTCACCTGACAATGAAAACATCAAACGAAACATCCTAATTTTATGGTTGTCCAAATTATTCTGTGCTCGATTCTCGCTCGACGCTTGTTTGGGGATATTAACGCTCGAAAAATGCTCGCTCGGCTTTTTGATCGATTGTAAATGAGCCGCTCCGCTCGGTTCAATTTGTAAACGAGCCAAGCACGAGCAAAGCTTCGATCAGGTCGGCTCGGCTCGTGACCAACCCTACTTGGGATTATCCTGGTCCAATGTTAAAGTTCGGATTATTATTGGCCAATGGTCTAAACTTTGGATTATTTAAATCCAATACCCAAAAAAAAAAAAAAAAAAAAGATAACATGTCAAGTACAAAGATGTTCAAAATATAACCACCTGTGATATAAGTAATATGTGAAAGGTACAAATGTCTTTACAAAGAGTCAAACCGGTATGTGCTAAGTTCAAATATATATGAATTTCAATAAGAAGATAGCATCAAGAATCTACTATTATATAACTAAAAAACCTAACTTCGACATGCATAATTAAAGTCATCAAGAAAAAAAAGAGAGAATTCCATGCCAAAAAACCAGTCCAGGCCAGTTGCTAAAATAACAAAAAAACAGTCCCGAAAAGCAACTACATTGCTACCCAACATTATCGTTAAGTTAAACATCAAATCAAATTAAACTCCGAGTCGTTTGCAACTCTATTTTGTTTGATCAAAGAAACATCTTAAGGTGATGAAAGTAAACTTCATAGCCATTAATAGGATAAAAAAGATAAACCATAAATAAAAATAAACTTACATGTTCGACTTGAACTGCTTGCATGTTTTCAGACTCTGACCTTTGAACTCGAACAGTGCAAGGGTGCAACCCCATCTTCTTTATAAGTGTCATCAAGATTCAGGAAGTTCCTTCCTTGATATAAAAGTCTTGTTTCCATCAGTTAGACCACCCTAAAAGTTTCATAACTTGATAACTCATGTCAATAGATATGGACGGTAAGATTCACAACTGTAAATGAAAAATGTAGACTTTGACTTTTTATGTTTTTCTTTATTATAAAATTCGATTTAAAATGCGCCTTAAGAACCAAGAAGCTATTAAAGATTGCAAAGAAAATGATATTTCGCTTCCTTCATAAAGTTGCTTATAAATAAAACTCTTCAATCATAATTTGAAGAATAATGATATTCTACACGTTGAGGGGATACTTTTTAACTTTTGAAGATGTATTAGGTTTGCACCCCACTCCATATTATGGAGAATACACCACAGTGCCTAGTTAAGTGCGGAACTATGAGGTGTAAACCTGACTTAATTTTTAGCCTTGGAACCTAATTACTCTAAACAAAGAAAAGACTAATGGTTCAACTAAAAAGAATCACATGGAAGTAGTTGCTCTTGCTGCTTCTATAAATGATAAAGAGAACACATTCAATGTAAATAATACCAACCAATAAATCAAGTTATGCAAACTATACACATAAATAAGTAATTCAATTAAAATAATATCGTAGAAAACTCTATATTGCTGAACACGTACTATAAAAGTCGGTACTTTACAAAAAAATAACCAATCAAATGGCAGGGAAAATAATATTATACTCTCTCATTCACATAAATCAAATTCATCAAACCCGTACCACGCATGAACTTCTATACTTCTTCCCAGCATCAAACTTGCAAATTTTATAACAAAATTACGCACAAATGCAATAGTTTAGACTGAATAAGATTAAATAGCCTGATGATTCAAGATGATACCTCCAAACATCTCATTTGATGTTGGCCTTGATATGACCATGTGAACATGGATCTTTTATAGGGTAGGCAATGTAGTAAAACACTAATTACTTCATGTAGTAAAGATCAAATATTAAAGTTGGTGGATAAAAAAATTGATGAGAAAACACCATGAATTCAAGTTATATGCCTATTAATCCATGCCATGACATATTTGAGCAATGAAGAATTATTTATAGCGGAAGCTTAAGAAACTAAAATTAAAGAATACTTTTATTACCACCATTAAGCACAATAACAATCTTATAAATATAAGAGATGATTCAAATTCTTTCTATGAAAGGTTTCAAAAACAATGAATGCTTTAATCAAAAGAGATATTACTCACAATTATTATACCATTCAAGAGGGTCATTGATGAAGGGATGAGTTGAATATTATGGTTTCAAGGTCCATGGGTTGGGTTAGTTTTCTATTGCATCAGTGGTTTATACTATTGGGCTCAAAAGTTATACAACAAGGGTATAAAAGGAAGAATTTGGTAAAAAAAAATTAGGGAATTACACTATCGCTCTTTGTATGCCATCTTAAAGTTGATTTAAAATCACCTATTTATCCATCGAGTTTCTCTAATAAGGTATATAGATATAGATTAAAAAACCACTACAGTTGACATGACGCTCAATAATGTCATCCCTCTTTTTGGGTGTGACACGTGACATCCTCCCCCTTATTTCCCTCCAAAATTATTTCTCTCTCATGTTCCCAACAATTTTTAAACGTTAATAACTTTTATATACGAGATTCTTTAAAGAAAAAAATTACACCAAATTGACGAGCGTTTTGTTATCTTTCCAATGAGCACCATAGTGCTATATAAAAAAACGAAGAAAAAACGACTTTTTTGTGAGGTTTTGTTCATACTGGAAAAAAACACAATGTGTTCAACTAATTCATTAATCATGTGTAGGCAAGTCACTAATCATGTTTAAACTAGTAAATATAAATTCTATTTTTCATCTAGGGCAGAATAGGTTAAAACCATTTCTTTCCCAAAAAAAAAAAGTCACATCTTGAAGACCACCGCCTCAATCACACCCTGCAATTGTTGCTTAAGCCTCTGCTTCCCATCCAAACATATATCTTCTTTTTAATATACATTTTCATTCTCATTCAAATGATTAAAATCGTTGTTTTCTCATATTGTAGTACATTAATTTCGATGTTACATTATAACACATATTTTTAAAGGAAAAAATTACACCAAATTAACGAGTGTTTTATTATCTTTCCAACGAGTACCATGGTGCTATATAAAAACGGAAAAAAAAAGACTTTTTTGTGGGGTTTTGTTCATATAGGAAAAAACACAATGTGTTCAGGTAATTCATTAATCATGTATAGGCAAGTCACTAATCATGTTTAAACCAGTAAATATAAATTCTATTTTAATCCAAAGCAGAATAGGTTAAAACCACTTCTTTCAAAAAAAAAAAAAAGTCACATCTTCAAGACCACCACCTTAATCATGCCCTGCAATGGTTGCTTCAGCCTCTGCTCCTCATCCAAACATATATCTTCTTTCTAATATACATTTTCATTCTTATTCAAGTGATTAAAATCGTTGTTTTCTCATATTGTGGTACATTAATTTCTATGTTACATCGTAACACATATTTTAACACTTCATATTAGATTTGTCTATCCCGGAAAGCTTCAGGGATACAATCTAGTGTATATCTAAAGACAAGAATGATGATTGATAAATGTATATATATTAGAACACTGATTATTTCATTTTTAATAGAATATATTATTTAGAATATGCCATTATGTAATTAGGAAATTATCATTGTAATTATTTTGAGATTATCTCTTCCCCATTTAGTGGAATTGTAACTTGTATATATGTTATGTGATTAATGAGAAGGAGATAACCTTTGAGAATAATCTTTCGTGGTATCAAAGTCAAACTTAGAATCCCCCCCCCCCCACCACCCTTTATCCGCCGCCTCCTCCTCTTCTTCTTCTTTCTTCTACCCAACTTTTGCCGGCCCAAATCCTTCATTCCCACCATCTTGGAACCATTGGACACAACAAACACCCTGCCCCTATCCCACGACCCCATCCCGATCCACTACAGGCCAAGGTATTTTGAGCCAAAGACCTTCTCAGCCCAACTCTCAATAGGCGCAGTCGTATATTATCGGGTATGCTTCTACTGATATTGCTCAAGCTTTATACAATTTGACACTTCATCATAATAACCCATCATGGACTATGGACACCAACGCCTCAGGTACTATGTCTCCTCAGTCTAAAATGTTTCCGTCTATTTTTAATTATAGCATTATTCGCAACATTATTGTTGGTGATGGTAAAACCATTCGGTTTTAGGCCAAGGCGACATTACCTTACGACCACCTTTTCCTCATTTTTAATTAGAAAATGTCCTATATGGCCCAAACCTAGTTAAAAACCTAATATATGTCCGTCGTTTTACCACTAATAACCAATTATCTATTGAATTTGACCCTTATGGTTTTACTGTAAAGGACCTCCAGACCAAGAAACCTATCATAGGGTGTAATAGCTTGAGAGATCTCTACACTCTTAGCCCTTCCAACATCACAAAACTAACCACTGCCTCCATTTTTGCTACTATCTCTCAAGACATTTGGCATCAACGGCTTGGTCACCCTGGCCCAACTATTTTACAAACTTTAAAAACTTCTGCTTCTATTAAATGTAGTGCGTTGAATAATAAAGTTTGCTCTACTTGTATTTTTGGGAATCCCATTCGGATCCCTTTTGCTACTTCATTACAAGTACTTTTATGCCATTTGATCTTGTTCACAGTAATGTTTGGACCTCACCCATTCTTAGTAGTGAAGGGCACCGCTATTTTGTGTTATTCATAGATGATTACACCATTTTTTTTATGGAACTACCCCATCACAAATAAGTCCAATGTTTTTCAAATGTTTACCAACTTCACCACATTTATCCACACCCAATTTGGTCATAACATTAAACAACTATGGTGCGACAATGGTCGTGAATATGTTAACCACCAATTCCAAAACTTTTGTAACCAAAATGGGGTGCACTATCGCCTCTCTTGCCCCCGCACCTCATCTCAAAATGGGAAAGCGAAACGTAAAATTCGATCCATTAATAACATCACGAGGACTCTCCTTGCATAGTCCTCCATGCAAACACCTATTGGCACAATGCCCTATACACAACCACCTATTAAACATCATCCCAACCAAACTCCACGAATTCCAAGATCCAACTCAACGCCTAAATAATTGCTTTCCATCCTACAAATACCTCTGTGTTTTTTGTTGTCTTTGCCAGCCACTAATACCTCACACCACTATTCATAAATTAGAATACTGGTCCATGCCATGTGTCTTCCTTGGATATCGTCCCAACCATCGTGGTTATAAGTGTCTTGACCTAAAAACTAACAAACTCATCATTAATCAACATGTTTTATTTGATGAAACAACTTTTCCCTTTTTTTAACTCACCACAACCTTCCCTACAAACTTATACCTTTTTAGATGACTCCCTCAACCATCACTTACATCCTTATCTCCCATACTCACAAACCCATAACCAACCTACCCAGCCCACTCCTTCTGTTACCAATGCTCCCAAACCGTCACACACACCCAACCCAACTTCACCGACCCATATACCTACCCCTACCACACCGGCCCACCTTCCAACTTCCCATCTTGCCTTCACCCCATCCACGGCCCAAACCCAATATACTACCCCATCCGTCACCATACCCCCACCTCCTGGCCACCAAACTGACATAAACAACACCATACCGTCCCAACCCAATAACCCGTCCCCTACCCACAACCCAATCCTAATTCCGCCACCACCTCCACCTCGAACAATACAGACTCGTGCCATGTCGGGCATAACTAAACCTAAACCAATATTTAACCTCACTTCCACCACCATCGCCCCTATTCCAAAGAATCCCAAAGACGCCTTGTCTACTCCGGAATGGCATAACGCCATGCAAAACAAATTTAATGCTTTAATTAAAACAAGACTTGGGAACTTGTTCCAAGGCGAGATAATATGCATGTTATATGTAATATATGGTTGTTTCGACATAAGTACAATTCTGATGGTAGTTTTGAATGGTATAGGCCCGACTGGTTTGTGACGGTCGTAATTAAGAAGTTGGTGTGGATTGTGGGAAACATCAGCCCGGTTGTTATGCCGACCACCATTAGGTTATTTTAACTCTTGCCTTATCACAGTCCTGGTCTATTTTTCAGTTGGATGTCACCAACGCTTTCTTACATGGCAATCTTTCTGAGACTGTTTACATGTACCAACCAATGCGGTACAGACACAGGACTATCTAGACCATGTTTGCCTCCTCAAAAAGTCACTTTCGGTCTCAAATAGGCATCATGAGCATGATACCAACGCTTCATAGATTATGTCACATCCATTGGATTTACACAGAGTAAATGTGACAACTCTCTTTTAACCTTCCACCACGGGGGTGATATTGCTTTCTTATTAATATATGTTGACGAGATTATTCTTACTACCTCGTCTCAAGTGTTACGAACCACTCTTAAGTCTAGTCTTGTAGCCGAATTTCCTATGAAAGATCTTTGCCCTCTCAGCTATTTTTTGGTTATTAATGTCTCGCATCAAGGTAATACCATGTTTTTATCTCAACATTCTTATGCTCTTGATGTGTTGCAAAACACATCTCTTTTCCTATGTATTTTGTATATTAAAATTTTTAAGATACAGACACTCTTTGGTTTTATGATTCTTTTTACCACATATTGAGCATGTGGCCTTGGAACCTTCTAGTTTTTCAAGAACAATTTTCTTGCCATTAGGTTCTGTGATTTTAATCTCTTGACCCTCCAAATTAGTTGGTACTACCTCAACTAACTTTTGTTCCCTTTTGTCAGTGTTTTCAAAAACTGGAGTAGTGGTTCCAAAACCAAAGCCAAACTTCACATGACTTTTGGTCTGTTTGTTGAGGAGCATCTCAAAACCTTTACATGATTCCACTCATTTTTCACATTCAACTTGGGTGGCCTCAAGCTCCTTTTGACAAACTATGATATTTAGTTATCATAGTTTGGAGCTGGTCTTTGGTTATAGTTGCTTCATGTTTTAAGCTGCTTATTTCAGATTCTTTTTCAGTCAATTTTGATTTTAACTCTTTTGAAAGTTTTTCAAATTGGACTTCATCATCTAAAATTTTCTTCCTAAGGTTTTCATTCACCTCTTTAATGTTAGCAAATGCTATTACACATTTGTCTGAACACATATCTTTTAGGATTTGAGGAGATACCTTAGCAGCAGCCATCAATGCACAATCACACTTGCACTCACAATCATCAGATGCACCCCAGGGATCTGAGAGATTCACAACCTCTTCTTCAGATTTTGTATCTGCAATTACTTCATCAAAAATATCATCAGTCACAATATCATATTCAGTTACCACATCCTCATATTCAACTTCTTCAACCATAGCCATGAAACAAAAATTTTCTGGTTCATGTTCAGCTTTGGCTACTAGAGCAAAATTTTCATCTGCTAACTCATCTGGTAGACTGCTCCAATCAACAAAGCCTTGTGTGAAGAAACTCTGTTGACTGGTCTCTGCAGGAGCAGAGGGTGGAACAACAGTCATTGGCACTTGTGCCTGAGCAGTAGGGGTTTGCACATAATGAATATGAGGAACAGTGGTTTGGACATACTGGACAGGAACAGTGTTTGAGGACTGTGCAAAATGAGCAGTGTTTTGCACATTTGGTCCAGGGGTATTATGGGAAACTTGATAAGTGTTGGTCTGTGGCCTTTGATTTGGATAGGTAATCATAGGTGTACCATGTTGACTCCTACATTCCCTAGCAAAATGACCAAGTCTATGACATTTATAACACTTAATCTTTGATTTATCCAACCCCATTTTAGACCTGCCAGTCAACCCTGGAAATCTTCTGCCAGTTTTCTTGTAAAATTGTTAGTTCTTACACTGAGCAGAGCCAATTGGTGCATAATGTCCATTTCTTCCAAATCATCAGGATCAAAATACTTTAAGTCATCATACTCAAAGGATATGTTATCAGATGCCTGGATATCACCACCACTTGTTGTAAAAGCATAGTTTGGTGAATAAGAATCATAGTTAAAACCTGAGTTAAAACCTGAAGTTATGTCAATGAAATGATCATAACTCTGATCCTTATTGTTGCCAGGCACCTCATCATGACCCAAAAGTGCTGTATTACCAAATACATAATCATCAGACACTTTTCTAGAGTCCTGGAGCTTCTTTTTCTGGTTAAGCTCTCTCTCATAGGTCAAGAGCTTACCATGAAGCTGGGTCAGTGATAGGTCCTTAAATCTAATTGAGTTTCTCATAACTATAGTAATAGTGTCCCATTTGTCTGGTAATGATCTTAAAAACCTATGGTTCAAAGTTGAATTTGGGTAAGTTAGACCAACCAGTTTTAGTTCACTAATGAGACAGTTAAACCTCTTAAATTGTTGAGTTATTGACTCTCCCTTAACATGACTAAATGTTTCATATTGTTGGTTAAGTATTTCACGGTTGTTTTCAATAACTACTTAAGTCCCACCAAATTGTTCTTTCAATGCATCCCACAACTCCTTTGCACTGTTACAATGTAACAGCCCAGCATAGACATCATTGGGTAGAGCCATGGCCACAAATTTAGGGCTGGCAAGGGGTAACCAGTAAAAGACACGATTAGACCTGTTTAGTGAAAAGTAAACTATACCATTTTTTACTTTTTTAAAAATAATTAAAATTAAGAAGCAAAAATCCATCATTTCTCTTTTTTGGTACATAAAACGTATAACTGTGTTATAAACATGAGATATAAAGTAGTTAAATGAGTCGTATTCATGTTTAGAACTTGTGTTGTTCGCGTCGTCAGAGACCTGTTAAACCTGTTAAGACACGATTTGCCAGCCCTAGCCACAATACTGAAGGCCTTGGCATCTAACTCAATTTTCTGAAAATCCTGGTTGGAGTAGTTTTCAAGTTTCTTAGGCTCTTGAACCTTGGGATCTTCAGTACTCGGCACCATCGGAACATGTGGTCCGAAGATAACCGACTTCCAACACCCAGTGTTCTGTTGAGCTAGAACATGGCTCATCCGACGTTACCAGATATTGTATTCAGATCTGACAAGCATCGGTGGCTTGTTGTTCGTGCCAGTGTTATGTGGATCGTGATTGATTGAAGCCATTCTCTGATTGTTTCAAAAACAAAGTCTGCTTAACAAACCGGTTGGAACGAAAATAAACTATTACTCTATTTTCAATCCGACAAACAAACGATATCAATAATTGTGAGCTGATCTGTTTATATTAAATTGATTGGTTAGATCGAATTTAATTGACCAAGCTCTGATACCAATTGTTAGGATCTGAGTTTGATTGTTTAAGTAATAAGAGTAATGAAAGAAGTGTATTATAGATGGAAAGTGGAGCGGAATGATAAACTATAAATCAAAACAAGAGGATAAATGTTTTTCAATTGAATGCTTTCATATATCAAATGATTACAACGATTGTACAAGTACTCCCCCTCAGCCTGATCACTCTGTGATTGTTTGTCTAAGAGAATGTTTTGAGTGATGAATAGAACAGTACATGCACTGTTCTATTTATAGACAATCTAAACATCTGATGACCTAGGCTGACGTCACCTAAGACAGTGACCTCTAACAGAATAACAAACATAAAACATCTGATGGCACAAATAACTGTTACATTGAAAACTCTGAAAGGTAAACAGCTAATAGGAAAATTCTGATGGTCTTGAATCATCTGTTGGAGCCTAAGTGTTGTTGGCTCCAACAGACCTTTAGTCTTCAGTACTTTGATCAGCAGTTGTTCTTCATCAGACCTATGAATCAGCAGTTGTGATCTAGCAGTTGTTATCTATCAGACCTTTGTAACAGCAGTTGTTAGGGCACATCAGATGTTAGGGTCAACAGTCTTTTGGGAGAAGCAACTTGTAAATGCTGTTGTTATTAAGGATCAATTGTATAGTATATTTTGGCTTTCCAATCATCTGTTCTTCTCCAGGTTAACAGACCCAACAAAGCCCTATTTGGACAAATTCGTCATTGTCTTCATCGACGACATCTTGATCTACTCACGAACTTGAGAAGAGCACGAACAACATCTACGATTGATTTTGGAGTTGCTAAAAAATGAGAAGTTGTTCGCCAAATTCTCGAAATGCGAGTTCTAGATTCAAGAAGTCCGTTTCCTCGGTCACGTTGTGAACGAGAAGGGTATACAAGTTGATCCCGCAAAGATTGAAGCAATCAAGGATTGGGTTGTGCCCAAGACACCAACCGAAGTGTGACAATTTTTGGGATTAGCCGGTTATTATCGACGATTCATCAAGAATTTCTCCAAGATTGCCCAACCATTGACGGTCTTAACGCAAAAATACAAGAAGTTCAATTGGGGAGTCAAGCATGAGAACGCGTTCCAGGTATTGAAGGACTGCTTGTGCAGTGCTCCAATTCTTTCCCTCCCCGAAGGTACCGATGATTTCGTAGTTTATTGCGATGCTTCTCATCAAGGTCTTGGATGCGTACTCATGCAAAGGAATAAGGTCATTGCCTATGCATCTCGACAACTCAAAATTCATGAAAAGAATTACACCACAAATGACCTAGAGTTGGGTGCAGATCTTTGCCCTCAAGATTTGGAGGCACTACCTTTACGGTACCAAGTGCACCATTTTCACTGACAATAAGAGCTTACAACACATATTCAACCAGAAGGATCTGAACATGCGGCAACGCAGATGGGTTGAATTGTTGAACAATTACGATTGTGAGATTAGATACCATCCGGGAAAAGCCAATGTTGTGGCTAACGCATTAAGCCGGAAGGAACAAGTCAAAACCCTACGTGTGCGCGCACTAGGTTTGACCATCCATACAAATCTCATGACCCGTATTCGCAACGCTCAACAAGAAGCTCTGAAAAGTGAAAATCTTAAGAATGGGTCGTTATTTAAGATGGTTAGTCTATTGGAACCAAGGTCTGACGGCATAGTTTATTTTGCCAATCGGATCTGGGTACCACGATTTGGTGATTTACGTGATCTGATCCTGGAGGAAGCTCACAAGTCTAGATACTCAATACATCTTGGTGCTGAAAAGATGTACAAAGACGTGAAGGAACTTTACTGGTGGCCTAACCTGAAAGGTGAAATCGCCACTTACGTCAGCCGATGCCTTACTTGTTCGAAAGTCAAAGCTGAGTATCAGAAACCATCTGGTCTGCTTCAGCAACCAGACATTCCTGTTTGGAAATGGGAACAGATTTCCATGGACTTCATCACCAAGCTACCAAAGACGTCTAGTGGTTACCACACGATTTGGGTAATTGTTGACAGCTTGACTAAATCCGCGCATTTCTTGCCGATTAAGGAAACCGACAAGTTACAGAAACTCGCCAAGATGTACATCAAAGAGATTGTAACTAGGCATGGTGTTCCTGTTTCAATCATTTCCGACCGAGACAGTCGATTTACTTCCCGATTCTGGCAAACATTGATGGACGCATTGGGCTCTCGCTTAGACATGAGCACAGCCTACCATCCACAAACCGATGGCCAGAGTGAACGCACAATCCAAACATTGGAGGACATGCTTCGGGCATGTGTAATCGATTTCAGTGGAAACTGGGATTCTCATTTACCATTGGTTGAGTTCTCCTACAACAACAGTTATCACACCAGCATCAAGGTTGCTCCATTTGAAGCTCTGTATGGACGTAAGTGTAGATCTCCTCTGTGTTGGGCGGAAGTTGGAGACAAGTATTTGACTGGCCCCGAGCTCGTTCAAGAGACCACCGAAAAGATCTTTCAGATCCGTGATCGCTTGAAAGCCGCTCGAGATCGTCAAAAGAGCTACGCTGATCGCCGTCGCAAACCACTTGCATTCCAAGTTGGCGATTAGGTACTTTTGAAAGTCTCACCCTGGAAGGGTGTACCACAGTTTGGCAAGCGTGGAAAACTTAATCCCCGATACATTGGTCCATTTGAGATACTTTCTAGGGTTGGTCCTATGGCATACAAGCTCAAGTTGCCAGAAGAGCTAAACGGTGTTCATGACACTTTCCACGTATCCAACCTAAAGAAGTGTTTATCCGACGAATCCTTGATCATTCCTCCCGAAAATTTTCACATCGATGATCAGCTCCATTTTGTCGAGGAGCCAATCGACGTGACTGATTGGAAAGTCCAGAAATTGAGAAGGAGTCGCACTAAACTTCTCCTACTATACATAGATTGCGGCCGAAAAGGACTTGACAAGGAGCTCAAGAGGACAAGAATGAAGCATTGTAATGTCACTATCTATCCTAACTCCTAGGATAACTCCATGGCCGATCCATTGCAAGCAAGACACCTTGGCTACAAGCACATGACGGAGGCAATCTATAAGGTGTGTGAGGTAATCCTTTTCACCCTTTTGGCAACAAAACAAGGTTATGACAACTAGATGATCCAAGTCAACCCCCCTCATTTGTGGGAGCATACATTTCGGCTCATGCCTAAGCATGCTTGCCTCTCTTTTGTTTGTTTATGACCTACACCTATCTTATACCAAAGCATGATTAACCTTTTCAACATACCACTATCCTAGACTAATACACTTGCCAATTTTGTGCCTCTTTGTCCTCATTCATCGGCTATATATAGAGCCTCATAACCCACTTCACTTCTTGCACCATACCTCTCAAAATCAACTCCTACTCCCTCATTACAACACCCGGCTCCATCAAAGAACAACCCGAAGCCATCAAGAGGAACAAAAGGATCGGGTTCATCTCAAATCAACTAGGTATGTTAACTAAACCTTCCTTCCTTCGACTGCCGACACCCTCGGCTCTATTGTGAACCCAACCTCTAAGTGTATTGATCATATTAATCGACTCACATCACACTAGTAATCGGATAAAACATATATGATCAAGTTAGTATCACAATGCACACATTGTTTCACTAATGCATTTAATTGATCACCTTGTCAAGGGAACATCGTAGTTAAACTATCGGCCTCATGATAAGGAAACATTTTGGATCAAACCTCACATAACTAACCAGTTTGGAATCATTTTCGTATATAAAACTTGTTTAGTTTGTGTTTTGAGATAAGAACTCCTAATCAAAGTGCTATAATCGTTCTCTCACAAGATCACACGATCACCAACCTTTTATTGGACCAAGAGTGTCTTAACAAGGCCGTGATCGTTCGAGTTTAGACCTCTAAGTAAGCAATCACGAGGTCATAAGAGGTGTTATAATCGGCTACCCTTTACTAACACATGTTAAGTTCACATGAAACACATGTTAGTTCACATTTAAACATATTTATGGCTTAACTCGTAAAAGAACACTCGTTTTTACAATAAAAACAACCTTACATAGTAGACTAGTGGTAATATGAGGCCCATGACTTTACACGAGGCCCATATAGGCCCACTTCACAATCTACTATGGACTTTCCGTACATAAACGCAATCCCACATGGTTCACAAAAACGGGTGTACCATATGTATGATAAACAAGAACACATAACTTACTATGTTCGCACAAATCATAAGGCAATTACTGTCGGGACGATAGTTGCAACGAAATTTCGGCTTCACTATACCACATACATCTCAAACATGTAAGTTTCTATGGCCTTGTTTTACTATTTTACATTTTGGGGGAAACACATGCATCAATACTTGTGTCATTTTCAAGTGTGTGTACATTCCATCATGACTACCATGTGGAACATGAGACATTTTGGTTCATGAGCTCACTAGTCATCGTACAACGTTTACTGTAACCATTAGCTAAACATTTAGCCATGGAACACTTTACTAGATCTATTGGGTTGACACCCCCACTCTTGGTTAGTCGCTCTAACCGGTTACATACAAAAGAGTGCTAGTATTCTACTATACATACATTGTCTTTGGTGTACAATGCGCGAGGCACAACAATCAAGAGGTTTGGTTACGGGACTCATGGCTCTCACAGTAATCATTCGCTTAGCTAGCTTATGATTGGTCATACACGAATTACACGTTGGTTTTACTATACATTTAAAACCCGTAGACTCACCAACATTATTGTTGACAAAACTCGTTATGCATGTTTTTCAGGTAACTAATGGAGGGCCACCGAGGATTGAGGGAAGGATTCGAGCATGCACCCCGTGGTATCACTTTGATGGCTTTTGTCGGTTTCAAGATGTTATGTTTTCAATTTCCATAAATACTAGACAATGCCTCTTATGTTAACACTATGGTATCATTTTCAATAAATTCATGACAATTTCCATCATTTATGGTGGTACTATTTGAATAAATGTGTATTGCTTGAACCTTGTGCTTGAAAACCTTTCGTGCGTCGCATCCCCGTGTTTACGCCTTGGCGGGGTGTGACAAAATTAAAGGTGTGAACTGTGAAGGCATTACAACACGTCACGTGTCACCCATTTTCGTTTATTATATATATATATATATATATATATATATGGTAGGGTTCGTGTAAAAAAATCAATTTTTCCTAACAAGTGTAAAAAGTCTATGTAAACATTGTGTTTTATATTTTTGGAGAAATGTTTTATATTCTTTTGTAATTGTGTTATATAGAAAAACAAAAAAAATAACAATTTAGAACACAATCAAATGAATTCTAAGCATTAAATTGTAGAACACACTGACTATATTTCTCCAGATGGCGTCTTAGATATAATGATTAAAATATATTTGATTGTGTTTTAAATTATTACTTTTATTGTTTTTCTATATAACACGATACCAAAAGAATATACAACATTTCTCTTAAAATTTAAAACATAATACCTACATAGACTTCTTACACTTCTTAAGAAAAATAGACTTTTTAGCCAACTCATTACATATATATATATATATATATATATATATAGGTTGAGGTTCCTGTACAAAGGACCAAAAGTGTGAGAAGTGTAAGAAAGAACAAGAGAGTGACACGTGTCACTAATTAAAATCAATTAGGAGGGTATTAGTGTAATTGTATCATTAGTCAAATATGGAATATATGATGCAATTATTATTTTTTGGAGGTTTTCCCATAAATTGATTAACCATCATCAATGATTATATTTTTGTCAATCAACCATTCTTAGCACATAAACAATCACAAATCTTAATCTAATCTGATAATTATTGGTGTTTTATGTTCAAACGTCATACAATGTTGTTTTAAGCTGATGGTGTTTTATTTCATAAACGAAGTTATGTCACTTTCGAAAACTCATTGTGTTTTATATTCGTGTTAAGTAACAAATGTAAAACACATTGTGTTTTATATTTCAGTTCCTTATTAGTAAGAACATTCAAAATAAAACACATCTTTACTAACAACTAAAATAAACAATGAGTACAAAACACATTTTCATACACAATCAGTATCCCATGATCAGAAAACACACTAGAATGTACAATTGAAAAAAAAACACCTTTATAAACCATCGTTTGTATGTTAAACCAAAATGTTGATCGGAATCATTTTTAGATGAAGATAAAACACACTGACGAAGATAAAACACACTGACGAAATAAACATACTGATGAAGATAAACAAACTGAATCGTAATGCAATCATTCCAGATAAAACACAATGACTTCAGCCTAGTTTCTTTGAAATCGTGATTAATTTGAAAGTTAAACCCAATATTTGTTTGGTTTTCCTCGTATGATTTGAAGTTTGATGATCATATTCTTGATGATTGTAGGTTTTTTATGAGAGGGAGAAGTTATTACAGGTTTTAATAAGGGAGAGAGAGAGAGAGAGTAAAAAAGGAATGAATAATAGAGAATGAGAAAATATTTATGGCTCATATTAAAGCCTCATTTAATTTGAGTGTGCATTTTACTATCCTACCCCTAAATAGTCTAATCAATTAATAAAATTATAACACTAATTACAAGATTGCCACTCAATTAATCTACACCCTAGATTAAACTCATCTAATGGTCATAATTCCTTCTTAGCCTTCTCACAAAAAACACTCTTTGTACAGGATCTTGACCCTATATATATATATATATATATATATATATATATATATGTTTAATTATTTGCAAGTCATTATTCCATATCTAGTCAAAATTAGCATGCTTATTATTATTATTTTTTTGAACGGCTAATTTCCTCCCTCATTTTTTTACACCCTTTTTGTCTCTTATGAGGCTTGAACTCACAACCTCCAATTTCAGGGTTGAGTTATTTTACAAAGGCTACAAAAAAAATGAGAAGGGTGAGAATGATACAAAAAACACAATAGATCATGAAATATGACACAATGAGCCACAAAATATAACACAATGCTGAAGAAAAAAGACACAATGAATTGAAAAAATGACACAATGATACATAAAAGACATAATAATATAGCGCATATTCTAAAAACTACAAGCTAAAACCCCAAAAAACGAAGACCTAAAAACTAACGTCGTAAGGTTCGATAAGACGATTCCAATGCCACTTGAATGAGCTCAATCGGAGTCCGTTTGATACCCTTCCTACGACTTCCTATTTTTCTTTCGCTAGGTATTTGATCCTAACCCCTAATTTGAAACCTCAACACCTTTACCACCACACTACAAGCATGCTTATTAACGTTGCATTTTTATCTCAACATCTTGTAATTTAATTACGCATGTATATCTGAACACAAGAATTCTGATTGATCGACATATATATATTAGAAACCGTGAATATATCATTTTCATTAAAAAGGGAGTTTTAACGATTTTAGTAAAAGCTAAACTTAGTTACTATTCTGTAAATTGCTTTCCTTAAGTTGATATAATTAGACAATTAGAAGAAACTATTTATAAATTTGTCAATTTATGTAGGTACACGATTACCAGAAAAAGTTGAAAAGCCAGCTTGATTGGCCGTCATCTTATACCCTAATTTTGGACTTGCATGTTTGTAAGTATTTGAATTTGCTTTTTCTTTTCTAGATTTAGTTTTCTTTTTGTCCCACACATACATTTATTTTTCACGTATCTTCTTATTTCTGGGTACCTGTTTTTCATGTATCATTTTATTTATTTTCTTAAATAAATAATACATTAGTATTAAAAAATCTATATTTTTTTTTTAGATTTCGTTCATGTGGTTCGATCTAAGTCACACTTTTATTATTAAGTTTTACAAGTTGTAAGTTTGGGATTTGATTTTGGTTATTGTTTGGAGTCCATGACTAGTTTATGTTTAATCTATTGTAAAGTTTAGGTAAAATGACTACAAGAAATGATCTATTGGTCCACTGGTTTTATAAACAAAGTGGTTTTTGTATTGAAATTGTGTGTTGTGTACAATAATTTATATTACAATATATAGGGAATACAAGTTGAGTGGAAAGCTACAAAGTAATTATACAAAGGCATGAGTCATGGACAAGTATCATGGGGTCAATAATCTTGACTTGACTTGACTTAGTCAATAATCTTGACTTGACTAGGTAAATGAGAGGAGAGTAATCTTCAATTATTGATTGCTTGATTTATGTTGTTAATACGCCCCCGCAAGATGGAGGATCCGTTGGAGACTCCAATCTTGGACCGAAAATATAGGAAGGGTGCACGTGCAAGCGGTTTGGTGAGCACATCCGCGAGTTGATCCTTGGAGCTGACATGAAGATCTTTTAGTTGCCCGGAATTGACTTGTTCCCGCACAAAGTGATAGTCCAGAGCGATGTGTTTCATGCGGGAATGGTAAACAGGATTTGCGCATACATAAGTAGCTCCGGTGTTGTCACAGTAAAGCGATGGGGTGCTCTTAATTGGGAGC
The DNA here is from genome assembly GCA_030844895.1 of Ambrosia x helenae. Lineage (NCBI taxonomy): Eukaryota > Viridiplantae > Streptophyta > Magnoliopsida > Asterales > Asteraceae > Ambrosia > Ambrosia x helenae. Next base: position 112,630,631 of record CM061231.1, on the reverse strand, counting down.
CCGAGCTCATCAAGTAAATTTTTAACCCATGAGAGTTCAGCCGCAGCATTAGCGAGTGCTTTGTACTCAGCTTCGGTAGATGATCTAGAGACAGTTTTTTGTCTAGCAGATTTCCAAGAGATGATATTGGACTTAGCTGCAAGTTTAGGTTAGTATTGCGTTTCAAGAACAACCCATGATGGACCGTTCCTTTCAAATAGTGGAGTACCCGTTTGAGAGCTTGCTAGTGTGATTGTTTAGGTGAGTGCATGAATTGAGATAATTTATTAACGGCAAAGGAGATGTCGGGACGTGTGAAGGCAAGATATTGCAAAGTGCCTACAAGTTGGCGGTAGGGAGTGGGATCGACTAGGGGAGTGGAGTCAAAGGAAGAAAGAGAGTCGGAAGTGCTTAAAGGAGTGAGAACCTCTTTTGCACCATCCATTTTAAAGGTGGTAAGAATATCTTTAATGTGGCGATGTTGGGAAAGAAATAGACCATGAGGCGTAGGAATGACTTCAATTCCTAGAAAATGATGGAGAGGGCCTAAGTCTTTGATATAGAATTGGTTGCTTAGGGCTTGAACAAAAGAATCTATAAATGGATTGTGATTGCTGGTGAGGACAATGTCATCAACGTACACAAGGAGGTAGCAAGTGATGTTGTTGAGATTGTATACAAAGAGAGAGGGGTCAGAAATGCATTTTTTAATGCCAAAACGAGTGAGAAAGTTGGTTAGTTCGATGTACCAAGCATATGGTGCTTGCTTAAGCCCATAGAGGGATTTTTTGAGTTTGCAAATGTGACGTGGGAATTCCGTATTGGTGAACCCGGGAGGTTGCACCATAAAGACATCTTCGTGAAGAGTTCCATGAAGAAACACATTATTAACGTCTAGTTGACGTAAAGACCATCCTTTTGAAAGAGCAATAGAGAGAACGGTGCGAATGGTAACGGGTTTAGTAACGGGACTAAATGTTTCATGATAGTCTTTTCCATATTGTTGGAGAAACCCTTTGGCAACTAGACGGGCTTTGTACTTGTTAATCGTGCCATCGGGTTTGCGTTTGATTCGGAATACCCATTTGCAACCAATGGGAGTTTGGGTTGTGTGAGGGACAAGTTCCCAAGTGTGGTTATGAAGGAGAGCATTATACTCAAGGTCCATGGCATGGCACCAATCCGGATCTTTCAAGGCTTGAGTATAAGTGGATGGTTCAAGAGAAACGGGTAGAGGGTGAATGGTGGTAGAGTTGACAAAGTTGGGGTTGTAATACTTTGAGTTGGGTTTTGGTTATCGACGAGGTGGTTGAGGGTTATGTGGAGGTGAGTTCGTGGGATCATCGGATGTGTTGGATGAAGACATTGATGAGGTGGGGTCGGTGGAGTGGGAATCGGTTGGGGTAGGGGTGGTGCTATCGGGTGGAGTTGGTGGGCCGGTTGGTGAGGGTGTCTCGATGGACTGGGGTATAGGGTCTGTTGTGTGGGAGGTTAGGCTGTTTGGGCCTGTATTGTGTGCAGGAGGTAAAGGAGGTGGGCCGTGGGTTTGTGGAGGGATAGGGGTTTGGGCTTCGGGTGATGTGGGCTGTGGAGTATGGGTTGGATGATGCAAGATGTTTGGGTCTGGAGTGGGTTGGTTAGAAGAGGTGGTTGATTGGGCCGATTGGTATGTGGATAGGAAGGAGTCAAATTGTAACATCCGGCAAAAATCGACGTGATTCCGTACGTAATTAGTATATCTAATTAACGGTTTAAGTGCATGTTTAAATTAATTGGATTAATTTAACTGATGTCGTAGAGAATAGCAAATTCCCCATAAGATTCAGAGGAATGCACATGTTTAATGATGAAGCATGATAGGATCATGTGCGAACAAACTTGTCTGGTACGGACGTTGGTGATTACCCGGTAAAAATTAAATAAACGAAAAGGAGCCCGGACACCCAGGATATAAAATAAAGGGTATTTTCACAAAATATAATGTGTTTTGGAACTCCAAAACCACAAGTGAAAACTTTACATACAAACCTCCCGGTAACGAATAAAGTACGCGTACCGCACCCGGTACGCGTATAACATATAATTTCACCCAACAAGAGCCTAACTAACTAACCAACACTTGAACTAGACTATGTTTAAGGGTTATTAGAAGCTACTATAATGTCCGAATAACACGCGATTAAAATCCGAAAAATACCCGAACGACACCCGAACGTTAAGGGATGAAACTTAACAAATTATTAGTAAAAATTTTGTGTTGTGGACCCCACTAGACCCACCCCCAAACCAGCCCTTTTATCCTCACATGGCCAAAATCTATTTTTATTTGATCAAATCTCAAGGATATCACAAAGATTACAAGGGTGGGATATGAAATCTAACATGGATTATCCTGTGTACTTATAAGATCCACAAAATCCATCCATTTCTTATATAAATCGGCCAAAACACCTCAAACAATCCACCAAGATCATGCAAAATCTCCTAGTACACATACATCCTTATTATATGAAGATAATATCTAGTGCTTGGATCCTCATGATCTTGGAAGATATGATATGATTTGTGTAGATTACATGAGATTACACAATCCTTTCCTTTTCTTTTAATAAACTCACGGCCAACACCCTCAAACATTCACCAAGATCATATCAAATTCTCTAGTACACACATATCCATTTTATATAAGATTTAAATCTAGTATTGGATCTTGAAAGATCATTGTGAGATATGATATGATTTATAAAGATCACCAAGCTTAACACTTGAACCAAAAACTCTTCTCTTCCTTTTATTTGAGGTCGTGGGTTATCAAGATACACACACACACTCTTTCAAGTTTAAACACCTCCAAAATCACTCTTAAACATCCATCTTCCAAACCCCCATTGTAGTTTTTATTAAGCTCATGAATACTTGAAGAAAATGGTGATTTAGAGATAACTTGTTATTAGAACTTGAATGAGCTTAAAAATGGTTTTAATCATCTTAACATAAAGATATAAGACTTGTTATAATGATACTTTTGTTAGAAAATAAGTATTGTAAAATCCACATTAACAAAGTCGACAAACTTGAAATATATAATTTGGACATGTTGGACAAAATATACAAATTACACTTATTAGTAGCCTTATTAAGATGATATGAGACTAGTAAAAGTGTTGAAATGTGAAAGTAAACTAACATTACAAAAATAATCCACTAAAGTCTACTAGTTTAGTAGGAAAATGCTAATCTTGAAAGATAGAATGGAAAAATGCAACTTTTATAAGTTAAAGGACTATTTTTGTAACTTTAAAAGTTGAGGGACTAAAGATGATATTATTAGAAACTTGCGTCTAAAAATAAAACTATGGAAAGTTTGGTGTCAAAAGTGTAAATAATAATTTTCCAAGGTAGATTTGGTAAATACTAGTAATTATACACATGTATTTTGTATAAAAGTGTATTTTTATAAAATAGAGTTTTATAAAAATATGGACATTTCTAACATGTGGATATATATAAAAACAAAGGTTTTTATAAAAATGTTAAACAAATTAAAAACTTGGGAGAACTTATATAAAAATGAACACTTTTATATAAATGGGAATATAAAAGTGTTGGAGCATTTTTATACATAAGTTACCAAGTCTTGTGTTAAAAATACAAAGGTATTTATAAAACTTCCAAGTAATATGTGTAGGAAATTTAAGAGGTGAATAACTTTCCTAGAGTACACATATTGGGAAACTTGGGAAACATTAACTATATATATATATATATATATATAAAATTTAAGTAATCGGACTTGGACGTGTTAACGAACTAAGACGTAAAAACGGACGGACAAGAAAAGTATCATTACGTCAAGATAAGTATAAATATATTTTAAGGATTTAAAATATATGATTTGGGTGAAAAATACTTAACACTTTCCTAAGTGTTGGAAAATATTTGTGGGAGAAAAGTAACGTAAATAATCTAACGATTAAACGTTAAACAAGTGTATGGACTTAACAAGGAAAATATATATATATTCGACTCGACGAAATCTTAGTATATTTATTTAATGGGAAAGTAAATATACGGGGAGGTAAGTCGAGTAGAGTGAAGAAAACAATATATATATATATATATATATAGGGTAAGGTTCCTGTAAGAAAATGTTTTTTTTGTAGGAAGTGTAGGAAGTGTTTTGATCCATTGGATCTAAACAATGATGGTTGAGATTAAACCTATAAAATTGTTTAGATTCTAATTAATTCTCATAATAGATGAGGGGCAAATTTGTCTATTTAGTGTTTTAATTGAGGGCAAAATTGACATTCTATTATTTTAATTAAAGAAACTGTTTAATTTCTCCTAAAATCATGCTCAACATCCTCTCTCCCTCTTTCTCAAGCCTTTATGGTTGAATTGAAACAAATAAAAAACATAACAACAAAAGATCTACACCCTTATCATTAAAAACAATTAAAATCTCCAAACAAAAACACACATTCTGTTTAAACCCATAATATCACCGTAACATAAGGAGTGTTTTATTTGTTATAACAATGTAACATTAGAAGTGTTTTGTTGTTATAACACTGTAACATCCGAAGTGTTTTATATATCATTGTTTCTGTTAAGGGTAAACATCATAATATCACTGTAACATAAGGAGTGTTTTTTTTTTTTTTTTTTTTTTTTTTTGTGATATAAGGTGTAACATGAGAAGTGTTTTATATAGCATTGTTTGTGTTAAGGGTAAAACATCATAATATGACTTTAACATAAGGAGTGTTTTGTTTGTTATAACAAAGTAACATTAGAAGTGTTTTGTTGTTATAACAATGTAACATCATAAGTGTTTCGTTGGCATTTGAACAAATTTATTATTTAGTTATATAAAACACTTATGTTGTTAAAAATGTTATATAAAACACTTCTGATATTGTTAAAACACTTCGATGTTATAAAAAAAACACTTTTGATATTATAAAACAGTGCTTGTGATTTCTTTTATGGAAACAGGAAATATTCTGCCATAACAATAATCAATTCGTTTTTATTGATATAAAACAAAAACAATTTAAAGAACCAGACAAAAAAAAAGAAAAGAAGATAAATAATCTTATATTCGAATAGAGTTTAGAATTATAATTGATTTAAAAAATGGTTTCGAAATAAAATGCAAGATTATGGATATTGAAAATCTTGCCTAAATTAGTGGGATTTGGATAGATTTAAAAATGGTTAAATGTCTTAAATGCCCTTAATCTCTAAATTTAATCCAATGGCTATAACTCTTTCCTACACTTCTCACACAAAACAATTTTCTTACCGGATCCTCTACCTATATATATATATATATATATACACAAGTATACCGAATCGACGAGATCCTAGTATATTTACTTAATGGGAAAGTAAATATACGGTGTGGTGAGTCGAGTCGAGCGTTAAAAATATTATATCGAACGATACGATCTTAAGGATAATATAATACAAGTTAAAGAAATATTAATGAGAATATAAATAACTTGTAAGAAATGGTAATCCATCACCAACGGACCTAGGACATATGTTTAATTAAACGGGAAATTATATGTAAATGGTGGTGTTGGGAGTTGGGTGTACAACTTGTCAGAAAAACACACGCTATAGACTTAGTGACTTACACGCACTAGGACGTTCGTAGGTGCTTGACCACGGACTTGCTATTCTCTGCTATTTGATTGTACACTGTACATCAGGTGAGTTTCACGGCCCCATTTTACTGTTTTAATTGGGGGAAAGATATGTTTGTCAAATGTTGTCACATGTTGAAATGGTTTTCAAGGGTTAAAATGTGATAAGTGGCATGATGAGTACTTGAGTAGTGATCGCCACTCGGGGTTGAGTCCTCTCTTCTGTAACCATTAATTCAGGGAAATGAAACCGAAGGAATATTTGGATAGTACTATTGGTGCCTGACAAGGCCCACCCCTAATCGATAGCGTCGATTATGCATCGGCGTATGCCAGGGGTGCACGTATTCTGAAATTAAGTCGTTGGGTTCCGAGAAACGACTTGGAGCGGGGCATTATTATTAGTCTTGGTTTGGTTATGGGACTCAAGGGATTGCTCATCATCATAGTTTGTAGGAGCTAGCTACTCCTTACAAAGGCCACCAGTTGTGCAGGTTTCGCACATGTTGTAAAAATGAAATATCGATCGACAAGATCCTAGTATAATTATTTAATGGGAAAATAATTATACCGTAAAGTGAGTCGAGTCGATGGTTGTGAAAATGTTGTTGTTATGAAACTAAAACCTGTGAACTCACCAATATTTTATATATTGACGCCTTTTTTAAACATATCTTTCAGGTAACTAAGTGCTGAATAGATGTGGGGCTAGTGCGGTGGAATTCGGGATGTTGGATATTGGTCGGGGTTTCATTCATTGTTACCATCGGGTTGGAACATAAACAGAAATACCCCCACATTGAAACTTAATGTTCATTGTTTATGTAATGCTTTGTGCAACGTTGTAACGAGATACTTGTTTTCGACATCCAAATAAATTAATCTTTTCTAATTAAATATAGTTTGTGTTAATCTTGACTTTGATATGCTTTCGAGCATTGCGCCATGTGTTTCCGCCATTGGCGTTGTGTGACACAAATGACATGTGTTTGGGTTGGGGGTTGGTGATTTGAGATGGAAAAATATGTGGGATAAATTCAACGTGGCGAGAGTGGTATAGTTTGTGACTAGTAGGGTCATAGCATTTGAATGCCGATTTGGAGGATGAGTACCCAAGAAATATGCACGCCGTTGAACGGGAGTGGAGTTTGGAAGTAGCATAGGGTCGTAACCATGGGTAGCAAAGACAACCAAATGGTTTGAGTTTAGAATAAGTAGGAGCGGTTTTGAACAACATATCGTAGGGAGATTTGTTGTTAAGGATGGGTGTAGGCAAACGATTGATTAGGTGGGTTGCGGTTTGAAAGGCATGGGACCAAAAATGTTGTGGTAAGTGGGAGTAGTGGAGTAATGTGAGGCCGGTTTCCACGACGTGTCGGTGACGTCGTTCGGCAATACCGTTTTGTTCCGGTGTGTGAGGTGGTGTTGTGTAATGGGAGATACCTTGAGGGGCAAGATAAGGTGAAAGACCCACATATTCACCCCCATTACCAGTGAACAACGCAACAATGTTGGTTTTGTAAAAGTTTTCAACAAGAGATTTAAATTGTGGAAAAATAATTTTGACATCGGATTTTTGTTTGATTGGGTATAACCAAATGTATTTGGAAAAATAGTCAACAAAAATTACATAGTATTTAAAGCCATCGATTGACGTTTTTACGGGACCCCATACGTCGGAGTAGAGAAGTTGTAGAGGTTGATTGGCAACAAAAGAGTTTTTGCCAAAAGGTAGTTTGTGGCTTTTATTTAGGGAACATGAAGTACAATGAAAAGACTCATGAGTCACCTTATTAAAATGAAGTCCCAATTTAGAAATTAAAGACTTGAACACTTGAAGCGATGGATGTCCAAGTATGTGGTGCCACATGAGAAGAGAGTTTGTTTGGGTGTTGTTGACTTGAGGAGACAATGAGATTGGTCCATAGTAGACATCATTGATGTTCACTCCTCGCATGAGGCGCGTCCCCGTGCGTAGATCCTTGACAAAAAAAAATTGATAGGGAAAAAATTCAACGGAAACACGATTAGTACGACAAACTTTGGCAACGGAAATAAGATTATTTCGAAGATTAGGAGAAATTAAAATGTTATTTAAAAGAAGTGGACGAGATTTTGTTGGAATAGTTGTTTGAGCAATATGAGTTATAGGAGAGTTTTACCATCACCTAGCACGATCTTATCGGGTCCTCCGTATTCGGAAAGAACGGGAAATTGCTGGTTGTTGTTCGCGGGTGTTGTTGGACGCACCGGTGTCCCACATCCAAGATGGAGTTGTAGCCGTTGGGTGAGGGGTGGTGTAGTTAACCACCGGGGTGTTGGTATTTTGAGATGAGACATTGTGTTCTCGTAGGAAGCGACTAAGTCTGCGACAATCTTTAGTGTCATGTCCGGGAATATTACAATAGTAGCAATAGGTGTTATTTTTACGAGTCGGGCGAGTGTTGGTATTGGTAGTTCGAGGTGGCCCTTGGTTTCGGGTTGTGGTGGCGGTAATGTGGGTATTTGTTTGGCCATGGTGAATTGAAAGAAAAAAGAAGCAGAATGTGGACAGAATGTGTTATGTCGAGTATGTTGGGATCGAAGATGGCACAAGGGAGCTTTTAGGCTCTTGATACCATATAAACAAAGTGGTTTTTGTATTGAAATTGTGTTGTGTACAATGATTTACATTACAATATATAGGGAATACAAGTTGAATGAAAAGATACAAAGTAAATACAAAGGAATGAATCATGGGCATGAGTCATGGGCAAGTATCATGGGGTCAATAATCTTGACTTGACTTGACTTAGTCAATAATCTTGACTTGACTAGGTAAATGAGAGGAGAGTAATCTTCAATTATTGATTTCTTGGTTTAACGGGGAGGGGGAAGGTTAACCCATTTAGATGGCGTTCATGTCTGGGGTGTCCCCGATTTGATTCTCGCTCTATGCAAAATATGCGATTATCCTTCGGGCTGAGGGTTTGCAATACCCGCGGCGGCCTGGATTCGAACAAGGGTGGGGTGTCTGTAACTTTAAGGGACTTATTAGGTGATCTAGCCGTCCAAAAAAATATCCTTTGAGGGTCTATTTGTGTTATAAGTAGTTTAGAAATTGAACTAAAAGGACTATATATGTAGATTACTAAAAACTAATTAAAACAATTTAGAATTCTTTTGATCGCCATACTTAAAACCAGGTCATCGTCGCTTAATCACAATGATGTTGTGATCTTTATTTGTGTCGGTATTTCAAACTCATTTGCATTAGACGTAAAATCAAAAGTAAACCCTCTTTAGCATCAGATGAAGTAATTGGGTTCTTGAAAACTCTCCACTTTGTGATTCTCGACCGCTTAAGCGAAGTAATCAAACCTTAACAGTTTGTAATTGAGTTCATGAAAATTTCTATCTTTTTTACTTAACAAAGTCTAGAGTATGATGTTCTTGGAAACTCTAATTAGTTTCACAAAAGGGTTTGCAATAGGTGATGGTGTTGAAAACTCCAATTCAACAGAAAACTTAACATAAGTTAGGGGCTGTTGGGCAAGTGCTGAACCAATAAGTGCCAAATTAGTAAGAGGCCTGAATGGTTAAGATGCTTTGAACCGGTAGGTGCTGAACCAGTAAATTGTTGTTTGGTTAAACATCTTAATAGATTTGTAAAATGACAATTTTATCCTTACCCTTCCGCACTTGTTTTTTTCCATTTATTCACGACATTTTCATTTCTTCTATCTTTTTCTTTCTCTCTGCACAATCACATGGATTATTATTGAAGAATGAAGAATCTCTCAACCTTTTCTTTTCTCTTTTTATATATATTTTTCATTTTCACCACACCTATACACTTGAAAGAGAGAGGGACAATAGAAAGAGGAAGCGGTTGGTGGAGAGGAGCAGGAGGAAGGCAGAGCTATGGGGAGAGGAGATACAGGGGAGAGAAGGGCAGAGCTGTGGGGAGAGGAGATAGGGAGGAAGGCAGCTGGTGGAGACCGGAGAGGAGAGGGAAGAAGGCGGAGTGGAGGAGGGTGGGTGAGGGTCGGACGACGTGGAGGAGGGTGGTGTAACATCCGACCCTTCTCACCACCAATATTGTCCGCTTTGTCCCGATGGGTTGCCCATCCAGAGCTCACGGATTTGTTTTTGGTTGCCCTGTGGAAACTTCCTAGGAGGTCACCCATCCTGAAACTGCTCCCACCTGAGCACGCTTAACTGTGGAGTTCTCCTCTCATCCACTAACATTAAGCCCCAAAACGCGTTGGTGATTTAAGAGGCAAAATATTACTTATGAACCAAGGATCTCTCCTGGCCATGGTCGATGTGGGATTTTCCTAGGGTGTCACAAGTGGGTCGGAGGTCGGACGGCGTGGAGGGTGGGTCGGAGGTCAGACAACAGTTGAGAGCTTGAAGGAGAGGAGGAGCAGAGGATGAGAAGGTTGGGGCAAATAAGGAACAAAATGTTTATTTTTTTCATTCAGCGTCAATTTCTTGCTGAACCATTCAATCTTAATGGGTTCTATTAAGAGGTTGGTTTTTTTTTTTTCAACCAAACATCTTCACCTCTGAGCGATTCAGAGGTTGCCTCTTAATGAAACCATTAAGAGGTCAACCAAACAACCCCTTAGTCTTAAACCCCAATAATATTACAAATTCGACACCACAAATCCAAACTTTGAAACTATTAAACTTGATACCTATAGTTGTGAATTAAACCAGCTAACAGGACTATTTGTGTAATAATCTATGGTATAAGGTTATATTGGAAACCCTTGTTATAGTGAAAAGTCTGGAAACTCTAACTTCCCTAGCTTTTTTTATATGAAAAATTTAGGGTATGTAATATACATGATTTTAAGCATTTTGAGCAAAAAAAAAAAAAAAAAAAGCATCGAGCACTTTTAAAAAAATAAATAAATAAGTTTTCGGGTAACACATGTTAATTTCGCTTAACATGTGTTACCCGAAAACTTATTATTATTTTTTAAAAAGTGCTCGACGCTTTTTTGAATTCTTTTGCTTAAAATGCTTAAAATCATGTATATTACATGCCCTAAAATTCTCAGGCCCTAAAAAGACCGGGAAGTCAGAGTTTCCAAGATTTTCACTCTAACAATGGGTTTCCACATTATCCTTACCCTATATATATATATATATATATATATATATATATATATATATATAGTATAAGGATATATTAGAAACCCTTGTTACAGTAAAAACTCTAGAAACTCTAACTTCCCAAACTTTTTTTATATGAAAATTTTAGGGTATGTAATATACATGATTTTAAGCATTTTGAGCCAAAAAATAAAAAAAAAACGGCGAGCACTTTTTTTTTAAATATGCTTCGGTTAACACATGTTAATTTCGCTTAACATGTGTTACTCGAAAACTTATTTTTTTTTTAAAAAAAAAAGTGTTCGGCGTTTTTTTTTTTTTTTTTGATTTTTTTGGCTCAAAATGCTTAAAATCATGTATATTACATGCCCTAAAATTTTCAGGCCCTAAAAGGCTCGGGAAGTCAGAGTTTCTAGAGTTTTCACTATAACAAGGGTTTTCTCAGGATCCTAACCCTATAATCTATGTTATATATTTATATATACAGACATTAAATAGATATATAAGAATCATACACTTGGGTAAGGATCCTGTACAAAGGAGGTGTTTTGTGAGAAGGGTAAGAAGCCATAGAAACTTGACACGTGGCAATCTTAATTATTTGCAATAAGGGTATATTAGTCAATTTAACCATTAATTATAATTCATTCATTCAATTATTTTCAGAAATTAAGATGCATTTAATTAAATTCCCCATTTTTTATGGAAGATTATCTCTCCTCTTCAAGTTTTATTTATTCAACCGAAGTGCACTAACATCAACACATGGTGTTTAATCGTATGGTGTTTTACAACACAGTACCATTTGTTTTTGTTTTTTCAATCCATGGTGTGTTATAGCACAGTAATGCTTTTGTATTTGTTTTTCAATCCATGGTGTTATATGTACATGTTTAATAATCTTAAAACACAAAGGAAATGCAAAACACGGTATCATATAAGCTATGAATACTAGCAGGCAAGCCCGCGCGTTACCGCGGTGCTTATTATTTTTTTACGCACATTGCGTGGCGGGTTTCACATAATTATTTTAAAACTAATTTGAAATTACAACTAATGCTAGGTCCCAGCCGTTCGCTTCAATTAGTAACCCCAAAATCATCTATATCTTAATTGATTTGTCAACAGGTTTTGAAAGATTATCCAGCTTCAAATCCATGTGAATTAATCCAAGTCCATGCACATAGTTCGTTCCCTTGCAACATCCAGTGCCTACTTAACTGCCAATTTCAAAGGCGCTAATATTTTTAGTCTCATATTGTCTAAACATCATGCACCCACAGATTTGTAATATTCTAACTCAATCAATTAAGTTGGCCAACAACATTAGGCCTTTAAATAAAAGGTCATAAATGTTGAAATCTGCAAATCAGTTTCCGCCAGCATTTTTTCATTTTTTTCCGTTTATGATTGTTAGCTATTATATACAAAGAATAAGTAGTGTCGACAAAAGCTTTGTAAAACTTTATGAAGTTTGATTTAAATTAAAAACATTTTTGTTGACGTCTTAAGTGACCCAAACCAAATGAACTGCCTACTTTGCCACCACTAAAAAAAATGCATTACCAAATTAAGATATTAACAAAGTTGTATAAATTCTGCATATACTAACCAGGAGGTGAGTTGATCACCGGTGAACCAGCATGGTGCCAGAAGGGTGAACTTCAATCATGTTCCATCGCTAGACTAAAAAATATTAGTATATTATAAAATACAACTTTTAGGTACCAAATACTAATGTATACCTTTTGTGAACATGCTGAAGTTTGATTCGCTTTACATGAATTCCCCTTTCATTGACATCTTTAAGAGCCATCCCTGCGGCCCTAACGTTATAAAATTTCAACAAATTTATGGCGAAGAAGCTATTCTAAAACAAAAACAAACTTCAAGAAGTGTATGGACAATCTATACATACTAATTTTCATAAACCAAAACAGAACTAAGATCGCCGAATGCATATAACCCAAACTAAAAGGTCAATCCATAAGAACATAATTTGTGTTTAAACCATCCCATGACCACTAAAACCAGTACCGAGACCAAGCCGATTGCATTAAAAACAAACCCAAAGGACCGTTTAAATAAAACCAGTTATGTAATTGGAAAATAAGAATCTGTAGAAGTTACCAACTGAATATAGGATGATGAGTACACCATTGCTTCCTTCCAACCTGCTTAAAGATCAAATATTGTATCACTGACTGATAATGAAAGATAAAACCACTCATAATTTTTTCCACCAAAAAAAGCAAGTCACATCATGATATATGTCATGATTATCATACAACCTTGATCATTAATGCAATATATTTATTCAAATACCGTGAATTTAAATACGAGCACTTGAACAACATCTATTAGTCACACTTGAAATTACTCTCATAAGCAAAAATTAAAAAAAAAAGAAAGAAATGAAACGAAGTGTTTACAGGCAGAAACCCCTATTTCCTTAAATATGATTAATCAAAGTAAAAGTGCACTTAAACTATTAAATTAGTCGGAAATTAGAAATTAAATATAAAACCATGAAAATCCAAACCATTTTACGGTTAACTAAGAAGCAAAGTATACATTAAGGACGTACCTGTTGAAAGACCATTATTCTTTAATGACCAATATATCTGAAAAAGTTGAACAACATATTTTAGATTACAACCAAAGAAGAAATGTGCATTTTATTAAGCTAGGGAAAATAATAGATTGGTGTTTGAAGAGACTATGGTCATGAAGTGGGCTACTGGAAACTCACTTCGTTCAGATGGATCAACACCTGAATCATCTATGAAGTTATCGTCATCTACCATCCTAGTACCCTCTTTGTCATCCTGCACCAATCAAGCAAAGTCCCATAAAAATCAAAATTGTATCCACAAAAATCTCAATAGTCCTGTGGGCATTAGGTAATCATAACAACAGTAAAAAACATGCCTACACCATGGAAAATCCTTATGCATTCAGAAACATTTATCAAACATTCTTGTCGGTTTACAATCCCTTATCAATAAACTTCTGCTACCTTATCAATCAAAGTAATTGTAAAAAAAAGCAACAAACCAATAGAAGTCTTCAGTTTCATAAACCAACACTCAACACAAACCCTCTCCTAATACAAGAAACTTCCTCTACTACCACATTCACTAAATCACATAAAAACAAACACATGCTTAAGCCATTCAAATGTTGAAATATCGCTTAATGCAAAACATAATTATCCAGAAATATCGCTTGATGCAAACATAACAGATTAACCTATACATTAAACCACAACAGTTAATCCAATTCAAAAAAAAAACCAAAATATACCTCCGAATCACCACCCGCAATCGTATCCCACATCTCGCTCACTTCAGCATCATGTCCACCCGACCGCCCACTTCTTTTCCCATTCCCCTTAACCTTACTTCTCTCCCACCACTTCTCCCTCCCTTATCCGACTTATCCGCAAACTTCGACGAACTAAACTTCTTCTCCCTCTTCTTCCCATTCCCCCATCGCCGAAACTCTTCTTCCTCTTCCCACCACCACCATCCAAATCATCATCACTATCATCCATCCCAAAATCCGGCACCGTCTCCTCCACCGTACTCTTCTTAATCAACATTTTCCTCGGCTTGACTTCGACTCAGATTCATCGTACACCCGTGAAGGTGACCTATTCATATTATCAATTTATCATTAATCCTCCAATCGTTATCGTCCACGCCATCTTCCAGATTATCATCGAACAGCTGTTGATTGTTGTTATCGTCACCAACAAAAAACCCTAATTTGAAGAAGATAATTGTAAATATAACACCAATATAGAACGTTGTTACCTTGAATCAGAATAGAAAGACAGGTCGACCTACGAGAAGAACCCTTTATCCGTCGTAACTGATAAAATGGAGCATATATAGTATGAAACCATGGACTCTTCACATGGCAATGATTAAAGATTGGTTTTCTGATCGTCGAATGTAACGTATGATAGACAGAAGGTGAAAGGAAGGAGGGGCAACAAGGGAATCAGATTTTAGTTTTTAACTCAAAGTAGAATGTAAAATTACTATAATAACCCTTAAAGTGTCTTAATTGTCACAACTTTGCCTATAATACCCTTAAATTTCTTGCTTAAATATGTTGTATATGGTGCTTGTTAAGTTGTATGGAGGTGAAAATGACTATGTTGGCCATCACTCCTTCTTAATAAGATAATATAGATAAAACACAATAAGATGATCATTATAAAACACAACATCCTTAACCAATTGAAATCAAAGAACTGTTAAACACTCCTAATTACCATGAACACTAAACATATCACAAATAGGAAACATTTAAAACACTATGTTTGAAAACCCGACTAATACACAAAGAAACTTAAAACACCATCATATAACTTATGAGTATAAAACACAACAAGATGGATGATGAAACACAACATCCACAACTAAAACAAAAAAAACACTCTGATACAAATATACATGAGCCAAACCTTGTCGGTAACGACGACATTCTTGATTTCTTTTTTATTTTTCTTTTTTAATCTCGTCATCGGTTACCGTTTTTATTCTCGTTCGTAAAACAAAAAAACACTCCGATGATTTCTGGAATTCTGTGCGATGGTAGAAGTTATTTAGAAAATTTCGAATGATGATGTACAAGATACTTTTTATATGTTAACCACATTCATTGTTTTTGTATTTTTGTTGTCATAAAAGGAGGAGCTTTTGTTTGGAAATGGAGGTGGCTGAAAAGGAGGTGGCAGAAAAGGAGGTGCGTGAATCAAGGGTTGTTTGCTGTTGTGTAGATTTAACATTTAATTTGAGTGTGCATTTTACAATTCTACCCCTAAATCATTTTATTTATTATTATAATTATAACAATAAGGAAAAATTACAGAAATCGTCCTTTATGCTTACATCGTTTTTCAGTGGTTGTCCTTTAACTTCAAAATTGATGAGAATCGTCCTTTATGGTATAAAATCTTTCAGCTCTCATCCTTTTGCAAGGCACATGAGGGTAACTTAGTAAATTTGCTTATTTGTTTAAAACATATTTAATATAAAACAATAAAATTTATTAAAATTTAAAATATTTTATAAAAACAAAAAACACCTGGCATGTTCGGCTTAAACATTTTGGTAAAATATAAAGTCTACTTAGCAAAAAACATTTATAAACAGACTTAACCGGGTCAGTTGAGTCGGGTCAGGTTAGGATTGTCCAGGGTTCAATGATCTGGAGGATCATTGGGAGTTGTTTTGGGAATACACTAGTCTTGAGTCCCGTTGTTGGTGAAATTACATGGATTGAATTAAGTAAGATACGTAGATTGGTACATACATGTTACATAATATGAAAATACGTGCTTCAAAGGTGTAAACATGATTATAAGTGATTCTATATGCTTAACATATGTTAGGATTGCATGTTCATGTGTTAAAATGCGTTTAAACGACAAAACTGGAAAATCTGGAAAACATGGTTTTGGTTCGACCTGTAGGGGGTCGAATCAGGGATGGGAAATCAACAAAAAGTTCATTCGACCAAGTGAACTCTCATTCGACCCATGCTTGAGGTCGAATGTGGCTTTAGTATAAATATCACACTTTGTCATTTTTCATCATTTTAAAACCCTAGTCGCCTCTAAACACTCTCTTTCGGTTTTAATCACCGGGGAAGGAGTTTTTGCTCTCGTTTTTCATAATCCAACCTACAAACATCATCTAATCAAGAATCTAAGGTGTGTTCTTAATCCAAAACCCTTTTTAAAGCATTTTGATTCGTTTTCATCTAACCCCAAATGTCAAGATCTGTTCTAAGGATGTTTTTATGATTAAAAACCTTTCAAACATCTTTCTAAACAAAACCCTATCATTAAACATGAGTTTTCATATCAATAAACATGTGTTAGGTCGTGTTTATGTTATGTTTTGTGTTGTTTAATGATTTGCTGCTGTACGAATGATAGAAACATGATCTAGAGCTGTTATTGGTGTTGTTTTATGATTATTCTAGGTTACAATTGGGGGGATGATGATATTATGTTCATTTTGATGAATCTAGGGCTTGATGCATGTTATTATTATTGATAAAATGATCAAGGGTTTTCATGAACATAATAAACTGAGCATTTTGAAAGGATTATGAAAGGATTTCGAAAAGTTTCCAAATTGGGTAAAGTTTCCATGCATGATGTGACGTTTCCATAATTTTACCATTTTGGGTAAGTGTTAAAATGAACTGATTTTGGAGTAAAATTGGTAGGGTTTCGTAGGAATATGTTACTCATATTGGACTGCAGTGTTTCATGATGTTCCGTGATGTTTTCGGATAGTTTTGATGCGATTTAATGCGTTTTGGGAAGAAAGAAACTGCAGGGGTCGAACCTGGGATACCTTCGACCAGCGTGGGGTCAAAGGTAGAGCCCAGGGGTCGAATGTAACTTCCTGCAGGTCGAACGTGGCTCTGTTAGGTCGAATGAACTTGATCTAGGTCGAATTAATACATGTTAGGGTCGAATTAACATGTGTTAAGTTCGAATGAACATGTTATAGGTGGAATGAACTTGTATGAGGGTCGAGGGAACCTCGTGGGGGTCGAACCAAGGTTCTTTGTGGTCGAAGGAGCCTCCAGAAACACTAATTCGACCCTATCACATCGTATGTGCGATTTTGTTTTATATAAACTAAGTGTTTTATGCTTGAACCTTATGTGTAATCTATGTATGCTTGAGTAGTTTATGTAATGGGTCACCAACGGGATGTCGGGTTAGCCTAGTGTGTCGGGTGCACAGTCAAACACGTTTTTAAACATACTTGGTCACGATCTGGACAATCAGGGACTAGATAACCTTATGGTTATTAGTCGGAACGCTTATGTGAACTTTTTGATATATCTCCGGTAGTTGGGATTATCAAAGGCTTAGCTATTATTCTTATCTTAAAGAAAACGCAACCTAAGGTGAGTTTCACGGCCCCACTTTTACTGGTTTTGCTTTTGGGGGGAGAAAACATGCACTAAACTTATATTTTGTAACATATGTCATACTATGGTCTACTTTTGAGTTGCTATACGATCTTTGGAAGTCCCCGGGGAAACCATGAATGTGCGGGGATGCACAACAGGGGAAATGTGGATAGATCTATTGGGCGTGACCTGCCCCACTTGTCGACTGGAGGTCGGACGGGTGCATGTTGTCTCGAACTTTGCTAAACTTGCTGAACATTATTCGGGCGGCCTAAACATATGCTAAACGTGTCCAGTAATGGTTATCCAATCATAGTAGTAACAAAACATACGCCTAGCTAGCGTACTTTGGTTTCACTTGATATAGTATTGGCAGGATTTGGACTTGGTAACACTGTGTAACATTTGGTAACACCTGGTAACACTTGTAAAAACCTGTGAACTCACCAACATTATATGTTGACGTCTTTTTGACATGTTTTTCTCAGGTCGCTAAGGTAGCATCACACGGACTAAGCGCACGAGTCTGCATGGCGTCTAGGGCTTGGTTTCATGCTTTTGAAATAATTGTTTTGGAACACGTTGTCACTTGGTTTTGTAACCTGAAAATGCTTCCGCTACGGTTTTCTGATATAAAAGTCATGTTTAGAGTTTACGTATTTTTCATATAGTGTTGTTTATTGTGACCGTTGACTTGGATCCTGGTTTGTCACGCGCCTCGCGGTAAACTCCGCAAGTGGATATTTGAGGGTGTGACATCTGGCAACCACCACCACCAACCTCCAACAACCACAACCACCAACCTCCGGCAACAACCACCAGCCAGTCTTTGACAAAGTAAACCCCAAAACGTGCCTTAAAAATCCCATCCTTTCCACTATCGACAAACCCATCGATCACCATCTTGATACGGGCCGTAAAACATTACACAGCCATTCGTGACCTGCAACCACCATCTTCACTCAAGAAACCCCCAAAAATCCAAAAACCCTAACCACAATCTTTCAGAATCGAAACACCCAAATCCATAAACCCTAACCACAATCTTTCAGAATCGAAACACCCAAATCCATAAACCCTAACCACCATCCTCGCTCAAGAAACCCCCAAATCCAAAAACCCTAACCAACATCAGAGCCTACACACAGTCTGTGCCTAAAGGTACAAGGAGGTGGACAGGGAGGGTTGTTGGTCGGAGCCAAGTTATTTGAACGATTTAAGGTATGATTCAAAGATATATGCACTCGCTAAACCATAGGAGGTGGACGATGGTCATGATTAGAGGTTGAGGGAGGTGGTCGTGAGCGTTTGCTGGCCATTTGCTTTTGTTTTTTTGCTGAAGGACAGTGATGGTTGTTGGTTGACTGTCATCTTCAGTTGACAGCCTAACATATCTATATGAGGTGTTTAGGGGAGAGGACAAAAAGTGAGGTGAAGATGGATGATAACAAGGATTTGATTTGTTTTTCGAAAGCAATAAATTGAAGCCTGCAATTACAACTAAGATAGAGGATGGAGTTTTTGCATTTAGAGAGAGAGAGAAAGTGTCTGTTAGAGAAGGTTTTTAGGTTATATATATAGGGGAATGAAAGTAGGGGTAAAATGTCAATTATGCCCTCATATGCCTTGCACATGACCAAACTTAACCAAAAATATTAACGAGGTTAGGCCTAAAGGACGAAAGCTGCAAGATTTTACAACATAAATGACGATTCTCATCAATTTTGAAGTTAAAGGACAACCATTGAAAAACGATGTAAACATAAAGGATGATTTCTGTAATTTTTCCTAACAATAATTACAAGATTGTCATCCAATTAATCTACACCCTAGATTACACTCATCTAATGGTCATAATTCCTTCTCACCCTTCTCACACATTTTGTCCTTTGTACAGGAACCTAAACCTCATACACGTTTTAGATTACTTTTTTTATTAACGGACACATTAGATTACTATAAGAATATATTTTCTTTTCTTAATTTAACAATGTCATATCCATACACTTATAATTTGCTAAATTCGTTTTTATGAACACCAAATCTATATATATATATATATATATATATATATATATATATATATATATATATATATATATATATATAAAGAGTCAGCAAGCAGCTGAAAGATACAAAAGGAAGAAAAAACCAACCAAAAAAAACCCAGCTAAAAACGTCAAACCACTACAAACTAGCCGCAATGTCAAAATTTAACCAATTCTCCCGGGTAGGATTAGGGATACTTGACCGATTGCACACCCAGGTGAAAGCATATTCCTTGATGAGATCGACCACTTTATTAATCGGTATTAATTTGTCGTCGAAAATCTTTGCATTCCCCGCAACCAAATACGCCAAACCGCAGCGCATGCAATAGAAAAAATCAACTGCTTCCAAGTCTTCGATCCCGGCGCTCTTGAAGCCGCAATAGGAGATCAGCAAACCTGTTAACATCATTAGGAAATGGGATTTTGACCCAAACCAAAATTTGCCACCATATCGCTTTAGCTACCATACAATTAAAGAAAGCATGATCCGAGTCTTCCACACTAGAACTACACCGAACACAATATGAGTTAGCCAGATGTATACCCCTTTTGAGCAGCTTGTGTTTGGCAGCGACTTTACCCAGGAGAACCCTCCACATTAGCACGTTACATTTTGGCGATACCCAAGAATCCCACCGAAAATTCTACTCATGAATCCAAGAATTCTTGGTTATGTCAAGCTGAAGTCTAATCTCTTTGACCGAGAAACCCCTCTTCCAGTCTTCCACCATTGAACAAGACTTGATGAAGCTGCCTAAGCAGATCCGCAAAACTTCTCCATTCCCTGCATGTGTTAAAGTTACGCCTCCATTTTCCAACCCACTGAATACTAGACCCAGACTTAATTATTGAGGAGGCGACATTAGCATCCTTATCAGTAGCCAAAGAGAACAACTCAGGAAATGTAATACAAAGAGGCACATTAGACAGCCATCGATCGTTCCAAAATCTGGTTAAAATCTTATCCCCTACGGTCACCTTTAATTTTTCATGGATTTGGACCCCAACTTTAAAGAGATCAACATCAACCTACTAATATCTTTCCAAACTCCAGGTATCGAGTTTTTAACAGGAATAATTTTGTGCTTCAAGATAGAGCAGTGAATTGAGAACACAACTTTAGCCCAAAGCTGATTCGGGTCATTTCGAAGTCTCCAACACCACTTGGACAACATCGTGATATTGAAATCGTGTATACTTTCCATGCCATGGCCCCCTCATCTCTTAAGTCGGATAAACTTATCCCACTTAATCCACCTAACTTTCCTCCGTCTATCTGATAGCCCCACACAAAATATCTTCTTAAACCTTTGAGTTTATTAATGATCCCTTTCAGGGCTGTAAAAATAGAGAGATAATAGGATGGCAAACTTCCCAAGACCGATTTTGCAAGCATCGCTCTCCCCGCCAATGAAAGATGTCTAGCTTTCCAGGAGGAAATCTTTTTTGAGAACTTTTCCACCACCGGCAACCAAAATTTGGCTCTTTTCATGCCTGCACCGGTAGGAACCCTAAGATAGATAAACGGAAGAGCACCGACTTTACATTTTAACTCCTTGGCTAGACAGTCCACTCCACATCTTTCACTCCAACACCAAAAAGTTGGCACTTTTGATGGTTAATAGATAGCCCAGAAACTAAACTTAGCCATCTAAGAAACCGGTTCAAACTCTTGACATTAAACTCCGACCATTCACAAAAGAATAGGACGTCGTCGCCATAACAAAGACGGGAAAGAATAGGCCCATCATTGGGTAATTTAATACGATGAAAAATTCCCAACTCGATGGCCAGGTTCATAAACATTGAAAGCACCTCCATAGCAATAAGAAAAAGAAACAAGAAAAGGGGACCGCCCTGCCGAAGACCCCTTTAAATCGGACTTAGGGTTTTACAATTGAACTTAAAGGCTGTTTGGCAACTTCTAAATGGGTAAGTGCTGAACCAGTAAAATGTCTGAATGGTTAAGAGGTTTTGAATGGGTAAGTGCTAAATCATTAAGTGACATCTAAATGATTAAAATTTTTTGCCCAACTTGCTCCAAAAATCCGTGTGGCGTTGTTGTTTTTTGTTTTTGTTCGTGGCTAGCGTCTGCAGCAGGTTCGTTCGCTCGCTAGAGAAGCCTTCATCTCGGTAATGCAGACATACGCAATAGCTCTGATTCAGTCATATTTGTCTCCAAGTCTGACCGGCTCAGAGCCCTGGTCAGACTGTTTTCCGTTCAGACGTTCCGACCAAACGCCTCCTACTTTGACCAAATCAGACCTCCACCTCTGACTGGCCTCATTCAGACTCAAACAAACGGGGCCTTAGTATTAAGTTATCATTGGGTTGACTGAGCCAATAACTATAAATATAATTGTGCATATATTGAGCCAAGCCCAATAGAGTGATATGTATAAAACTATAAATATAATTGTAATTAATGTATGTGTGTGTATATATATATATATAATAAACAAATAAAAATTATATCGAGCCGAGCCGAGTGGACATTTGCTCATACTTGACTCGTTTATAAACCGAACCGAGCCGATCAGCTTGTTTACAACCGAGCGACACGTGATCGACAAGTGCTGTGTGATTTGAACAGCCCTAACCGTTAGCATAATAATCGTCCATGACACCACACACTAGAGGCTTAAGATTGTTCCAAAACTTTTTGAAAAACTTCAATGTGAAACCGTTGGGCCGGGGCTTTGCTAAATTCTTGAAAACAATTTTTTAAATGAACGTAAAAACTAAGGGTGGTGATATTTAAACCCCCCAGCTTCTATTTAAACCCCCCAGAAGCGTCTCGCTTAGGCCTAAGCGAGGCGCTTCTGGGGGGTAATTTATTTTGGTAGTTTTTTGGTGTTTTGAGTTGTTTTTTTTTTAATTTAATAATTATAAAAAGTTAAAAAAAAATTAAATGTCAATGACTTAAACTTGACATCATCTTCTTGTAATTACTTTTCAGTTGTTATCCGAGAGATAGCGGTCAACGATGAAGACAACCTGAAAGTGGATACCATGGATCAGAGAGATTCAAGCTAATTAAACTCATATCTCAAGCCGGTGCAAGTTATGTTGTAACGAAATCATTCTCACATGAATATCCTGCGTAAAGGACTAAAGCCACATATCTTGCCATTAATACCAACTGAATTTTACTTGTTTGCATGAAAAGTTCATTGTACGATGTCTTTTTCAGAGGACCTCGACTCTTGAGATGTTGCAGGTGTTTGAAAAGTTTGAACTGAAATTGAACTTTTCATGCAAGCAAGTAAAATTCAGTTGTTTTACTAATTTCATAGTCTTGATACTTTTAACAATCGGATCGGCGCTAAACAATAGAAAGTAATTACAAATATTGCAAGAGGGTCACTATTCATATATAAAGAACATTAATCGGTTTCATCTTTGTTTTATTGAGTTCAACTTTCCATGATCTACCTTTATCATCTCAGAGAGATATCTGTCAAACGATGGAAGGGAACCCGAAACAATAAAAAGTAATTACAAAGAAGATGATCAAAGATGCTACAACATAACTTGCACCGGCTTGAGATATGAGTTTAGTTAGCTTGAATCTCTCTGATCCATGGTATCCGGTTTTTTTCAGGTTGTCTTCATCGTTGACCGCTATCTCTCGGATAACAACTGAAAAGTTGTCTCATTAATTCCAATTCCAATTCCAATTCCACCGGTGCAATCAGAATCTGAAGAGAAGCTATCATCTCAGAGAGATATCTGTCAACGATGATGGCGCAGCAGATGTTAGCGGTAACTTTAAATTTTGAATGATCGTCGGTTTGCTCTCTATATACCAATCAACAGTAGCGATCATTACAGTTTTAGTTGAAAGTGGATACAATAGATCAGAGAGATTTAAGCTAATTAAACTCATATCTCAAGCCGGTGCAAGTTATGAAATGACACATGCAGAATGTAATGTCATGCACAAATGTGATTTTGTATTAATGGCAAAGTGATTTGTAAGGGAAGAAGAAGAGAATGTTATATATGTTTACCTTCCCATGGAAACTCTGAAGTCCCTTAACGGAGGTTTGCTAGAGGGTCATTGGTCTTCAGAGTTTCCAACCCCTAATACATTCATCAAAGGATATTCATGTGAGAATGATTTTGTACAAGATTCCTATGCAAGCAAGTCAAATTCAGTTGTTAGACCAACTTGAGATATGAGTTTAATTAGCTTAAATCTCTCTGATCCATGATATGAGAGCATAAGAGAAGAGATAATAACATATGAGCTTCAACATAACTTGCACCGGATGATTGCCAATGAGATTGATAACTGGACAGGTTAGCCAGGTGTTTGTCAAAAAGGTAGAGCACACCATGAAGGTGTGTTGTATGTATAACATTGTGAATAATTGTAGTGTGTTCGGTGCAGTCGACGAACATCATTCAAAATTTCAACTTCCCGTTCAGGTGCTTAAGTCCACCTTGAAGACTGGATACCATGGATCAAAGAGATTCAAGCTAATCAAACTCATATCTCAAGTTGGTCTAACAACTGATTTTGACTTGCTTGCATATGAATCTTGAACGAAATTATACAGTTATTTGGAATGTTCCTGATCATTACAGTGAGATTGATAACTTCTCTATGGAAGCAACAAATTCAAAACAAAGGTAGGTTTGCCAGAGGGTCACTATTCATACATAAAAAGATCAAGAAGAACAGTACGGTCAACGATGAAGGTGTGTTGTATGTATAAAATTGTGAATAATTGTGAGAGTCGATATGAGAGCAATAATCCATCGAGAACTAGAGAAACAGAGAATAAGAGAAGAGATAATAACATATGAGCTACAACGACGTCGTATTTTGGAAGCTGAAGTTCGGAGAGAACTAAATATTCAGTTGTTGTTTTTCTTCTCTATACAGAGTGACGATAGGCGTTTTCGATTTCCAAATGAATCAACGACTTAAACTTGACATCATCAACCACGTATAGTCAAATATTTATTCTCCATATCCATACCTTGTTTCAAGTATCTTGTAAAATTCATTTCGTCTTCAAGACTCCTATGAGTCACAAAGGGGGAAATATATATGACGTTTGAGCATACGAAATTGTGCAAGAGTTTGACATTATTGTGTTCAAACATCAAGGAGACATGGTGTTTGACTTTTTTGTGTTTGACCCATCCGGATGTGAAAGACAATATCCATATTTACCTGAGATATCGGTCAACGATGAAGGCAACCTGAAACGACATGAATCTCTCTGATCCATGGTATCCACTAACCGTAGCGATCATTACAGTTATTTGGAATGTTTCTGATCATTGTTAGAGGGTCACTATTCATACATAAAGAGCATAATCAAACAACGGTTGTTATCGGAGAGATATCGGTCAACGATGAAGGCAACCTGAAATGACATGAACATTTATAACCTTTCTGTACCTGTGGCCAAAAGAACCTGATAAAGGCTGTACACGAGTTATTTGGAATATTCTTGATCATTACAGTGAGATTGACTGTTATCGGAGAGATATCGGTCAACGATGAAGGCAACCTGATCATTACTTTTCATGCAAGCAAGGTGGACTTAAGCACCTGAACGGGAATGAAGGATGAAAGCATGACGTGAAACATGGCGTAGTCACATTCAGTCTTCAAGGTGGACTTAAGCAACTGAACGGGAAGTTGAAATTTTGAATGATGTTCGTCGACTGCACCAAACACACTACAATTATTCACTATTTTATACATACAACACAACCCCGGAGTTTGACCGTACTGTTATTTGGAATATTCTTGATCATTACAGTGAGATTGATAACTTCTCTATGGAAGTAACAAATTCAAAACAGAGGTAGGTTTGCCAGAGGGTCACTATTCATACATAAAGAGTATAATTGTGATGTGATGGATTTTTATATTTGCAACGTAGTTCCTTTTTTACCTGGTTGCAAAGGAACTTCAGGTCAGCCAGACGTTTGTCAAAAGCAAGTGTGAAGATCAAGATCAAGAAGAACAGTAATGATCAGAAACATTCCAAATAACTGTTCAATTTCAGCTTTTGTTTAACTATTGTAGCAACTTCCATAGAGAAGTTATCAATCTCACTGTCCAGTTATATCCACTTTCAACTAAATCTTTCTCTGATATACTCTATATCAACCGGCTTGAGATATGAGTTTAATTAGCTTGAATCTCTCTGATCCATGGTATCCATACCTTGTTTCAAGTATCTTGTAAAATTCATTTCGTCTTCAAGACTCCTATGAGTCAACAAATTATAATAATTTGTTATTATCAAGAATCGGAAATTAGTAAAACGATTTATGAAAGTATCAAGAATCGGAAATTAGTAAAACGATTTAATAAATCATTGCTCATACGTTAGGGTTTGATAAACACAAAACTTATTATTTATAAAGCATTTTAAAACACAAATCGTACCGTGAAATAAAGAGAGGCCCATTAGGAGTGTCGTGGAGGAAGATCGTCGGTTTGCTTGTAGTCGATGATTAGCTTGAAATCAATCTCTCTGATCCATGGTATCCACTATCAGGTTGTCTTCATCGTTGACCGCTATCTCTCGGATAACAACTGAAAAGTTGTCTTCAATGATTCTAAAAAACTTGAAAGTAATTACACCGGCTTGAGATATGAGTTTGATTATTATCGTATTTGCAACTTAGTTCCTTGCTTGCATGAAAAGTTATTTTTTAAATGTTGGTTAATATATCTTTAACACCTTGATCTGCAATATTTGAAAATTATCATTTCTTGACATGCTTGGTAACACCTTGATCTACAATATTTGAAAATTATCATTTCTTGACATGCTTGGTAACACCTTGATATGTAATATCTGAAAATTATCATTTCTCGAAAAGTAATTAAAAACACTTAAAAATGAATTAAAAACAATTGTTGCGAGTTAGGTTTACTCGGAGGACCACGTACAATGATTCATCAAAGTTGTACAAAGCTGGATGTTCGTACGGGAAAACCAAAACGAGCAATAAACGAAGAGAAACGGGGAGATATAATTTTCTTGGCTTGGAAACAACTTAAAAGAACCAAAAATGAATTAAAATTATTTTTTGGTGATTAACAGATAATTTTAAAGAATTAAAAGAAATTCAATTTTTTTTAAAAAAAAGTCCAAACGCCTCGCTTTGGTCAAAGCGAGGCGTTTGCTTGCCTCGCTTTGGCCAAAGCTAGGCTGTTTGTGCCTAGCTTTGGCCAAAGCGAGGCAGGCAAACGCCTCGCTTTGACCAAAGCGAGGCGTGTTGATATGTTGTAAAATACATCTATTTCCTGTGTAAAGTTTGTATAATTTTTGAGTCGTTTAATTAGTGATTTTATTAGTTTTAGGCTTGTACTGGTCTATTTTATTTAGTTTAGGTGTTTGTAAATTTTTATTAGTTTTGTGTCATTTTTATTGCTTATGTATTTATTTCATATTTGGTAGGTGTTCGTGTGGACGTTGGAGCGTAAACGAGCAACTTTGGTCAAGTCAAGAACACCCGAGTCGAGAGCACGATGCCATAATACTATATATATCAATAGTATATTAATAATAATAATAATAATAATAATAATAATAATATTAAAAAGAAAAAAAAAAGTGAATGTGACTTTTTGTCACAAAGGGCTCGAGCCCAAGTATGGAATGAAAGGAGAATAATTAAAAACCCTTTGGAGGGCACAATTATTGGGATTGGAAGGCGGCGCAGAGTTAGGATTCAAGAACAACAATTATCATTCAAAAGAAGGAGCAGCGAGGAGAATTATTCATTGGAGGTGGTGGCGATAATTATTGAGGAGAGGAGGCCGCATACTTTATTTTTTGGTGAGAAGGCACATATACTTCTATTGGAGAACGACGAAGCAGCTCAAAAAAGGCAGAGAAGGGGTCAAGGGTTGAAGCCTAGGTGCCAGCACGGGTCGGTTCTAATCTATTTATTTATTATTTATTTATTTCTAACCCGTTGTGAACACCATGAATTTAACTGGCTTGTATTGTTTTGATTTTATCATGACTTTTATTGGCTAGACCTTGACGCTACCTAGGCGATGATGACTACGCTTGTTTGATTATTTTTTCTTTTGGTTTTTGGAACTTTTGGTTGTGGGTTGAATTTTAAAGTAAATAACTTTTTATTTTCTGGTTTGATGTGTATGCGTATTTAGTTTTATTTAATTAATTTTTATAAACTCCACTTGCGTTTTTGTGAATGTCTTTCATGTATGAATGCGGGTTAGGTTGCGGACTGAGTGTTAGCGACTAGTTTATGGTTAATTCTGCAGGTTATCCATAGGAGTTGTAATTGTTAGTTAGATAATTCTAAGTGTTCTACCAATTCTCAATAGCTGTGAGGTGCGAGATTGTTGGTCTGTCTAGGGTGTTAAATTGCTAGTTCTAGAGGCTTTGTGAGAAGATCTTCCTAGTTTCCCTAGCATTCCTTGTAGGCCAAGTCTTATCAGAAATATTGTAGTTACCCCTTGCACTTTAGGGTGTATTGTGACTTTCGCGCTGTGAGGTAGACTGTCTAGCGGGTACTTTAAGATTCGAGTAGGTAAGCCTGTGAGGGTAACCTCTCAACCGGTGGTTTAACAGCACAACAGCATTCTAGGGTTTCCCCTTGAGAAGGGTCGAGGGTGTCTAGTTTATTCTTGTGTTTAGTATTTTAAGATCCCGGTTCCACACCAGTTCCATGGCCATTAGAAGCTTATCATTCATGTGTAGGACTCTAGCCTAGGTAGTGCCTTCCCATCCATCTGATCTCAATTGCCGTCTCCAGTTTGTGTATTTAGTTATTTTAGTTTTATTATTTTATTTATTTGCATAGTCTTTTAGAAACCCCCCCCCCCCCCTTTAAGCAACAAAACATATTTAAGTCAGTTTGTAGATAAGTAATCGAGTCTAGTTTACGTTTTCTAGTAGAGTCTCGTGGGTTCGATACTCGGACTTACTTTAGCTGTACTGCACTGACCGGTACACTTGCCGGTTGTGTGGTTTAGGTTTAGAGGGTTTTAGGTTATAAATTTAAAACTTAGAGTGTCTAGTTTAGGTTAATTTTGTTAGTTTTTACTAAACCACTTCGAGCACATCACGTGTGGACATTTTAAAAAAAAAAAATTGAATTTCTTTTAATTTTTTAAAATTATCTGTTAATCACCAAAAAATAATTTTAATTCATTTTTGGTTTTTTTTAAGTTGTTTCCAAGCCAAGAAAATTATATCTCCCCGTTTCGCTTCGTTTATTGCTCGTTTTGGTTTTCCCGTACGAACATCCAACTTTGTACAACAATGATGAATCAAAGGAACTAAGTTGCAAATACGATAATTATCAAAATAACAAAGATGAAACAGAATAAATTAATGTTCTTTATATAAGAATAGTGACCCTCTTGCACCGGCTTGAGATATGAGTTTAATTAGCTTGAATCTCTCTGATCCATGGTATCCACTTTCAGATTGTCTTCATCGTTGACCGCTATCTCTCGGTTAACAACTGAAAAGTTGTCTCATTAATTCCAATTCCAATTCTACCGGTGCAATCAGAATCTGAAGAGAAGCTATCATCTCAGAGAGATAATTGTCATCGATGGAAGGGAACCCGAAACAATAGAAAGTAATTACAAGAAGATGATCAAGGATGCTACAGTTATTTGGACTGTTAATCACCAAAAAATAATTTTAATTCATTTTTGGTTCTTTTAAGTTGTTTCCAAGCCAAGAAAATTATATCTCCCCGTTTCGCTTCGTTTAATTAGCTTGAGATATGAGTTTAATTAGCTTGAATCTCTCTGATCCATGGTATCCACTTTCAGGTTGTCTTCATCGTTGTACATATACCTCCTTATCTAAAAGAAACCACATCATTGTACATATACCTCCTTAGCTGAAATTGGACGGTTATTTGTAATGTTCCTGATCATTACTTTTCATGCAAGCAAGTCAAGTCAAAAAAAACATTTTTTTATATTGCTCTCATATCATCTCTCTCTATAACAATGAATGCGGTATGCGCGTTAAATTTCATTAAATGCGGCAACACAGGCAAATCCTCGTCTGATAACAACTGAAAATTTGTTTTACTAATTTCATAGTCTTGATACGTTTAACACTTATGCGTAGATCAAGGAGATTGATGAAGATATCATCAATATGAGCAGGAATTGTTAACCTTCCCATTGATTTCAAGTATGTTGCCTTGATCGTTGACAGCTATCTCTCCGATAACAACTGACTTTTACTTTGTACGAAAATCGAGATCATCTCATTCCATGTTGCCTTTTCATGCAAGCAAGTCAAGTCAAAAAAACATTTTTTTATATTGCTCTCATATCATGGATCAGAGAGATTTAAGCTAATTAAACTCATATCTCAAGCCGGTGCAAGTTATGTTGTAGCAGTCAAGATTCCTATGCAAGCAAGTCAAAATTCACCGAACACACTACAATTATTCACTATTTTATACATACAACACAACCCCCGGAGTTTGACCGTACTGTTCTTCTTGATCTTGATCTTCACACTTACTTTTCATGCAAGTCATTATTATAAAAACATTTTTTATAATAATTATATTAAAAAAAATAAAAAACTAACTAAAAAGACCAAAAAAAAAAAAAAATTGATCCTAAGCGCATCGCTTAGGCCTAAGCGAGACGCTTGGGGGGTGAAAATAGAAGGAGGGGGGTGGGAATAGACGAGCCAAAAACTAAACACTAAAAAGCAAAAAATAGTAGGTCCCAGCAAATCAAGTCATGTAACAAAAGTTGCTTAAAAACTTGACAAGTACGAGCCGTCCAAAAAAAAAAAAAAAAACATGACAAGTACGAAGAAACTCGACGCCGTTCCTGCCTACTTTTTTCTAAACCTTATCTTTAAATGCACCCGTAATACGTAAAAAATGAATATTTCCCAGCAAGTCAATTCATGTAACAAAAGTTGCTTTAAATCAACTTTTTTTTATTATTATTTTTCAAATTAAATATAGACCTTGATATTTAAACCCTCCAAACTTATTTTTACCCCATAAAGCGCCGCGCTACGATCATACTACGGTGCTTTGGTCACATCAATCAACAGTGTACTAGGCTGTCTGATAAAGTGAAACATCTGAACTCAAAACACCGCGCTGTGGCCATAGCTTGGTGATTTAGTATGTTCATACTCGGATGTTTATTCTGAAAACTTCCAACAAGCAATTAAACCGATCAAAACGTGTCAAACAGTGTTCGGAAGTCTAGGATATTGATTAGAAATGTAAAATTTATATTTTAATAAAACATTGTATTGATTGTATAATTCATGTATTACGAACATCGAATTATGAAATTTGTTCATACTCAGATGTTTATTCTGAAAACTACAAAAGAGCAATTAAACCAACCAAAATGCATCAAACAATTTCTTTTATTGGAAATAAATTAAAATACTTAAAATGAATTAAAACAATTTAAAATCAATTAATTTTAAAAAAACCCAAAGCATCAAACTATGGCTATAGTGCGGTGCTTTTGTTCACATCAATCACCCATAAAACTAACATCATACTAGGTTATCTGATAAAATATTAACTTTAATAGTCAAAGCACCACGTTTTGGTCATAGCCCGGCGCTTTAAGACCACCCGTAGTGGGGCGCCATTTGTCAAAATTTTTAAAAAATAACGCCCCCCACACCGCTACAGGGGGGCGCTATATACACAAAAAGGTTGATGGCGTTATATTAATAACGCTGAGTGAAAATTGTTGCAACAAATAAAAGGTTGACACGTGGCTTCAACGGTAATGTTACCGTTTTTTTTGAACGGCTTAATTATTTTTTGAACGGCTATATTATTTTTTTAACGGCTATATTTTTGAATGGACACAAATATATAAACACACAACACACAAATATATAAACACACAAAACACAAAACACAAAACACGTATTATCAATATTCGAAAAGAATGGGTTCCCCCGCGTCATCATCTATTGCGAGAGAATATTATAGAGAGTTTTTAGGCGACGAGGGTTATTCCACAGACGAAGAGTTGGAGCAAGATGCCATTACGAGTGCGCTAGCGCTTTCGGCGCGGTATCTTGAAGAAACTAGTACGCCTACACCTCCAAAACAAACTAGGCAGTACTACGAACGAGATCGTGTATCGGCAAATGCTCGATTGATGAAGGATTACTTTGATGAAAACCCGACTTACCCTGACCCAAAGATCTTTAGGCGTCGTTTCCGGATGAGCAAACGTTTATTTCTACGTATATCCGGAGATCTTGAAAACGCGTTTCCGTACTTTAAACAAAAAGCGGATGCTAGGGGGATGATGGGATTCACGTCTATTCAAAAGTGTACCTCGGCACTGCGTATACTCGCATACGACAACACGACGGATATCAACGACGAGTATTTAAAAATGGCCGAGAAAACAACACGCGATTCTTTGGAGTATTTTTGCCAAGGTACATTACTTTTTTTTAATATATGTTTGTATTTATTTTTAATATATGTTTGTATTTATTTTTTATATATATTTGTATTATTTGTTTAGGAATAATAAAGTTGTACGGAGCCCGTTATCTTAGAAGGCCCATTTGGTACGACTTACAGAAAATTTACGAGGTGCATACGAATGAACATGGGCTACCAGGAATGCTGGGTAGCCTTGATTGTCGTCACTGGCGGTGGTATAATTGCCCAACCGCTTGGCGAGGTCAACACACGCGTGGTGACCAAAAAGGACCATCGATTATTCTTCAAGCGGTGGCTTCAGCCGATCTTTGGGTTTGGTCGGCCTATTTTGGTGTTGCGGGTTCATGCAACGACTTAAACGTTTTTGAGCAGTCGCCTATTATAGAGGATTTCGTTTCTTGCAGGGCAGCGAAGGCGTGCTTTTACGCTAATGGAAACTACTACCCACACGGATACTATTTGGCTGACGGAATATATCCGAGGTATAGCATTATCGTTAAGACGTTTAGTAACCCGTACGATGAAAAAAGGGCACACTTTAAAAAGGTCCAAGAGGCGGCGCGAAAGGACATAGAGAGGTGTTTTGGGGTTCTTCAACAGCGTTGGCATTACATAAGAAACCCTGCTCGTGCATGGACCATAGACAAGCTGCGAGATGCTATGTATGCATGTATAATCATGCATAATATGATATTAGAAGATGAAGGTAAAGCGATATGCCAAAATTACGTACCGGAAGCCGTCCAGGATCTACCGCAAGCTAATGTGCAAGAAAGAGTGCTCAACGCACATGAACTTCGCGACCATGAAGTACATGACGCGTTAGCTGCGGATTTGGTCCAACAAGCGTGGTCGGTTCGGTATATTCCAAACCCAGGAGGAAATGAAGAATAAGAAGAAGAAGAAGAAGAAGAAGGTGACGAAGAAGAAGAGGACGAAGACGAAGACGAATATGAAGAATCCGAAGATGAAAATTAATATTAGTTGTAACTTTTTTTTTTAATATTACTTGTAATTTTTTTTATAATATTAGTTGTGTTTTTAATATTATTTGTATTTTTTTTATATTTATTTGCATTTTATTTTAATTATTTTGAATTAAAAGATTAAAAAATAAAATAAAAAAATCAACCAATCACAATCAGGGGCTTTATAAATAAAGCCCCACCACTACACCCA
Organism: Ambrosia x helenae; assembly: GCA_030844895.1. Taxonomy (NCBI): domain Eukaryota; kingdom Viridiplantae; phylum Streptophyta; class Magnoliopsida; order Asterales; family Asteraceae; genus Ambrosia; species Ambrosia x helenae. Next base: position 112,597,249 of record CM061231.1, on the reverse strand, counting down.
TTTTTCAGTTTCTCTCTACACGCTGACTCAGCAGCCACGTGAACCAATCAGAAAGGGGGACTTTATAAATAAAGCCCCCCACTACACAGCGGAGCCTGCTTGAATGTAAATGGATGGGGTGAGGACAAAAGTAGCTTTAAATATCTACACCAGTTTTTAAAAAATATCCACCTTTATTACATCATCATCATCATCTTGTACGAAAGTGATTGGACATTTAGCTGACCATTCACGGCTCCAGAAGCCCCTTAATCTGTTCTTGATAAGAACGCTGACTAAGCCCACTACTCTCTCACGCATTTCATCAAACACCTTCCCTGCAATAATATCATCTCCATCTTCCACAACCTCAATCACCACCCAACACCATGACAATCCAATCAGAACCCCAAACCATCAAAAAACACAAACACCCATCAAGAAAACACTCAAAAAACAAAGACAAACACACCGTAACAATCCCAGCCAACGAAAAATCACCATTAATACCCAAGAAAAAAGCTTCCCACAATGAGTTTAACGGAGCATCGATGTCGGGGGCTGTTATGAATCTTTCAACAACCATCATTGGTGCTGGTATAATGGCTTTACCAGCTACTATGAAGGTGTTGGGTTTGGGTCTTGGTATTATTGTTATTGTTGTGGTGGCTGTGTTGTCAGAAGCTACTGTAAGGATATTGTTGAAGCATAGCAAAAGGGGAGGTGTGGATTCGTATGGTGGGTTGATGGGTGATGTGTTTGGAGATATTGGGAAGAAGATATTGGAGGGGTGTGTGGTTGTTAATAATCTTGGTGTGCTTGTTATTTACATGATTATTCTTGGTAATTTTACTTTCTTGGATTATATGTTTTTATTACTTAAGTTATTATTATTATTATTATTATTATTATTTGGAAAAATAAAAAAAAAAATAACTTTAAACAACAAATTTTACAAAATAGAGATCATTTTTTTGTTTTTGCCTCTAAATATTTAAATTTTAAACCAATCAAAATGCGTCAAGTTAGCTTCGCTGACTTAGAAATGGGCTAAAAAGTTGTGTCTAGACTGAAAATTTTCTGATCAAACTTGTCTTTTTTCGTATTTTTTTCTACTAATATATTATTAATGAACTATATACAGTGAAAATAATTACAAGATTTTGTTAGACTGATTTTGTGTTATGTTGTTTGAGTTGTGAAATGAAGGTGATGTTGTGGCTGGATCGTCTTCAGAGGGGTTGCACCATCCGGGTCTGTTGGAAGGGTGGTTCGGACCACATTGGTGGACCGGTAGAGTGTTTGTTCTGCTGGTTACAACTCTTGGTGTGTTTGTTCCATTGGCATCCCTCAAGCGCATGGGTATGTGAACACGTTCGTATATGTTGTTACGGTTTGCTCCATAGGAGAGATGTTGGGCCATGAAGCGTGGCTTGTCTCATAACGCGTTTTGTGCGTATCAACTGTGGATGAGAGGAGACTTCACAGTTAAGTGTGCTTGAGTGGGAACCTTTTCTGAAGTCACATATTCAATTTGCTAATTTGCAGATTCGCTGAGCGTTACATCCAGTTTAGCCGTGGCACTAGCAGTTGTATTCCTAATCGTCTTGGCAGGAATATCCATCTTCAAAATGGCAGCCGGTAGCCTCCCCATGCCAAGATTTTTACCAGATGTTACAGACCTTAATTCTGTCTGGAACCTCTTCACTGCAATCCCGGTCCTTGTAACCGCCTATATCTGCCATTTCAACGGTATATCATACATAAACTCATATTCAATCTCTTCATAAATGCATCACTATTAAACTGTGTTCTTTGATCAACAGTGCATCCTATACGCAACGAGCTTGAAGACCCGTCACTCATTGAACCAATCGTACAAATTTCGCTGGTTTTATGTACAACAGTATACATCATGACTAGTTTCTTTGGATTTATACTCTTTGGTGACTCCACAATGGGAGACATACTATCAAACTTCGACTCGGATTTAGGTGTTCCGTTTAGTTATCTACTCAACGACATTGTTCGTGTCAGCTATGCTCTGCACCTTATGCTCGTTTTCCCACTTGTATTCTACGCGTTACGCCTTAACACAGACGCCCTTCTCTTTTCATCATCTGATCTGCCATTGGAATATGACAACAAGCGGTTTATAGGCGTTAGTGCAGGCCTTCTTTTGCTTATATACTTGGGTGCTAATTTCATACCAAGTGCTTGGGACGCCTTCCAGTTTACAGGAGCTACCGCTGCTGTTTGTATTGGCTTCATATTCCCTGCTTCAATCGCCATAAGGTAAATAGTCATTCTAAAATGCGGAAATACCATTAGCAATGCGTCTGGTTCGTGTGTTTTGTGTTGTTTTATTTACTGATGTTTTTGTTTTGCGCGTGTTTAGGGATGTTCATGGGATAGCAACGAAAAGCGATAAGATTTTGGCTGCTTTGATGATTGGTTTGGCTGTGTTTGCAAATGTGGTTGCTATATACAGTGATGCATATGCGTTGTTCAAGAGAAACGAGTCTCCTATTGCTTGATTTTTATGGCGCTAATGGAGCCGAGCTTTGTATAAAATGATTGTTTATTCAAAACTGTTTTGGTAAGTGCGCGAGAGAACTCGCTTCAACACGATGCTTGTAATATATGTTTGTACTAAAGAATCATATTGTTGTGGAATTGTGGCTGCGTTTATAGGCTTACGCGTTGGCTTGCAATGAGAATATCCGTTTATGTACAATCTCCAAACTGATCAGCAGGATTAAATGAGAAGCAACCTGACAAAACAGACATTAACTGTAACTAAATCACAAAAACGCGAATCACTTGACATATATTCTCAAGATTTTAAAATTTGTCAGCGGTATACAATCGTACAAACCTTAACTTGTGCATCCTGTCCCCATGGCTTCAACTCATCTTGTTTCACAATATGCCTTACTTGCTGCAACTTCTTTTTCACTAAAACATTTGTTGTTCGCTATTCGCAGCTTCTGGATTTGTCATCAGGGCTCTCATTTGACGCCGAAAATTTTGTAAACTAAATTTAAAAATAAAGATTTATAATGATGATGATTTAGTTATGAAAAATTAAATATGAAAATGGATGATAATATGGGTATTTAAGGTCATGTACAACTCGAGTTTGGCTTGTAAAAAACTCGAGTCAGCACAATACGCTTACACATATTGTGTAACACCCCAAAATTTAGAAGCTTTACTTGCTTGGATTTACACAACATAGTGCCAATACATGGCACATCATGCACAATAAAACGTTAACACAATGGGAATCTTAACTTTACGTATAGTAAAGGCCAAGGGTGGACCTAGAGGGGTTTGAGGGATAGCCTGTGCTACCACTCAACTTTCTTGACGTAGTACATATTTAGTGTAATTTTTTTTTTCTTCTTTGTTTTATGTATCGGCTGCCCTAGCCCAACTTTGTCTTAAAACAAGACCTAAATAAATTAACTCTCTTCATCTATGAAAAAATTAGATGCTACCCTGTAAGAAGCAGCATCTAGACTGAAGACTCAAAACAAATTAAATGTACGAGTCTAGCTCTTAATAAAACAACTTCAAACTCAATAGAGGGACTTGATGACCCACTATATGCAAGCCCAAGTCCAACAACCGTAATGTCTCTTTTTCTCAAATCATAGGCCCAATTAGTGTCACTGCTAAGTGCTAAGTGCTAATCAACAAATCAAAGTGCATACTTGCCTCAATATTGGGCCTACCGCACACAGGCCCAATAAAATAGACCTATTAGCCAAAATATTTGTAAAGACTAGTAGGAATGCCTGCGCGTTACTGCGGGTACGTCGGTTTTGTCGCCTTTTGAAATCTTACAAGTGTGTTTTGACGGATTGTTATAATTAGAAATAATTTATTTCAACGCCACTGCTCTCTAAGGAAAGGAATTCCAGAACTACAGGCCTACATTATAATGTATGCCATACAAAGAATTCATTGTATGCCTTAAAACAATTCTGAAATAAATCAATTTTCTCTCTAAAGCATGTATTTATTAATCGCTTGCCAGAGCACGTAACTTTAGAAAACATAAGATAGTGAAATTTGCTAAAATTCATTCAAGACACCATTTACTCAAGTGAAATTAACGATAATATTTAACTGATAATTTGATTACTAACCAGTGTCAAATAGGAAGAAAGAATCAACAACATCATACCTTTTGACATTCAGTCTTTTATGTAATATACTCGTTTTCAATGGTTTATAAGGTGATGGTAGAAAGCTAAATAGTTTCCTGCTTCTGCAGAAACTCAAGCAAATGATTAGATGAACTTTGGCATAACCTGACAAAAGCAATGCATTGTCACCTTTTACAAGGTAAATTAGCTAGGCTGTTCTGTACTGTTCATGAAAATAGCAACATTTGTTTGTTTTCATGGACTTCAGGTTATTACCAGGTGTTTCACGGACTTGCATAATTTATACTAAAAGAAATGTTGGCAAACTTCACAAGCTTGTTACATCAAAGATACTTGTCTAGTAGATGCCATAATGACTCTTAACATTGACATGCCTAGACAATCAAAATTTAGTAATATATGGAAGTGATAGCATATATGATTTACTGATCATTAATAAGAAAAAAATCTTTATAAGTACCTCAAATCCAGGAAGCAAATTATGAGATTGTGCAAGTTTATTTAAAAGTATCAACCATGCTGACTGAGAACCACTCCCCATCCACTCTTCCCTCCTTGCGGTGGAACATCTCCTTCTTTTAGATGAGGAACACCTGACCAAATATATTAAACACTCTTAATTAAACAAAGGTATTAAGTTGATTATCATTCTTAGGGGGTCAAGGCACTCCACGGCAAGGGGAGAACGGTTAGATTGCCGCAAGACAACAACGCCGCCACCCCAGGCAACACTCAAAGTCTTCACCGCTCGGCAACAATAACCAATCCGCAGCCACAATTTTGATGATTTTTGGTGTGATTTTGATATGGAAAAGCGGGGTTGGGTGGGGCTCGGCAACTTTGCCAGGACTGGGCCGACCCCCTTTACTTTTTACAACTTACAAAAGTGAATCCCAAAGTGTGTGTTACCGAGTTTTTTTGGGAAGAGGGGTTACTAACCGAAGATATTAAGAGAAATGGAGAGAGATACTTCAACCGTTTTAATTGATTTAATAAAACCTTGAAATGTGGGTGTGGGATGGATGGACAGGAGAAGATGGATAAAGAGGTTTTCTAACCACATAATCCACTCTTTTTCTCTCTCACCACTACGTTCAGGCGTATATGATTTTCCCAGTTCCTAATTTAAATTGGTTATGTGGTTCTTTACTTATATTGGCTATGCACACATAAGAGGAAAGGTGAAGAATTGTTTTACCTAGAGCTGGCTGGATCTCAGATCTCAACTTCATCAGTATGAGCATCATAGCCACATATAACAACATAATAACCTATAATAATAAAGTCATACAACCATTCAATTATTGTTATAGTTAAACAAAAGAGTAAAATACTTCACTTCACACCAGTATACTCTGCAGTGCCAGTATAAAAACGTGGCATACAGACATCCTCCTTCCATCAGTGGCGGATCTAGACCAAGATTTCAGGGGTAACGTTACATAAATTTCACAGGTAACGTAATACAAAACACGTAAAAAAAATAAAAATACACTACGCCAAAAAAGTTGAGGGGTAACGGACATTACCCCTGCTAACCTTCTAGATCCGCCCCTACCTTCCATGGTTGACTACAAAAAAAAAAAAAAAAAATTACCATAGGAAGAAAGCTTCTTGATCTAACAGTAAATTAACCATCTAGTTTTTCACCAAAAAGTCATCTTTGCATATATATGAGTTAAGCGTGTACCTCAAAATGCACTGGTCAACCAAAGCGATCACAATATATTTCCCTGATAAGATAAAAAGGACGATTTCTTCTCCCTTAATTGACCTGTTCAGTTCACAAGGAGAAATGTGTTTTACTTATTTCAGGTACAAGAATGTAAATAACTTTAAAATTTTAATAAAAAACAAAAATCAACCCGAAGAAGTTAATATTTACAAATAAGACTTTGCACCTCGATTTTAATCCCCTCTTCTAATGCTCTCTGAAATAGCATATCTACTCTGCATATATCATTGGCCAATTGTTCCTGCAAGAACCAAAACCATTTAGTAGTCTTGTATAGATAAAGGAGAAGAAATAAATGACTCCATGATTGCCTTAAAACTAAATAATCATCATCTTGGACGGTTTCAAATTGGGAAGATGATAGGCCTTCACAATAGTTATTACTTATTAAGATAGACATTATTATTATTATAAATTATAATAATAAAACATTAAATTGGGAGGGGTTAGGAAGAGAGTGCATTATAGGGGCATTAAGGTAAACAATTTTATACTTTTAACTAAAATGTCATTACAAATTTACTAATATACCCTTTTAAGTGTCTTAAATGTCCACAAAGTTCTAATTATACCCTCATGATCTAAGCATAAATCACTTGTGCATGTTGCTTCTTAAGTTGTACGGAATTGAAAATTACTATCCTACCCGTCACTCTTCCTTAATAAGATAATATAGATTTTGTTCATGCATTACATGCATAGTTGAGTTTCAATGTAATCTTGTTTGTTGAATAAGACTTGGATACTTAACTTTAACTAATTCCTTCTCATAAAGCAAAAACAAAGATTCATCACATATTGCAACACATGTGCTTAGGGTGTTTATATACCGTTAAAATGACAGTCTCTTAAACCAAAGTAAGTTGGTCGGTTTGGTCTTCAATCAACTCAGTTTTGGCGGTTTGCTAGTTTAAAGGTTCTTTGACCTATTTAGGAACTTAGAATCGATTGTGCAAAATAGAATTTGCCGTTAACTTTATCATTTGTATTTTTTTAGCGTTTATTAAACTATCTAGTTATGTATATGCATTAGAGTGTGTGTAGTGGCATTGAAGTTTAACGCCCCTCTCTCCTCATATAATTGGCTTAACCAACTTTTTGGTCATAATAAGAAATTCAAGCGTTATAATTTTAACGCCCAACACCATTTTTACAGTATTAACACCCTTAAACCCCTTTAACGCCCCTATGTAGTGGTGTTTGGGGCGTTATTTTTGTTTTAAAGCCCCTATGGCGCTCGAGTACGCATGGTCTTATAGTTAAGAAAATGATATTTATCAGTTTCAGCATTTAAGACCATGCGTACTCGAGCGCTATAGGGGCTTTAAAACAAAAATAACGCCCCAAACATCATTACATAGGGGCGTTAAAGGGGTTAAAGGGCGTTAATATTGTAAAAATGGTGTTGGGCGTTAAAATTATAACGCTTGAATTTCTGATTCTGACCAAAAAGTTGGTTGAGCCAATTATACGAGGAGAGAGGGGCGTTAAACTTCAATGCCACTACACACACAATACATCTATTAATGATTTAAAAAATGGTTCAAATTGTCAAAACTGAAATGTTGATATACTAAACTGGTAAAACAAACCAACCAAACTGTAGCGGTTATGCCTGAACTTTTAGTTAAAACCGATTAAACTAGGTGGTGAACACCTCTAGGAGGTAGGACTCATGTGTGTGATTAGGATGATGTTAGGCTTTATGCATTAAATAGTAGCGTCTCTTTATCTACGAATATTTTGAAATTGGAATTTGATATTTGTCTTGTTATACATCCCGGTAAACCATCACAAAATTTATTTTGTTTTAACAACAAAAACACTTCGTCCATTTTCCACTCACTAATTCGATTTAACGATATGTAAAATGTCACAAATAGACAAATAGTGTTCCTATCGATTACTATTTATCGAAAAGAAAAGAGATAACAATATTGACAAACATACATGGAGTCTTTAAAATATGAAAAAGAATGATGTCTTATGTCTAGGTCCCGTATTTAGTGATGTGTGGGGCATTCAAGTCACTTCTTTTAAAACATCTCTTAAAATTATAATATAAAAAGCCACACATGCTAAAGCAATGACTATAAGAGTAAAAAGTACCTAAAATAACAATATGTTTTCTTTAAATATTATAAGGCGATAAGGCGATAAGTGTACTAGTCAATTACAAATGTAATCATTAAAAGTTGTGGATATGGGTAGGCATATTTAGGAGTTTATATTTCTTAATTTAAAAACATTGATATGTTTTTAAATGATTAATTAGCTTCATTCAAATTAGCTACTATAGTTATTTGTCATTAACATCATATGCTTACTTGAAGCTCGATTTAGATCATTTTTTTTTTGTTAGGATTTATGATGTTAGACACAAAGGGCTTTCCTTAGGTTTAGGATTCAACAAAGACGATATAGATACTAGGTTATTATAAGTTTTGTTGTCTTTGAATCATTTAATGTATTGACGGTTGCATGTGTATTGTGTAGGTTTGAATGGACAATAAGGAAGGGGTGGGGTGAAGGTGTTGCATTGATGATGGGGGAGTTGTGGTGCACAATGTGTGAGGACACAGGAGCTATCACATTAGAGTTATGAGGTGTCTAGAGCGACGATTGAATTATAAACAACCAATACCACCACCAACACCAACAAACATAACATCAACACCAAAAGATAACAAACGACGACAATATTGAGAAGTAATTACTTAGATGGTCCATGTGGGTCTATACTGTACTTTTTTTTTTGTCTTAAACTTTAAGAAATTTTCATTCTAAATCTTCGTTGTTCACTAAATTCTTGACCCTAAATTTGGCGGTGGTGGGAGAGTAGCATGTTTTCTCATGGAGGACGTTTGTGGTGGTCTATAGATGTGCACCCTAACGACGAATGCATGGTTTCCCACATATGTGTGCCCTTAACACGAAACTTAATATATTAATTTGTCTTTCCCAAGCATGGTATCGGGCTATCAGCAAATGTCCGTACAAATTTGGATGCGAATTCCATATGTTTTAGTGACCCATATTCAAATCACAAAACACATTATAATATTCGAGCCCTTATAAAAACTAATATTAACTAGTTTATAACCTATCAGGAGCTCACAACTTTGTTAACCGTATGGAAACTACTTGATGTAACCCATCTAAAAATTTGTGTCATTGAAATAAACTTAACTATAGAGTTATCTTCTCGTTTAAAACACATAAAACGCATAGATTTGAATTAGATTTTGTGTGAAGGAAGAATCTGAGATTTTTCAAAAGTGACATATGCGCATCTTATCCTTTCAAAGTTCAAACATACACGCATGATTAATCTCACTTACAAATCAAACTAGGTATTTAACCGGCCGCGCGTTACGGCGGCGTCAACTAATTCGTTTCGGCGATGGCAACGATTTACAAAATAAGTAAGCATATAACGTTTCTAAGTTGAATATATGTATTTATTAAAAAAGATATTCAAAACATAAATGAACTACACATGCAACTGGTTGGCTAAAAGTCTAGGACATCACATAAATTTGTAAATGAACTACACATGGTGTAGGAATTGGGTCACGATTTTATTAAATGATATTAATAAAATAATAAAGATACACTCTTTATACATTTGGGAAATCGTAGTACTCGTACCGTATACAAATCCAAACGAAAATAATATAAAATACAACATAAAAAGATTCAAACCGAAGTTTTCATCAAGAGCTTCAACCGTGTCTTCTTATGTGATTTCCGCTTCGTCTTTAACAAGGACTTGAACCGCGTCCTTTTGTATGATCCTTCTTGGCTGCAAGAATGAACAAACTGATGTTGATGGTTGAGGCTGAGGCACGTGTTCAACACGCTTCCCTTAAAACAGATTTCGCGCCTCTACCAAAGACAACGCGTCTGTCTCCCAGGGTACAACAGCCGAAGCAGTTTGTACTGCCGGAGTTAGCCAAGCACCTGAAACAGTACCTGAAACAAGAGCCTGCAGGTCTGAAAAGTTAGGAAATTTTTCTGAAAGAAGGTGGTGGTTCGAGAACATGAATTGGAGAATTTCCGGTCTTTTCAAATAGAGTCTTGTACTCGGTATTTATACACGAAACCGAGCCTAGTAATACGCCTCATTGATTACGAAATTAAGTCTGGCATTAATTTCGTTTGACTAGAATTCAAACGTGGTCAATGAGTATTAATACAATTAATTTCATTGACTTGACCAGATTAATTAACCAGTCTTGGCTCCATTGACTTGACCAGATTAATTAACCAGTCTTGGCCACAGGCTCGAGCCACTCCAGTCCAAGCTCAGTTAAAAATATAAAGGCGGCTCTCAAGCGGCTCGCGGCGATGCGAGCGTGCAAAGTGCGCCATCAAAACGCCACATTACGCCCATCGCCCTCGGTCCCGGTCCCGGTCCCGAGCCCGAGCCCGTGCCCGTGCCCGTGCGCGGGCGCGGGCGCGTCTGGTGCTTCGCACCCTCCTGGCTGCCACTGGGTGTGTCCTATTGTATAGGAATACATTCCTCTACAGAATTCTAGATATAAACCAACACATGATTTATATTTCCACCAATGTGGGACAAGCACAAATTCCTCCAACTTTAAAGTTCCACCACACACATAAAGCTTAGATCTCTCATTCACCTAGCTTTATAATTAAATGTCATTATATTACATTTAATATAATACTTAATTATTAAAATTTCCAACAATCCCCCACATGAATGGAGATCGACCCACACACTCAAGTGTCAAAATAAAATTTCTACGGTTAAGTAATGCAGGATAGGTAGGTATTCCCTTTGAACCCTCCTTTGTGATGTATACTTTGTCTCCTAGCGGTTAGTAGACGCGATGTCCTTGAACCAACCCCCTTTTTATGTAGACATTATTACACATCACACATTACTCTCCCTGGTCTGGTTAACCCCTCATTGTCGTGTCCGTTTATGGTCATGGAGCACTGTCCTGGTTCTGCGAGAGCTCTAGGAATTGCGCCCCCCACAATTCCATTTGAAGCGACCCCACTTCTCTCTAACATAGGTGATTTTCCTCAAATCATTAAAAGCATTATGGTTACCATGATTTACCCACATCATTTACCATATATTATGCTTATCCTCACAATTTGTCACTGAATGTCATAGGAATGGACAAGGACGTATTTAAACACCCTTTTATAGTTTAGGGGGATATATATAACCATATATACTAGCTTACACATATTAGCCATACCCCCACAGTGACCACCCTTAGGCGTATGAATTGGTTGTCCTATTGAACTTAGATCTTGGGATCTCCAATTAACTAAGGTAGGTTTCCTTCACATGCCTTTTTCTATGGGCTTTAGTCTCATTCCACAACTTGATCTCTCATCAACCCTCAGGTTGTTGGATCCATAACATTATCTTTGACTTCGTCAAGTCACTACTTGATAATTTTGCAATTGAGATCAATTGTACTAACGTGTTATTGACTCGCAAGTCGTTCATGCCTTATTGTCAACTTGTAAGACTATAACTCATGATCTAAACTTTGATCTAGTTATAACGTCTTCTTTTTAGACTAAAAAAAATCTTATTTCAATATGAACACATATTTATTATGCATATGGCCGGTATGCTCAATCATCAGTCATTAATATCAAACCGGTTGGCATCTGAGTCTAATAAATTAGATTGACTCCTTATCAAGTTAGCATATGAGTTGACATCTGAGTCTAACCAACCAGATGACTCGTTACAACCATAACCTTTACTGCCAACTTTTAACTTCATATGATCAAATGCAAGTTATCCCTCCAACACAAGATAAAGGTAAAGAAAGGTCATCGTTTTATATGGATTGAGAGACTCCTCCAACACCATTTATACAAACCTATAGTTGTTTGTTTAATGGATCTCTCCCCCACATTACTTGCACTTTGATCAAGTTTAAGCAATGCTACTCACGATGACTAGTAGACACCTTGATTAGATAATAAATATCTACATCTTTGTGCCAGTCTGGTCATTCGAGTATACTGTTCACCTCATATTCCACTTATGCACAAGAGGTTTTAAATCTAAATAAGGCAAAATATGCCTAAGCTTGAGATGCCAACACTTACGCGTGTATGAGTTCTCATCACTGCACTTAGAAAACCGGCTAGAATCATTATCAATGATCTAGTTAATCGGTCTTTCTCGAGTTATTCCATTAGACTGAATGAAGTTATATTTTTAGACTTTGTTATACACCAAATTCATTCTCATGCCATCTTATAATTTGAATGTTTAAAGTTAATTTAATCTCCTCAGAGCATCTAAATTAACATGTACTAGTCTAGCATGCTTTAGACTACAATACTCTATCATGTGAACAGAAGATGCATCATTCTGATTGTTCACCGCCTTAAGAGATATGCACATTATCTCTTACCAACATTCATTCTTATTTTATACATGACCATGAGATTTTTTTTTTTTCATATAGTCTCATATGTATGTTACATAAACATGCATTTTCCATTATTCAGTCTAAGAACATAACAATTTTGCCTTTGAACTCGAAGGCTTCACCATTAACTTATAAGTACTTGACTATAAGTTTTATCTCGAGTAACTTTGGTGAACACATTCATCACCCACAAAAGGTATAAATAGTATAAGTGTACAATCACTTTTATGTTGATATGAAATCACTTAGATTCACTCTCAACAAACCAACTTCAAAATTGTGTCTTTAAGTGACATGCCTTGTCGTTTTCTTTTAAAGCTATGTATATTTAGGAAACTCTCCCAATTTTAAGGTTAAAACCTTTACATACTTCCAACAACTTGAAGGTGGTAGACATATTAACATGTCCTCCATTTCTAATGGTACTTTTGGAACAAATCTTGCTCGATTCATTAGAGATTTGTATTAACATATATTTCTTCCATATGTTAAAATTCACCCTTGCGAATTTTCACGACAATCTTTAATGAAATATATCGATATGTGACATACTTGTGTATTTCATCTCAATACACTCACCACTTTCTTTCATGATTCTCTCATGATGTGGTTAGACATTTGATGTCTCGTTTCCAACTTTTAGTCACTGCAACAACTCTTAAGTTGTTTATGTCCAATTCTTTCCGTATATTATCCGTTTATAACAATGTTCTTTAACATTGTATATTTGACGTTATAGTTATTTATTAAAAAAAAAAAAAATCATATGTCACAAAGCTTACTGATTTATTTCTTTGTAAATAAAATTGCATGTGTTATCCGAAGATATTGAACACAAAACAATAAATAATATACATTCGAAACTAAATCATAAAGTGCAAAACACTTTTAAAAGTTTAAACGGATAAGTAGACATATCTACACATCAAATCTCATAGTGTTATCATCTTCAACACTTTTATCATCCGATCAAAGTCATCACAACAATATCGTCTTGCAACGTGTCTTGAGCTCTCTATGCACTTATAAGTACAAGTTCCTCATTTGATCGTGAAATTCTAAAGTTGGACAGTCACAAATCTGTTCAAAACAACACCAAGTCGTTAAAAAGACTACAATTAAGTAGAAAAGCTTGAACAATTGATCTTGTTCATAACAACACCAAGTTGTTTTCCACCGTATAGTGTCAACAAGAACACTACTTTGGTTCAACATATGCTACATCTAGCAAAAGTAACGAACCGTTTGAATTATCAAAACTATGTAAAACTTTGTTTTAAAAAACATTCTAAAACATTTCTTTAGTTTTGAAATATCAATATGGGTTTACGAAACCATAAATCGAAACCCAAAATAGCAAACTATTTTATATGGTTTTAGTTTAATACACGTGTATGGTTCAAAAGTTAAACCATTTCTAACACACCTGTTAGAAAAATAAACTATTACCATCCCATTTTAAAAACCGATGGTTTTCATAAACCGTTTCTAACACACATGTTAGAAGACAAATGATTACAAAAATCATTCTTGAAGTTGAAGATTCTATAAACCATTTCAAACATACTAGATAGCAATAAACGATTACAAAAATCGTTATAAACTTATCAATTAATCAGTTCTAACACGCTCGTTAGAATTAGACGATTACACAATCGTTATGAACTTGATAATTTATATACAATAAACAAATTCTAACACCATCGTTAGAAGTAAATGATTACAAAAATCATTATCATGCTTATTGATATATATTAAAAAAAAACATTTTCCAACACACTTGTTAGACATTATCGATTACAAAAATCGTTATAACACTTATCGGTTTGCATAAAATAAACCGGTTCTAACACGCTCGTTAAAAATAAATGATTACAAAAATCATTATAAGGCTTTTTAGTTTATCAAAATAAACTATTTCCAACACCCATTATAAGAAATGAGACGCTTAGACAAACTTCTCAAATCAATATATTTTTCCTAATATAATCATTTCTAACACACATGTTAGAAAATGAAACGTTTACAAAAAACGTATTGTTTATAAAATAAACCAAGTCCTACGCGAACGTTGTGGAATTTAACGTTTACAAAAAACGTATGGTTTATACCAATAAACCCGGTATAACACACATGTTAAAAAAAAAAAAATCACGATTAAGATCGTTTAAAACCAAATGGTTGAATCAAAACCAATTGTTTTGTATCACGGTGTAGGATTTAAAATTATACCACAATCTAAACCCAACAAATTGTACTACATACATATTTCCCAAAAAAAAAATTATTCACAAGATTATACAAAAATCTCTAAAATATTTTTTATTTAAACCATTTCGTGAACCCAAAATCCTTATGAATAAGGTTTTAAGATTGTAGCAACAATCTCACGAAATCTGTTTTAAGTTTGTAGGAATTGGGTCACGATTTTATTAAATGATATTAATAAAATAATAAAGATACACTCTTTATACATTTGGGAAATCGTAGTACTCGTACCGTATACAAATCCAAACGAAAATAATATAAAATACAACATAAAAAGATTCAAACCGAAGTTTTCATCAAGAGCTTCAACCGTGTCTTCTTATGTGATTTCCGCTTCGTCTTTAACAAGGACTTGAACCGCGTCCTTTTGTATGATCCTTCTTGGCTGCAAGAATGAACAAACTGATGTTGATGGTTGAGGCTGAGGCACGTGTTCAACACGCTTCCCTTAAAACAGATTTCGCGCCTCTACCAAAGACAACGCGTCTGTCTCCCAGGGTACAACAGCCGAAGCAGTTTGTACTGCCGGAGTTAGCCAAGCACCTGAAACAGTACCTGAAACAAGAGCCTGCAGGTCTGAAAAGTTAGGAAATTTTTCTGAAAGAAGGTGGTGGTTCGAGAACATGAATTGGAGAATTTCCGGTCTTTTCAAATAGAGTCTTGTACTCGGTATTTATACACGAAACCGAGCCTAGTAATACGCCTCATTGATTACGAAATTAAGTCTGGCATTAATTTCGTTTGACTAGAATTCAAACGTGGTCAATGAGTATTAATACAATTAATTTCATTGACTTGACCAGATTAATTAACCAGTCTTGGCTCCATTGACTTGACCAGATTAATTAACCAGTCTTGGCCACAGGCTCGAGCCACTCCAGTCCAAGCTCAGTTAAAAATATAAAGGCGGCTCTCAAGCGGCTCGCGGCGATGCGAGCGTGCAAAGTGCGCCATCAAAACGCCACATTACGCCCATCGCCCTCGGTCCCGGTCCCGGTCCCGAGCCCGAGCCCGTGCCCGTGCGCGGGCGCGGGCGCGTCTGGTGCTTCGCACCCTCCTGGCTGCCACTGGGTGTGTCCTATTGTATAGGAATACATTCCTCTACAGAATTCTAGATATAAACCAACACATGATTTATATTTCCACCAATGTGGGACAAGCACATGTAGGTGCATATATGCGACTAATGCTTTGGATTAGATAAACCATATGTTTTGTTTTCTGTCGAAGGTGCGAAGGTAAGATTTGGAAGGTGCGAAGGAGAGTTTTAGAAGGTGCGAAGGAAGAAGTTTTGGGCGAATGAAGACTGTTTATTATGAAGTTTGGTTCGACCGTTCACAATGGGCGAACCTGCACATTCGCATGAACAAAATGGGCGAATGTGCAGTCTATAAATAGGCAAACTCAGTTTTTGTAGTTAACTTTGAGTCATTTATTTCCCGCCACTTTCTGAATTCTCTCTGTAACTTTTTATAAACTTGTTTTGCGTCTAATCCTTGATTGTAATCACTTTTCTACGTGTATTCAAGTTTGTTTATTAATGAAAAGCTTTGAAAATGATGATTTGTGTGTGTTTATCTGATTAGTTATCATTTTGTGCTGGTTTTGGGGATTCCGCACCCAAAACTAAATTGTTTGATTGTCTTTGTAGCTTATCGATCCTTTCACGCGCATACAATGTGGTATCAGAGCCATTCTGAATCAAACAACCACAAATTGATAGTTTCTCAGTTGATTTTGACCCAAATTTGATCAAAAATTTTCTGTTTTAAGTGAACAAACTGAAATGATGTGTTTTTGATTGATTTCACCTTGATTTCGTGTTTGAATTGGATAATTCACTTTATTAAAGTTGTTTCAAATTTCATCCGATTCAAAACCTGATTAAGATCATCAAATTCCATCAACTTTTGATAAACATGATCAAATATAACTGATTTTCAAAGAATAACCGTTTTTGAAATCACAGGGGTCGAAAGAGAGAATTCGGTCGAAAGTGGGAGTGTATTAGGTCGAACGAGTGTTTTTGTGGTCGAAGGAGTGAATTTAGTGGTCGAAAGTGAACTTTGATTGCTTATATTTTTCATTCGCACCATTGTGTCTCATTCGTATTATCGTTCGGTCGAAGGAGATTTGTAGAACGGTCGAAGGAAGATTCAAGCGGTCGAAGGAGTTTTGATATTTGTTTTTTCCACATTCGTATCAGATTATTTGGTCGAAAGAGAAGATTTTTCTCATTCGCACCTCCGTTTATACGAAGGAGATTTCTGTTTTTGGAAAAATTTTAATCGTTTCGTGTTTGTTTATTTGATTGTTTGCAGGATACAATGTGGAACTTTCCAACAACTCCTAGACCTACTCAAGCACCACAACAACAACAAGTCCAAGATCCATGGACAGTAGCGGCACAAAAGACTAGTCAACCATCACAGCCGATCAATTATATGGCTATGACTAGTTCAGCACCACAACAAGTTGTTCAATCAGTACCACAACCGATTGATAACTATTGGGGAGTCGCCGCAGCAGCAGTCCATTCCCAGACGACCAACGCTATTTCTACTCTCATTCATGATCTATCTTCTGGAAGCGGCAATCGTCCACCAAAGTTAATGGACATGAAGGAGTATAACACTTGGAAGACGAAGTTTAAAATTCACGTTGAGGGACAAGGACTTGAAGGAGCAGAAGCATGGCAAATGATCGTGAAGGGTTATGTTGCTCCCATTATAGAGAATACTGGAGAACCAATCCCTTTGGAGAATTTGGCGGATGACGAGAAGAAAAGGTTTGCTATAGAAAAGAAAGCATTTTCTCAGCTATCTCAGGCGATCAACACTGATTTATTACATCAGTTTGGATCGTGCACTACATCCAAACAACTTTGGGATGTGCTGAGAAATCGTCATGATGGAAATGAAAAGGTTACTTTGAAGTATAAACCACCGCGTGTGCTGAAGAAAATTCCATTGCTGCATATTCCTCAGCATTTCGCTAAAGATTTTATCTGGTGGTACTATGATTGGAAGAGAGCAGAGGCCGTGATTGTGTTAAAGGATGGTGAGAAAGATTATAAGAAAGTGCTTATTTTTGATCCTATGTGGCTAATCAATTGCTCACATGAGGATATCATTATGTTATTCTATAATCCTATCTACTCTGACGCAAAAGATGCTGAACAAGCAGGAAAATACCAACGTGTGGTATTTCTATGCTTTGCGTATGACATCAACGCTGGATGTGACTTTGAGCAGAAGTTGGGAAAGACTGTTGAGAAGGTTGTGCCTGTGAAGAAATCAAAGAAGAAGATAGTTCAGGAACCGGTACTGACTAGAGATCAAAAGATTATTCGACACATCAGATTAATGAACAAGATCATGGATGAACAGAGAAGATTACAATCCAAGCAATAGTCGAGGGGAGTTTGTAGGTGCATATATGCGACTAATGCTTTGGATTAGATAAACCATATGTTTTGTTTTCTGTCGAAGGTGCGAAGGTAAGATTTGGAAGGTGCGAAGGAGAGTTTTAGAAGGTGCGAAGGAAGAAGTTTTGGGCGAATGAAGACTGTTTATTATGAAGTTTGGTTCGACCGTTCACAATGGGCGAACCTGCACATTCGCATGAACAAAATGGGCGAATGTGCAGTCTATAAATAGGCAAACTCAGTTTTTGTAGTTAACTTTGAGTCATTTATTTCCCGCCACTTTCTGAATTCTCTCTGTAACTTTTTATAAACTTGTTTTGCGTCTAATCCTTGATTGTAATCACTTTTCTACGTGTATTCAAGTTTGTTTATTAATGAAAAGCTTTGAAAATGATGATTTGTGTGTGTTTATCTGATTAGTTATCATTTTGTGCTGGTTTTGGGGATTCCGCACCCAAAACTAAATTGTTTGATTGTCTTTGTAGCTTATCGATCCTTTCACGCGCATACAGCACAAATTCCTCCAACTTTAAAGTTCCACCACACACATAAAGCTTAGATCTCTCATTCACCTAGCTTTATAATTAAATGTCATTATATTACATTTAATATAATACTTAATTATTAAAATTTCCAACACATGGGAAGTGTGTTTCCATCCTTTGCCTCACACTTGCTACTTATAAACGGGGCCAAAATTAAAACCCAAGTCCTGTAAAACAGAACCAAAAACAAATTAACAGCGCCAAACGACGATTAACTAAAGAGCAAAGTGCACAGATGGTCCCTGTGGTTTGCCTAAATTTAAACTCTGCTCCCCAACCTTTCGAAATTACACGTATGGGATCTGTGGTTTGTATTTTGTTGCATCGGTGGTCCCTGACTTGGATGGGGGTTAAGTTTTTCAGTTAAGTGCATGTAAAATTACTAAATTACCCCTCTTTAATAAAATAAAAATTATTATAAACACTTTTTATATCTCCTTCTTCTTCTCCCTCAAGTCTCAACCCCCACCACACCTATCTACCACAACCAACCCACCACCACCACCACCATATTCCCCCATCCACCACTACTACCATCTTTCCCCAACCATCACCAACAATCATTTAGCACCACCATCTGTCAACAAAACCCTCCACCAAAACCGCCATCTGTCAAGAAAGACAGAGAGGTAGAGAGAGATATTGAAAGAAATGTGTGTGTGTGTGTGTGTGAGAGAGAGAGAGAGAGAGAGAGAGAGACACTCTTCTCCGGTCACCTCTATCACCTCCGGTGACCGGAAGCCAATGGCCGGTGACAGTCACCATGGTGAAATTCTTTTCAGACGATGACAGAGACAAATGGAGTTAGCGTCTATTAGAGGTTTTACTTGATACTTGACCGAGGGCTATTATAGCAGATCCAAGATCTACAAGGAGCAAAAGAATACTACTCGAGGGCTATTATAGCACATCCAAGTGATGATGAAATTCTTTCAGGTAAAGGTGGTGGTGGTTAGAGGAGGAGATCGGCGGCAGTTGAAGAAAATGGTGGTGGTTAGGGTACAAGTTAAGAGGAAGAGATAGGCCTGTAAACGAACCGAACGAACACGAACACAGGCTTGTTTGTGTTTGTTCATTTAACTTTAACTGAACACGAACACATAATCGAACACATTTTTGTGTTCGTGTTCATTCATTAAGAAATTTGTCGTGTTCGTGTTCGTTTATGTTCGTTCATTTAAAACTTAAACGAACTGTTCATGAACATAAACGAACACAAGTGATCAATATAAATGAACATAAACGGACACAAACAAAAACAAGTTAATAATGATTCATCACAATGCAACCAAAACCAAATGACGGGGATGAGAAATACGACGACGCTATGGTCTGTGGAGACGGGGATGGGGGAGACGGCGACGTTGTTGAGGCTGGAGGCTGGAGAGTGGAGGCGGGGCTGTGGAGGTGGTCAACCGGAAGTAGAAGAAGGTAGGGTTGTGGAGTGTGGAGAAGAAAGGAGGTGTGGTTGTGAAGTATGGATAGCGTCTGATAAGTGATATGGTTAGAATATTAGGTTTAGGGTTAAATTTTTAGAACATATGAATTAAGATACTCAACAAAAGGAAATAAATAATAAAAATAAAGTTAAGTTTAATCAAATGAACATAAACGAACAAAAATAAACGAATGAACATAAATGAATGAACATAAACGAACATAAATGAACGAACATAAACGAACGTTGATGAACATAAATGAACGAACAAATCGCGTGTTCATGTTCGTTCGTTTAATTAAACGAACAAAAAATTGTGTTCATGTTCGTTCGTTTATTTAAATAAACGAACACAAACGAACTTCCTGTCGAACAGTTCACGAACAGTTCATGAACGCTTGGTTCGTTTACAGGCCTAGGAAGAGATGGGTTAGGGTTTGTATGAAGGGAGGTGATGCCCTTGATGTGGGATTGTTGATTGCAGATGCAGTGGTGGTCGGAGGAATATGGTGGTGGTGGGTGGCGGTTGGAGGAGGAGGATGGGGTGATGTTGGTTGTTTGAGGAGGAGAAGGAGGAGGTGGTGCTGGTCATATATATAAAAGATTAAACTGCTCGGATGGTCCCTATGGGTATTTTGGTCATTTTACATGACTTAACTGATAAAATTTAACGACGTTAGTTGGTAGGGACCAAAATGTTATAAAATGTCAACGTTGGGGACCATTAAAAATATATGAAGGCATATGTGAAATTTGGGCAAACCACAGGGACCATCCGTGCACTTTACTCTTAGCTAAAATATCAATGGCTCACAATAGTAATTAATCACAAAATCACACATCATGTCCTATGGTCTACACTTTAGGTTGAAATAAAGCTAAAAGAATACCTACCAACAGGTAGATTATGTTGAAAAAATCACTTGTGCAAATCATTAAATTCTTCCTCTTTTTTATTTTTCTTTAAAAAATCAATACAAAACTAATAACTGAAATCAATGAATCTAATGTAAATCCATTTAGAATAGCATACCTTGGCATCGAGTTTGCTGAAGAAACACCTTTCGGTACGTGTTTGCCCCATGGCTGATAGAACATAAAAGACATTAACTTTAGTAGCATCACTTTTTATTCTGGAAAATTTAAAATTTAAAGGTCTCCTCATTCATTGATTTAGTGTCGTGCTCTTCTGGCGATCCCTCATATTCCACATCAAAAGCCAATGCTGTTGCATAGGTGGTGAACAATGGCACAATTGTGGTAGGCTTATCTCAAACGGGTCAAATGGGAAAACTAAAGCTAAAAAGAAAAGTGTTTGCAGGCCAAAGGAATAAAAAGTTTCAGCCAGTTACCCGATCTGCTCATTATGCACCTCTAATATGTATGCCCAGTGCCGGCTCTGAGGCAGGGCGGGGTGGTTGCCGGCTCAGGGCCTGACCCGCAAATGGGCCCGATTTTTTTATATATATATTAAAAAAATAATTTAACTAGGCCCAATGTGATTTTAGATTTTAGAATTGTAGTTTTTAATAGGCCCACAACTTTTTTTAACTAGGCCATTGTGTATTTGTTCACACTTGAAATTAACCCAATATTTGAGCCCAAAGACGTGTAGTTTTTAATAGGCCCTCAAATTTTTTTTTTAACTAGGCGCAATTTGATTTTAAATTTTAGAATTGTAGTTTTTAATAAGCCCACAATTTTTTTAACTAGGCCCATTGTGTATTTGTTCACACTTGAAATTAACCCAATATTTGAGTCAATTTTTTTAACTAGGCCCATTGTGTATTTTAGAATTGTAGTTTTTAATAGGCCCTCAAAGATGTGTGAAACGTAGGAAAAAACAAGTTGTATTTACGGTCGACAATGTCCAAACAAAGACTTAATGGATTGGCAATGATATCTATTGAAAACGAAATACTGGAAAGTATGGAGTATAAAGACTTGATCGAGAACTTTGCTTCCAAAAACGCTAGGAGATCCACGCGATTCGCTTAAGTAAGTAGGTTCGATCATTTTGTTAAAAAACTTTTGTTTTGTTTGCTTTATAACAATTAACGTTATATTATGTTTATATTTGAATGATGAATTTATATCATATTACGGGGGTAAGGCCTGATTTTTTTTTTTCGCCAAGGGCCCAAACAAATTTTAAGATTTTCGGAGACGGCCCTGTGTATGCCAATATGCCATGACCTTCTCAATCTACATACGTACTGATTTTACTTTCGAATCAAAAAGCCGATCTTCATTAATCTGCATGCCCAACAGTATATCCAAAAAGCTCAGAGAGTGAACTGATTTTACTTTCAAAGCATACCAGCTTGTCACTGTATAAGTAGTCTTTATTTTGTTTTAATCAAGCTATCTAATCAATTAGTTTTTGAAATTAATTAAAGTTGCATGAACTTTTAAACTTGAAATTGACAGTATTTTTTGGTCACCATTCTATTGAAATGCTAAATTGCTAATTAATATACTACTCCATTCTAAATCATGTGGATATATTATATAATAAACAGGGACACAAAATATACTTTTATTTTTTGAGCATATATCAGGGTAGTTCACACAAATATATTCTAGGGGTATAGTGAAGTATAGGAAAAGTCATGGCTAGTGGCCATTGGTGTCGCCGCTAATGACCTCCAAATTCTCATAATCGCGAGCGGTCCAAGGACTAAGGTCCAATTGGTCCAAATTCTCATAATCGCAAGAAGCTTATTAGCAAGTCCAATTGGTTGAAAATAATTGCTAAGTGGATAGAACACCAACACAGAAGCCATGGGAAACACGACAATGAAGAATTACAATATAGAAAAAGGCTTTCTTGGAAAACATATTAAAACCACTAACCCAGTTGCCATTAGCAAATTTACCCAAGTTTTCAAAAAAAAAAAAAAAAAAAAAAAAAAAAAAAAAAAAAAAGGCATAAGTTGAGAAATTGAACCCTTTGATCCAGAACTGAAATGACAAATTACTAAAGAATATATGAAGCTAAAAATAGATTAAAACCATAAACTCACCCCAATTCTGCATTTACGAATGAGCTTAGATCAGCGTATTGGATCATCGTTGCTGCAGCGGAGGTTGCTAAGAAAATCCTTCTTAACGCATCTGTTTTCACTACAAATAGAATTCAACATTGAAAACACTTGACAATAATACAACACTAATTCAGTTTGATATAAGATTATTTACCTCTAATGAAGAAGTCAGAAGCTGACAACAACGTCGTATGTTAGAGAAAATATCGTCGTACACATTTTCCACCATCGGTATCGCTATTCCCATCAGCGTCTGTATCCTCGGAGCTGCTTGGTTCAAACCCTTTACCTAAATCCCTAAGATATAAACACTTAAAATTCAAAATTATACAACTCTCTATAGCCACCCGTTTTTAAACAATCTATAAACAACAAATACACACGCACGGAGATACCAAACATTTTATCTTGAGCACATAAATTATAAAAAGTAAAAAAACGATAACAAACCCCGTCCTCAAGCACCGACGTCGGAGAATCTGCTAACTACTCTTCAATAGCTTCATTTTTTGGCACAATCTCTCTGTCAAAACCATAGAAAACAGAACGTATAAAAACAAATTAGACCCTGAAACCACAACTCTACATGCAAAGTTTACCAGTTTTAATAAGCATGAGATATGCAGGTCAATTAAGATTACCTTAAATAATTTAATTTCAGGTCTGAATATTCATGTTCATGTTCAGTAACTGACTTACATTGATTCGATAGCATTCGAGCATCTCACAAAGCAAAACCCTTCAAATACTCCGGATAGCGTTACGCCCGTTCTTGAAACCATCTACCCGTTCTTGAAACCAATCAACCATCCACCCGCAACACCAATTTGCTCCTATCAACCACACCGAAACAACTGCATAAAGTTAAACATTAGCCAAATTTAATTTGTTATGTATATTACATGAATAAACTATTAATTCAAGTCACATATAGTGTAATTAGTTCTGACCTAATATCCTTAAATTGGGTATTTTCATTTGACAATATATATAACAAAAAATTAGCATTTTAATGAAACTTTTTTTTATAAGAGGTAGATAAACGAAAGCAAAGCGCAACTCGTCTGACGTTCTCACCAGATTTAGCAACATGTGAAACCCAACCCAGAAATGTAAACAAAAATTATCGATCACCTCCATACGGATAGCCATGCTTTAAGCCATGGATTGGAACCACTGACGCGGCGGAGCCGGAATTCCCTTCTTCGCCGGCTCTATTAAAATACTTTCTCTGTACCTTAACAACAGTGTATATGATCAGTTAATTCAACAAATCACAAGATTCAGTCATTCAACATTCGAATCAAGATTATAAAAAAAAAACTTCAGATCTATGGTAACAACTTCTAAGCATAACCCATATCTTAAATTGATTAATATGATCGAAAACCACAACATACGAATGGATATTGAATATTATTAATAAGATTAAAGGAGAAGATGATGACATGAAAGAAGGGTATGGAACAGAGACTGTAATCCGGAGGCAAACTGTCACCAACAACAGGCCTAAATCACGCCAGAAGGAAGCGAAAGAAACTCTGTTTTCAATTTACCAATTCAAAAAGGGGTAACTTTGTAAAATAGTAACCAACTTTCAAAAGTGTTCCAATTAGGTCACTCAACATTTTCTTTTTTGTCTCAATTGGGTCACTCAACATTCACTTAGTATGTAAATTAGAGGTTTTTTCATCTATTTTATAGGTAACTATGGTAATGTGGCTTTTTGTTTATTTTTTTCCTATTTATTAATGCCGATGTTAAGTGGAGATGTGGATTTTAACATATTTTTTTTAATTTTTTAATATAATTAACATGTTATTTTCTTTTTTTAATACATTTACAAATATTTAAAATCCTGACCCCAACATCATCTCCTCCATGTCATTCTTGACACATACAAAATTTTACAAGACTCGATTTGAATGTTTAGTCATTTAATTGGGCAAAAAAAGGACGAGTGACCTAATTGGAACACTTTTGAAACTTGATTACTATTCTATGAAATATTCCCATACCCTAATTCGGTATAGATATATTCAGAGAAGAGAGAGAGGAAGAAATCAATATTGTTTAGGGCTTTTGTTGTGAAATAAGCCACTGAACAACACGTATTCACAAAATGCCACGCGTTATAAAATAAAGAAACCACGTGTACAGGAAGCCACGTGCAAAAAAGGGGAAAAAGGACTCAATATCCACTCTAGCCAGAGTCAAACCTGAGACGTATTCGATAATAAGCAACAACCTAACCACCACACAAGCAGACCATATCGGTTATTATCTCAACACACATATATATTAAATAAGCTTGTAAGTGATGAAGAAATAAAAAAATAATAAAATTACTATTCAAAGCCTTTTTCTATTAATATTATGTAATGTCTATATGATATTATTCATAAATACTTCAAAGTTAACTAAACTAACACAATTAAAATAAACATAACAATATAACAATGTGATAAATACTATTTTTATGGAGTCTTAGCAACCTCTTCCGCCTCATCTCTAGTCATATAAACAAACTGAATGTTTGGTGAATCGTTCGGCGAAAGTTTGTTTATATTTTTTTAAAAGAACCTGCTAACCAATTTATTCAACACCAAACCCTTTCTAGCAAGATACTAGAAAGAGGGAAAAACATACAACCTAAAGAAAACCATCTCAACATGTCTTGTTTGTTTATTATGTTTGTGAACATTCATTTATGTTCGCCTATATTCATTCATTTATGTTCATTTCGTTCGTTCATTAGGTTTGCTTATGTTCATTTATATATTCATTTAGTTTATTTAGACACAAAGTAGACGTTGGGAAGAAACTTTAATTCGTATGTTTTTGCTTATGTATATTTGGATCATGGGGCGGATCTAGAGCTTAAGCGGGTAACGTCCGTTACCCCTCAACTTTTTTGGCGTAGTGTATTTTTATTTTTTTTACGTGTTTTGTATTATGTTACCCATGAAAATTATGTAACGTTACTCCTGAAATCTTGGTCTAGATCCGCCACTGTTTGGATTAAAGAATTAGGGATGAGAATTTAAAGAAATTCAAGGGTCTTTGTATTTGTTTGTTTACGTTTGATCATTTATGTTCATGAATTCTTTGTTTAGCAATCATTGAACGTACACTGAAAACGTTCATTGCCTTAATGAACGTACATGAACAAAAAATATCCGTTCATTTAAGTGTGTGTTTGTTTGTTCGGCTAAAATTAAACGAACAAACACACACAAACCCCGTTTATCTCTATTCGGTTCCTTTACAAGCATAGTATCTCTCTCTAACATGGCTTTTTGCTAAACATGACCTTAGCCATACATGAAAGGATGTATATCAATATATCATAATCACAGTATGACCATATCAGAAAGAAAAATAAAACACTGGTTGATGAACTGACATGACATAATACTCAAGATAGTTACCCCACACTATTTTTTATGTCATTTTCAGTCCCTCGTATTATTTTTAACTTAATATTTAAGCCAAACCCCACCTTACTGAAACCCGACTAACACTAACAGTTTGCACTAAAATACAAAAGCATATCAATTGAGGATATAGAGATTAGACTGCCACCCAATTAAACATTCTTTTTTTTATTTTTTTAATCACAAGATACCTTTTAGCTTCCTAATTACACAAATGACAAGAAAACCATGACCTCTTGGTCATATTAACTATTAAGAACACTATACATATAACATATGTTATGATCATGATGTGATGTTTGGTTTAACTAAAATGGATTAATTAGAAGGGGTCACCCTAAGTATCATTTGTTTTCAAAATAGATTCGATTGCATATAATCGTCGGGTCCAACAACTAATTTTGTGTTGGGGATCTTTTTTTCTAGACAAATTATAATCATAAAACATGTGATCATCAATCGTGTACAAAATTTATGTGTGTATTTGCTTAAATTTCATGAATATTGGCTTAAAGTCTTTAGATAGGGGATCTTATTTACTTTAGGGTATCAAGTTTATACTTGTGTATTGTCATCTAACTCCTTTAGTTTGACTTAAATCAAGACTATGAATTATGCTTGTATCATACATCAAATGATGACATTAGTGCACGTTTGACTCGCGGCTTCTTTTGTGGAAGGAAAGGTATACATATGGGGCCAATTTAAAAACAAAGTGCAACTAGCCTTCCACCATTGTGCGACCATCACTACATGAATTGGTTAGGATCGGTGTCTGACCTGAATAATTAATGTGAATTTAGAAAAACATAATTTACTCCATAAGTGATTCAAAAACAAACAATTGTACAACCTTCCAAGCAACTACAAGGGCATGATCCCAAATAGTGACGGTATGAGTTATGCCACGCGTTGTAGCGAGCAAACGAAAGTGTGGGAAGATTTTGAAAATCGATATCTATAATTGGAAGTGACTAACTAAATCCTGTGAATGAGTAAAGTTATTATCTTATCATGCGGTTTTTCATACTATCACATTCATTTTAGTCAACTTATTATGAAGATGCATGCAAGTAACTTAGCATAAGTATAAACCTACAAAAGCATGTTTCATGGGTCCAAATCCGCTACTTGTTGTAGAATACCAAGACCCACAACAATCCGAGTTGCGCCGTTGTTTGATAGCTCATTCAAGTCTTTATAAATCCCTAAACATCTAACCATCAATCAACTTTCATCTCCGATATGACGAAATACCCTTTCCTTAAGTGAGTTGTGCTACCAAAGTAGTTTGAACTTGACATAGTAATAAAAAGAAAAAAAAAACGTCATTTTTATCAAAAATCTCAATTTTCCTTCTTAAACTCAATTCATTGAGTTCAAACATACTTCCTTAGCGTTCTTTGGTCATTTTATTAGTGATGATTTTAAACCATTTATGCATCTTTTTATACACCAAAATTTTATTAATCTTAAAAAATAACATTAAGATTAAGTATTATGGTAATCTAAATTATCACAAATTTATGTTATGTAAAATAACATTAGCATTTCAATGCAACACACACTCTAGCTCAAATGCATATCTTCGTCTTTTCCCCTTTCTTATATCCTCCCCATCAAACCCTACCTTATCCGGTGATGTCGCGTTCCACGCCATCAACTTTGTTATTAACCATCGCCAAACTCTAGGAGAACAACCATGTCCATGGCCTTTAGAACCACCACCATCGACGAACGAAGTTAAAATAATAAAAGGAAAGGAAATAAATCGCGTGACGAGTTGTCACATCTTCATTGTGAATTTATGGGATTAGGAGTGATACGATGTTCCCCGCTTTCCCACGGTGCCACCTAGACTCCCCACACCCAATGGTATAACCTTTGGCGTTAAATCCTTGTTTATTTCTACCAAGCATTTCAAATTATATTTTTGGCTCCACTTTCAATGTTAAAACATTATTGTTGTTGCCCGTCTGTCGACTATCTTAATGTAATTTTTACATTTATGATATAAAAAAACACAAAGTATTATCATGTTTCATTTTTATTTAGAAAATAACTAAATGAAAAGATTGTAAAAGTACTTAATCACTTGGTAATGATTGAGGGATAAGAAAGGGACTTGAACAAATACCTTGTTTTTACAAAAATATCCCCTGCTGATATTACGTTAATATCACAGAAAACGCTCTTAAGAAGCTTAAACTAATAAAGGTAAAAGAAAGATATTTGATATAATATAACACAAGAATTGAAAACATAAGATAATGTACAACGTAATCATTGCTATAATGTAATACAACAATAATGTAAAAAGTAATATACTATTTAACACAATAATTCAAAAACCATATTAACTTATTAAGGATGTTTTATCCTTCACTTATCATTCCAATAATTCAAAAGCAATAATGCCTTATGCCTTTTAAAATAACTGAAGAAACATGAATCCTGAATTACCGATTAAGCGCTAATTCAGTATGTGATCCTACGGTATTTTGCAAAGAGAGTGTGTTTGAAAAATACGTGGGAGACAAGACCAGGGAGTTTAGGAGACTATCGATTAGAAGAGCCGAGCCTCTAAAAATTAGTATAATAAACAAGGGGTTGAAGAAGGTACGAAAGAATTCGTATTCTTCTTGAGTGAAAGTGTGTGTGATATTAGATGCCAATAAAAGGAGAATGAGCTCCTCCTTTTATAGTACCTAGCTATCATACATTCTCAGCCCATCCTCTACCTTTAATGGGGTCCGGCCCAGGTAGAAGCGTCTCCATAATCCGGCCCAAGTCTTGGTGCAAGTGGGTTTTGATAAAAAGGAGAAAGTAAAATGCTAAAGGGGGGATGTTACCGTCCTGACGGTTGGTACACGTGGCGCCCATTGAGTGGACATTGGTGGTCGGCGGACACATGGCCCCCGCCCATTGGTAGACCGGGGGCGGTGAGTAATCATGCCTTTCTTGGACTTCGAGACAGGTTGAGAAAGTCTGCTTGTCAAGAAGATATCTTGGCTGAGAGGCTGCCACGTCGTCGTCCTTTCTGTATGTCAGACTGGGAGCAGTCTCTGATTGGAGAGGAACTCTGACGGGCTGCCTGCTGTGTCAGAGATATTTCGTCTGGGGCAGGGGTGAGTCCCAAGGCTGCCCCAAAAGGTATCTTCCAGTTGTGTTGGCGAAGCTTCCTTTGGCTTGCTGAGGAAGCTTTGAAGCATGTTGCACCTGGCGTCGGTTGGGCGCCAGGGTGTACCGCCAACGTAAAACGGGCGGGTAGTGCAGCATCTGGCGTCCATTGGATGCTAGCTGTACCGCTAACGTAGAACAGGCAGTTGGACGCCAGACGTTCCGCTGACGTAAAACGGGCGGATGGACGCTAAACGATCCGCTGACGTAAAACGGGCGGATGGACGTCAGACGATGGCAGTTCTAGTTAGGCGATGGTATGGTATTTGTAATGTTTTGATACCATCTCCCTTCAAGGCCCCCCCAGTCCAGTGCTTTCATGGGCCTTTGGTAGGGGAGTGCTGGACTTGATGTCACAAGTGTACTTTGAGTTACATCCAGTCGTCACTGGGTTTTCATGTAACAAAGTGGACTTGTATTTTTTGTGTGACCGTCGTCAACTGGTGCACGCACAGTGATCAAGCTGCGGGCGTATGACGGAATGAGCATTTGCGAGACTTATGCGCCGGCAGAAGTTGTGAAAATAGAAATTTTCAAGATTTCTCGTTTTGGCGCGCAGGCGTTGAGCCTCTATAGGCGTCGGGCCTGCGCGCGGTCAGAAGTTGTGAAAATAGAAATTTTCAAAATTTTTCGTTCTGGCGCGCAGGTGTTGAGCCTAGATAGGCGTCGGGCCTGTTTGCGCGGTCAGAAGTTTGTGAAAATAGAAATTTTCAAAATTTTTCGTTCTGGCGCGCAAGCGTTGAGCCTAGATAGGCGTCGGGCCTGTTTGCGCGGTCAGAAGTTTGTAAAAAGTGGTTTTTTGTTGATGTCTGCGCCTGCATTTACTTCGCATTGAATTTGTCTTTTTGGGATTTGTGTGAATTCAAGGCGGGAATGTTTGAAGTTGAAAAGACGTGGTTGACGGTTGGTACACCTGCCTTGGGGATCTTGTCTGACAGTTATTGTGACTGTTGAGTTGCTAGGCCGCCATGTGTCGTGCATCTGATGCATGGAGACAGCTGTTAGTGGTAGGTTAGAACGTGGGCGTACACGTGTCGAGCATCAACATCGTTTGCCAGCTGGGGTAGAACAACCGTCAGGCGAGTGGGCCACGCGCCGCGCGTGTGCCGTTTGGTCACGTGGGCTGGCTGACGTGTCTGCCTGCTATTGGACCCTTGCGCGAAAAGCCTGTTTCGTGATGATTTCTTTTCTGTCGTTTGCATTAAATGCGATGGGTATATATATGTTCCCTTTGGCCTTCATTCGTTTCATTCTCTCTTCACAGAAGTTTTTTCCACTTATCTCCGGCGAGTTTAGTGATTTTTCCGATCATCTTCCGAAGTAGAATTTTCTTTTTCTTCTGTTCTTTGCTTTGAAAAAATGTCTTATGAGGATAAGAAGGCCGAGTTGGTGATGAAGGATGCCCAGGTTTCTTAATCCAAGGACAAGTTTCGGTCTTTGGTCAAGAAATTTGGGATTTTACGTGAGTGGGAGCCAGAGTTACCGGAGAAGGGTCAGACTCCGGTTGACTGTCCGGAGGGAAAGATATGCCTCTACGAGGCGTATTTTTTGAAAGGACTCTTCCGACTGCCGGTGTCGAAGTTCTTGATCTCCGTTTTGCAGAAGTATGGAATACATATTTCTCAGATGAGCCCCTTCGAGGTAATGAGGATTATGCATTTCGAGGCGACCTGCCGGTCCTTGAGAAGGGAGCCGGAATTCGAGCACTCCAATGTTTTCTACAAACTTGAGGTGAAGGAATCCGGTTGGGTTCCCTTCGTGGAGAGATCAAAGAGTGTGACTCTGATTGTGCCGAAGAGCTCGCCTAAGACTCTTCGTGAGTGGAAGAAGTGTTTCTTCTTTGTGAAGAAGGAGGTCATCCCTGTGGAGATGTCGCGACTAGAGCTTCGCGCTGGGCAGAAGCCGCCTTCCTTCGAAGTTGTGAAGGATTTTCAAGATGAGGCATGGTTCCAGGAGCTTTCTGCGCATCCTAGTCGTCTGGATGACTTGGATAAGTTGGAGGAGGGAATCCTTCGTCTGTTGGGGTTGAGCCGTCTGGGCGTTAGGGAGGGCTATGATGTGGCTCCCGTTGGCGAGTCTGGGCCGTTGTCTGTTGAAGGTGAGTATCTTGCTTTTTGTTTTGTTTCTGTATTTCTTTGGTTTTTGACGCCTTTTTGTATTTGTTTGACAAGCGAGTTGTTGTTTGAGGTGTTTGCCGCTCGTACCGTGAAGACGATTTACTTGTCGGTACCCGAGGGCGGGGTTTTTGAGCTGGAGCTGAAGGTAGAGAATTTCTTGTTCCCCGGGCCGATGGAAGGTGCGCCCTCTAATCTTGAAGTGGGTTTTCTAATCAATCCTGAGCCGTTGTCCGTGAAAACGGCGGCTGAGGTTGATTATGTATTTTTGGTCAGACGATGAGTCGAGTGGTTCGTCGTCTGGTCTAATTCACCGTGCGCGTCGCTCTGCAGGTGGCGGTGGAGCCAGTGCGTCAGCGGCCGGGGCGTAAGGTGGTGAGAAGACTGGTGAATCCAGTATTGCTGAGCGAGTGACTACTGAGAGTAAGTATTCTGACCTTGTTTGTGTTTTTGTACTTTGTGTTCTGTTAGTTGATCCTTGTTTTCGTTGTGTTTAGGTCACAAGCGTAAACAGCCGGAGACGGTTGAGGAAGATGTGGCTGAAGGTCCATCTCCCAAGCGGGTAGCAGCAGGTGGTGGTGATGTTGATTCTACGCAGGGTTTGGAGGTCGATCCCTCGCCTGTGCGTGAGCCCTTTTACAAGAAGGCTCTGAAGAAAATGAGCAGTAAGTGGCTTGTCTTGTTTGGTGTACGTTTCTTGTTTATTGGGGGTTTCCAAAGCTTTTAATGCACCCTTCTTGTTTGTTTTGTAGGCTCTGTTCCTCCCTCTTTGAAGCAGTTTCAAGAGGAGCGAAAGAAGAAGCTGGAAGAAGAGCAGGCCCAGGCTGCTGGTGCGCGTCAATTGGAATTGGCGCACAAGCAGGAGGAAGAGAAGCGCGCTATTGAGGCCGCTTTGAAGAAAATGGAAGATGAGGCCCGGGCTCTTCAGGTGGAGGTGGAGCGTAAGCGGGCCGAAGATGCTCGCTTGGCTGCCTTGGCTGATAAAGAGAAGGAGGAGGAGGAGTTGCGCAGGCTGGCTTTGTTGAAGCAGCATGAAGACTTGGTGAAGATGAAGAAGGAACGGGATCAAGGTGGTGAGGTCTTGCGTACTGAGCCCACCTTTGTTGATTTGGGTGAGAGGGACGTACAAGGAGCGTCGCCTCAGGGGGTCGGGCTGGATGATCCGAAGATGAAGAAAGCTGAAGGTGCTGGGGCGTCCTCGACTGCTCCTGCCTTTCGTTTAGACGCTCCGGTTTACACGCCTGAATGGCGTATAACCGAAAGCTGCCATTTCCTCAACCCCTTCGTGGCTGAGGAATTTGTGAATTATGCGCTTCCTCCGGCTGAACGCGCTCACCATCGTTCCCAGAATCGGGGTACACTTTTCTCCGAGTTGTGTATGAACTTGACACAATCTTTGGGGAATTTGTACGCCCTTCACCGTGCCGAAGGTGAGTTTACTGACGAGCAGGCGTCGGTTGCGGGTGAGGCGGAGCGTCTTTTGCGGGAGAAGGAGGTCTACGAGTCCGCGCGCAAGCGACTTCTGGAGCAGGTGCAGAATCTAGAGTCCGACCTGCGACAGAAAGATGCTGATGCGGCGGAAAAGCAGAAGGCGTTGGTGAACTCCACGGCTACTGTGAACAAGGAACTGTAGCGGCGCCGGTTGTTGGTGCAAAAGGCGGAGTCTGCGTTGGCTGAGCAGAAGAAAGTTGTTGCTGCCAAAGATAAGGAATTGGAGGTTTTAACCTCTAAGTAAGCTGATGCCACTGGCTAGTTGTCGAAGAAGGATGATGACGTGGTGAGGGCCACCACTCGTGTGTCAGAGTTAGAGGGGCAAGTCGATGCTCTTCTGAAGGAAAAGGAGGCGTGGCAACTTGAGAAGACTCTGATGCTCGACGCTCAGAAGTCGTTTTGTGAGAAGTCCTTGTGGGTCATGTCTGACGGGATATCTGCCGTAAGTTATTCTTTTTATTTTTTGGATTATCCTCCCTTTTCTTCTTTGTTGTTTGACTGATATTTGTGATGCAGGTTTTTGACCGCTGTTGGAATGAGCCCAAGATGGGTGAACAAGTTGTGGAAGTAGTGGAGACGGCACGCATCACTGGTGTGCACAGTGGTTGGTTGGAGGGGTACTTGGCCGCTAAGGATGGCGCGCCGGTTGACACGCAGCCCTTCCAGGATATAAACCCGGAGCAGGCGCTAATGGATGAACTGGAGAAGCTTGAGAAGATGGAGTTTCCAGTGCTCCAAGTTGTAAGGCAGTGTCTGGTGGATCCTGACCCTATTGGCCGGTTCAAGCTTTGGGTTCAGGAGTCTGATCGTGCTGGGCGCGAGCGCGCGGAGAAGGAGAAGGAGAGGGCTGGCGGGGCCGGCCCATGAGCCTCCCCAGTAGGTTGTTTGTATTTTGCCTTTTTGTCTTGTAAATCTAACCTTTCTCTGAAAATGAAATATGATGCTTTGGTTTTGTTTTTGTCTATTCTGTATATTTTCGTGCGATAGGTTGCTGTGTGTATGAAGCGTAGATTGGCTTCATAGGTTACAAGTAACCTTAGCGTCCATTGAGTAGGGTAAATTAGCTACACAATTTAGGGCTAAAGGTTTGTTGTTTCTAAGTTATGAAGGGTGAATTAACTTCATAAGTTAGGAACATGGTAAATCTTTGACATCATGTTTTATGAAGAGTGAATTAGCTTCATAAGTTAGAGGTAAAGTAATAGATTTTGTGCTTGTAGGCAAAGTGTAAGGTGGCGTAGTCGAAAACTGAAATGTTTATAAGTAGCATGGGCACAACTGCGCTACATTCCACGATCTAGGTATGGGTGTGCCATCGAGTCTTTCTAGCGCGTATGCCCCCTTTCCTAGTACTTGTTTAATTTTGTATGGCCCTTCCCAGTTGGGTGCAAGCTTTCCTGGGCGCTCGGAGTGAGACGCGTAGTTGTCTCTTAGGACGTAATCTCCAATGTCGAATGCGCAGGCTTTGACTTTTGAGTTATAATAGCGCTCCAGTTGTTTTTTATAGTTTGCCTCGCGTATAGCGACGATGTCGCGCCTTTCGTCTAAGAGATCCAAGTTGAGGCGCAGTTCTCTATCATTGTCAGTGTGCACGGTGTTGAGGACCCTTGGCGATGGGAATGTTACTTCCGCGGGTATTACGGCCTCAGAGCCATAAGTTAGGCTAAAGGGGTTTCGCCTGTGCTGGTCTTTGTGAGGGTGCGATGTGCCCATAAGACGTGTGGGAGTTCATCCACCCAACCTGTTCGTTTGGATCCGAGGCGAGTCTTTATGCCTTCGACTAGTGACCTGTAGATACGCTCTACCTGACCATAGCCTTGAGGGTGGGCGACGGATGTGAAGATCTGGCTTACGCCTAGTTGTGTTAGCCAGGTTTGAAGTTTTTTGTCTGTGAACTGCGTTCCGTTATCCGTTACAATTTCCATAGGTAGGCCGAAGCGGCAGATGATGAATTCCCAGATGAATTTTTTGGTCTGTTCGGCGCTGATTGACGCAAGTGGCTTGGCCTCTACCCATTTTGTAAAGTAGTCAACGACGACGATGAGGTACTGTATCTTTCCAGGGGCCATTGGGAATGGGCCGACTAGATCGATAGCCCATTTCTGGAATGGCCAGGCGGCGGTGACTGGGACCAGATCGTTTTTTGGGCGCATGGTATTTGGTGCGTGCTGCTGGCAGTTGAAGCAAGTTCGCAAGATTTTGACGGCGTCCTGATGCATTCCGGGCCAGTAGTATCCGGCGTTCAAATCTTAGCGACGACCTTTCTTGGGCCCGCGTGTATACCGCATATTCCTTGGTGGATCTCTTTTATAAGGGAGATGGCCGTCGCGGTGTCTACGCATCTCAGGAGTGGGCCGAGATAGGAGCATCGGTATAAGACATCATTCATGAGTTGGTAACGCTAGGATTTATATTGGAGTTTTCGGGCCTCCGCTTTTTGAGGTGGTAAGGTCCCCGTTGCCAGATATGCCCGGATCGGGGTCATCCATGATCCGGCGCCTGTCTGTGTTATATTAATCTGTCTAAGTGGTACTGAAGGTTGAGCTAGAGTTTCGATGCGTACCTCTTTGGCCATATGCGGCCAAGCCGTGGAGGCCATCTTGCTGAGTGCGTCAGCTTCCTTATTGCCACTTCGGTTGATGTGGACGATTGTGCAGGTTGTAAATTTCTTGTGAGGAGCTTGGTCTGGTCGACGTATTGGGCCATGACCGGGTCCTTGGCGTCGTAGACGCCATTCATGTGACCTGCTATGAGCATGGAGTCGACATGGGCGTTAAGGTGTCTTGCGCCCATTTTATCGGCCAGACGTAGTCCTGCCAAAAATGCCTCGTACTCTGCTTCATTGTTTGTGCTTGGGAACTCAAGGCGGACGACGTATGTGAATTTTGTTTTGTCAGGGCTGACGAGGCGTAGGCCTGCGTCGGTGCCCTGGTCGTTGGAGGCTCTGTCCGTATATAACGACCATGTTTCTCGTGAGTCTGGATGGGTTTGGGGTCTTGCTCATCTTTGCAGTCTTGGATTTTATCTGCTGGAATTTCTGCGATGAAGTCCGCGAGAACTTGTCCTTTGATTGCGGGTCTGGGTTTGTAGATGATGGTGTGTGCGCCTAGCTCGATTGCCCATTTTGCCAGGCGGCCTGAGAGTTCCGGTTTGGAGAGTACGGTGTTGATTCTGTAATCCGTTAGGACATTGATTGGGTGTCCTTGGAAGTATCGCCTTAGTCGTCGCGACGCATGTACGAGTGCTAGAACAAGTTTTTCCATTGTTGAGTATATCTGGTTTCTGCGTCTGCCAGGGTGCGGCTGATGTAGTAGATTGGTGTTAGAACTTTGTTGGTTCTACCAGTATCACCGCGCCTATTGCTGTTTCTGATGTAGATAGGTAAAGTGTAAGTGGTTCCTCTGGCAGAGGCGCTGTTAGAGTTGGCAAGTAAGTTAAACATTGCTTCATTTCACGAAAGGCTATTTCCGCTTCTGGTGTCCAACGGAATTGTGTTTTCTTTAGTACATTTCGTAGGGTGTGGACAAAAGGAAAAGACTTGGAGGCGTAGTTTGATAAGAATCGGTTAAGAGCAACTAGGCGTCCCATCAGTGTCTATACATCCTTTATTGAGTTTGGTGATGGCATGCGTTGGATAGCTTGGACTTTTTCCGGGTTTGGTTTGAAGCCGCCATTAGAGACAATGACGCCTAGGAATTTTCCTTCTTCGGCTCCGAAGGAGCATTTCCCCGGGTTGAGTTTCATTTTGATATCTGATACGGGGGAAGTCGTTAGTTTCTCATGATTAAAATTGTGTTTTTATGTGATTTTATATTTTAGAATGTATTACTTTGATATGATTTGTGTTCGTAGGCTTAGAAGAACTTAAAGTGCATTTTTGGGGAGCTTAACGAGGTTTTGGATTGAAGCTAGGAGTGACCGGATGAAATAAACTCAAGCATTTAATTATGTTTGACTTTGATTTGAAATAATGAGTTACATGACTCAAGGAGTTAACAACAAATTGATAGCACACATCATGATTATTATCATTAGTAATTAAATTGTCCTGGGAGTTATTGTTTTATTCAAGTTTGACTCAAAGACTAAGGAGCAATTTTTGGGTTAGTCCAAAAATTATGAGTTGATGGACCAAGGCAATTTTCTTAACCATTTATTTCGTGGACCATATCAGTTAAAAGGAATTAATTTCCTTTGACCAAAGACTTGATGGGGACTTGATAAAAACGTGATTGGGAGCCCTCTAACATCATCTTTCATCCTCATAACACCTCCATATATAACAATTCATCCAAATCATTATTTAGAGAAGAGATTCAAGCTCCTACAACCATGTTTGGTTAAGTTCCCCTTCACTTCCGGGTGAAGGATTGTAAGTTTCTAGATTTGTAATGTTGTTTTGATTGTGTATTTGTAAGGAACAAGTGTTGTACTCAATGAAGCATTGATATTGGGTTGAACTTTGTGTATGTTTATGTTGTGCTTGAGCCATGGGGATGAATTCCATCAATTAACTTTTGATATTGGGTTGGACCTTGTGTATGTTTCTTGTATGCTTAAACCATAGAGATGAATCTTGTCAATTAAGTTTTGCCTCAACATTATCTTTAGACTTATGAGATAAATCCTATCACTTAAGTTGGGATATTGGGTTAGACTCATTATACGACTAAAGGTTTTTGTATCCTTGCAAATCTATTTGTAATCGTGACATCATTTGTATGAATTAATTGTTGTGCTTAATTGTCTTGGTATTGGGTTGGACTTATTGCATGTTTAGAGACCATTGTGTTTTTTTTTAAACTCGTATGATGAATTCTGCCAATTATGCCTTAACTCGACATATAGGATTTGGTGAACTAGATAATGAAGCATACTTAGGGCCTAGTAGCTATTTGTTGATGCCTAAGTCTTGATTCTCTGTCCTAGCGATTCATACAAGTGAAATTGCAAATCTATCATAATAACTCTTGAATCCTAGGTACTTGCATATCCTAGCCCAGGAGTGAATGTTAGTTAGAAATTATTGTTACCTTAGTTATTAGTTAATTCCAATTTCTTCTTCAAAACAAACAACTAGTGTGACGCTAACCACATGCTCCTTGGATTCGATACCCTACTTACCCTAGCTACCTAGGTGAAGGGAT
Organism: Ambrosia x helenae; assembly: GCA_030844895.1. Classification (NCBI taxonomy): domain Eukaryota; kingdom Viridiplantae; phylum Streptophyta; class Magnoliopsida; order Asterales; family Asteraceae; genus Ambrosia; species Ambrosia x helenae. Next base: position 112,558,823 of record CM061231.1, on the reverse strand, counting down.
ATGGTATTAAAACACTACAAATATCATACCATCGCCCACTTAGAACAGGCTTCGCCAGACGCTTACCCACCCGTTCTACGTCAGCGGATCGTTTCGCGCCCATCCGCCCGTTTTACGTCAGCGGAACGTCTGGCGTCCACAAACCCGTTCTACGTCAGCGATGCTTCTGCCGCCCGACGCGTGCATTTATATTCACGACCACGTCGACGGAACACCTGGCGTCCACCCGCCCGTTTTACGTCAGCCGTGCACTCGACGCCGGGCGCACGAACACCCGCCCCTTTACAGGGGCGGGCCAAATGTACCTCAAGGCTTCCTTGACAAGCGTCACTACAAGCGGAAGATACCTTTTGGGGCAGCCTTGGGACTCACCCCTGCCCCAAGCAAATATCTCTGACACGACAGGCAGCCCGTCAGAGTTCCTCTCCAATCGAAGACTCGCCCCAGTCTGACGAGCAGAAAAGGTGATGACGTGGCAGCCTCTCAACCAAGATATCTTCCTGACAAAGCAGACTTTCTCTGTCCGTCTTGAAATCCTGGAAAAGTATAAAGTGTCTACCGCCCGGATCCACCAATGGGCGAGCACCACGTGTCAACCGCCCATCAGCGTCCACTTACTGGGCGCCACGTGTACATGCGTCAGGACGGTAACATCTCCCCTAGCATCCCACTTTACTAAAACCCACTTGCACCAAATGGGCCTAAAGGCTTGGGCCGGATTATGGAGACTCCTCTACCTGGGCCGGGCCCCATTAAAGGTAGAGGATGGGCTGAGAAAGTAGGGCATCTCGGTACTATAAAAGGAGGACTCTCTTCTCCTTTTATTGGAATCGAATATCCAATACACTTTCACTCAAGAAGAATACGAATTCTCGTACCTTCTTCACCCCTTTGTTTATTATACTAACGATTAGAGGCTCGGCTCTTCTAATTGGTAGTCTCGTAAATCCTTGGTCTTGCCTATAGACCCACACGTATTTTATAATCACACTCTCTTTATAAAATACAGTAGAATCACCATACGGATAGTCCCTCTTTGAACTATCCTTAGATACGTGTTTCTTCATTGGCGCCATCCGTGGCCTTACCACAACCGCTCCAACCCAATAAACTCTTAGAGCCAAAATCATAAAAATGACCTCACCCCCACGAGCGTTCACTCCGTCCGGGGCCGTCGAAGATATCACCGACGCCACCTCATCCCACCCAACATCAGGGGACCATAACAACCAACAACAACCACTTATAACCCCCAGAAACCTCGAGCCCTAGCTCGCAGACACAACCCCTCCAACGGAGGAGGAAATCGAGGCACTAAACAATGACTGGTACGACCGCCAGCGACAAATCCTCGACGCACAATTCGAACGCCGCCGACGCACCGGCAAAGCACTCATGGGCTCCTCCTCTAGGCAGCCCGCAAAAACAGCAGCGCCCGCCCGTCACGGGGAAGGTCCAGGGCAAACCCCTGAGGACCAGGCCCGTGCAGAGCACAATCGGTTTGACGCCGAAGACTATGACGAAAGCTCGTGGGAGGACGACGCCTCCCGGGACTATCGTCATAGCCCATATTACAGGCGCGAGCGATTAAACCGCTACAACAACGACGCCACCAACAACCTGTCACTCCCATATAGACCAGCCGCATTCGCGGATAAGTCCAAATTCACTCGGCGCATTTCTCAAGCACCGATCCCACCAAGACAACGCCTACCAGCCAACGTCAAAATCTACGACGGACTATCCGACCCAGATGACCACCTAGGCATATTCAATCAAGCCGGGGCCGTCATCGGTTGGACCCTACCTGTTTGGTGCCACATGTTCGCCCAGACACTCACAGGAGCCGCCAGGGTCTGGTTCGATAACCTCCCCACCGGAAGCATCGACAGCTACGAACAGCTGATCGAAAAATTTTCTCTTCATTTCAGCCAACAGCGCCGCCACAAGCGCGACAAAAGCCAAATCTCCCTTTGCAAACGCAGAGACACCGAACCGCTCGAGGACTTCATCGTACGGTTCAACAAGGAGGCCCTCCAGCTGGGAACCGGCGACGAGGCAACACGAACCTCTTTTTTATCCAACGTCAACGATGACGGTCTACAACACACGCTGCAAGGGAAAGATGGCGTCCCAGACGCTTGGGAAGAGGTTGTCCGCATCTCAAAACTCTACGCGGGCAACCAGAAAACGATGCGCCAAAACCAGAGAGGGAGTTCCAGCAACAACCGCAGCCGCGGCAACAACCGATCATCCGTCTGGAACCGCATCTCCGGTTCCATCGATGAAGGACGATACTCAACTTCTAGCGACGCCAGAAACATCATCGGCAACAAACAAAACCGCGAACAACGGAACAGCGGCCGCCGAAACCAAGATTGGACACCCCTCACCAAAACGTCATCCCAAGTCTTATCACAAGTCCTCTCCACCGGAGAGGTAACTTTTAAAATCCCTAAACCCATGGGGGCAAAACGAAAAAATGTTGACACCACCAGGTTCTGCGAGTTCCACAAAGACGTGGGCCACGATACCGACAACTGTTATAGCCTCAAAATGGAAATCGAAGCGGCCCTACGCTCTGGGAAGCTCGCCAACCTAGTAAAAAACGTCCGCGCAGGGGCCCGCCGGCAAGACGAACCTGAAAAAGCCATCAAAGACATCAGGACACATTACATCCGCGGTACCCACAGCAGACAGAGCAACATGACGAGAAGCACCAAACGGAAAACCAGCTTCCCTAATGCTGCAACTACATCTGAAACCACAAACTGGCGGGAGGCCCAAGTCCTCCTCCCGATAATCCCAGGGGGCGCTCAATCAACGACCCCCCTCACCATTACAGCACTGTTCGGACACTACCGAACTTACAAAATGATGTGCGATGGCGGCAGCAGCTTCGACATCATGTACCAACAATGCTTTGACCAGCTAGACGAAGAAGACAAGGCACGCCTACAGCCAGACGCGCCTATTGCTGGCTTCTTCAACGAGATAATTCATCCCATTGGCAAGTTCGACTTTACGGTCACACTTGATGACGGCACACACAGCCGCTCAGAGGTATGCACCTTCCACGTCATCCCAGCCACTTCCTCATATGATATACTGCTAGGAAGACAGGGTTTGGCGAACTTCAATTCCACCGCGTCAACTCCTCACCAAACCATGGGCTTCCCAACGCCCACCGGGATCGCATACATCCGAGGCAATCAAGAATGCCTCATGACAAACCACCCGCCAGACGACACGGCAGCGCTTCCACCAAGCCCACCAACTGACGAAAACTGGGTCCTCAACCCAGCCTTCCCTGAACAGACCATCACCTTGGGCCGGACCTTATCCCCCCAGGTAAAAACGCACCTAAAACAGCTACTGGTGGCAAACAAAGACATCTTCGCATGGCAATCATCAGACATGGTCGGCGTCCCAAGACACATCGCCGAGCACCGCCTCAATGCATACAAAGACGCACGCCCAGTGGCCCAGAAAAAACGGCCACTCGGCCCCGACAGAGTTAAAGCCATGAATGAACAAGTTGACGATCTGCTAGAGGCGGGCATCATCAGAAAATGCAATCACCAAACCTGGGTGGCCAACCCAGTAATGGTACTAAAAAAGAATGGGTCCTGGCGCATGTGCGTCGACTATAAGGACCTAAACAAAGCATGCCCCAAAGATCACTACCCTCTCCCGGAGATCGATTTGAAGGTTGACTCACTCGCGCCATTCAAATACAAATGTTTCCTCGACGCATATCGAGGATATCATCAAATCCAAATGGCTTACGAAGACGAGGATCGAACGGCGTTCAGAACAGATCGAGGGGTGTACTGCTACACCAAAATGCCCTTCGGACTCAAAAACGCCGGCGCAACCTACCAACGCCTCATGGACCAGGCGTTCATCAACCAGATAGGCGTCAACCTCGAAGTCTACGTCGACGACCTAGTCATCAAAAGCACCCAGGAAGACACAATGCTCATGGACATCAAGCGCACTTTCGAACAATTGCGCAGCATCCAAATGAAACTAAATCCAGGCAAATGCTCCTTCGGAGCAGAAGAAGGGAAATTCCTAGGCGTCATTGTCACCAATGGCGGCTTCAAACCTAACCCTGAAAAAGTCCAAGCAATCCAGCGCATGCCGTCACCAAACTCGATAAAAGACGTGCAGACTCTGATGGGACGTTTGGTTGCTCTCAACCGCTTCCTATCAAACTACGCCTCCAAGTCTTTTCCTTTTGTTCACACTTTACGAAATGTACTAAAAAAAACACAGTTCCGCTGGACACCGGAAGCAGAGGTGGCGTTTCGTGAAATGAAACAATGTTTAACCTACTTGCCAACTTTAACAGCGCCCCTCCCAATGGAGCCCCTCACACTATACCTATCTGCATCAGAAACGGCAATAGGCGCCGTCCTATTAGTAGAACGCAACAAGGTACAAACACCGATCTACTATATCAGCCGAACCCTAGCAGACGCAGAAACCAGATATTCGACAATGGAAAAACTTGTCCTAGCATTAGTCCACGCGTCAAGACGCCTGCGACGATACTTTCAAGGACACCCAATCAACGTCCTCACAGACTACCGAATAAATACGGTACTATCCAAACCAGAACTCTCCGGCCGCCTGGCCAAATGGGCAATTGAGTTAGGCGCACACACCATCGTCTACAAACCAAGACCCGCGATAAAAGGGCAGGTCCTGGCAGACTTCATCACCGAAATCCCCACCGATAAAATCCAAGACTGCAAAGACGAACAAGACCCCAAGCCCGTCCCAGACGACCGAATAACCTGGTCATTATACACCGACGGAGCTTCCAATGACCAAGGCTCGGGCGCCGGACTTCGCCTCGTCAGCCCCGACAAAACAGAATTCACGTACGCCGTGCGCCTAGACTTCCCAAGCACAAACAACGAGGCCGAATACGAAGCATTCTTGGCAGGCCTACGGCTGGCACACAAAATGGGCACAAGGCACCTTAACGCTCATGTAGACTCCATGCTGATAGCAGGCCACATGAACGGCGTTTACGACGCCAAAGACCCCGTCATGGCCCAGTACGTCGACCAGGCCAAGCTCCTCACCAAGAAATTCGTTACTTGCACCATCCTCCACATAAACCGAAGCGGCAACAAGGAAGCTGACGTACTCAGCAAAATGGCCTCCACCGCTTGGCCGCATATGGCCAAAGAGGTACGCATCGAAACCCTACCTCAACCTTCGGTACCACTTAGACAGGTCAACATAACGCAGACAGGCGCCGGGTCATGGATGACCCCTATTCAAGCCTATCTAGCAACAGGCACGTTGCCACCTCAAAAAGCGGAGGCTCGAAAAATCCAATACAAATCCCAACATTACCAATTAATGAACGGGATCCTGTACCGACGCTCATACTTGGGGCCATTATTAAAATGCATAGACGTCGCGACAGACACCTCACTTATAAGAGAAATCCACGAAGGTATATGCGGGATCCATGCAGGACCGAGAATGGTCGTCGCCAAAGTCATGAACGCTGGATATTATTGGCCGGGTATGCACCAAGACGCCGTCAAAATTCTACGCACCTGCTTCAACTGCCAACAACACGCGCCAAATACCCTGCGCCCCAAAAACGATTTGGTACTAGTCACAGCCGCCTGGTCATTTCAAAAGTGGGCCATGGACCTGGTCGGCCCGTTCCCAATGGCCCCCGGAAAGATACAGTACCTCGTCGTTGCCGTTGACTATTTCACAAAATGGGTAGAGGCCAAGCCACTCGCGTCGATAAGCGCGGAACAAATAAAAAAATTCATCTGGGAATTCATCATCTGCCGCTTTGGCTTACCCATGGAAATCGTCACCGACAATGGCACACAATTCACCGACAAAAAACTACAAGCCTGGCTAACACAACTAGGCGTCAGTCAGATTTTCTCATCCGTTGCCCATCCGCAAGGTAATGGCCAGGTGGAGCGCATCAACAGATCCCTAGTCGAAGGCATCAAGACACGCCTAGGATCAAAGCGGACGGGCTGGGTGGAAGAGCTCCCACACGTGTTATGGGCGCATCGCACCCTCACGAAGACCAGCACTGGCGAAACTCCGTTCAGCCTAACCTACGGTTCTGAGGCCGTAATACCCGCGGAGATAACATTCCCATCACCACGGGTCCTCAATACAGACAACACGGATAATGACAAAGAGCTACGCCTCAATCTAGACCTCCTAGACGACAGGCGCGATATAGCCGCTATACGCGAAGCAAACTACAAAAAACAATTAGAACGCTACTACAATTCAAAGGTCAAAGTTTGCGAATTTGACATCGGCGACTATGTTCTCAGGGACAATTATGCCTCCCACGCAGAACGCCCGGGAAAGCTAGCACCTAACTGGGAAGGGCCTTACAAAGTCCAACAAGTGCTAGGAAAAGGCGCTTATGCGCTCGAAAAACTAGATGGAACACCCATACCTAGATCATGGAATGTAGCGCAGTTGCGCAAATGCTACTTGTAAAGAAGTTTCGGTTCTTTTTTTTCTTTCTTTCTTTCTTCCATCTATAAACTTATGAAGTTAATTTACTCTTCATAAACCAAACATGGCGCACCACTCACTTGTGAAGCTAATCCACTCTTCACAAGTAGCATGGCGCACCACTCACTTGTGAAGCTAATCCACTCTTCACAAGTAGCATGGCGCACCACTCACTTGTGAAGCTAATCCACTCTTCACAAGTAGCTCGGCGCACTAATCACTTACAAAGATAATTTACTCTTCGTAACAGATTCTGCGCAATAAACACTCACAAAGACACAACACCCCACTTACTTATTGGGCGCACTCCTCACTTGTTAATCTACTCAACAAATGACGCATAGACATATCAGACAGAACAAGCAAGACGAAGAACAGAAAGAAAATTCATTTTCATTTCAACAAGCAATACTTACAAACAAAAAAAATACAAAAAAAAAAAATCTACTGAGGAGGCTCATGAGCCGTCCCCGAGCTACCAGCCTTAGACTTCTCCTTCTCTGCACGCTCACGGCCCACGCGATCAGACTCCTCCACCCACCGCTTAAATTTGGCGATAGGATCAGGATCGGACAGGCATTGCCGCACAACCTGCAGCACGGGAAACTCGATCTGCTCCAACTTCTGCAGCTGCTCCATCAGCAACTGATCCGTGTTGACATCGCCAAACGGCTGCTCTTCCACAGGCGCGCCGTCCTTCGCGGCCAAGTATCCTTCCAACCACCCGGTATGGACACCCGTGGTGCGAGCAGCGTCAACCACTTCGGCGATTTACTCGCCCATCTTAGGCGCATTCCAGCAGCGCTCATATACCTGCACATCAAACAAAGGTTAGAACAAACAGGAAACAAAAAGCGAAGAAAAAACTTGGAGAAAGATCTAGAAACTTACTGCGGAGATCCCGTCGGACATCACCCACAACGACTTCTCAACATAACCCCTTTGAGCATCAAGCAGAAGCGTCTTCTCCAACTCCCACGCTTCCCGCTCCCTCGACATCGCTGCAACCTGCCCCTCCAGCTCGGACACCCGAGTGGTCATCCTCACCACATCGGCGTCCTTCGCCTTCAGATCACCAACGACAGTAGCGTACTTCGAGGACAGCTCCTCCAACTCCTTGCCCTTAGCTGCCGAGACCTTCTTCTCGTCAGCTAGGGCAACCTCGGCCTTTTGTATAAGCTGACGACGGCGCTCCAACTCCGTGTTCACAACCGCCGACGACTTGGCCCACGCCTTCTGCCTCTCAGCAGCATCAGCATCCTTCTGGCGCAAGTCGGACCCTAGCTTCCGAACCTGCTCCAGAAGACGTATACGAGCCGACTCGTACACCTCCTTCTCCCTGGCAAGACGCTCGGCCTCACCGGCAACCGACGCCCGCTCATCCAAAAATTCACCCTCTCCTCTGTGCAAGGCATAAAGATTGCCCAAGGTCTGCGTAAGGTTCATGCACATTTCGGAGAAGAGGGTGCCACGGTCCTGAGCCCGATGATGGGCACGCTCCGCCGGAGGCAGCGCATAGCTCACAAACTCCTCAGCCACGAAGGCGTTGAGGAATCTGCAGCTTTCGGTTATACGCCACCCAGGCGTATAAACCGGAGAATCAAGACGGAAGGCAGGTCCGCTGGAAGACGCCACCATGCCTTCGGCCCTTTGTGATTTTGGGGCCTCCGTCCCACCACCAGGAAGTGGAACCTCAGCGACATCCTGCTCGCTCAGGTCCACAAACACGGGCCCGCCCCGCTGGCCCTCTCCGCCCTGAGCACCCACACCCTCGGCCTGCTCCTTCTTCATGTGCACCAAATCCTCGTGCTGCTTCAACAACACGAGGCGGCGCTCCTCTTCCTCCTTCTTCGCCGCCAGTTCGGCCAAGCGAGCCTCTTCAGTCCGCTTGCGTTCAGCCTCAGCTAAACGGGCATCTTCCGCCCGTTTGCGCTCCAGTTCCAACTGGCGGGCGGCAGACTCTTCCTCTTGCTTCCTCTTCAACTCAGCTTCGGCTATGCGCTTTTCCTCCTCCTCCTTTCACGCAGCCTCAGTCAGCTGCGCCCCCTCAGCTAGGAGGCGCTCTTCCTCGAGCTTCTTCTTCCGCTCCTCCTGATATTGTCGAACAGAAGGAGGGATGGAACCTACAAGGAAATACAAAGACCAAATTCAGACAAAAAAAAAAGAACAGAAAAGGCACGAGGGACACTCACTGCTAAGCTTCTTCAACGCCTTCATATAAAAAGGCTGACGCACCGGCGGCGGCTCAAGCTCTAGATCACCACGCTCATCCCCACCAAGAGCCGCCCGCTTAGGCGACGATCCACCGGCCACGGTCTCCTCAACCGCCTCCGGTTCCTTGCGCTTGCGTGCTGCAAACAACATCAGATGTCAAAAAACAATAAATAAAGAGAGAGAAAAGGAGGTAAAAAAACACTTACTATCAACAGGCGCGTCCTCTGCTGGGCGACCTTCAGCAGTCGCAGCACCGCCTTGCGCCGTTGCCGAAGAAGAGCCGCCTCCGGCGCCACCTGTAGAGCGACGCGAACGATGGGCCAAATCAGACGATGGATCACTCAGCTCATCGTCAGACAAGAACACATAATCAACCCCCTCCGCCGTCTTGACGGACAGCGGATCAGGGTTGATCAAAAAACCTACTTCAAGGTTAGAGCGCGCACCTTGAACAGGGGCAGGGAACAGGAAGTTCTCCGCCAACGCCTCCATCTCCCAGACACCGCCCTCTGGCACGGCCACATACACGGTCGCTCGGTCCACGTGCTAAAACGGCCCACGCGCCGCGCGTGCATCACTCGCGAGACGATCTCCCTACCCCAACTGGCAATTGCTGCCGATGGCCGACACGTGTTCACCCACGTCCAAAAAAGGATGACGATGACTGACACGTGTACGCCCACGTTCCAAAACCGTCATCAACAGCTGTCCCCACTCACCAGATGTACGACACGTGGCGACATAGCAACCCAACAGTCGTACTAATTGTCAGGCACGATCTCCAAAGTAGGTCTACCAACCGTCAGGCACGTCTTTTCAAATTCAAAACATTCCCGCCTTTAATTCACATAAATCCCAAAGAGACAAATTCAATGCGGAGTAAATGCAGGCGCAGACCGCGACAAAAAATTACTTTTCACAATGGCCGCGCAAACAGGCCCAACGCCTATCTTGGCTCAACGCCTGCGCGCCAGAGCGGAAATTTTGAAAAAATCAAATTTCACAAACTTTTGGCCGCGCAAACAGGCCCAACGCCTATCTTGGCTCAACGCCTGCGCGCCACAGCGAAAATTTTGAAAAAATCAAATTTCACAAACTTTTGGCCGCGCAAACAGGCCCAACGCCTATCTTGGCTCAACGCCTGTGCGCCACAGCGAAAATTTCGAAAAAATCAAATTTCACAAACTTTTGGCCGCGCAAACAGGCCCAACGCCCATCTTGGCTCAACGGCTACGCACCAAACACAATCTATGCGCATCCCGTCATACGCCCACAGCTTGATCTCTGTGCGCGCACCAGTTGACGAAGAATAAACAGAAACACACGTCCACTTCGGTACATGAAAACCCAGTGACGACTGGATGTCACTGAAAGTACACATGTGAAATCAAGTCCAGCACTCCCCAAAGATACAGGTCAGCACTGGACTGGGGGGACTTGAAGGGATATGGTATTAAAACACTACAAATATCATACCATCGCCCACTTGGAACAGGCTTCGCCAGACGCTTACCCACCCGTTCTACGTCAGCGGATCGTTTCGCGCCCATCCGCCCGTTTTACGTCAGCGGAACGTCTGGCGTCCACAAACCCGTTCTACGTCAGCGATGCTTCTGCCGCCCGACGCGTGCATTTATATTCACGACCACGTCGACGGAACACCTGGCGTCCACCCGCCCGTTTTACGTCAGCGGTGCACTCGACGCCGGGCGCACGAACACCCGCCCCTTTTACAGGGGCGGGCCAAATGTACCTCAAGGCTTCCTTGACAAGCGTCACTACAAGCGGAAGATACCTTTTGGGGCAGCCTTGGGACTCACCCCTGCCCCAAGCAAATATCTCTGACACGACAGGCAGCCCGTCAGAGTTCCTCTCCAATCGAAGACTCGCCCCAGTCTGACGAGCAGAAAAGGTGATGACGTGGCAGCCTCTCAACCAAGATATCTTCCTGACAAAGCAGACTTTCTCTGTCCGTCTTGAAATCCTGGAAAAGTATAAAGTGTCTACCGCCCGGATCCACCAATGGGCGAGCACCACGTGTACATGCGTCAGGACGGTAACATCTCCCCTAGCATCCCACTTTACTAAAACCCACTTGCACTAAATGGGCCTAAAGGCTTGGGCCGGATTATGGAGACTCCTCTACCTGGGCGGGCCCCATTAAAGGTAGAGGATGGGCTGAGAAAGTAGGGCATCTCGGTACTATAAAAGGAGGACTCTCTTCTCCTTTTATTGGAATCGAATATCCAATACACTTTCACTCAAGAAGAATACGAATTCTCGTACCTTCTTCACCCCTTTGTTTATTATACTAACGATTAGAGGCTCGGCTCTTCTAATTGGTAGTCTCGTAAATCCTTGGTCTTGCCTATAGACCCACACGTATTTTATAATCACACTCTCTTTATAAAATACAGTAGAATCACCATACGGATAGTCCCTCTTTGAACTATCCTTAGATACGTGTTTCTTCACTAGGTTATTTAGGTTTTTTATGACCCGTGACGACCGATGTCATCAAATGGCGCCGTTGCCGGGGAGCTAGTGCGCTTAGTGTTGCATTGCGTGTTGTTTTTGTGTATATTTAGTTGTTTTGAAATCCTAAAAAAAAATTATTGTATTTCTATATTTTTATTTTTTTTTATTTTTTTTTATTTTGATTTCACTTGGGTAGTTGAGTTGCTTGTGCAGATACAACATTGCGAACACTTACTTTACCATGAATTGGGTAGATGATGACCCATGTGAATGTTGTGGGAGCGGGAAGCATTACTTACAAGATTTCCTAATATTCCATGAAAGAGTCCAAGAAAATAAGGAACGTGCATTGTACGACAACATCTGTAATAGGAATTCCTATTATGGTGAAAGTTTTGCTCCTTGGACTAACAAATATCCAATGCCTCCATCACCGGAAGATTATTCCTGTTTTTGTTGCGGGAAAATTCACATAGATGAAGATTGCACAGTTTTTTGGAGTAATCCAGAACATTGGAAAGAAAAGTTGAAGTCTGGTTACCGGACACGACCCCATCAAGAAAACTACCAACCACAAGTCAATTACAATTACAATTCTAATTGGAACTATGAATATTATGAACCCGAAGATGAGTCATTTTCAAGTTATCAAGAAGAATACTATGGGTATTATGATGAATATCCTCTGGACACATATGAAGAACCTCAAAATTCGGTGAGATCTATACTTGAAGAAGTCATGGCTCGTAGGATTCAAGTCCTAGAAATGAAAAAAACATGCCGAATTACAAGATCAAGCAATCGAAGCTTTGACTGACCAGGTTCGACTTCTAACTGAGGATATTGCCCAAATTAAACGTGAGCAAAATGAGTTGACTAATGAGGTTGTAGTTAATATTGAAGTAAATGAAAATGTTACAAGTCTTTCAATGCATAAAAATGAATGTTTAAATCTAAATGAACACTTAACATTTTTCAAAGAACCAGAAAACGAAGCAATCTTAGTACTTCCTGTTCCTCCTATTGTGTCAAAAATTACAAATGAAACTAAGGAGGAACCAATAAAAACAAAAGATCAGAAGGTGGAAACAAAAGACATTTGGCAATTTATTGCTAAACGACTCCACAACAACAAGAAGGGCCCAATTCTCATGCCAATCTTTAAACATCTAAGGAATTGGCATGTAAACTACCGAGCTTATCTTGGTAACTCGGTAGGAAAATGTTCGTTTCAACCACCGTGAGTAAGAGGTACTTGTTAGTTTTTGTATATTTTTGTATTTTTATTTGTTTCTTTTTGTTTGTGTGTGTGTGTTTTTTTTAATTATTTTATTTTGTGTGGTAGGTAAATAAACGTTGTGGGTGTGTTTCCTATATAACCCTCACGAGACCTCACTCGTCCTCATAACCGGGCTACCGGGAGGTTTAAAGGATCTATCTTAGTTAGTGTATATTTTGTCCACTGATCAAAATTAACTAAAAGATTACCTGGTAATGTTTTTCAACAAAAAGTAAAACCGACAACTCTTAATGTTTTTGTGAGAAGTTTGCTTCTACACACTTGCAAGTTGCAGGTTTATTTATGATGTAAGTGGAACTATTTTGTTGAAGAACACATAGAAATGAAGAATGAAGAAAAACCAGGTGCATCTATTTCCATCTCTTTACTTTTGATCATTTACTTAGATTTAATAAGTGGATTGTAAATTGTATATTGTTGATTGGGGTGAATTCTTTGGCTTGGTTTTATCACATTCCCTTGCATGCTTTGAAACTTTCCCTACACATTGAGGACAATGTGGACTTTAAGTGTAGGGAGAAGAGAAAAATTTAAGAATTATGAAATCCACCATTTAAACACTACACATTGAGGACAATGTTGACCTCAAGTGTGGGGATGGGGGAGAGAATTTAAAAAAAAATAATAATTCAAAATCGTCCTCTTTAAAGCATTCGAAAAAAGCACAATTAGCAATGAGTCAACAAGGGATTTTGCAAACCATTTTGGTCTTTTGTCATGGTTGGGTTACAAGAATTACATGATAAGTTCTCGTCAAGTTTTTATAAAAAGAAAAATATGAGTGGTTACTTGGGAATAGCTTACTTGAGGAGTTGGTTTACCATGTGCACATCAGAAATCCCACCTATTTTTTCATGTGAGATATTGAGCCACTTTTAACATGCTACACTTTTAGATTTATATATTTATGCATGTTTCTTTGAATTGAGTGTGCCATTATAGCAACACCTTGTAGAACTTGCACCTTTTGATGCGTTTGAGACCATAGGCCAATTTTGAGCACAAGAATGATTAAGGCATTAGGATAAACCTTTTTATTTTTAAACCATTTTATACCCTTACCCAAAAAAATATCCTTTAGTCAACCATTTTTTGAGCCTTAACCTTTCGTTTGATCACCTAACTTAATCGTTTGACCCATTTAGCCTTTTTATTTTAAACCCGGGTGATGAAAATTCGATTTTAGGAGTATTTATTTATTGTGAACCATTTTGGTTAGTTATTTTGTTTGAATTGTAAAAAAAAAAAAAAAACAAAACAAAAAAAAACAAAGGAAAAAGAAAAAAAAAGAAAAAAAGAAACCATTGAAAATGCAATGAGAAAAAGAGTTGAAATTGTTATTATAAAAAAAAGAGGAATGTGTTAGTGTTTAGCAAATAAAAGGCGTAATTTTTGCCTTGTAGAGTTAAATTTGTTTATTTGTAGATAGTTGATGTAATAAAAATTGAATTTTCGTCACTTTAGTCACTTTCAAAATATCCCATTCCATACCCTTTGCCTAGCCCCATTACAACCCTTCTAAAGACCTTTTGACTTGTGCCTTAATTTTGTGCAATTTGGTGGAGAATGATTGAGTTGCAAGCATATGCTAATGTGTGTTATGATCGGTTTTGAGTGTACATTATTATATATACTAGCACATCTTTGCTAGTTAAATCATAAACCGATTGGAGAGATTATTGTGAGGGATGTGCACATTTAATTATCATCTTTAATGGTAGGTTAATCATGGGTAACTACTCTGCTTTTGAAAGATAGATTCATTTGATTAATCGAGTGACCTTTGACTGTGAAACGTGTGACCCGGGTACGACTCTAAACCTTAACTTTTATTAAGAATGGGATGTTTTTTCTTTTTGTTTGGCAAATGCAAAAATGAAAAATAAGTTTGCTTGAGGACAAGCAAAAAGATAAGTGTGGGGATGTGATACGGGGTTGAAAGTCGTTAGTTTCTCATGATTAAAATTGTGTTTTTATGTGATTTTATATTTTAGAATGTATTACTTTGATATGATTTGTGTTCGTAGGCTTAGAAGAACTTAAAGTGCATTTTTGGGGAGCTTAACGAGGTTTTGGATTGAAGCCAGGAGTGACTGGATGAAATAAACTCAAGCATTTAATTATGTTTGACTTTGATTTGAAACAATGAGTTACATGACTCAAGGAGTTAACAACAAATTGATAGCACACATCATGATTATTATCATTAGTAATTAAATTGTCTTGGGAGTTATTGTTTTATTCAAGTTTGACTCAAAGACTAAGGAGCAATTTTTGGGTTAGTCCAAAAATTATGAGTTGATGGACCAAGGCAATTTTCTTAACCATTTATTTCGTGGACCATATCAGTTAAAAGGAATTAATTTCCTTTGACCAAAGACTTGATGGGGACTTGATAAAAACGTGATTGGGAGCCCTCTAACATCATCTTTCATCCTCATAACATCTCCATATATAACAATTCATCCAAATCATTATTTAGAGAAGAGATTCAAGCTCCTACAACCATGTTTGGTTAAGTTCCCCTTCACTTCCGGGTGAAGGATTGTAAGTTTCTAGATTTGTAATGTTGTTTTGATTGTGTATTTGTAAGGAACAAGTGTTGTACTCAATGAAGCATTGATATTGGGTTGAACTTTGTGTATGTTTATGTTGTGCTTGAGCCATGGGGATGAATTCCATCAATTAACTTTTGATGTTGGGTTGGACCTTGTGTATGTTTCTTGTATGCTTAAACCATAGAGATGAATCTTGTCAATTAAGTTTTGCCTCAACATTATCTTTAGACTTATGAGATAAATCCTATCACTTAAGTTGGGATATTGGGTTAGACTCATTATACGACTAAAGGTTTTTGTATCCTTGCAAATCTATTTGTAATCGTGACATCATTTGTATGAATTAATTGTTGTGCTTAATTGTCTTGGTATTGGGTAGGACTTATTGCATGTTTAGAGACCATTGTGTTTTTTTTTTAAACTCGTAAGATGAATTCTGCCAATTATGCCTTAACTCGACATATAGGATTTGGTGAACTAGATAATGAAGCATACTTAGGGTCTAGTAGCTATTTGTTGATGCCTAAGTCTTGATTCTCTGTCCTAGCGATTCATACAAGTGAAATTGCAAATCTATCATAATAACTCTTGAATCCTAGTTACTTGCATATCCTAGCCCGGGAGTGAATGTTAGTTAGAAATTATTGTTACCTTAGTTATTAGTTAATTCCAATTTCTTCTTCAAAACAAACAACTAGTGTGACGCTAACCACATGCTCCTTGGATTCGATACCCTACTTACCCTAGCTACCTAGGTTATTTAGGTTTTGTATGACCCGTGACGACCGATGTCATCAATATCGCACAACTGTTCGAAGGTGCGCTGGATGTCCATTAGCATGGTGTCTTCTTGGGTGCTTTTGATTACCAAGTCATCGACGTAGACTTCAAGGTTGACGCCGATCTGGTTGATAAAGGCATGGTCCATGAGGCGTTGGTAAGTTGCGCCGGCGTTCTTGAGTCCGAAAGGCATTTTGGTGTAGCAGTATACCCCTCTATCTGTTTTGAAGGCGGTTCGGTCTTCATCTTCGTAGGCCATTTGTATTTGATGATATCCTCGATATGCGTCGAGGAAGCATTTGTATTTAAATGACGCTAGCGAGTCTACCTTCAAGTCAATCTTTGGTAGGGGGTAGTGATCTTTGGGACATGCTTTGTTGAGGTCTTTGTAATCGACACACATGCACCAAGATCCATTCTTCTTGAGGACCATGACAGGGTTAGCTACCCAAGTTTGGTGGTTGCATTTTCTGATGATGCTTGCTTCGAGTAGGTCATCGACCTGTTCGTTCATGGCTTTGACCCTATCGGGGCCCAGTGGTCGTTTTTTCTGGGCTACTGGGCGCGCGTCCTTGTACGTGTTGAGGCGATGCTCGGCTATGTGTCTTGGGACGCCGACCATATCTGATGACTGCCAGGTGAAGATGTCTTTGTTTGCCCCCAATAGTTACTTTAGGTGTATTCTCACTTGGGGGGACAGGGTCCGCCCCAAGGTAATGGTTTGTTCGGGGAAAGCGGGTTGAGAACCCATTCTTCTTCCCTCGGTGAAGGTGGCGCTGGCGGCGCGGTGTCGTCGGCCGGCTCGGTTATCATGAGGCACTCTTGGTTGCCTCGGATGTATGCGATCCCCGTGGGTGTTGGAAAACCCATGGTTTGATGAGGAGTTGATGCGGTGGAGTTGAAGTTTGCCAGACCTTGTCTGCCCAGCAGTATGTCGTATGAGGATATGGCTGGGATGACGTGGAAGGTGCAAACTTCTAAGCGGGTGTGTGTCCTGTCGTCAAGTGTGACTGTAAAGTCAAACTTACCAATCGGGTGTATTACCTCGTTGAAGAAACCTGCGATGGGTGCATCTGGTTGTAGGCGTACTTTGTCTTCCTCGTCAAGTTGATCAAAGCACTGTTGGTACATGATGTCAAAGCTGCTTCCGCCGTCGCACATCATCTTGTAAGTTCGGTAATGCCCAAACAGTGCTGTGATGGTGAGTGGGGTTGTTGATTTTGCACCCCCTGGTATTGTGGGGAGGATGACTTGAGCCTCCCTCCAATTTCTGACTGTTGTGGCTTCTGGGTGTTGCGACGTGGTCGCTATGTCGGAGAAGTTTGTTTTCCGCTTGGTGTTGCGCATCATATTGCACTGTCAATTGTATGCACTGCAGATGTGGTGTGTTTTAATGTCTTTGATGGCCTTGGCGGGTTCGTCTGGTCGGCGTGTGCCGGCGCAGACATTCTTGACCAGATTGGCCAACTTTCCGGAGCGTAAGGCCGTCTCGATTTCCATCTTGAGGCTGTAGCAGCTGTCAGTGTCGTGACCCACGTCTTTGTGGAAATCACAGAATCTGGTGGTGTCAATGTTTTTTTCATTTTGTTCCCATAGGTTTTGGGATCTTGAAGGTTATCTCTCTAGTTAAGAGGACCTGTGACAGTACCTGGGACGGTGTTTTTGTAAGGGGGGTCCAGTCTTGGTTCCGGCGGCCGCTGTTGCGCTGGTCACGCGTTTGTTTGTTGCCGATTAAGTTTCGGGCGTCGCCAGAGGTTGAGTATCGGCCTTCATCGGTGGAACCTGAGATGCGGTTCGAGACAGATGCCCGGTTGTTGCCGCGGCTACGGCTGTTGCTGGAGCTCCCACGTTGGTGTTGGCGCATTGTTTTTTGGTTGCCCGCATATAGCTTGGAAATACGGACAACTTCTTCCCAGGAATCTGGGTAGCCATCTTTCCCTTGAAGGGTGTGTTGAAGGCCGTCGTCGTTAACGTTGGCTAGGAAGGAGGTTCGAGTTGCCTCGTCCCCCGTTCCAAACTGGAGTGCTTCTTTATTGAACCGCACAATAAAGTCCTCGAGCGGTTCAGTGTCTCTTCGTTTGCACAGAGAGATCTGGCTTTTGTCGCGCTTGTGGCGACGCTGCTGGCTGAAATGCAGCGAAAATTTGTCGATCAGCTGTTCATAGCTGTCGATGCTTCCGATGGGGAGGTTGTCAAACCATACCGTGGCAGCTCCAGTAAGTGTCTGGGCGAACATGTGGCACTAGACGGGTAGGGTCCATCCGATGACGGCCCCGACCTGATTAAAGATGCCGAGGTGGTCGTCCGGGTCGGTGAGACCGTCATATATTCTAACGTTTGTCGGAAGGCGTTGTCGCGGCGGGATTGATGCTTGAGATAGGCGCCGGGTAAATTTGGACTTGTCCGCGAAGGCCGTTGGCCTGTAGGGGAGCGACAGATTTGTGGTGGCGTCGTCGTTGTATCTATTTAAGCGTTCCCGCCTGTAATATGGGCTATGGCGGTAGTCCCTGGAGGCATCATCCTCCCATGAACTTTCGTCATAGTCGTCGTTGTCGAACTGGTTGCGCTCTGCACGGGCCTGGTCCGTAGGGGGTTGCCCTGGACCTTCCCCGTGACGGGCGGTAGCCGTCGTTCGTGCGGGTGGTTTGGAGGAGGAACCTGCGATTGCTTTGCCGGTGCGTCGGCGGCGTTCCAGCTGAGCGTCTAGAATACGTCTCTGGCTCTCATACCAGTCGTTGTTCAGGGCGTCGATCTCCTCCTCGGTTGGAGGTGCTGGAACAGTGAGTTGGAATTCTAGGTTTCTGAGGGTGACGATGGGGTGTTGTTGGTTATTGTCGTGGTCCCCGGATGTTGGGTGAGATCCTGGGGTGGCGTCGGTAATGTCTTTGACGACCCCAGAAGGTGAGAATACTCTTGGGGGTGAGGTATTCATTTTTCGAATGTGGTTTGATAGGTATGTTTGTTAAAGCTGTTTTTGTTTAGAGTATTTGTGGTAAGGCCACGGATGACGCCAATGAAGAAACACGAATCCTGAATTACCGATCAAGCGCTAATCCAGTATGTGATCCTACAGTATTTTGCAAAGAGAGTGTGTTTGAAAAATACGTGGGGGTCTAAAGACAAGACCAGCGAGTTTAGGAGACTACCGATTAGAAGAGCCGAGCCTCTAAAAGTTAGTATAATAAACAAGGGGTTGAAGAAGGTACGAAAGAATTCATATTCTTCTTGAGTGAAAGTGTGTGTGATATTAGATGCCAATAAAAGGAGAAGAAACTCCTCCTTTTATAGTACCTAGCTATCATACTTTCTCAGCCCATCCTCTACCTTTAATAGGGTCCGGCCCAGGTAGAGGCGTCTCCAAAATCCGACCCAAGTCCTTAAGCCCACTTGGTGCAAGTGGGTTTTGATAAAAAAGAGAAAGTAAAATGCTAAAGGGGGGATGTTACCGTCCCGACGGTTGGGTACATGTGGCGCCCATTGAGTGGACGCTGGTGGTCGGCGGACACGTGGCGCCCGCCCATTGGTAGACCGGGGGCGGTGAGTAATCATGCCTTTCTTGGACTTCGAGACAGGTTGAGAAAGTCTGCTTGTCAGGAAGATATCTTGGCTGAGAGGCTGCCACGTCGTCGTCCTTTCTGTACGTCAGACTGGGAGCAGTCTCTGATTGGAGAGGAACTCTGACGGGCCGCCTGCTGTGTCAGAGATATTTCGTCTGGGGCAGGGGTGAGTCCCAAGGCTGCCCCAAAAGGTATCTTCCAGTTGTGTTGGCGAAGCTTCCTTTGGCTTGCTGAGGAAGCTTTGAAGTATGTTGCGCCTGGCGTCAGTTGGGCGCCAGGGTGTACCGCTGAAGTAAAACGGGCGGGTAGTGCAGCATCTGGCGTCCGTTGGATGCTAGCTGTATCGCTAACGTAGAACGGGCGGTTGGATGCCAGACGTTCCGCTGACGTAAAACGGGCGGATGGACGCTAAACGATCCACTGACGTAAAACGGGCGGATGGACGTCAGGCGATGCCAGTTCTAGTTGAGCGATGGTATGGTATTTGTAATGTTTTGATACCATATCACTAAATAACAAACACTCATTTGTAATAAATCTACTCAATGAATCATTTTAAAAAAAAATGAGCATACCATAAACATCTATGACCAATACTTATTTGTAATAAATCTACTCAATGAATCATTTAAAAATGAGCATACCGTAGACATCAATGACCAAAAAACATGTATACCATTCATAACTAACCATAAACCACCAATACACTGTTACACTACTGCAATTGATGTCCTTAAATCGCGTAAACACCAATGCAACACCACCGTTGATGCCATTAAACACCGTAAGCCACCAATGCACCACCATCGTCAGCATTGTCAAACACCATAAACCACCAATTCACTACCATTGTCAAATTTTATTAGTTACTTTTTTAATCATGTGTCATTTTCTTACTTATTTTTCAAAATACATAAATACATACATGTATACACACACGTCTAGTCTAGGGATGTCAATGGGTTGAGTTTGGGACGGGTTTAGGTAATCTCAGCCTCATACTCGATTATGTATGTTTGTATCGGGTAATTACCCATCGGGTATCGGATATACTTGCGGGTTTCGGGGTAAACCCGTTAATTTTTAAAACTTACCCATTGGGTATATCCGACTAAAAACCGGTCTGACATCTATTGTGTAACTACTAACCAATTACATGTAGCATTATTAAATACATATGTAAACTATTACAATGTAAATATAAAATACTTAAATCATATAAAAACACTCAAAGACATAGATAACATAGATATATCGAGTATTAGATGATAATCTAGATGGACAATTAGATATACTATGTATACATATTTAAAAAGCTATATAAGAAATTATATCGGGTATCTAATCGGGTAAACAGGTATACTTTATCGGGTAATCAGATCGGGTAAGCGGATATATCATCAAATCTCAAACTCATCCCAAACCTACAAAAAAAAAAAAAAAAAAAAAAAAAAAAAAAACTAATCCCATACTGGACCTATACGTGATTACCCGACTTCAAACCCGTCTCAAATGTATTGAGCTTTAGGTTTACCCATCGAGTTCAGATTCAATTGCCATCCTCTAGTCACATAAGGAACATATAAACCATTTATTTTATGTTAGGTTGTTCCTTTTTAGGTGTCAAAAAACACACAATAATTCAATTAGGTTTCTCTTTAGTCTTTACAGCTGATCATCATTTATGACCATATATACAATATAGGTCTTGCATTCATGATTCATTCCCTCTCCTAACACTTGTACATCTTGCTAATTCACTTGTACATCCACAACCCAATTTCTTAAAACAAAAACAAAATCACAAATCTCCAAATATTTCCATTTTTACAACACTATTTTCATTCTTTCATCTTTTCTTTCATTTTCTACAAATTATTTATAAAACAAGTCCACAAAGACTACTCAATATTCCTAAAACAGTAAAATCTAAACCAACACAACATAACACAACACTGCAGCTCCAACTCAAACTCATACAACCAGTACATATGATTGATTGATCTACGCTCTCAAAACCGCAAGACGTGCCGAGCCTCTGTCGCTGCCTCGGCCCCACACTACCCGACTTACGCGCAATCAACGCGTGCTGCAAAAACGCCCGAAACTTTTCTAAAAATAGACTCCATTCCTCATCGGTCATGTCAGCAACCTTCACAAAGCTAGCACTGGCTGGAACCTGCTCACTCGCGCTCCTGTGCCCTGCTGGTGAGTCACCTACGCTTAAGCTTTTCTTCAACGACGTTGATAGATTCGATACAGAAGGTACATTTTCTGAAGCAGGAAGCACAATGTCTTCTTCAGTTTCATCTTCTTCTACAAGTTTGGAGAGCGGGTTTCTCCCGAATCCGAAATGGAATGGAAGGGTCGGGTTAATGGAACTTTCGCAATTGTCATAATCGATTTCAAATTGGAAAGTGTCTTCCTGCAGCTCGGTTTTAGGAGATGACACAAACGTCTCTCTTATTGCCTCGGCTGCAGCCCGTCTAGCCTCCATACACAACACCTCAAGCTCACTCGGTTCCTCTTCACCACGCCTAAACTCACGGGTCATCATCTCACCGATCTCGGCTAAACACAGACCATAACCAGCAGCCTGTTTGAGAAAAATGGTGCAGAGGGTCAGAACCCGTAGACAGGCTTCACGAATCATCGGAAGCTCATTTCTCAACATCTCCGAATCATGATACGGGTCAAGTGATTCAATGTAGTCAAGTTCATCTTCTGAAAACGGGATCGAAGCTTGCGGCCAGTGAATCCACTCGAAATACGGATCCTCTAAACTTTCTGGCAAACAAAGCCCGTGATCAATCGGTATAAGCTCAACTCGCTGAGCGAATTTGCCATCGCCATTAACCTTTCTAACGAGCAGATTCCCCGCGTGTCTGTCCGTGTTCAAAATCCTAATATCTAATATACCGATACGATGAACCGCAGACACCGAAAAACTCGATGTCCCATGATCACTAGCATCAAAATCATGAGCAACAAACTGTTGAAATGAAGCAATCTTACTGAAACATTTCTTCTTTCTATTATTCCCATTCATACCATCATTAACATTAAAAACAGAATGAGTAATCTTAACCAACGCAGTAGGTGGCACATTAGCAAAATGATCATAATCCAGAAGATAAGCAGCCACTTCTCGAAAGCCCGTTTCACCAACCCGAACCGACCGTTTCAAACCCGGCTGGCCGAGAGTCTTACCCACAAACCCTTTCGGGTTATTAGGCGCAAAGGGCTCCTCATCCGTCGGTTTCACAATCGCGACAAACTCGCCCCTAATGTTCCTAAAATAATAAGCCCCTCCCAACCCACCATTAACCCGAATCGGGTCCACACCGGCCTTCAAACCCGCCACAACCTCGTTAACAACCTCTTTCGCCCTCGTGAACATACCCGACCCGCCCAATATCTCAACAGGCGCGCTTCGATCCCGCTGTTGTGTCTCCCTACCCGAGGGAGACAAACACGGGGTCGAAGAGCTCCTATGGATCAAATTCCTAGTCAAAAGCAAAGGCGAATCATTGCGAATCGCGCTAAGATCGTTTTTCAACACCATATCCCCAAAAGTTAACGAACTTTCATCGATAGGTACGTTTAGCGCAATCTGCAGCCTGCGTTTAACCATATGGGCATTGTCGTTTCGATCAAGATCCATTCCTAACACACAACCACTCTCTGTTTGAACAAAAACCCGCCTTCGACCCGTGGGTTTCGGGTCATTTCCATGGTATTCCCTCCCTATAGGACTCTTGAATACTGCTAGAGCCATTATTGTTTCAACTGGGCTGTATATGTTAAGATAATATATTAATATATGATTAATATATTAGTTAATCTGTATGGTTTCTTCAATCTGTGTACAAAAACATTTACAAGATAAATATGTAACAATAAGATAACGATGATGTGAAACAGTTATTAATAAGTTAAAACTGACCAGATCTATGGAGATTTACATATAGGAGAGAGGAAGAACACGATCCAAAGAAGATTTGGATAACAGAGTCAAGCAACTGTAGATAAGGTTTATAACATGTTAATAAACATATGGAAACGAGGTAAGGAATTGTTTTGTAAGTGTTGTTGGTGTGAGTGTGAGTGAGTTGAATATATAACTCAGGAGTGTTCTCTCACTGAATCTCGTTGTTAGTGAAGAGAGTATGTATATAGACGCAAAAGTGCAGTGATACGTAAATGTGGGTACCAAAAGTAGTGCTGCTTTTAACTATGGTTTATGTGGGATAAAAACCAGGGTTGAATCATTGGGAGTGCTTGAGGTAGTGAGGTACCTTTTTTTATACGTGTCTAAAATAATAAAATATTAACTTTAAGGTGTCATGGGTGTTCTCGGCTATCTAAAGCGGTCTATATGCCGTGTATAGAGGGTGACACAAACTCACACTTGTCATTAATGTTCATCAGTTAAAATCAAGTCAAGATCTATTGTCACGTATATGCCTACACGCAGTGGCAAAGCTTGGTTTCGGAATCAGTGGGGCCCGGACTCAATTTTTTTCGATCGGTAGTGGCAAACCGGTGGGGACCGGACTCAACCCGAACTCAATTTACTTATGAAAATCGCAAATTTCTACCACTGCGCCAGAAAACAGGGGGGGCATGGCCACCCCTGGCCCTTCTTATCCTTCGTCCCTGCCTACACGTGACTTGTATGAGGGTTATAAACATTCTCATTGTTAGACACTCATACGCTACGTATGGCATCATACATTGCGTATAAATGTGCAATGGTGTGTATTTACAAGTGGGATGTGCATATGAAGACCCATCTCAAATAGTTGAGTAGTTACTAGTTACTAATCCCATTAATTCGATTGTGACCGCTGGGTATGATTTTTCCGATTGGGTAACATCACCAACACATATTTAAGTGTCAGATTGGTGGAATGTAGGATATTGTTATTGAGCACCACTCCCACCGTAACATTATTCAACCTCTTTATCTAACGTGTAAATTTGTTGACGGTTCTAATCAACTTTGTCGTTAAAACCAAATAATTACGCAAGTTATATCTTATAATGACGCAAGTTATACCTGATAATTGAACTACTTATACCCGATAATTACGCAAGTTATACATGATAATCACGCAAGTTCTTAACCCAACAAATTAAAAAAAAAAACTATAGCAATAAGATATGCAAATGAAAGAGGTTAACATATTTGTTTTTATGGTGTATTTTTTTTTAAATTAATGTAGTATGAAAAAGTTATGGACGTTTAAAAAATAAGGGTTGAAGAGAATATGTGATTTATGGCCGAAGGCCAAACCAACGTTTAAGACAAACGGGCTAGTGCTCCGATGGTCCAACTTCAGAGTAAACGCCCATGGGCTTTTAACATCCGAAGCCCACCAAGAAAAGTATAAATACTCCAACTCAACCCTCATTTAAGGGCACTGGTAAACCTCTGAATCAATCAAATCTCTCTCTACTTTATCATCTCAGAAACATATACTTATTCTCACGTCAGAGGATGGACACAAAGAGACATTCCGTATCCCCTATGACGAGCCTAACGGTGTTCTGTTTTGCAGGTTTAATCAAATATGAGCACATTTGATCATTCCCATCTCATCATCAATTGATCCCTGTTACTCCGAATCAATAAGGAGACCACTTTTTTCCTCTTCAAGGGTGGAACTTGAAAAAACTCAATAATTATATGTTATATCTATTTTACCCTTCGGCACTTCTTCTCAAAATCACATACGTAAATTATTTCCCCAAGTTTTATCTTTCTATCTGATCAATTGATTCCTCAGATCAAAAGACCAAATCTTTTTTATCCTCTCTGTGTTAAGAATACTTTGTACCTAATCTTTCTCATAGATTATAACAAGCTCCACATGACTTATCCTTCCTTAATATCAAGGACCGGCAAGGAAATGTCTCGTGAGATTGTTTAGCCTAGTCCAAGATATGTGCTCTTTCGGATTTGCAAAACGATAAATATAAATGAAGATATATCCCATTGTAAGTGCACGTTCTCTATTTTTACTTGAATGTCAATTGCATGAAGCCACCAATGAAAGAAGATCGGGAACAACCAAGTTGACAATGAATGAGTGCATATTATGTAGAGTTAGTCTCGAAGTCCATTTTTTTTTTTTGTTAAAATACACTATTTTTGTTGTTTTAGGTCAAATGTGTACTTTTTGTTAGATTTATTTTATGTTCTTACATGTTTTCATTGACAAGTTCTCAGTTTTTTTCTCTTAGTGGCTTTATACACAGTTGTTGAAGGCGCAAGGCATACTCAAAGCATAAAGGGCGACTGGGCGAGACTTAGGACTCAGTGCAAGATGCTTATAAAACGAGGTCATTTTAAGTGGAAATACAATTTGTAAGGGTTTAGACATGATTTAGGCTTATTTAGGGTTACTTAAGGTGTTTTAGGTTGACTCTAGACTTGTTTAGGGTTAGCATAATTGGCTCAGATGATTTTGGCCGAATTTCATAGGAGTTTGGTCTGAAAAATGTGCCTGGGGGCCTGAAGCAGGGATTTTGAAGCGAAGCGAGAAGACTACGTTGGGCCTGAAATGCTGGACTAGACACACGACTGGGTGAGGCTTGACAACAAGGGTTTTATACGGTATTCATTAGTTAATTGTGATATTAGGACAGTACACATCCAGAGTGTAACTTGTTTTTCCAGTAATAACGTTTCAACTTGCGATATTTGCTTTTGGTTAGATATATATTTATGTTTTATTGTTTTTATATTCATATGTCTTGCAGTTTTAAAAGTTCACATTAGGTTTTATCGAGTTTCATTTTTTATCTCATTAGATCTGTGAGATACAATTAATTTTACCAATGCTAGTTCAATAGTGACATATTGAATGGTGTTCTTTGCAATCTAGAGTTGGATGAAGGAGTGATTTACTATATCTCGATTCAAGTTTAATTAGATTGCTCAATGAGTTGTTCAAGTGGTGATTTATGAGAGTGTTTGGGATTGATTTTCAAAACACATTATTGACTTATTGGTTTTTTCAAGAAGCCAATAAGTCAATAAGCTGTTTATGTAACCCAAAAGCACTTTCTGTTTTGATTTTTGGCTTTTAGCTTTTAAGGGTGAAAAAACTGTTTCTGAAAAGTTAGAAATCCTGGCTTTTGGCTTTTGGAAAAAACTTACAAATTTACCACCCATACAACCAATATTCACAATAAGTTAAGCGAAACATTTAAAAAAAGACAATCTATTGACTTTTTGACGTTTCTCATACCAAAAGCTAATCCAAACACTTTTTTTTTTTTTTTTTTTTTTTAACTCCTTTTCAAAAAGTCATAAGCCAATAAGCACTTTTGACCAAAAGCACTTTTACATTTCCAAACTCAATCCCAAACACCCTCTATGTATCTCGTTCAACCTGTTGCCTGTCATCGTTTTTATTTTGAAGATTCTATCCTTTGATAGTTTGATTTATAACATAAACACTATAAGTAACATGAATAATTAATTTTTAAATAACTTGAAATTATTGTATTTGTAAATCAATCAGGTATATATATCATTTTAATGTTGAAGACATTTGTACGTCTAGGTTTCCATCTTATTCGAAATAAAGAAAGTAATACATAGAACGAAAGTTACCAATAAAGATAACCAGCAAACATTACAAAATCATGTGTTTAAAGTGTGGTTGTCAAACATTAGGATGTTTAAGGAAAGGTTTAGATGCTTTTAATTAAAGTTAGACAATAATCACATTAAAAACGTTTATGTAATTGCTGCCCTTGTTTAGCATCCACATGTGACTTATCAATCATCAATAGCATCGACCGGGAACACTACATTGCTTGATATTGTTAAACGTTGTGCGACTTTGCTTTAATATAACAAAATGTTTTTGTCGGATTGCAAAACAACAAAAAATTAAAAACGTCTCTCATAATAAGAGTGTGTTATCTCTTTGAACTTGAACATGCTAACATTTTTAAGCAGCTAAACTTGCATCAAATTTCACCATGACAGGGATTGAACCCATGACTTTGTTAGTCAAAGGTCAAAGTCAACGTTAGTCAAAGGTCAAAGTCACGTCAAAGGTCAAAGTCAGCACAATGTTAGTCAAAGTCAACACATATATCTCGGCTACATTACTGACTCTATTATTTCATTTGTAGTCAAATACAATTAGTATGTTTCCTTATTTCTGTATGTATCCTTGTACCATTGTTTTGAAAACCGGACCGGACCGGCCGGTCGGACCGGTCGGACCGGGCTCCGGGGCCTGGACCGGTCCGGTTCGGGTAGTCGGACCGTTTTTGCAGCGAACCGGGGTTGAACCGGTGAACCGGCCGGTCGGACCGGAAACCGGACCGGTCGGACCGGATTTTTTAATTTTTTTTAATTTTTTTAATTTTTTTTTGTTTTTTTGGGCCGGTTCGTCGAACCGGTCGAACCGGTCGGACCGGTCGAACCAGTGAACCGGCCGGGGGTCCGGTTCGACGTCCGGTCCGGTTCTGAAAACCTTGCCTTGTACTATATATACTTATGTAAATCAATGGAATGATCATCAATTGAGAAACTCACATGGTATCAGAGCGCAGACCCTCTTTACCCTAGTTTTCTCCTCTCGCAGCCGCCTCTCGACTACGGTTGACCTGCTGGTCACGACTACGGTCGGTCCTTTTTCTTCCTGTTGCCGGTTACCTTTCACTGCTGCCTCTTTTTTTTCCTACCATGGAGTCTCCTGATGAGGATAACTGAGACATGGACACCGGGGCAACTTCTCATGTCACTATTGACCAAGGTAACCTCTCTATTTTATCCTCGTATAGTCACATAAAGTCAATATTAGTGGGTAATGACAATCGGCTTCCAGTCCTTGGATCCGGTAACACCACCCTCCACACCCCCAATAAAACCTTTCATCTTAAAAATGTTCTCTACAATCCCAACTTCATCAAAAACTTAATTTCAGTTTGTCAATTTACCACTGATAATAATGTTTCTGTTGAGTTTGACCCGTTCGTGTTTCCGTCAAGGATTACACGGATGGCACGCCCCTGAGTCGTCACAATAGCTCCAGCGGCCTCTACACCTTCACAAAGAACTCTCTTGCAACCACACTCATGTCTTTATCCACTCCTCAGTCTTGGCATGAACGACTCGGTCATCCAGGCCGTCATGTCATGGATTTTCTTAGTTCGAATAATTTTTTGAATCGTAATAAACTGCATTCTACTTATGTTTGCCATGCTTGTCAATTAGCTAAACATACCATACTTCCCTTTGATGATTCTATTAATCATACTTCTATGCTATTTTCCATTGTGCATTGTGACTTATGGACCTCACCCATTGTGAGCCACTCGGGATATAAATATTATATGGTGCTTGTTGATGATTTCACACAGTATACTTGGGTCTATCCGTTAAAATATAAGTCTGAAACTTTTACAAAATTCACTGCCTTTCATGCTTTTGTTCAAACCCAATTTAAACTCAAAATTCAACAATTTCAATGTGACATGGGTGGAGAATTTAACCATAATTTTCAAGAATTTGCAAACCAACACGGTATGCAATTCAGATTCTCTTGTCCCCACACCTCCCAACAAAATGGGAAGTCCGAGCGCATGATTTGTCGTTTAAACGACATCATGTTATCTCTCCTTGTCCATGCGTCCATGCCTTCCAAATTCTAGGTAGAAGCCATCCACATAGCTTGCTACCTACATAACATCTTGCCATCCAAAACTCTTAAAAACCACACTCATTGCACCATACTTTATCGTCGTTTCCCATCTTATGAACACTTACGCGTCTTCGGTTGCGTATGTTACCCAAATGAGTTGGCCACACGTCCCCACAAACTCCATACACGCTTCTCTAAGTGTGTGTTTCTTGATTATCCTGCTAATTACCGCGGATACCGATGTCTCGTTTTTTCATCCGGGAAGGTCATCTTTTCTCGTCACGTTACCTTTGATGAAACTTGTTTCCCTCTTTCCACCTCCACCGAACCCAAACCTCACTTTCCACCCACTGATGACACACCACCCTTTTTCCAGTTTGCCCACCCAAACCGGCCCTTTCCCATTATTTTCATATCCGCAATAGTGAACAACACTCATTCACCCACTACCTCACCTGGCCCATCTAGCCCACACAACCCCTCGGCTCAAGGACCAAACAACCAACCTCCCCCGGGCTTTGGCTCACTTCCTAACCCACCACATCAACCTCCCCATCCGCCCACTCCTCCTCCGGATCTCGGGCCATCTCACCCCACTCCTGGCCCACCTAATCCTCCACCACCTTTCGCACCTCAACAGCCTCCTCCTAAATCATCCGTCACTCACTCCACTCACCCTATGACGACTCGTGCACAGGCTTGTATATCCAAGCCCCGTGTCCCACTTAACCTTTCTACTGTCACCTCCACCAGTGTGTCCCCTCTTCCAAAATCCCACCTTGCTGCCTTACAGGATCCTAACTGGAACGATGCCATGAACACTGAATATAAAACTTTATTGGATAATCATACGTGGGATTTAGTAACGAGGCCCAGTGACACCCCTATTATTCGGTGTATATGGTTATTTAAGCACAAGTTTCATGTTAATGGTGAGTTAGAACGCTACAAAGCCCGGCTTGTTGTCAATGGAAAAAGCCAAACCGTCGGTGTGGACTGTGATGAAACATTCAGTCCCGTGGTGAAACCCAAAACTATCTGAATAGTGTTAAGCATTGCTTTGTCCCGTTCTTGGCCAATTCACCAGCTTGATGTCAAAAACGCTTTTCTTAATGGAAACTTAAAGGAAACGGTTTATATGCACCAACCCCCTGGTTTTTCTAACAAAGATCACCCAGGTTTTGTTTGCAGGTTAAATAAGTCACTTTATGATCTGAAGCAAGCTCCCCGTGCGTGGTACCAACGGTTTGCTTCTTTCATACTCCGACGTGGGTTCCAAAGTAGCATTTGCGATACGTCGCTCTTCGTAAAAAATTCAGGAGGTCAAACGACGCACCTTTTCCTTTACGTAGACGACATTATTTTAACTGCATCCACCACTACTCTGTGTTGGGTCTGCTGACCTGGAGAAGAACAGATGATTAGAAAGCCAAAATATGCTATCTATTTGATCCTTGAATAAACAGTATTTACAACTTGCTTCTCCCAAAAGACTGCTGACCCTAACTACTGTTCTATCCAAACAACTGCTCAACAACTGCTGATATAAAGAACTGCTGAGGAAACAACTGATGAAGAACAACTGCTGACCAAAGGTCTGATGAAGAGCAACTGCTGATACAAGTACTGAAGACCAAAGCACTGCTGGAACCAACAGCACTTAGGCTCCAGCAGTGGATACAAGACCATCAGAGTTTATCTTCAACAGCTGTTTAATATCAGTGCTTTCAATGTAACAGTAGTTTGTATAGCAGATGTTTAAGTTTGTTATTCTGTTAGAGGTCACTGTCTTAGGTGACGTCAGCCTAGGTCATCAGAGGTTTGAGTCTGTCTATAAATAGAACAGTGCTTGTACTGTTCTATTGCATCACACACAAAACATTCTCTCTGACAAATACTGTGTGATCAGGCTGAGGGGGAGTAACTTGTACGATTGTAATCTTTGAATTAATGAAAGCATTCGATCTAAAAACATTTACTCTCTTGTTTTGATTTACAGTTTATTATTCCGCTGCACTTTCATTCTATTTTCATTTCATTATTACCATCATTTAGTTAAACAATCAAAACAAACAAACTCAGATCCTAACAATTGGTATCAGAGCTTGGTCAATTAAATTCGATCTAACAAATCAATTTAATAATCAGCTCACAATTATTGATATCGTTTGTCAGTTTGATTGAAAACAGAGTAATAGTTTAATTTCGCTTCAACCGTTGTTAAACAGACTTTGTTTTTTTGATAAATCAGAGAATGGCTTCTATCAATCACGATCCACATAACACTGGCACGAACAACAAGCCACCGATGCTTGTCAGATCTGAATACAATATCTGGCAACGTCGGATGAGCCATGTTCTAGCTCAACAAAACACTGGGTGTTGGAAGTCGGTTATCTTCGGACCACATGTTCCGACTGTGCCGAGTACTGAAGATCCCAAAGTGTTTGAGCCAAAGAAACTTGAAAACTACTCCGACCAGGATTTTCAGAAAATTGAGTTAGATGCTAAGGCCTTCAGTATTGTGGCCATGGCTCTACCCAATGATATATATGCTGGGTTGTTACACTGTAACAGTGCAAAGGAGTTGTGGGATGCACTGAAAGAACAGTTTGGTGGGACTGAGGAGGTTATTGAAAACAACCGTGAAATACTTAACCAACAATATGAAACATTCAGTCATGTCAAAGGAGAGTCATTAACTCAACAGTTTGAGAGATTTAATTGCTTAATTAGTGAACTAAAATTGGTTGGTCTTACTTATCCTCATTCAACTTTGAACCATAGGTTTTTAAGATCATTACCAGACAAATGGGACACTATTGCTATTGTAATGAGAAACTCAATAGGATTTAAAGACCTATCACTGACCCAGCTTCATGGTAAGCTCTTGACCTATGAAAGAGAGCTTAACCAGAAAAAGAAGCTTCAGGACTCTGGAAAAGTGTCTGATGACTATGTGTTTGGGAATACAGCACTTTTGGGTCATGATGAGGTGCCTGGAAACACAAAGGATCAGAGTTATGATCATTTTATTGACATAACTTCAGGTTTTAACTCAGGTTTTAACTCTGATTCTTATTCACCAAACTATGCTTTCACAGCAAGTGGTGGTGATATACAGGCATCTGACAATATATCCTTTGAGTATGATGACCTGAAATACTTTGACCCTGATGATTTGGAAGAAATGGACATTATGCACCAATTGGCCCTTCTCAGTGTAAGAACTAATAATTTTTACAAGAAAACTGGGAGAAGGTTTCCAGGGTTGACTGGCAGATCTAAGGTTGGGTTGGATAAATCAAAGATCAAGTGTTATAAATGTCATAGGTTTGGTCATTTTGCTAGGGAATGTAGGGGTCAACATGGTTCACCTATGATAACCTATCCAAATCAAAGACCACATACCAACACTTATCAGAATTCCTATAATACCCCTGGACCAAATGTGCAAAACACTGCTCATTTTGCACAGTCCTCAAACACTGTTCCTGTCCAGTATGTCCAAACCACTGTTCCTCAGATTCATTATGTGCAAACACCTGTTGCTCAAACACCTGTGCAAACGACTGTTGCTCCATCCTCTGCTCCTGCAGAGACCAGTCAACAGAGCTTCTTTACACAAGGCTTTGTTGATTGGAGCCGTCTACCTGATGAGCTAACAGATGAGAATTTTGCACTAGTTGCCAAAGCTGAAAATGAACCAGAAAATTTTTGTTTCATGGCTATGGTAGATGAGATTGAATCTGAGGAAGTGGTAACTGAATCTGATGTTGTGACTGATGATATTGTTAGTGAAGCTGTTGCAGGTGAAAAACCTGAAGAAGAGGTTGTGAATCTCTCAGATCCCTGGGATGCATCTGATGACTGTGAGTGCAAGTGTGATTGTGCTTTGATGGCTGCTGCTAAGGTATCTCCTCAAATTCTTAAAGAGTTGTGTTCTGACAAATGTGTAATAGCATTTGCTAACATCAAAGAGGTGAATGAAAACCTTAGAAAGAAAATTTTGGATGATGAAGTTAAATTTGAAAAACTCACAAAAGATTTGAAAACAAGTTTAACTGCAAAAGAGTCTGAAATTAGCAGTTTAAAACATGAAGCAACTATAACCAAAGACCAGCTCCAAACTATGATAACAAAATATCAAAGTTGTAAAAGTGAGCTTGAGTCCACCCAAGTTGAATGTAAAAAATGGGTGGAATCATGTAGAGGTTTTAAGATGCTACTCAACAAACAAACCAAAAGTCATGTGAAGTTTGGCTTTGGTTTTGCAACCACTGCTCTAGCTTTTGAAAACACTGACACAAAGAGTCAAAAGTCTGTTGAGATAGTACCAACAAACCTGCAGGGTCAAGAGATTAAAATCACTGAACCAAATGGTAAGAAAATTGTTCTTGAAAAACCAGAAGGTTCCTCATCTTTTGCTGAACTTGAAAAGTATGAATTTAAACCTACTTGGTCTGATGAGTGTGATACTCTTGAGAATTATAAACCTGTAGATTTTAAAACTCCTGAGGGAAAGACAGCTCCTCAGGCAAGGGTCATTCCCTTGGCAAAAGTCATTCCCCTGAAAGATTCTCCAGCAGATGCTCAAACATCTGCTGAAAAGAAGACTGAAAAGGGGAAGAAGAAAGAAAAGACTGTTAACTTGTTTTGTGATTTCTGTGAAAAGAAGAACCATGTCACCAAAAACTGTTTTCTTCTAAAAGCATATGATATCAACAAAGGAACAAGTGAATGTGATTCCAAAGCCACATGCTCAATATGTGGGAAAAAGAATCACAAGACCAAAGAGTGCTTGTATCTCAAAAATTTTGATGTAAAAATACAAGAATACAAAGCTAAAACTCTTGCAAACCCTGTGGTTAGTACTCCAAAAGGAAAGCCCAAACAGACATTCACCCCTGTCCAAACATCTGTTACAAAAAGGCTTGAAACATCTGCTTCTAGAGATGTCCAAGTAACAGATGCTCCACCCACAAGCAAATACCCAAGAGGTTATGGTCAACCTCCATGTCACAGTCTGCCACATGTTTATGAGGAGCCAAAAAGACCCTCTAAACCAAGAGTGAACAGAAATCCATATGGGTATTATCATCTGTCAGGAAGTGATCAAACAACTGCTGCCCCAAGTGTTGACATCCAAGCACTGGCAAATGGTCAGCAGCAGTTGTTGACCTTAATTCAGAAATTGGTCCAAACCACTGATCACCTTCCAAAGCTTGAGTCTGAAAGGTCTGAGGACCCATCCAAAGCCAATTTGGCTTTGGACACTCACCAAAACTAATCATTTACTGATGTGTAGGGAGCTTCTGCTTGTTTAGATAGTCTTTGGTATGTAGATAGTGGAGGTTCCAGGCACATGACAGGATGTAGAGCCCTACTTCTGGACTTCTTGGCTCATGGAGGGGGTGATATATCCTTTGGTAATGATTCTAAAGGTAAGGTGTTGGGTTCAGGGACTGTACAGGCTGGAAAACTCAAGTTTGAAAATGTCAATCTTATTGATAATCTCAAGTTTAATCTTCTGAGTGTTTCACAAATGAGTGACAAAGGTTATGGCTCATTTTTCACAAAGAAAACTTGTAAGATTATTGGGCCAGAAGTGGTGAAAAAGATTGATACCATTATTGCTGAGAGCAAAGCACAGCTTGTTGCTCATAGAAGTGGCAATGTGTATGTTGTTGATATGTTAAAGGACAATCCTATGGCAAATGTCTGTCTGTTTTCTGCTGCCTCCACTAAGGAGACAGAATTGTGGCATAGGAGATTGGGTCACACCAACCTTAATACTATCAACACACTCTCAAAACAAAGCCTTGTCAGAGGTTTACCATCAAAAGAATTTAAATGTGATGAGCATTGTGTTTCTTGCTTAAAAGGGAAACAACATAAAAGCTCTTACAAATCCATTGATGAGTCCAAAACTAGTCAGTGTTTACAACTGTTGCACATGGACTTGTTTGGCCCTGTTAAAATCATGAGTCTAAGAAGAAAGAGATTTTGTCTTGTCATAGTTGATGATTTTTCTAGGTTTACATGGACTTACTTTTTACACTCTAAGGATGAGACTGCAGGTATATTGAAGGACTTTGTCACCAAGGTTGAAAAGCAATATGACTTGCCAGTAAAAGTCTTCAGGAGTGACAATGGAACAGAGTTTAAAAATAAGGAGTTGGATGACTTCTGTGTGTCAAAAGGGATTGTGAGGCAGTTCAGCATCCCAAGAACACCAGAACAAAATGGGGTAGTTGAGAGGAAAAATAGAACTCTTATAGAAGCTGCAAGAACCATGCTAGCAGATTCTGGTTTGCCACTGTCCTTTTGGGCAGAAGCTGTAAACACTGCTTGCGATGTTCAAAACAGAGTTTTGATCAACCCCAGACATCAAAAAACTGCTTATGAAATTTTGTTCAAAATCAAACCATTAATCTCATTTTTCAAAATCTTTGGCTGCCCATGTTTCATTTTAAATCTCAAAGATTCCATTTCAAAATTTGCAGCCAAAGTAGACTGTGGTTATTTTCTGGGATATTCTTCTACTGCTAAGGCCTACAAAGTGTTTAACACAAGGACTAAGACAATAGAAGAAACTTTGAATGTTAAGTTCAATGAACTTTCATCTCTAAAAATCCCTGCAAACCCTGCTGAATTATTTGATTTAGATAAATTCAAATTTGAAGATATCACTGTTAAAACTAACAATGCAGGTATTCCACAGTCTCCACAGCAAGATTACAGAACAGATGTTGTGATTCCCAGTCACTACAAAGTCTATTCTGCCTCAGAGGAAGCAGCTGTTCAAAACAATTGTCAAAACTCTGCCACAGCTGTGTCAACCACTGTTGGCCAGTCCTATCCTCAAACCTCTGCCTCACCCCTCACAACCACTGACCTATCATCTGTTGACAAAAGTCAATCATCTGTTGACAAAAGTCAGTCAAGTTTCACACCACTTGGACCCATTCCTCCATTACCATTTCAAACATTTGATGGCACTACAGAAGTACCAACAGATGTTACACCAACAGAGTCACCAAACCTCTGTCCATCACCTCAAAATGCCATTGTTCCATATCAAGGAGATCTTATTTACTTAAGAGCTCATCCACCAGACCAGATCATTGGCAACATCAGAGAGGGTGTGCTCACAAGAAGCCAATCCTCAAATATCTGTCTTTTTGCAGGTTTCTTATCCCTCACACAACCTGTCAAGTACCAAGAGGCACTGAAAGACAACAGTTGGGTAGAAGCCATGCAAGAAGAACTCCTTCAATTCAAAAGACAACAAGTATGGGAGCTTGTACCACTTCCTAAGGATGTTTGTCCTATAGGAACAAAGTGGGTCTTCAAAAACAAGACTGATGAAAGGGGTATTGTTGTCAAGAATAAAGCCAGGCTTGTGGTTCAAGGCTTCAGACAAGAAGAAGGAATAGATTATGATGAGACCTTTGCTCCTGTAGCTAGACTAGAGGCCATCAGACTCTTTTTAGCCTTTGCTGTCAACCACAACATAAAGGTGTATCAGATGGACATCAAATGTGCTTTCCTTTATGGCAAAATTCAGGAGGAGGTCTATGTATGTCAACCACCTGGTTTTGAAGACACATTCCATCCTGACTATGTCTACAAGCTCAACAAAGCTTTGTATGGACTTAAACAAGCACCAAGGGCCTGGTATGAAACTCTTTCCACATTTCTCTTATCCATTGGTTTCACAAGAGGTAAAATTGACAAAACTTTATTTCTTAAATGGAAAGGGAAACACTTAATGATTGTTCAAATATATGTGGATGACATCATTTTTGGATCCACATGTAACCAAATGTGTGAAGAGTTCAGAAAACTCATGACAGCAGAGTTTGAGATGAGTGCCATGGGTGAGCTTCAGTGTTTCCTTGGCCTTCAAGTGAAACAACTGCAAAATGGCACATTCATTCACCAAAACAAATATGTAAAGAACTTATTAACCAGATTTGAGATGAATGATTGTAAGCCATGTAGCACACCCATGAGTACAGTCAAGCTGCTCACTATTGATGACAAGGATGAACTGGTTGATCAAACACATTATAGATGTATGATTGGGTCTTTATTGTACCTAACTGCATCTAGGCCAGACATTATGTTTGCTACCTGTGTCTGTGCCAGATCCCAGGCTTCACCCAGAAAGTCAAACCTTATTGCTGTGAAAAGGATATTCAGATACCTCAAAGGTGCTCCCACACTTGGTATCTGGTATCCTGCTAATGGAAACATTGAGCTTTCAGGTTATTCAGATAGTGACTTTGCTGGCTGTCACACCACAAGAAAATCCACTTCAGGAGGGTGCCAATTTCTAGGGAATGCCTTAGTTTCATGGCAAAGCAAAAAGCAGGCAGCTGTTTCAACTTCAACAGCTGAAGCTGAATACATTGCTGCTGCAAGCTGTACAGCCCAACTCATGTGGCTTCAAAATCAACTACTGGATTTTGGGATAACTGCACTTAGGACTCCACTCATGTTGGACAGCCAAGCTGCTGAAAATATCATCAAGAATCCAGTCTCTCATTCCACTACCAAGCACATTGACATAAGACATCATTTTGTCAGAGACAGCTATGAAAAAGGTTTGATTTCTTTACACCATGTTCCAACAGAGGATCAGTTGGCAGATGTGTTAACAAAAGCTTTAGACACATCTACCTTTACAAATCTGATTTCCAGAATTGGTATGTTAAACATGGATTAAACAAATAAATTTTTTTTATAAATCATAATAAAATGGTTCAGAAATTCAATTTTTTTTATAGCTGTTTGGTTGAAAAATCTGTTTATAACATCTGATCAGATAAAACAACTGTTAAACAATCATAAAAAACACTGTTTCATTCATATCCACTGTTGGTTGAAAAGTCTGTTTCAAAACATCTGATCAGATAAAACAACTGTTAGTTGAAAAATCTGTTTCCGAACATCTGTTCAGATAAAACAACTGTCCGCCTATATATATATATACAATATCAAAAAAAAAAAAAAAAAAAACCCAACAGTTGGTTCCATCAGCTGTTTGTATCAGTTGTTTACCAAAAACAGCTGTTCTCCACCAGATGTTACATCCATCAGATGATTGCCACGTCTGCTCATATAAGCAGAGGTTTGGCCACATCAGCGGTTTCATTGAGCCTATAAAAACCCTGTTTTACCACAACAGATGTTACACTGTCTCATTGTATTCAAAATACTGTAAACCGCCTTCTTCACTCTCAAACCCTTCATCAATCTTCAATCATTTTCACCTTCGAAATCCATTACAATGGATCTTCAAGCCAAAGCTACACACAATTGTCTCCCCTATCTGATTAAAACAGATGACAACACTCCATTTCATTCCACTATCGACATTTTCCTTAACTCCAAATACTTACCCATCCTAACCGCCAACGCCCCCATTTATCTTGATACACTCCAAGAATTTTGGTTGAATGCTGAGTTTCTACTACAAGACAAAAAGCCTACCTCCATTATTTCCAAAATTGGAGAAACCAGTATCGTCATTACCCCTGAAATCATATCCACAACCTTCACATTGAATGACCTGGCAGGTAAGGATTCCTTTAATAAAACAGAGCTTCACACTGAGTTCCAAGAAAGAGGGTATGATGGTCAGATGACTGGATCAACTCTTTTCAAAAAGTTTTTCCCTCCAGTCATGAAATTTTTCTTCCATACTCTTCTTCTTTGTGTCTCTGCTAAGTCCACATCCTTTAATGAAATTCCATTGAGGATGCAATATCTGGGTTATGCTATGTTGTCAAACTCTGACTTCAATCTTTCCCATGGATTGTTCATGGACTTGGTATCAAATGTGAAAGCAGTCAAGTCTGGGTCAAACAATGCTTTTCTTATTTACCCAAGAATTCTTAGTGTAATCTTACAAAAAGTCTTACCAGAAAAAGTTTTCAAAAAGGGTGCTGCTATGCAAATGAAAAGCTTAACTGATGAAACTTTCACAAGAATGCTGGGTGGAAGCACCCAAGAAAAAGTGTCTAAAGTGTCAAAAGTTTCTAAAACACAAACAAAGAGGACAAAGGCAACAACTGTTGTCAAATCCTCTGTTGTTGAGCCCACTGCTCCTGGTGATCATGGCACTACATCCAGTGCTGTGAAACCCACACCAGCCACTTCCAAAAAGAAACATCCATCCACAAAAACCACCACTCAACCACAAATGAGGCTTCTGGATGTTGAGGTACCAGAAGAAACCTCTGTTGCACAACAAAAGCAACCTGAAACCACTGTTGTTACTTCCTCACAACAGTTGGACATACCTCCACCTGACCAAACTCCTCATGAATCCTCTCAAAAGGATCATGTTGTAAGCCAAGGGGACACACATCATGATGCATTTGAGTCACTTGACCATATGTTCACAAGCCCCTCTCCCAGGGCTAATTATCTTCTTACTCCTCCACTCTCACCATCACATGTCCCACAAACAATGCAACCTCTGTTTGAAGCAATTGAAAAATCTCAGGAAGATCCCAGTTCCTCTCTTCCACCTGTCACTGAGAGTATACTCCAACAAGTGACTGGCCCTGAGAATATTCAATCTGCTATCCCACAAACAGAAGAGGAGGTTACACCACCTGGGTTCAATGAAACTCTAGGTGAGTTTTCAAGTGGAGCAGCCACTACTGATGTAGAGACCACTGTCTCACATCAGGACAGTGATTACATAGCTAAGACTCCCTTGAAGGCAACAACTGTTGAAGCCACTATAGTGTCTCCAAAAACAGTTGGAAGTCCCCAGTACCAAGACAAAGGGGCATCTGATTCACCTATTAGGCCTGAATCAGGTAGAACTACCACTGGTAGGGACTCAGATGATCCTATTAATTTAGGAGATGGGTCAAAATACCAAGAATTGACGGACAGAGTTTCTGTTATTGAAACCTCTGTTGCTGACATCAAATCTGATGTCAAGCTTCTACTGAGCTCAATTGCGGATCTCTCCAAGAGTCAACCATCCACAGCTGATATAGCCAATGAGTTATGGAAATCAGTTTCCCCCATCATCATAGCTCACAGAAAATTGGCTGATCAAACACATGAAACCTACATGGCTGAGATCAGGAATATGGTAGATGCAAGGTACAAAGATACCCATGCTGATATCAAAGCCATCAAGGATCACCTGCTGAAGACTACTGGCTCTGCCCCTACCACCATCCTCAGGGATGAAAATGATGATGCTTTCACGGCTGATGATGCCAAAAAGGGGGAGAGTGGCAGAGATAGGCTACCAAAATTAGATCCTTTTGGTTGTCCTCCTTCTCAAAAAGGTCAAGCCAAGTCTGCCAAGAAACCAGAGTCTACCAAATCAGCTCCACAACAACAACAACAAGCAACACCAACAGCACCACCACAAAAAACCACTGAAAAGAATAAAGCAGTAGATGACTCTGCAAACATAGAAGCTGAAAAGGCAGCTCAGGCCAAACAAAAGAGGGCTGACACCTTGGAAGCTAAAGCAGAGTTACTGGTGAATCTCAAAAGAGAACAACAGCAGGAGAAAGAAGATGTGGGATCCTCTAAAAGGATGAAAAGACCTGCCAAGCATGTTAGAAAACCACCATCTAAGTTGAAAACCTCTGTTGATAAAACCACTGCTACTGAAACCACTGCCACCCAAAACACTGAAACTAACCAAAACACTGAAACCACTATACCCAAACCAACACACACACCTGAACAAACAACCACCAAACCTACATCACCAGCCAAAACCCCAACATCTGCTGGTTCTTCTAAAAGGCCAACAGATGTTAATCCAACCACTGCTACCAAATCACCTTCACCAAAAATCATGTACACAAGGAAGAGAAAATCAACCTTTGTTGTGCATGATGAAAACATACACACATCACCAACCACCATTTCAACTGCCCAATCCACTCCTCCCATCACAGCCATTCCACTCACATCATTCTCACCACATACATCCAAATTCAAATCCCATAGACCACCACCAACCATTACACCATTGGTTGTTCAGTATCCCCTTGAACTTGATCTACTCAAGGGGGAAGTACAATCCTTCTACAATACTGAACAACCATCTGAAAGATCCTTCCCATCTCTCCCAAACTTCCCTGTTCCCCTCAATATTGATACTTATCTGAAATAAAAGGGTGAGCAGGTGGATGCCATCATCAGGGAGAAATGCAAAGGGAAGGATGACAGGACTGCTTAGGGCATCCATTCAGCAGAGCTTAGCAAACTCAGAAGGATTGAAGACTTTGCTAAGACCCTGAGCAATTCCATGTCCTCCATGCCACTCAGTGTAGATTTGGAAAAGGAGATAAGGGAATCCCTTCTTGAACAGATAATGGCAACCAAGCCTTACAAAGCAAACAAAAAGCAGTTCAATGGTTGGACTACTCATGCTTTGAGAGAAGAACTGATC
Source organism: Ambrosia x helenae (assembly GCA_030844895.1). NCBI lineage: Eukaryota > Viridiplantae > Streptophyta > Magnoliopsida > Asterales > Asteraceae > Ambrosia > Ambrosia x helenae. The sequence goes on along the minus strand of CM061231.1, from coordinate 112,517,277 downwards.
AGAATTGAAGAAATGGCCAAAGACCCCAAAGCTAAAGTCTCCACTCCTAATTTTGGCAAAGGCAGAGACCCAGTCAGAGCTTTGAAATTCAAAAGGATGAGGCAGGAGATTGTAGCTGCCAACTATGGGGAGATGAGGTCTGTTTCCAGATGGTCAGAGTTAAGGTTGGTTGAAACCTACAAAAGTCTGGAAGAAAATAGAAAGAAGGATCCCAGCCTTCCAAGAAAACCAATTTACACTGATGAGCCAATGATGAAGAGACCCCAACAGACTTTTAATCTGGACAGCTTACTTGAAACCTCTGATCTCACAGCTGCTGCAAGTAGACAGTTCAAAAAGCAGAAGGAGATGTCAGAGGAAGATCAAAGAAAGTTTGCTGATACATTTATCAAGGAAGGGCTCTTCAATCAAATACATTATTTCTCTGATCCTACAACAGAGAAACTCAGAGAACTCATTGGAAGACCTCCTTCACCCAACTCATCAAGAATAAAGGTTCATCTCAGCAAATCCACTGACTCAAAAATTCTAAAGTGGAAGGTCAACAAAGACAACCACGAATTGACATTGCTCAGGTCAGATGGAAGGGTTCAGAAGATCAGCATGGATGATGCTTATAGCCTATGTGCAGAAGATCACCAAGCATTGCTAAATCTGGATCTAGAAAGAGATGAAGAAGACTTATTTGCTCTGAACTTTGAACTACAATTCAAAGGTCAAATCAGAGAAAGTCTGATGAGGAATAAAGATCAATAAATAAAGCTGAGTTTTGGCATCATCTGTTCTAGGGGGAGATTGTTGGGTCTGCTGACCTGGAGAAGAACAGATGATTAGAAAGCCAAAATATGCTATCTATTTGATCCTTGAATAAACAGTATTTACAACTTGCTTCTCCCAAAAGACTGCTGACCCTAACTACTGTTCTATCCAAACAACTGCTCAACAACTGCTGATATAAAGAACTGCTGAGGAAACAACTGATGAAGAACAACTGCTGACCAAAGGTCTGATGAAGAGCAACTGCTGATACAAGTACTGAAGACCAAAGCACTGCTGGAACCAACAGCACTTAGGCTCCAGCAGTGGATACAAGACCATCAGAGTTTATCTTCAACAGCTGTTTAATATCAGTGCTTTCAATGTAACAGTAGTTTGTATAGCAGATGTTTAAGTTTGTTATTCTGTTAGAGGTCACTGTCTTAGGTGACGTCAGCCTAGGTCATCAGAGGTTTGAGTCTGTCTATAAATAGAACAGTGCTTGTACTGTTCTATTGCATCACACACAAAACATTCTCTCTGACAAATACTGTGTGATCAGGCTGAGGGGGAGTAACTTGTACGATTGTAATCTTTGAATTAATGAAAGCATTCGATCTAAAAACATTTACTCTCTTGTTTTGATTTACAGTTTATTATTCCGCTGCACTTTCATTCTATTTTCATTTCATTATTATCATCATTTAGTTAAACAATCAAAACAAACAAACTCAGATCCTAACACTCTGCTTCACCATTTTATCAAAATCCTGAAATCCGAATTTGCCACGACGGACCTAGGTTCACTTCATCATTTCTTGGGACTCAAAGTTGAACAAAAGAACGGGGGCCTGTTTCTGTCTCAATCCACCTATGCTAGTGATATTTTGTCACGAGCTAAGATGACAAATTGCAAACCTTGTACAACCCCTGTTGATATTGGCTCCAAGCTCAGTGCTTCTAGCGACTCTCCAATTGTTGACGACACTTTATACCGCAGCCTTGTAGGTGCATTATAATACCTCACAATCACACGCCCTAATCTTGCATATGTTGTTCAGTAGATTTGTCTTTTTATGCATGACCCTCGGGACACCCATTTTCAGTTCCTTAAACGGGTTTTGCGTTATGTTTGCGGCGCTATTGATTTTGGTCTCTAGTTCATGCCCTCGAAGTCTACTTCTCTTACGGCCTATTCTGATGCTGACTGGGGTAGGTGCCATGACTCTAGGCGCTCAACATCTAGTTTCTGCATATTCTTGGGTGACAACCTTATCTCTTGGAGTTCCAAGCGTCAACCCACTATTGCCCGTTCTAGCGCCGAAGCAGAATATCGGGGTGTAGCCAACGCCGTTGCTGAGACTAGTTGGATTCGTAACCTCCTATTGGAACTCGGATTGCATGTTAAACTAGCTACCATTGTCTACTGTGATAATATTTCGGCTGTTTATCTTTCTCAAAATCCTATCCAACTACAACGTACTAAACATGTGGAACTGAACGTACTAAACATGTGGAACTGGACATTCACTTTGTTCGTGAGAAAGTTAATATTGGACAGGTTCGCGTTCTTCATGTCCCAGCAGAGTATCAATATGCCGACATTTTTACCAAGGGTTTGTCAAAACAGTTATTTACCCGACTTAGGTCCAGTTTGTGCATTCGTCCGGCTACAGCTCAAACTGCGGGGGCCTGTTAGTCAAAGGTCAAAGTCAACGTTAGTCAAAGGTCAAAGTCAGCACAATGTTAGTTAAAGTCAGCACATATATCTCGGCTACATTACTGACTCTATTATCTCATTTGTAGTCAGATACAATTAGTATGTTTCCTTATTTCTGTATGTATCCTTGTACTATATATACTTATGTAAATCAATGAAATGATCATCAATTGAGAAACTCATAGACATATCCCCAAGAGACCTTTGTCTCTACTACTACCACTGAGCTACAACCCATGTGATGCATTATTATGATTAATTGCGTATCAGTCAGAGTCAACCAAAAGTGTTTTGTCTCGTCGCTCTGTTAATAACCTATTCAAAGAAGGTGAGGGGTGATGAGTGTTTGCTATATAATTAGCAATATAACTTTGTAAACTGGATATATGGGTAAAACCATTGAAAATAGCAACATAAGTATAGTCATTTATAATCCATTAAACTTTGCATGTTTGATATAAAATCAGTTAGTATATATACTAAGAAATAAAATTAATTTAAATCACTAAATATCTTCAGAGTAGGAAACAACACACTCATAATATATTTCTATGAAAGGGACATGACTTTGGATCAACTCCAGTGATAATGGTTAACTATAAACATGAAATTATATAAGGGTGATGTTATTTGCACCGGAGGCTTTTTTAGGGTTTTAGACAACTCTACTGCTCGTAGAGGCCTCTACGAGCAGTAGAGGAAACTCTGCTGCTCGTAGAGGTCTCTACTGCTCGTAGAGAACTATGTCAGATGTGGTCCACACTTGCCAATCATTGACAATCATTTAATGATACCTCTACTGCTCGTAGAGGCCTATACGAGCAGTAGAGTTTCCTTGAATTTTTTTTCCATCGTGCATGGAACTGAATGCTTTTTAAATTTTTTAATGTCCTCTACAGCTAGTATTGGCCTATACGAGCAGTAGAGTTAATATAATTCAGTAAAAAACTAGCTTGTAGAGGAGCTCTATGACTCGTAGAAGTATCCTCTACGACTAGTAGAGGTCTCTACTGGTTGTAGAGAAACAAATATTAAAAAAATAATTATTTTTATTATTATTATAAATTATACTATTAGAAAAAAAAAATAAAAATAAAATAAAAATGTGTGTTATTCTACGACTAGTAGAGGCCTCTACTGGTAGTAGAGAAAACCTCCACGAGCCATAGAGCTCATCTACGAGCTCCCAACATTGTTTCTCTATGAGTGGTAGAGGCCTCTACGCTCGTATCTGTTCCACCCTCTACCACTAGTAGAGACCCATACCACTCGTATATAAATACTCTACTGCCTGCAGAGGCCCATACGAGTGGTAGAAAACCTTTTTTTTTTTTTTGTTTGTTAGTTTTATGTATGTTATTTGAGGTTTTATAAAAAAAAATTCCACTACTTGTTATATATTATAAAAAGCGTGTGCCGATTTAGATTTCCCGTCTTAAGCCCCACCTCGGTAGCTCAGCGGTAGAGCGGCCTCTTTTATAGTTCAACAGGTAGTCGTACGTGGGTTCAAATCCCGCTCGAGGGAAAAAACAGAGAGAGCAGCGAAGGGGCCTTTCCTCGCTTCTGTCTTTTTTTATAGATCAGTTAAGTCTGTAAACAAGCGGGTGATTTTTAGCCGGGAAACTGTAAACTTTTGAAAGCAAGCTCACCCACTCTCCCCCAGTGGTTAAACTCTAGGATCTGATTTGAATTCCATATTAAAGAAAAGTAGACATCTGCGGCCTAAAACTACACGAGTGGATAGATTTACGGCTACTACTTCCCGATCTTTGTGAACGTTCACTTCAATAGGATATCTCGTTTTACTAGCTCGACTATAGAGAGAGGAACTAATGGTAACAAGCCAGACCAGATGATCTTCAAAGACATACATATAACAAGTAGTGGAATTTTTTTTATAAAACCTCAAATAACATACATAAAATTAACAAACAAAACTAAGAAAAAAAAAAGGTTTTCTACCACTCGTATGGGCCTCTGCAGGCAGTAGAGTATTTATATACGAGTGGTATGGGTCTCTACTAGTGGTAGAGGGTGGAACAGATACGAGCGTAGAGGCCTCTACCACTCGTAGAGAAACAATGTTGGGAGCTCGTAGATGAGCTTTATGGCTCGTGGAGGTTTTCTCTACTACCAGTAGAGGCCTCTACTAGTCGTAGAATAACACACATTTTTATTTTATTTTATTTTTTATTTTTTTTCTAATAGTATAATTTATAATAATAATAAAAATAATTATTTTTTTTATATTTGTTTCTCTACAACCAGTAGAGACCTCTACTAGTCGTAGAGGATACTTCTACGAGTCATAGAGCTCCTCTACAAGCTAGTTTTTTACTGAATTATATTAACTCTACTGCTCGTATAGGCCAATACTAGCTGTAGAGGACATTAAAAAGTTTAAAAAGCATTCAGTTCCATGCATAATGGAAAAAAATTCAAGGAAACTCTACTGCTCGTATAGGCCTCTACGAGCAGTAGAGGTATCATTAAATGATTGTCAATGATTGGCAAGTGTGGACCACATCTGACATAGTTCTCTACGAGCAGTAGAGACCTCTACGAGCAGCAGAGTTTCCTCTACTGCTCGTAGAGGCCTCTACGAGCTGTAGATAGGTGCAAATAAGTTTTAATCCGGTGCAAATAAGAGGCGCCTTATATAAATTACAAGTAGGAGTATAATAAGAATAATAACAATTAAGTAATCTGCACTACCTGTGTGTTGTCTCCATCATAGACCATATTACAAAATACAATGCAATTATTTCATTGAACCAACTGTTAGTTTAATATTTCTTACTTTCCATAAGATAGATCCAGTTTTAATTTTTATAAAACCATGGATCTGTTTGATATAATTTGATATAAGATAATGAAATGGAAAACAATATGAAATGGACAAGTGAAATGAAATGGAAAAATAAATGAAATGAATTATCATCAATTCATTTTACTAATTGTTATTATTCTTATTATACTCCTACTTGTAATTTATATAATTTCATGTTTATAGTTAACCCTTACGGTGTGCGCATATAATGTATATATGTGTGGCCCTTGGGGGGCAAAAGTAAAGTTGCACTAGTTTTAAACGTTATTTTACTAATTTCGTGAAAATAGCGTTAAAAACGACAGACGGTTAATCATGCATCATGTGGTGGCGTTGATAGCCAAAAGACAAAGTAAAGTTGCACTTGGGGGGACAAAAGTAAAGTTGCACTAGTTTTAACGTTATTTTACTAATTTCGTGAAAATAGCGTTAAAAACGACAGACGGTTAATCATGCATCATGTGGTGGCGTTGATAGCCAAAAGACAAAGGGGTACATGCACCGATCGGGTTTGTCCTGATTGCTAAGTGTTATGTCTCTTATGTCCAAGGCTTGATACCAAACCACATCGAGCCGGGGGTCTCACTGGAAGCAGCCTCTCTATTCTTAGGGGTAGAGGTAAGGCTGTCTACATCTTACCCTCCTCAGACCCTACCTTAGCTTTGCTATAGGTGGGATTAACTGAGTATGATGATGATGATGATGAATTATCATCAATTCCATTATCTTGTTAGGTTACTATGGAGGAACAGAAGAATTATTACTTTGTGTTGATTGTTAGGCAAGAAAAAAACGAAATAATAAAATTTGTGGTGAGTGGCAATGGCGGTGGTGGCGGCGATAGCGGGCAATTATGGCAGCGGTAGTCGCTGGTGGAGATGTCGGCGGTTTTGGGTAATTAAAAACCAAAGTGAGGAGGTGGGGGGACTTTTTTTTTTTTTTTTTTTTTTTTTCATTTTGTCTTATTGGTCCACTCCATTTTGCCTTCCGTTCTTGCATACCAATCAGTATGAATATATGCATATGTATATATTAATAAATATTTCAATATAATGTTAAAATGGGTCTTACTTGTTGAATTGAATGCTAATTTTTCACTAATTAGAAATGTTATATGCATGAGACGAGCCAGTTGAGCCGAAAATGGGTCATAGAAAACGTACACTATAACCTATCCTAACGTGATAATGACCCTCTTTAAAATTTAAAAGCCCAATATCTTTGAATCCGTATCTTTCGTTCGTGTTGTGTTTGTAAAAGAAAAAAAATATAACATAAGAAATTAATATAAAATAGTCACTTTAAAATTGTTATGTTTACGATTAATTCACCTATTCTTTGTCATTTGATTTTCTTTTTATTTAGTTTGATAAGGTAACGGAAGTTGTTACCAATAAGTTTAGCAACACACGGTTTGATACATATGGATATCTTACAACCACCCTCTAGTTTGACATATTTTATTTTTCATGGTCAGTGAAAATTATTAGCTAACAAGAAAATATGTTTCACCAAGGTGAAGCGTAGATTAAAGTTAACATTGTTTTACAATTAAAAGTAGTTCAAAACAACATTGTTTCGCATTTTAATAGAAAACATGGTTATTTAGTGATTTATGGTTCCAACATCATGTCTATAGTAGTGCCCTGTCAAACCCGCTCTCTAAACTCTTATGCATCAGTACCTGAAAAACATGCTTAAAAACATCAACAAAGTTGGCGAGTTCACAGGTTTTATGACACTAAACAGACTAATAATTTGTTTTACAAGTATGGTCAAGTACAACTCGAAAATAACCAAGTAGACTCGCGAAAATCTAACAAGTATGATGTAACCTAAGGTGCTTAATCAAACCACGACAATTTGCTTCTCAAGCTCCCACCCCAAGTTAATGAGGAATAAATTTTAACGTTATGTTTTACCAAAATGCTTACCGGTCTAGTAAGAGTCGTCAACCCGATAGATCTACCAACATAAACTACGGCTCTAATCCAAGAGCTAATGATTAAGGCGTGTGGAGAGTGTCCGTCCTGAGAGGACCTACGTGTACTAATACAAATACTAATACCCCGTACACTAACCTAAGGCCATCAATGTCCTATAATTCTAGTCCTACTAATCATACATCATGTTAATCCCCCGATAAGTAAAACGTTCAAAAACATTTAAAAGAAAAAGGGCTGTGAAACTCACCTTAAGCTTAGCTTCCAGTAACCTCCTAGTTCAAATCTCAACCCGTTACTAACAATACCCTATAATCCATAAGACTATTTTAGTAATCACTCTAAGTCTAAACAAGTTATTCACCGTACTTCCTTAACTTAGTTATTCAAAAAGATTTGAACTTCCATTAACCCTTACCATGTCGACTCATTGGTGCCTTTTGGTGATCGGTTTAGTTTTAGACTTCGTGTGCATGCGTTTTAGTGTCAAATTACTTAGTTTTTGTAGCCACATTTAGTTGTTTACACAATGTTATTCTATAAGCAAGGTTACCTATTTGACATAACAACCTATCTTTTTAACATGCATTACAAAGCACTTTTGCACATATTCTAACCATTTCCATGTCAAGCAATTTCCAATATTTCATGTTAACCTATGGGCATCTAATAAACTTAATTTTAGACCTTAAAACCTGTATATAATCCATAAAACAAGTCAAATTTGCTGTTTTAGTGCAGCCACAACATTTAGGGGGTGTTTGTTTTTCCTTGAGAAGAGCTTCTATCCACTTATGTCTGCGCCGCGCAGACGCGGGCAGACATTTGAGGCGGGCAGACTGTTTGTTTTTCAGAAGACAAACCATTAAAAAACCTCTTCCCTACCTCTTCCCCACACAGACATACACAAGGGTCTTCTCAAGTCTTCTCACAAAACATAACAACACCAACCTCTCATCCTCCTCCCCAAAACCCTCCAACCCCAACTGCCTCCAACCCCTGCTCCGACTCCATCTCTGCTCCGTCTCTCTCCGGCCGGTTGCTTCCTCCTCCGGCCTCCTCCGACTCCATCCTCTGCTCAAAGGTATATCTTTTTTTTTTGTCCAGATTTCTTATCGTTGTTGGATTTGTTTGATGGAGATTCTTTTACGCAGCGATATTTTGTATTTGGTTATGTTTTTTTATTTCAGATTTGGTTATTTTTTTAAATCCGTTTTATTTTTGTTATTTGTTCTGTTTTTTTTCTTCAGATTTGGTTATTTTTTTAAAATCAGTTTTTTTTTCAATCAGTTTTTTTTTTTTTCAGATTTGTTATGTTTTAAATCAGACTTTTTTTTCCAGTTTTATTTGTTGTTTGTTGTATAGTTCAGATTTGTTCATAATGTTCAGATTTGTTGTTAATATATTGTTGTTCATAATGTTCTTATGTGTCGATTTGTTGTTAATTGTTGTTCATATGTCGATTCTTGTTGTAGTTGATTTGGGATTGTTGTAGTTGTTCTAATGTGTAATGTAGTCGATTTGTTGTTAATTGTTGCTTAGATTGTTGTAGTAGTTCATGTTGGTTCCTTGTTTGTTAATTAATAGAAATGGGAGAGAAACAACAATGGTCAAATGAGCATATAAAATGCTTATTAGAGACTTGCATTAAAGAGATAAACACGGTGGGTAGGAAATGATTGAGTATGCAAAAGGAGTCGTGGAATAAGTTAGGAAAAGTTCTTAAGGAAAGGTTTGGGCTTGATTTGACTAAAAAACAGATGAAAAATGCGTATGACAATCTGAAAGCCAAATACACAGGATGGGTGTATTTGAAAAACAAAACTGAAAACATATAAATGCTTAGACAAATACTTTTACCTTAACGAATGAGGAATGGGAAGAATTTAAAAAGGTATGTTTGTATGAATATTTTTTTCACATCTAACTATAAACAAAACCTATAACTTTTTTTTTTTTTACTTTGGGTTTAGGGGCATCCAAAGGCTGGATCATTTAAAACAGTTCCATTGCCTTTTCTAGAACTTTGTGCTCAATTGTTTGATGGTAATGCTGCCATTGGGATGCACAAGTGGACCTCAACCCAAACATCAGTGGTTGGATCATCTTCTTGTCATCGTCCCAAACCACTTTTGATTATGGACACCGTTTTGCATGACATAGAAGATGATGATGCCGACACTGGTCATCAGACCTTTGAGCCTACTCCTGAGCCTACTCCCGATCCTATTTCTGAGCCTACTCCTGAGCATACCACCCAAACTAATCCAAAGAAAAAGGCAAAATTTTCAAAATCATCTACCTTTGAGGATGAATTAGCATGTGATATGCAAAAGGCTCTACAATATTTGATAAAAGGCAAAGAAGGGCCAACAGTTGTTGAGTGTTCAGAGAAGCTAAAGTTGGTTGGGTTAAACCCGGTAGATCCCCTATGTTTATGTTTAATGGTTGTTTATGTTTAATGGTTGTTTGTTTGTGTTTAATGATTGTTTATTTTTCGTTAATACAGGATCATTATGGATTATGATAAAAAATTACTTATCGTTATTCTTATATACTTGTATGTCCGTTTTTCGGAAGAGAGGTTTGAAACGAATGCGGGACAATGATTCGGATATGACTCGTGAATCCCAAACATGTATCGGTTGAGGAGAAGATGGCTATGTTTTTGATGAAAATCGGTCATAATCAACGTTACGTGGTTATCAAGCGTGATATGCAAAAGGCTCTACATAAATACACGTTAGAGTTATTGCAAGGAAATCCCAAACAATGCACTGAACTGCTACGTATGTCTCGTGAATCCTTTGTCCGACTATGTGCACATTTTAGAATGAATTATTCGTTAAAGGATAGTAAACATGTATCGGTTGAGGAGAAGATGGCTATGTTTTTGATGATAATCGGTCATAATCAACGTTACGTGGTTATCAAGCGTAGATTTCAACACTCAAGGCAAACAATTCATAAATTTTTTTATGAAGTCTTGGATAAAATGATGCTTTTCGCCAAAGATATGATAGTACCAACTTCATTCAATCCGAATCCAAACATTCCAGGACATAACAAGAGGCTACGATGGGTTTTTAAAGGTGCGGTTGGTACACTAGATGGAACTTTGATACATGCTGTTGTCCCCACTAGTAAACAAGATTTATATAGAGGAAGGGGGAAAGGGGATTGTTATCAAAACGTATTAGCAATTTGTGACTTCAACATGATTTTTACGTTAATTGTGGCCGGTTGGGAAGGGGTAGCACATGATGCTAGAATATTGTCAGTGGCATTAGCAGATCCACATGCACCATTTCCGATTCCACCACCGGGTATGTTTATGTTTGTTAAATATTTCTATCTTAGTTTAATGCCTTAATTAATTGTATTTCTTTACAGAGAATTATTATCTTTGTGATTCCGCGTATGCACATATACGAGGATTTATGGCTCCGTATCGTAATGTGAGGTATTGGCTTGGAGATTTTCGTCGGAGACGTGCATTGACCAATAAAGAGAAATTTAACCATGCACATGCAAAACTTCGGAACGTCATTGAGCGTGCTTTTGGTGTTTTAAAAGCCCGATTCGCTATATTGAAGAGGATGGCACCATTTCCGTTGGTTATGCAAAGGAACATCATCATTGCATGTTTTGCGTTACATAATTTTATAAGGAAAGAGGGCTTGAGTGATGAGTTCTTTACAGAATACGATCAACCGAATGTGTCATTAGGAAATAGCAATGTGCATGTTGATGCTGATGAAGAAGAGGTTGAGGTACACGGTACTGCATCAGATCGAGAATATATGACCCAATTACGAGATGAAATTGCCGAGCAATTAATGCAAAGTACGGAATAAATTATTTGAAAAATTGTTATTGTTGTTATTTAAAAAAACGTTATTGCTGTTATTTCAGTGTTGTAAAACTATTATTTAAATTTAAATGTTGAAAACATATTGATTGTTTTAAAAAAAATCAGTTTATTTTAAATTTCAGTTTATTTTAGCAATCTGCATAAGTTAAAAAAACAAACAGTCTTCCTCTTGCAGACTGCAGACCTTTGGTCCACCTCTTCTCCTGCAGATGTGTGCAGATGTGGTCTGCAGACTGCAGACCTTTTGCTTCAGAAAAAACAAACAACACCTTAGTCGTTAAGTGTCCAAAAAGTCGTTTTTTCGGCGATTTTTACCGCATAGTCTTGCACTGCAACCTTTCGTTTTCATGGTAAACATATTACACATCTTAAATATTGATTTTTATACACATTTAGATACCAGATAATCTGTTTCACATCAGACCTGAATTTTAATGTCCTAGACGCGTTATTATTGTCAAAACATGCGTTTTCGCGCACCTTTTTGCCAACATACCTAGGTTTTCAACTTAGGACTCATATATACTCTTTAGTATACCTTCCTTTAAACCATTATAAGTTATAAAAATATGTTCTAAATCAGTTTTAGAATATTCTTCTCAAAAACTTGTATTTTGGCGTTTTAAGCCGTAAAACACGTTCGGATCGCCCATGCAAGGTCTCCCAAGCATGTACATCTTATCTAAACTTGTTTTGCCCTTTGTTAAACTCATGAAAACCATCTTATTATTGTAATAAATCAGACCTGTTTATAAGTTGAAAATCACCCAAAAACTCAACATTTACAATGCAAAAACATAAACATAAAGATCATATAAGCCACATTTCATTAATCTTATTCCTATACCCTTTTACTAAACCATCTTGGTTATCAAAATACTCTTTTACTACAGACCTTAAATGCTTTTTAAAATCTCTTGCATGTATCAATAATCAAAAGATCTAAGCTTATCTAATCATCCAAAACACAAAGTAATCATATTCACATACATACATACGATTTCACACACACACACACACGACACACACACATGCACTCACTTTTATCACCATTTCATCTTATTTCTTTCCCCTTGTTTATTTTTACAAAACCCTTTACAAAACCTTTGATTTCTTGGTGAAAACTTGATTATATTCAGAAAATAAAAGGATTTTAGTATAGTTTTGATTAAGAAACTCACCTTGTAAGAACACTTGCAAAAATGGGTTTCTCTCTCTAAAATATCTAGCTTTCTTGAAGGTTTTTGCTTCCTAGTTACCAATAGGTTATTATCTTCAAGTTTTCTTAATCATTTTCATGGTTGGTTAAACAAAATAAGAAAAATGGGGGTGGGTTTCGTTATGTGTGGGGAAGAAGAGAGAATATGGATGGTTTAGTGTGTGTAAATAAGGTGTAAGATGGAAGAAGTATGTGTGTTGGGATTGTGTGCTGAGTCTTAAATAAGCAATCACTATAAGGAAAAGTTATTAATAATAATAATAATAATATGGGGGGGGGTTGGTATTGTTTATTTTTTTATATATATACAAACTAATACATAACGCCCATACTTTACAATTTATAAAAACCCACATATGTTAAATAATTAAGGTTTTCACTCAATTGACCCATAATAATATTGCCCATTAAAACTATCCGTTTTTAGCTAAGTTAATCATTTTTAGGAGGTCTCCCTATCATACCGGGTGTTAGTTCCGCGTTAAACTCTAAAGCACGCAACTAGTGGACCTTAATGATTTGAGGACTCCTGTTTCTAAATTGTATTAATTTCAACAATGTTTCCTCCTAGAGAATATTATTTCACATTAATTCAAGCAACACGAGTCAAAACTAGACTTTTTAAAGTTAACTGAGTCGTCACCAACGTTCAACATAGGTAATTTATCATTATATTTCTATGGACTCTAATTATCCCTAATTAAGTCTAACACATAGCTTCTAATATTATTTTAATGATTATTACATCGTATGAGAATCACCTGGATTTTCACCGGTTGTCACAATCTCCCTTCGTTTAAGAAATTTCGTCCTCGAAATTTTCGTCTAGCGACAGCCAATTTCGGTTTGGACGGAAATAAATGAGGATACTTCAGTTTCATTTGATCTTCTCTTTCCCAAGTGAACTTCGGTCCTCGTTTGGAATTCCACCTAACTTTCACTAACTTGATGTTGCTTCGTCTTAACTTCTGAATCTTCCAGTCTGTAACTTCGACGGTTCCTCGACAAATCGCAATTTGTCGTCAACATTGATTTCCTCTGGCGGTATAACCAATGTCTCATCTGACAGACATTTTTTCAAATTTCATACATGAAACACATTATGAACTCCCAAAAGTTCTCGTGGTAACTTAAGTCGATATGCATCGGGGCCGATCCTTGCTATAATCTCAAATGGTCCAATATAGCGCGGGCTAAGCTTCCCTTGCCTACCAAACCTAATAATACCTTTCTAGGGTGAGGCTTTCAACATGACTCTATCTCCGATCTGAAACTCTAAGGGTTTCCTTCTGTTATCCGCATAGCTCTTCTGTCTATCCCTTGCTGCTTTTAACCTATCTCTGATCTGGAAAATCTTATCTGTAGTCTCTTGGATTATTTCCGGACCAGTTAAATGTTTATCACCTACCTCTGGCCAACAGAGTGGTGAACGACATTTTCTTCCATATAGAGCTTCAAATGGTGCGGCATTGATACTAGAGTGATAACTGTTATTGTAGGAAAACTCAACCAAAGGGAGGTGGGTATCCCAATTTCCTCCAAAATCAAACGCACAAGCTCGCAGCAAATCTTCCAACGTCTGAATGGTCCTTTCACTCTGACCATCTGTCTGGGGATGATAAGCAGTACTCATATCCAATCATGTTCCTAAAGCTTTGGGTAACGATTTCGAAAACCTTGATACAAATCGGCCATCACGGTCGAAAATAATCGATATCGGTACACCATGTCTAGACACGACTTCCTTCAAATAAATACGAGTCAACTTCTTAATATGATAAGTTTCTTTAATGGGTAGGAAATGTGCACATTTTGTTAATCAGTCGACAATCATCCAAATAACATCATAACCACTTGATGTTCAGGTAACTTCGTAACGAAATCCATCGAAATACATTCCCATTTCCATTGCGGAATCTCTGGCTGTTGAAGTAATTCTGAAGGCTTCTGATACTCAGCCTTAACTTTCGCACAGGTTAAACATCTCCCAATATAGGCCGCTATTTCTCCTTTCATGTTCGGCCACCAATAACTTTCCTTCAAATCCTTATACATTTTATCAGAACCAGGGTGTACTTTGACTTATGGGCTTCGTCCATAACTAATTCACGCATACCCCCTTTAAACGGTACCCAAACATTATTCATGAAATACATTACTTCATCAACCTTTGGACTCAACTCCTTTATCATCTTATACAACCGCTCATCCTTCAAATTCTCCTCTTTCAACGCCTCTTGTTGTGCTTCCTTAATTTGAGTCGTAAGGCTTGTATGAATTGTCAAACCTAGTGCTCGAACACGTAAGGGCTTGACTCTCTCCTTTCTACTCAAAGCATCAACAACAACATTTGCCTTTCTAGGGTGATACTGAATCTCGCAATCATAATCGTTGAGTAATTCTACACATCTTCGCTGTCTCATATTAAGCTCTTTTTGATCAAATATATGTCATAGACTTTTATGATCCGTGAAGACTGTACACTTGGTACCATACAGATAATGTCTCCAAATCTTAAGAGCGAAAACTACAGCTCCAAGTTCCAAATCGTGCGTCGCATAATTCTTCTCATGCACTTTCAATTGCCTTGATGCGTAAGCTATCACTTTACCATTCTGCATCAAAACACAACCTAAGCCTTGATGTGAAGCATCACAGTACACCACAAAACCATCGTTTCCATCGGGAAGTGACTGTATCGGCGCATTGCACAACTTTTGCTTTAAAACTTGAAAGGCCTCCTCTTGCTTTTCAGTCCAATCAAACTTACAGTCCTTTTGGTTAGTAGCGTCAATGGCTGCGCTATTTTGGAAAAATTACCAATAAATCGACGGTAATATCCTGCTAAACCCAAGAATTGACGTATCTCCGAAGGAGATTTAGGCACATCCCACTCCTTGAGTGCCTTTACCTTCGCTGGGTCCACTTGAACTCCTTTCTCGTTAATGACATGACCCAAGAAATGAACTTCTCATATCCATAATTCACATTTTGAGAATTTTGCGTAAAGCCTCTCGCTTTTCAACAACTCCAAGATAAGTCTCAAGTGTTGTTCATGATCTTCTTTAGTTCGCGAATAAATAAGTATATCGTCGATGAATACTATAACGAACTTGTCTAAATAAGGTTTACAAACCCGATTAATAAGATCCATAAACACTGCTGGAGCGTTTGTTAAACCAAATGGCATTACCAAAAACTCATAATGGCCATACCGCGTTCTAAACGCCGTCTTTGGAATATCCTCCTCCACAATCTTTAATTGATGATAGCCCGATCTAAGATCAATCTTCGAATAAAATCTCGATCCTTGCAGAATAGCTTGGTCTAATGAAACCTTTATCCAATAATTCTTGTAACTGATTCGAAAGCTCTTTCATCTCTGAAGGTGCTAATCGATAAGGGACTTAGCAACTGGTGCGGCACCGGGTATAAGATCTATTCGAAATTCCAATTGCCTTGAAGGCGGCAATCCAGGAAAATCATCTGGAAAAACTTCAGGGTACTCTCTAACTACGGGAATCTCTTCTAGTTTCTTTTCCTCGGCCTTGGTGTTTAAAACACTTACTAAAAATGTCGGGTAACCTTTTCGCGGAAACTTTTGTGCCTTCATTACACTAATCAACCTTGATGACTTTTTCTCAGCTTTACCATGCACAACCAAAATTTCGTTATCCGATACTGGAATACGGACTAACTTCTCGCGACATACAACTTCCGCGCGATTCTTAGATAACCAATCCATCCCTACTACTACGTCAAAACTTCCCAGCTCTACGGGCAAAAGATCTATTCTAAACACATGATTTTCAAGTTGTAAGCTACAATCTCTAACTACCTCACGGGCCTCTATAATCTTACCATTTTCCAATTCTATTGAATAGCTTTTATCTAATTCATTCGACCTTGAGCCTAGCAACGGTTCAAATTTCTTCGAAACAAAGCTCATATCGGCTCCAGTATCAAATAAAATAGATGCAAGTTGATTATTGACAAGAAACGTACCAGTCACCACTGTAGGGTCTTGACTTGTTGCGCCTGTATTCATTTCAAAAGCTCTGCCCCTTGCGTTCGTCCCTCGAAGCTTCGGGCAATCCTTATTGAAATGTCCTATAACACCACATTCATAGTAGCCCTGATCACTTCTACCCTTGTTTGGTTCATCCGAAAGTCTTACTTTGCATTTCGGGGCCGTATGTCCTTGACGACCACACTTATCACAAATTACCTTGCAATAAGCAATATGCTGAATGTTACATCTTGGACAATTCGGTGTCCCTCCTTCAGCTTTCTTGTCTTCACTGGCATTCACCGCATACAACTTTCCTGTATCACGTTTCCTATTCCCCCTTTTCTTAGACTGCCTCCTTGAATTCTCGGACCTTTTCCTTTTACGACCAGACGAAAATGTTTTCGGCTCAGCCTTCTTTTCAACCGCCTCAACGGCTTTCTTACCAATCTCACTTCTTTTGACCAATGTTCCTGCCCTAACCGCGTCATCAGTCAACGAATTTGCTAAAGATATATCACTTTGCTCTGTAGTTGGTTTTGAAGAAGACACCATTCCTCTGATCTGAGGTGACAAACCCCAAATATACCGCTCAATACGAGCATACTCAGGTGTAACCAATCTGGGAACCAATCTAGCCAACTCGTTAAACTTGGTAGTATAAGGTGCTGTTTGTTTTTTCTGCAGGAAAAGGTCTGCAGTCTGCGGACCACATCTGCAGACATCTGCAGGAGAAGAGGTGGACCAAAGGTCTGCAGTCTGCAAGAGGAAGACTGTTTGTTTTTTAACTTCTGCAGTTTGCTTAAATAAGCTGAAATTTAAAATAAATAGTTCTACAAAACTCTGCTTGGGGAGGAGGGAAGGAGGAGGGAACCCGCGTGGAGGAGGGAAGGAGGAGGGGATGAACGCCGGAGGGGGAAGGAGGAGGGAAGGATGAGAGGCCGGAGGCTGGCGGCGCCAGAGCTGGGTGGGGGGTAGGGTTTGGGTGAGTGGGTTGAGAGGTGGAAGGAGATGAGGGTTTGGGTGTTATATTTGTTTTGTTTTTGTGAGAAGAGGTAAAAAGAGGTTGGTCCATGTCTGCTTGGGGAAGAGTGGGGAAGAGGTTTTTGGGTGTGACATCTTCTAAAAAACAAACGGTCTGCTGGTCTCTTATGTCTGCCCGCGTCTGCACGGCGCAGACATAAGTGGTTAGAAGTGCTTTTTCAAAGAAAACAAACACCCCCTAAGTCTTTATCTCAGCTCCATTCATGGAAAGCGTCCAAAACTCTGCTTCAATCTTCTGCATCTCACTACGAGGATAATACTCCTTTAACAACATATCCTTCAACTCATTCCACGAAAGGCCGTACGCAGCATCTTCGCCTAATGCTTGAACTTGTGTGTTCCACCAAGTAAGCGTATCATCTTGAAAAGAACATACCGCATACTTAACTTTCTGAGTAGCAAAACAGTTACAAATCATCATGACTGACTCCATCTTTTCAATCCATTTGATAATATCCAGGGGACCTTCCGCTCCTGAAAATATACGAGGATGACATGACTGGAATTTCTTGTAAGTACATCCTTGTTCAAGGCCTCCTGTTTCATTCGAATACATCACGGTTACTATTTGATATATGATCAAAATAACAACTTCATGAAACATTAGAACCTATCTCAAGTATCCTTACCTGATGATCCTCCATTATGGACCCTTTCTCCAGATCCATGTCCTAGTGGCTCACCACTACCTAGTGCGCCTCCTCCTGGTGCGCCACCTCTTGTTGCGCCACCACCTTGACCTCTAGCCGCATTGGCATCTCGTTGGTCAAACACAAAATTCACTTGTTGTGCTTTCATCCTAGCCAACTGTTCAGGTGAAACGGGAAGTGAAGAACCTCCAGCCTCAGTACTTGCTCTCGTAGCTGGTGCCATAATCCTTTTTCTATATATTTTAGGGGTAAAATATACATAAGAAACATGTTTACGATTTTTAAGAACTAATCATGTTGAGTATATAATAAAATCATTCTAAAATGACATTCATACTAACAAAATAATTCAAGGAAAACCATACACCATCAGTAATTTATGCTAAAATAATAGACAACGATCAACACATCACAAAGATAATAAGCATGAGTACTTACTTGTAACATTTGTACTTTTCGTATTTTCTGTTCTAGTCCTTGTATTCTTGTACCTTTCCTTTTTGTACCCTTGTAATCCCGAGCTTATGATCAATGGAAAAGTATTTTATCAATTGCATTTAATCTTAATCTATTTCATTTATTCTATAAATTCTACGTGACGCAAACTTTATGTAACGTCGCGTGATTTTTAATTTTCTTGTATTTTAAATTCTATATTTAACAAATTTGAAGTTTCCCTTTATTCGCTTCTTCTATGTTACTCCTACCAATTCATGACGAGACGTCATTATAATTTATCCTAATCAATTTAGGCGTCATAACAAGAAACTCATATAGTTAAGATCTTAATATATATATTTCTTTTAAATAAAACATATATATATATATATATATTATAATAATACTTTAAGTTTGAAAAAAAAAGAAAAGAAAATAAAAAAAACGTGACATAAGTTTGTTAGTCACTTTGACTTTTGATAACAAAACATAACAGAATAAATATGGATCGTTCGTTTTTTTTTATCTAACTCAATGACTACAGTAGCAAACTACAACCTACAATCATCCCTTAACAACTAAATTTAATCCTCAACTAATCACCTCCTAACCACCCTAATTAATGCATTAAACACCCAACCAACTCACCTCACCTATAAATACAACCCCTCTCCACTCTTTAACCTCTTGTTCATCCATAATCTCTCTAGAATCACTCTCTAATCCTCAAAGTTTTGAGCAAACTTCTTGATAACACATCAGTAAGTTTTCCAAGCTCAAACCTTCTTTCTTTTCAGTTTTTTCCTTCTCTTTTCTATCCAAAACTCTTTGGAGAACCCTCTTGAATCTTCCCCATGTTTATCCACAGAAGTGTGATAATGGTAGAGCACCTAAAAGAGGTCTCAAAGGTGTTGGTTTTCTGATTTGTTTTTATGTTCTAAGAATGTTTGTTGTGAAGGAACCAACCAAGTCTACTAACAATCTAATGTTAGAGAGATTTGTGCTATGGTATTGGGTGACAAAGGAGAGTCAAGACTCATCCACATATGTTAAATAATTAAGGTTTTCACTCAATTGACCCATAATAATATTCCCCATTAAAACTATCCGTTTTTAGCTAAGTTAATCATTTTTAGGAGGTCTCCCTATCATACCGGGTGTTAGTTCCACGTTAAACTCTAAAGCACGCAACTAGTGGACCTTAATGATTTGAGGACTCCTGTTTCTAAATTGTATTAATTTCAACAATGTTTCCTCCTAGAGAATATTATTTCACATTAATTCAAGCAACACGAGTCAAAACTAGACTTTTTAAAGTTAACTGAGTCGTCACCAACGTTCAACATAGGTAATTTATCATTATATTTCTATGGACTCTAATTATCCCTAATTAAGTCTAACACATAGCTTCTAATATTATTTTAATGATTATTACATCGTATGAGAATCACCTGGATTTTCACCGGTTGTCACAGTCTCCCTTCGTTTAAGAAATTTCGTCCTCAAAATTTTCGTCTAGCGACAGCCAATTTCGGTTTGGACGGAAATAAATGAGGATACTTCAGTTTCATTTGATCTTCTCTTTCCCAAGTGAACTTCGGTCCTCGTTTGGAATTCCACCTAACTTTCACTAACTTGATGTTGCTTCGTCTTAACTTCTGAATCTTCCAGTCTGTAACTTCGACGGGTTCCTCGACAAATCGCAATTTGTCGTCAACATTGATTTCCTCTGGCGGTATAACCAATGTCTCATCTGACAGACATTTTTTCAAATTTCATACATGAAACACATTATGAACTCCCGAAAGTTCTCGTGGTAACTTAAGTCGATATGCATCGGGGCCTATCCTTGCTATAATCTCAAATGGTCTAATATAGCGCGGGCTAAGCTTCCCTTGCCTACCAAACCTAATAATACCTTTCCAGGGTGAGGCTTTCAACATGACTCTATCTCCGATCTGAAACTCTAAGGGTTTCCTTCTGTTATCCGCATAGCTCTTCTGTCTATCCCTTGCTGCTTTTAACCTATCTCTGATCTGGAAAATCTTATCTGTAGTCTCTTGGATTATTTCCGGACCAATTAAATGTTTATCACCTACCTCTGCCCAACAGAGTGGTGAACGACATTTTCTTCCATATAGAGCTTCAAATGGTGCGGCATTGATACTAGAGTGATAACTGTTATTGTAGGAAAACTCAACCAAAGGGAGGTGGGTATCCCAATTTCCTCCAAAATCAATCGCACAAGCTCGCAGCAAATCTTCCAACGTCTGAATGGTCCTTTCACTCTGACCATCTGTCTAGGGATGATAAGCAGTACTCATATCCAATCATGTTCCTAAAGCTTTGGGTAACGATTTCCAAAACCTTAATACAAATCGGCCATCATGGTCGAAAATAATCGATATCGGTACACCATGTCTAGACACGACTTCCTTCAAATAAATACGAGTCAACTTCTTAATATGATAAGTTTCTTTAATGGGTAGGAAATGTGCACATTTTGTTAATCAGTCGACAATCATCCAAATAACATCATAACCACTTGATGTTCAGGGTAACTTCGTAACGAAATCCATCGAAATACATTCCCATTTCCATTGCGGAATCTCTGGCTGTTGAAGTAATTCTGAAGGCTTCTGATACTCAGCCTTAACTTTTGCACAGGTTAAACATCTCCCAATATAGGCCGCTATTTCTCCTTTCATGTTCGGCCACCAATAACTTTCCTTCAAATCCTTATACATTTTATCAGAACCAGGGTGTACTTTGACTTATGGGCTTCGTCCATAACTAATTCACGCATACCCCCTTTAAACGGTACCCAAACATTATTCATGAAATACATTACTTCATCAACCTTTGGACTCAACTCCTTTATCATCTTATACAACCGCTCATCCTTCAAATTCTCATCTTTCAACACCTCTTGTTGTGCTTCCTTAATTTGAGTCGTAAGGCTTGTATGAATTGTCAAACCTAGTGCTCGAACACGTAAGGGCTTGACTCTCTCCTTTCTACTCAAAGCATCAACAACAACATTTGCTTTTCTAGGGTGATACTGAATCTCGCAATCATAATCGTTGAGTAATTCTACACATCTTGACTGTCTCATATTAAGCTCTTTTTGATCAAATATATGTCATAGACTTTTATGATCCGTGAAGACTGTACACTTGGTACCATACAGATAATGTCTCCAAATCTTAAGAGCGAAAACTACAGCTCCAAGTTCCAAATCGTGCGTCGCATAATTCTTCTCATGCACTTTCAATTGCCTTGATGCGTAAGCTATCACTTTACAATTCTGCATCAAAACACAACCTAAGCCTTGATGTGAAGTGTGAGCGAAAGATTTTGACTAAAACAGGATTAATTGATCATACAAGTTACAAAACCAGGTGCGGAAACCCTAGCTTTGAACAAACTGATAAAAACTCAAATCAAAACACAATCAATATCATTTTCAAAGCTTTTCATAGATTAACTTGTTCATAAACTTGATTACAATGACACTTTGGTTAATCTAGATCAATTACAGACACTCTCAAACAAACCTGGAACCTGACCTCAAAACACACACAACTAATAACTCTCTATAATTCACAAATACACAAAATCTATTTATAGCCACTGCACATTCGCCCATATGCTGTGGTCGAATGTGGACTTCTTCCACATTCGCCCAGTTAAGGGTACGAACCTGTTTCTTCAGTTAAGCTCCATTTCACCTTCGCCCATTTGTCTTCTACCTTCGCCCACTTTAGCCTACATTCGTCCAGATCATTTCCACATTCTACCCATCAGCATCTCTAACATATTTTAACATCCAATCACTAGTCGCAAAACGCATCTACAAACTCCCCCTCGACTATTGATTGGATTGTCTTCTGTCTTCGTCCATGGCTTTGTTCAACAACTTAATTCTGAGCTGTTTCTTCTGCTCTTTGGTCATTTCAGGCTCTAACTTTCTCTTCACCGGTTTCGACACATTTGCCATCTTCACCATCTTGCCAAGTTTGTTATCCAAATTACTCCCCGCATTAATATCATATGCAAAGCAAACTCCAACCACTTGAGTATACTTCTTTGCTTGATCAGCGTCATTCGGCTCACAATAAATCGGATTATAGAAAAGCATGATGATGTCTTCAAAAGTACAGTTAATCAACCACATCGGATCAAATACATGAACATGCTTGTATTTGTCCTTCCCGTCTCTCAACACTATCACTGCTTCAGCCTTCCTCCAATCATAATACCAGAAAATAAAGTCAGCACTGAAATGTTGTGGCATGGGCATCAAAGGTATTTTCCTCATCACTTCAGGTGCCTTGTATATCAAAGTAACCCGCTTCAGCTTGGTTTTAGGATCAATATCCCTATGAACTTTCCTTCGGGGATATTGTGGCTTGAATCTATTCCATCTCGTTCTACTTTCCCAAACCAGCTTGTCTGCACACCAACCGACATGTGTACTGTTCACTGAAGCACCTGACATAGGGAATCTACATAAATCTCTGACCGCCCAGTACGGTAGAGTTAGCAAATCAATGAATCTGTGAAAGTACAAGATCCCTGTTTCCCATTTGGCAGCTATACACTTCAGCCTGCCCAAATATGTCCACCCGAGAGCTCTGCCTTTGAACTTGGCATTGTGAAATCTATAGAAATTTCCTTGAGCTTCAGGCTTTGGTTGGTTTTCATCCATTTCTCTTAATTTCTTCAAATAACTCTTCAATTCATCAGATTGATTTGAAGACTCTTGCTTATCAGCACCAAACACCTTCTCTACAAACTCTGCACTTCTTTGCTTTGCCTTTTTCTTTGCCGAAATGTTTGGTGTCTCAGTAAAATCAGGAAATATCTCATCTTCATCAGTTTGTCTGAAGTACTGTGGAAATTCTTCATGCGTTATGTCTTCAACTTCCACTTCATCAAACTCAGGAGTATTCTTGTCATCTGAGTGACTTCCAATATCCTTTTCAGAAATATCTGGAATCGATTCATCTACAATAAACTCCTCAAATGTTTTCCCTACTCTCTGTGCAAGTCCATCCAGAATTTCCTTTGCCACAGAAGCAGGTACTTCACCTTCTTCAAGATCAGGATCGTTGTATTCCAATTCATATCTCATGTCATCTGTTTGGAATATCTCAGCAAAACATCCTGTGAACTCAATAGTCCATTCTCTTCTTTCCAACATATCTATATATACTTGTTTAACATCATCTGTTAAAGATCTCACCTTTTCATTCCAGAAGATACTCTCATCTGAATCAACGTTCTCACCTTTCTTTTTCTTCGAACTTGATTCTCCAGCATTTTTCTTTTTAGGTGTTCTCTTTTCAAATGTAAACTTTGACGTATCATCTCCTCCATCATTATCATCACTACTACTACTATCATCCTCTTTCTGACTCCCAGACCCTTCTGCATCATCATCATCATCATTCTTATCATCCTCATCATCACTTTTCTCTGACTCTTCATCATCCACATCATCATCTTTTTCTTTGTCCGATTCAGACGGTTCAAAGTCAACTTGATCTTCTTCTTTTTCTTTATCTTCTTCTCCATCCTTCAACTTGGGTGCAACATTGTACAAATTATCAATCAAATCACTAAGGCGTTTGTTCTCAGCCTTTAGTTCTTTGTTGTCTTCTTTGATCAACTTTAGCCTGTTCTTGTTTCTTGAACATTTACCCTCAAGCTTTTTATTCTTTGCTTCAAGCTTCTTAACCTTCTCGTTAATCTCATCTTGATTTGACTTAGAAGCTACCACTATCTGAAGCATCTTTTCTTCATTCTGCTTGAACTTGGCTATTTCAGCTTGTTGAGCCACTATCATCTTCATCATGTCATCCATTTTCTTGTTCACCTGCTTCATTACATCATCATCCACAGTAACCTTCTTAGATTTGGATCTAGATGGCTCAACTTCAACTTCCTTTTCTTTCTGAGGCTTTCTAAACATGTCAAGTACATTATCCAGTGCAACATTTAATTGATCAACTGATAATGTCTCTGCCTCTTTAGTTTTCTCTTTCTTTTTAGTGACCGGTGAAGACAGCTTCGATGACGTACCAGCATCGGGTACTCTTTTTCCCTTCAAAAGTTGGGCTAATTCTTTCTCTCTCAACTGCTTAGTACTTGTCTTCTTAGCCATGGTCTTGTGCTTAGGCTTGGGCAAGTTTACTACCACAGTCTCTCCAGTATTCAACTCATCCATGTCAACGCCTAATCCTTCATCTTCAACATTCAACGACTTCTTACTTTTCTCAGCTTCCTCAATTGATTTGTTTAAAGATTCAGACTCACCAACCATAGTGGCCTTACGTTTGGTGGCCCTAACATTCTCAGCATCAGAATCTCATTGTACTTCTTCCTCAGTTTCTTCTGAATCCACTGATTCTTCATCCACCAAACCAGTACCTTTCTTAGCAGTTGTTTTCTTTCTCACCACCTGTTGCTTAGAGCTCCCTTGATCAGTCTTTCCCTTACCCTTCCCTTTGGCTCCGGGATTGATAACTTGTCTCTTGCTCTTGGTACTAGCATCAGCATAAACCAATGGATCATCATTATCAGAATCGCTCTCAGGATGCCTAGCCTTGTTCTTTCCAGGATCAGTGTAATCCTTTTTAGCTAAGGCTCCAAATAATCTCCTGTATGGTGGCCTTTCATTGTCTGACACACCCTTGTAGCCCTTCATTCTTACTAATGTACGAATGTTCATATGATCTTGACCAAGTATCTGTGTCGGATCCTTCCTCAAATTAGGATACTTGTGATCAAAGATCATCATCAGGAATCTAGGGTATAACATGAAATACTTCTTCTTCAACCCCTTTAACATCTCCAGCATGTGATCCAGAATCATTCCAGATACGTTGAATGGTTTGTTGAGAGTCAACGCAACCATCAACGAACTTAAGCTTCTCCTCATGACATCATATCCTCCACTAACACAGCCAAACACATGAATGATGACGTGTGCAAAGTATTTAAACTGCACACTCAATTTCCCTTTGTGCATCGAACCATCAGTAATTGCTCCCTTATACTTCATTCTAAGGAAACATGCCTTCTGTTCTGTCCAAGATAACTCCCTAGGATCTTCACTTACTTCAAAATTAATCTGAAGTGCTTCCCGAATATCAGACTCTGTAAGGAACATCTCCATTTCCTGTATCTTGCTTCTAATGATTGTCTGATTCTCCCAGAAGTCATACTTTGCGTTCTTGTAGAAGTCTTCAATGATGTCTTTGTAAATGATAGTCGGAGTAGCTAAAGCATAGACAACTCTGCTCCTCTTCAAGAATTCAATGATACCAGTAAACTCTACATTCTTTTCAACATCGCCAAGATAAGCACAACAGTTGTGTGTTTTCTCAAACGGCCAGCTTATCGGTGTAGATGATTCAGCCTCTTGAATAGTTTCTTGAACTGGATCAGTAACCACATTCTCAACTAGAATCTCAATATTTTCAGTCTGGTCAGCCATCTGCACATCAAAATCAAAAACATTCGTCAAAATACAAAAACGACAAAAATTCAAAATTTTAAGGTTTTTTTTTTCAATTTCTACATTCGCCTGTTTTTCTTAGGTCGAATGTGAATTTTAAGGTACGAATGTGAAATTTTCTGGTCGAATGTGAACATATTTTGAATTAAAAAAAATACATTCGCCCAGTTTTAATATACATTCGCCCAAAACATTCCACCTTCGCCCGTTTATAGACCCGAAGGTGAAACTGTTCTAAACCCCAAAATTCAAAAATTTTTCAAACTTGTTTTTAACACTTGATTCTGATTAGGATATGTTCTATAGTGGCCGATCATCATTCGCCCATCATCAATTGTCCTTTAATTTCAATTTACATCGGTTTTAAAGAAGAATTAGGTCAAAATGGTTTCATTCGATCAATTTATCATTCAAACAATGTTATTAACCTAATTCTATCAATCTTCTCCCCCTAAAACTGATGTCAATTGAAATGCAATAAAAAATAACGAACAATAAACATCCTAAGACCCCCAAATCTGAAACCCTAAGTCCGAAGACAAAAACAACGATTCTGGTCTAAATATAGCTCCATTACCTGTGATTTTTGTATAAAAATGATCAGTAATGAACCAGGAATCAAACGCACAAGAAAAATAAATCAAAGCAACAAGGTGACAGGATCGAAAGAAAAATT
Organism: Ambrosia x helenae; assembly: GCA_030844895.1. Taxonomy (NCBI): domain Eukaryota; kingdom Viridiplantae; phylum Streptophyta; class Magnoliopsida; order Asterales; family Asteraceae; genus Ambrosia; species Ambrosia x helenae. Next base: position 112,490,593 of record CM061231.1, on the reverse strand, counting down.
TTGAAAAACTGTAATGAGGTTCGAAAGTGGCAAGGCTTTATATAGAAGTTCCACCTTCGCCCGTTAACATGGTCGAATGTGGATTAAGTTCACATTCGGTTCAACTTAATGACCCGAAGGTGAAAATGGTCACCCGAAAGTGGAATTCTGATGACATTTTCCACACTCACCCATTCTATAACGGCCGAAAGTAAGGATTTTTCCACATTCGACCCAATTAAGGGGCGAATGTGAAATGGAAAAATCTGAAAATTTTGCCAAATCACGAATTCGAATCCCGTTCAACATTTTTCAATCTGTTAAACTTCCAAAACTCATATTTTCACATTTTGAATGATACAAAGCCCAGATTGTGTTATCAAATCTCAGAAATTGACCATCAAGCTTCCCCGATTATCAAAAATAAAGCAGAAATGCAAAAAAAAAAAAAAAAAATTTTGGGTTTTCTGAAATTTTATCAAAACATACCTAAAATCTTTTTGGATTTTGTATCTTTTTGACAATAAAAGTAAAATGCAACAAAGTAAAATGCATCAAAGTAAATGAAAGCAGTAAACATTTTGTGATATCCGGTAAGAGGATCATATCAGTTTTCTGAGAAATCTGATCACAGCGTTGATCTATTTGATTAATATTATCATTAGAAACAGTATGTGACACGGCAATTGCTGATATTGTGGTCCACGTAAGCTCACATGCAGACAATTACGCAATGCTTTAAAATGATACGAGTTAGATGTATTAGACTAACACATTGTGGTGCCCACACACATGACATACTCCCGTATCAAGTAATTGCACAAAGCTTCGTCGTAACGCGTGATTATGCTAGAGTTATCTGTAAAAGTTACAAAGTATATAGCACAGAGGTGTACAGGTCAGCAAACGAATGCAGCAGAGTAACATGTGCATATAGACTAGGTTGAGACTGATATTAACCACTGATTTGCATCAGAAAGTCAATACGATGTAATAATGATCTTTGATCAATAAAACATAAAGTTTCTCAATTCGGTAACTTTCGGTTTTGGCATTTACGCTCTTTTAGCAAATATTCTGATGAAACTAGGTCCGTAAATCAATACGACAAAAGTTTAATCAGAATATCCCGGATAACCATAACATAACGACACGAAACCTCAGATTTTGGCAATCCTATCAAACGAAATTACGGTACTAAGACCATATGCCCATGAGGTGTTCAGCCACGAACGCGTAGTTTGTTATGTTTGTATCACTAATGCACGCAATATTTAGTCTACGAAGCCTATCAGCATATCACACGTAATCAACATACGCCTCATTATACTATACAATTCTTTAGCTTGTGTCAGATCCCCACTGATGTACTATCATTTCCTCTTTTTATCCAGGAAATCATTTTGGTTTTTCTAATTTTTAGGTCTTTTGAATTTTTCAATGTTTTTGGTTTTTCTGATAAAATGGCTCCCCCTAAAATAAAGAACATATTTTTGAGTTTTTAATTTTTTTCTGAAAAACAAAACAAAACTAAAAAACTAAAACTAAAAAGCGATAAACCGAGGTGCCGATTAGTCCTGTTTTTCTTTTATATTGTTTACTTTTAAAAGATATTCAAAGCGGGATCTGTCAAAAGCTTTTGTAAACAAATCTGCACGTTGGTAGTCAGTATGGATTTTGACCATATCTATCAATTCCTTAGCGTAACAATCACGGATAAAATGATATTTGATCCGGATATGTTTCGCCTTAGAATGATTTTCAGTATTTTTAGTTAATGCAATTGCGGCTTCGTTGTCACAGTGTATAGGGGTTTTAAGAAACTGCAAACCGTAATCCACCATCTGCTGTTGGATCCAGAGTACTTGCGAACAGCAACTCGAGGCTGCAATGTACTCAGCTTCACAGGTAGACAGCGCCACGGAAGTCTGTTTCTTGCACTGCCAGGTAATTAACCTGCTCCCTAAAAACTGGCAACCAGCTGTAGTAGATTTGCTATCTTTGTCACAGCCGCCCCAATCTGCATCACTAAAAGCAATAAAATCAAAATCATCATCATTAGGGTACCAAAGTCCTTTTGAGGGACAAGCCTTCAGATATCTAAGGATACGCTTGACCGCCGTTAGATGACTTTGTTTCGGCTTCGATTAATAGCGAGCACAGAGACACGTTGCATACATAATATCTGGTCGAGACGCCGTCAAATACATCAGAGATCCGATGATTGCTCTGTATGTAAATGGGTCCGTCAGCTCCCCCTTAGCGTCCACTCCAATCCCGTGATTGGGTTGAATCGGGGTATCAATCGGCTTAGAGTCCTCCATCTGGAACCGGCTCAAGATGTCGGATACGTATTTCGTCTGGTGAATGAAGATCCCGTCGGGTCTTTGGTCCACCTGCAAGCCTAGGAAAAACTGCATCTCCCCCATTGCGCTCATTTCGAACTTTTCTTGCATGACAGTTTCGAATTCCCTGCATAAAAGCTCGTTAGTTGAACCAAATATTATATCATCAACGTAAATCTGCACTAGAAGCAAATCATCTCCCGTCTTCTTCGTGAAGAGGGCGCAATCGACGAGGCCGCGCTTAAATCCTTTGGAGATGAGGTATGTACTTAGCTCCTCGTACCACTGTCTCGGAGCCTGGTGCAAACCATATAGAGCTTTGTTCAGCACGTAGACCTTATCCCGGTGGATTGGGTCCTCAAAGCCTGGTGGCTGCCCGACATAAACCTCTTCCTTGACTTTCCCGTACAGAAATGCGCTCTTAACGTCCATTTGATAAACTTTGAATTTCTTGTATGAAGCAAACGCAAGGAACATCCGAATAGCTTCAATCCGTGCTACCGGTGCATAGATTTCGTTATAATCAATCCCTTCGATTTGATGGAAACCCTGCACGACCAATCTGGCTTTGTTACGAACAATAACCCCACGATCATCCTTCTTGCACTTAAACACCCATTTAGTGCCTATTTTCTTCCTTCCCGGCGGCAAATCCGTGAGCGTCCAAACCCCCAATTTCTGGAATTGTAATAACTCCTCCTGCATAGCTTCAACCCAAGCATCTTCGTTCAAAGCGTCCTTGTATGTCCTTGGCTCTACCTGCGACACCTAACACGCAAACGACCAATCATTTTGACTACCAGATTTTTGAATTTTGGCATATAATGCTAAAGCACCAAAACTCTCTGGCGAGTTAACGCTTCTCAGCTGCCCTCTGGTCATAACACCGCTTCCAGGATCACCGATAACTTGCTCCAGCGGGTGAATACGATGAATCCGAGATTCCGGATAATCAGGTACAGTAACTCCCGTCTGAACAGTCAAGTTTTCTACAGCATCCAGATCATGACCCGTGTTTGATGATGAAGCAACATCTGGAGTTGGAGTTGGGTTCACTGGCAGTGCCTCTGGTTCTTCTGCATGTTCAAGAATGACTTCTTCAAATTGTTCAACTTCAGATTCTGAAGAGTCTAATGAAGTTGAAGCCTCTTGAAACTCTTCTTCCTCTTGTATAGGAGCATTGGTATCATTAGAAGCGGGTAGGGGGTTCACGGTGATTGGACGCACCAACGATGAAGTCGTCGCGTTTTCACACTCGTAAAGTAATCTGATAACAGCTTCTTCAACCAAGCTATCTAGATTGAATGATTCAAAGAAATCTTTGTAATCAAACATCCAATCAGGACCCGTGCCTTGCAAATTTTGAGTATATCGTTGAACTTCCACGTTAGCCCAATCCTCCACTTGACGAGTTCGCTTGTTGAATACCCGTTTGAGCGGGGTTGCATATCCAACAAAGTATCCCTCCTCAGCTTTAGGACTAAACTTCTCACTTGGATTCAACATCGTGCATGGCGCCCCAAAAGGTTCTAGATACTCTAAGTTTGGCTTTCGTCGGTCTAACAGTTCATAAGATGTTTTACCAAACTTCTTCACTGTTAGAACCCGATTTAGTGTATAATTTGCTGCATAAATTGCCTCGTTCCAGAACATTACCGGAAGATTTGAATCAGCAAGCATTGTTCTAGCCGCTTCAATTAGAGTCCTATTCTTTCGTTCAGCAACACCGTTCTGTTGTGGGGTGTACGGAGCCGAATATTCATGATGTATCCCTTTGCTTTCACAAAGTTCATCCATCTTGGCATTTTTGAACTCCGTCCCATTGTCACTCCGAATTCTCTTTATCTTCACATTGTAGAGATTCTCCAATCGCGCGAACAAAACTTTCAAGTTGTTAAAGGTGTCACTTTTGTTTTGCAAACACATCACCCATGAAAATCTTGAGTAGTCATCAGTGACAACTAAACAATAAAGCTCTCCAAGATGACTTTTGCGCTTGACCGGTCCGAATAGATCCATGTGCAATCGCTCAAGTGGCATCTCTACAGAGTTGACTTTCTTCACTTTGTGGGACTGTTTGTGTTGCTTCCCCTTCTTACAGCTTACACACTTGTCATTCAGATGGAAATGTTTCACGTTTACTCCATCGACAAGCCCATTTCTCACAAGTTGGTTCATTTTTCTCAGATGAATGTGCCCCATTCTTCGGTGCCACATTATCGATTCTTTCTCAGTCGCTTTGGATAGAAAACATGTTATTTGCCCCTGTGATGTCATCGCCTTGGACATATCAAGAATATAGAGATTGTTGACGCGAGGTGCCATCAACATTATCCACTCCTTAGGAATTTTGAAGCCCGGTTTGAGAATATAGCAGGATTTGTCATCAAAATGCACAGTAAATTGTTTATCACATATTTGACGGACACTCAACAGATTATAATCAATCTGTTTCACATAAGATATCCGCTCAAAGCTCACTATCCCATTGCTCACGCTCCCCTCCATTGTGATATATCCACCTTTATTTCCAGCAAATGCGACATACCCTCCATTGATGTTCTTCACGTCGAACAACAACGCTAGATCCCCTGTCATGTGGCCTGAAGCTCCACTATCAACAATCCAAAGACTGCTAATAGGGCCAGCTGAAGCTCCCTGCACACAAAAAGTAAATCATTTAGTTCTTTCGGGGGACCCAAGCCTGAGTCTTGGGTCTTTGAACATCAGCTTTCAAAGAAACATTCTCATTAACATTTTCAACAACTTTTTGTTTTGGATCAATCTTTTTCTGATTGTTCAAAACAGTTTCCTTTTTCTCATTGACCTTAGAAGTAGAAGCTCTTGGAGTACCATTGGATGACCAAGATTGTTCAGACCTTTTAAGGATACGAATCTGAGATTTTGGATTCTCAGTCGGTTTCTGAACATTGTTAACAAACGTAACTTTCTTGGTTACCTTATCTGATTTAACAAATTTAGGTCCAACATTTGATTTGACAATCGGTTTTAGTGGAACCTTTTGCCTGTCAATTGTTGTGTTCACCACAGGCTTCCTCCATGATTGTTCCATAGCAATCCGATTTCTTCGATCATATTGAATTGGACGATTGTTCCTCATGTGATGAAAATTGTTTTGATTATAAAACTGTTGTTGTTGAGGAACAACTCGTCTGTGTGGTGGAACATAATGATCAATCGGTTTTCTCATGGAATTTCTCACTTCAACCTCGTGCCTTTTATGCCTTACATATGGACACTGAGCAAGTAAATGCCCTCGTTCCCCACATTTAAAGCATGCACGGTACTCTTCAAAAACATTTGGAGCATTTGGTTGAGCAAATGATCTAACAGGATATTGATCATTGTACTGTTGATTCCTCAAACTCTCAGGGAGTGGCCCTTTTGAGTAAGTAGGCTCATGAAAACCATTAGCTCTGTTATTGGGTCGAATGAACTCTGTGACATGGACCTTTGGTTCTTGAGGAACATCCAAATACAATTTCTTTAAAATTGCTGGTGGAATCTCATTTGTTCTCTCATGTTTTGGGAACCAAATGGTGCTTTCTTGCCAAATCTTTTCTATTTTAGCATAGTTAGCATTTTTGATTGGAAATTCCTCATCAGAGATGATTTTATCGGATCCTTCCATCCGATAGAATACCTTGACAGGTTTGTCACATGGTTCATTCTTAACATCTGTTTTCTTAAGGTCTTTTTTAATCACATTCTTTTCAGACTTTTTCTCACGGTGAGCATTTGCCATCGGATGCACATGTTGAGATGATGAAACTGGTTCAGTAGTAATGATGTGATTTTCTTTTGGAATTTCACATGCATTAACAGTTTGAACATTACCAGTATCATCACTCTCTGAGTCTGAATCCACACTCTCAGCAGTAACACCCTCATCATTCAAACCTAAAATCGGTCTCACATCGGAATGAGGATCACCAATACTCGAGGTATTAGATTCAATTTCCGATGATGAATCTGATTTTACCGAGCTCTCCGGTGTAACTTGGTGACAATTATGATTTTCAAAAAGCACCGGAGATGGCACAGACTTGTAATTAGTGGTTTGATCATCTATGATGTGGTCTACCACGTAAGCAATGTGCTTATAGCTTTCCAACTTTTTGTTTACTTTCTCAGCAAAGCATTTGATGGCTGCCATTTCCAACTTGGTATTTTCAATTTCATTGATATAATTGTTAATTGCCAATTGTTTTAATGATAAAGTGTTTTTCAAGTCGGAAATGTCCTTTTTGTAGCCATCTAATACCTTGTTGAAAGCATTCAACTCTTTGCGAGTAGATTGACTGTTCATGATAGCACTATCACGTTGAACACGGAGTTGTTTATTCTCCTCAGTCAATCTATCACATGTACCACAATATTTATCACTTTTAATATCAGTGCTACACTCAGAACTTACAGGTTTTGGCGGATCAGTCATGGCCATCAATGCGAAATGAGCTTCCTTTCCAGTAAAGAATTTAGAATAGTCAATCTTGGTGAAAGCATCATCAGCAATGCACGACTTCCTCGTCATCAGAAAATCCGCTTCTGCTAGCAACTGATCAATGTCATCATCTAGTGATGTAACACTTGCTTCCGTATCCGATTCACTGTCTGAATCAGAATAAACCGATTCACACTCCTCAGGAACATCAGAAACAGTATCAATCACCACTCCAGAATTAGCTTCCTCAACCTTAACCTCAACAGGTTCAGTCTCCACATCCATTTCAGCCTCAGACTCATCACTTTCACACTCAGTTTCTTTCTTTTCATCCACCGTCACCGACTCTTCAATATCAACCTTGCAAGCAACGCAAGCCACATTGCCACCAGTAGTAATTTCCTCCACTCCTATTTGCAATCCCGACCAATCAAACCTTTCATCTTGTTGAGTCACCAATGCTTGATTCTGACTCGTGTTCTGTTGTGTCTCATTCGGTGTAGTGATCGGTATAACTGTTCGGTTAGTGTTGTTAGGAGATTGGTTTTGGTTCTGGTTTGATGTGTTAGGTTGTTTGTTTTGGTTGTTGTTAGAGTTATTTTGACGGTTTTGATAATTGTTGTTGTTTTGGTAAGAAACTTGGTTTTGGTTTTGTTGTTGACGATTCTGGTAGCTTGCATTGAATGGGTTTCTATTACCTTGTTTTGGTGGCTGGGTGCATTCTCGTTTAAAGTGACCTTTTCCTCCATAGTTAAAACAAGTAACTTTCTCCTTGTTGAACCCGTAGGTTGTGTTAGGAGAAGTTCCCAAATCTGTTCTACCCGTCTTTTCAATAAACTCCGTTGCTCTTCTCATAATGCTTGCAAAAGCCCATTGGATATCAATGAGCTCCATCTCTTCCTTGTCGATCTGTGCATAGTCTTCATTGGTTAAGTTGTTATTCCCAATTTGACTAGCAACTAATCCGTTGTAAGATGAAACCATTGCAGAGACTAGTGCAATATGTTGCTGAGCAACTTCCACTGTCACATTGCCCAAGTTAGAAGTCTCCAAAACCACTGGTTGTTGATTAAGTTGAGTAACTTGGTTCATTGGTTGTTGTGATTGGCTAGCAGTGTAGAAAGCTGCTTGTTGCATTGGAGAGAATGGTGGAATGTAGGAATTGTTGTATTGTTGTTGTGGTGGTGGTGGTGTGTATGATGGTTGTGAATAGGATGAAGTTTGTGCCATGTAGTTGATGGTAGGTTTTGGTGATTCCATAACATTGGAAATGCAAGCAACATGTGGTGCAACAACTCCTGAACTTGAGTTACTAACTGAAGCTGGAGTGCCTCCAAAGTATAAGCTAGGATTCTGAGGAACCTGTGCTCTTCTAGCTTTTCTCTTCTCTTCCATTTCCTTGTTTTCCAGCTTCTGAATAAACTCTTGAATAGTCCAGTATTGGTATGCATCCTTTTCCCTAAGAACTTCCACATGCTGATCCCAGTAAGGTGGTAGAGCATCTGCAAACTTATCCACCAAATTCTTCATAGGAATCTGTATACTATAACTTGACAATTCAGTTAGCAAATGACTATATCTAGGAGTTAATTCTTTTAAAGTTTCATTTCCAATATAAGAAAAATTCTCAAACTCCTTTCTCAATTCATCCATCCTCAAACTTCTAGTCTTCTCATTCCCATCATGCCTCCTCTTAAGCACATCCCACAATTGCTTAGACGTTGTACAAGTCCCAAATTGATGCAATAGATCATTTGTGATTGCCTGAGTCAATTGGGAAAAGGCTTTCTTTTCCACAGCAAACTTCTTTTTCTCTTCCTCAGACATGCTCTCCAATGGAACTGGTTCACCTGTATTCTCCAAAACTGGTGCTGTGTAACCTTTAGCAATCATACTCCATGCCTCTGCTCCCTCCACTCCCATGCCTTCCAAGTGAATCTTGAACTTGTTCTGCCACTGATTGTATTCTTGTATCTCCATAAGCTTCGGTGGCCGATTCCCGCTACCTGAAGACAAATCATTAATCAGTGTGGAAATAGCATTTGTAGTTTGAGTGTTTACCACCGCTGCTGCTACTCCCCAGTAGTCAGGTTGTTGTGCTGGAGGTGCTACGCTTTGAGGCATCGAGCTAGTCATCGCCATGTAGTTAATCGGTTGCGAAGACTGTGTGCTCGTCTTTTGTGCTGCCACCGTCCATGGGTCCATCACTTGCTGTTGTGGTTGTGTTGTTTCTGGTCTCGGAGTAGTCGGAAAATTCCACATGGTCACGAATTTCGAAAAATTTTAACACTTAGAAAATTTTCCAAAACTAAAGTCTAGGTTCGCCCAAAATGTTTTACTTTCGTCCCTTTCTGATTCAGGTTCGCCCAAACAGTATTCACCCGAATGTAAAACTTCACCAGAATGTAAAACACCCTAACACTTTTCCACTTTCACCCAGAATATTCTAGGTTCGACCAGTAATTTTCCACGTTCGCCCGCTCGATCAATCGAATGTGAAAAATTATACCCGAAAGTGAAAAATTCAAACAAAACTTTCCAGGTTCGCCCAGAAATGACTCAGGTTCGACCAAAAACAACTCACGTTCGCCCAAAACAAGTCAGGTTCGACCACTTAGGTTCCAGGTTCGCCCATTTCAGGTTTGAAAAACGGTTACACTTTGAAAAACGGTTATTTTGATCTCTGATTTTCAAAAGTTTGTGGATTTGAATGATCTTAATCAGGTTATGATTCGGAATTGATTTGGAACAGCTTTAATTCTTGGAATTTTGAATTTTAACCACAAAATCAACTTCAAATCAATCAAAAACACTCAAAAACCATTTTCATTCAAAAACAGATGTATTTTGATCAAAATTAGGTCCAAATCAGCTCTGAGTTTATCAAATTTGTTGTTGTATGATCCGTATAGCTCTGATACCACTTTGTGAGCGAAAGATTTTGACTAAAACAGGATTAATTGATCATACAAGTTACAAAACCAGGTGCGGAAACCCTAGCTTTGAACAAACTGATAAAAACTCAAATCAAAACACAATCAATATCATTTTCAAAGCTTTTCATAGATTAACTTGTTCATAAACTTGATTACAATGACACTTTGGTTAATCTAGATCAATTACAAACACTCTCAAACAAACCTGGAACCTGACCTCAAAACACACACAACTAATAACTCTCTATAATTCACAAATACGCAAAATCTATTTATAGCCACTGCACATTCGCCCATATGCTGTGGTCGAATGTGGACTTCTTCCACATTCGCCCAGTTAAGGGTACGAACCTGTTTCTTCAGTTAAGCTCCATTTCACCTTCGCCCATTTGTCTTCTACCTTCGCCCACTTTAGCCTACATTCGTCCAGACCATTTCCACATTCTACCCATCAGCATCTCTAACATATTTTAACATCCAATCACTAGTCGCAAAACGCATCTACATGAAGCATCACAGTACACCACAAAACCATCGTTTCCATCGGGAAGTGACTGTATCGGCGCATTGCACAACTTTTGCTTTAAAACTTGAAAGGCCTCCTCTTGCTTTTCAGTCCAATCAAACTTACAGTCCTTTTGGGTTAGTAGCGTCAATGGCTGCGCTATTTTGGAAAAATTACCAATAAATCGACGGTAATATCCTGCTAAACCCAAGAATTGACGTATCTCCGAAGGAGATTTAGGCACATCCCACTCCTTGAGTGCCTTTACCTTCGCTGGGTCCACTTGAACTCCTTTCTCGTTAATGACATGACCCAAGAAATGAACTTCTCATATCCATAATTCACATTTTGAGAATTTTGCGTAAAGCCTCTCGCTTTTCAACAACTCCAAGATAAGTCTCAAGTGTTGTTCATGATCTTCTTTAGTTCGCGAATAAATAAGTATATCGTCGATGAATACTATAACGAACTTGTCTAAATAAGGTTTACAAACCCGATTAATAAGATCCATAAACACTGCTGGAGCGTTTGTTAAACCAAATGGCATTACCAAAAACTCATAATGGCCATACCGCGTTCTAAACGCCGTCTTTGGAATATCCTCCTCCACAATCTTTAATTGATGATAGCCCGATCTAAGATCAATCTTCGAATAAAATCTCGATCCTTGCAGAATAGCTTGGTCTAATGAAACCTTTATCCAACAATTCTTGTAACTGATTCGAAAGCTCTTTCATCTCTGAAGGTGCTAATCGATAAGGGACTTAGCAACTGGTGCGGCACCGGGTATAAGATCTATTCGAAATTCCAATTGCCTTGAAGGCGGCAATCCAGGAAAATCATCTGGAAAAACTTCAGGGTACTCTCTAACTACGGGAATCTCTTCTAGTTTCTTTTCCTCGGCCTTGGTGTTTAAAACACTTACTAAAAATGCCGGTAACCTTTTCGCGGAAACTTTTGTGCCTTCATTACACTAATCAACCTTGATGACTTTTTCTCAGCTTTACCATGCACAACCAAAATTTCGTTATCCGATACTGGAATACGGACTAACTTCTCGCGACATACAACTTCCGCGCGATTCTTAGATAACCAATCCATCCCTACTACTACGTCAAAACTTCCCAGCTCTACGGGCAAAAGATCTATTCTAAACACATGATTTTCGAGTTGTAAGCTACAATCTCTAACTACCTCACAGGCCTCTATAATCTTACCATTTTCCAATTCTATTGAATAGCTTTTATCTAATTCATTCGACCTTGAGCCTAGCAACGGTTCAAATTTCTTCGAAACAAAGCTCATATCGGCTCCAGTATCAAATAAAATAGATGCAAGTTGATTATTGACAAGAAACGTACCAGTCACCACTGTAGGGTCTTGACTTGTTGCGCCTGTATTCATTTCAAAAGCTCTGCCCCTTGCGTTCGTCCCTCGAAGCTTCGGGCAATCCTTATTGAAATGTCCTATAACACCACATTCATAGTAGCCCTGATCACTTCTACCCTTGTTTGGTTCATCCGGAAGTCTTACTTTGCATTTCGGGGCCGTATGTCCTTGACGACCACACTTATCACAAATTACCTTGCAATAAGCAATATGCTGAATGTTACATCTTGGACAATTCGGTGTCCCTCCTTCAGCTTTCTTGTCTTCACTGGCATTCACCGCATACAACTTTCCTGTATCACGTTTCCTATTCCCCCTTTTCTTAGACTGCCTCCTTGAATTCTCGGACCTTTTCCTTTTACGACCAGACGAAAATGTTTCCGGCTCAGCCTTCTTTTCAACCGCCTCAACGGCTTTCTTACCAATCTCACTTCTTTTGACCAATGTTCCTGCCCTAACCGCGTCATCAGTCAACGAATTTGCTAAAGATATATCACTTTGCTCTGTAGTTGGTTTTGAAGAAGACACCATTCCTCTGATCTGAGGTGACAAACCCCAAATATACCGCTCAATACGAGCATACTCAGGTGTAACCAATCTGGGAACCAATCTAGCCAACTCGTTAAACTTGGTAGTATAAGGTGCTGTTTGTTTTTTCTACAGGAAAAGGTCTGCAGTCTGCGGACCACATCTGCAGACATCTGCAGGAGAAGAGGTGGACCAAAGGTCTGCAGTCTGCAAGAGGAAGACTGTTTGTTTTTTAACTTCTACAGTTTGCTTAAATAAGCTGAAATTTAAAATAAATAGTTCTACAAAACTCTGCTTGGGGAGGAGGGAACCCGCGCGGAGGAGGGAAGGAGGAGGGGATGAACGCCGGAGGGGGAAGGAGGAGGGAAGGATGAGAGGCCGGAGGCTGGCGGCGCCAGAGCTGGGTGGGGGGTAGGGTTTGGGTGAGTGGGTTGAGAGGTGGAAGGAGATGAGGGTTTGGGTGTTATATTTGTTTTGTTTTTGTGAGAAGAGGTAAAAAGAGGTTGGTCCATGTCTGTTTGGGGAAGAGGTGGGGAAGAGGTTTTTGGGTGTGACATCTTCTAAAAAACAAACGGTCTGCTGGTCTCTTATGTCTGCCCGCGTCTGCACGGCGCAGACATAAGTGGTTAGAAGTGCTTTTTCAAAGAAAACAAACACCCCCTAAGTCTTTATCTCAGCTCCATTCATGGAAAGCGTCCAAAACTCTGCTTCAATCTTCTGCATCTCACTACGAGGATAATACTCCTTTAACAACATATCCTTCAACTCATTCCACGAAAGGCCGTACGCAGCATCTTCGCCTAATGCTTGAACTTGTGTGTTCCACCAAGTAAGCGTATCATCTTGAAAAGAACATACCGCATACTTAACTTTCTGAGTAGCAAAACAGTTACAAATCATCATGACTGACTCCATCTTTTCAATCCATTTGATAATATCCAGGGGACCTTCCGCTCCTGAAAATATACGAGGATGACATGACTGGAATTTCTTGTAAGTACATCCTTGTTCAAGGCCTCCTGTTTCATTCGAATACATCACGGTTACTATTTGATATATGATCAAAATAACAACTTCATGAAACATTAGAACCTATCTCAAGTATCCTTACCTGATGATCCTCCATTATGGACCCTTTCTCCAGATCCATGTCCTAGTGGCCCACCACTACCTAGTGCGCCTCCTCCTGGTGCGCCACCTCTTGTTGCGCCACCACCTTGACCTCTAGCCGCATTGGCATCTCGTTGGTCAAACACAAAATTCACTTGTTGTGCTTTCATCCTAGCCAACTGTTCAGGTGAAACGGGAAGTGAAGAACCTCCAGCCTCAGTACTTGCTCTCGTAGCTGGTGCCATAATCCTTTTTCTATATATTTTAGGGGTAAAATATACATAAGAAACATGTTTACGATTTTAAGAACTAATCATGTTGAGTATATAATAAAATCATTCTAAAATGACATTCATACTAACAAAATAATTCAAGGAAAACCATACACCATCAGTAATTTATGCTAAAATAATAGACAACGATCAACACATCACAAAGATAATAAGCATGAGTACTTACTTGTAACATTTGTATTTTTCGTATTTTCTGTTCTAGTCCTTGTATTCTTGTACCTTTCCTTTTTGTACCCTTGTAATCCCGAGCTTATGATCAATGGAAAAGTATTTTATCAATTGCATTTAATCTTAATCTATTTCATTTATTCTATAAATTCTACGTGACGCAAACTTTATGTAACGTCGCGTGATTTTTAATTTTCTCGTATTTTAAATTCTATATTTAACAAATTTGAAGTTTCCCTTTATTCGCTTCTTCTATGTTACTCCTACCAATTCATGACGAGACGTCATTATAATTTATCCTAATCAATTTAGGCGTCATAACAAGAAACTCATATAGTTAAGATCTTAATATATATATTTCTTTTAAATAAAACATATATATATATATATATTATAATAATACTTTAAGTTTGAAAAAAAAAGAAAAGAAAATAAAAAAAACGTGACATAAGTTTGTTAGTCACTTTGACTTTTGATAACAAAACATAACAGAATAAATATGGATCGTTCGTTTTTTTTATCTAACTCGATGACTACAGTAGCAAACTACAACCTACAATCATCCCTTAACAACCAAATTTAATCCTCAACTAATCACCTCCTAACCACCCTAATTAATGCATTAAACACCCAACCAACTCACCTCACCTATAAATACAACCCCTCTCCACTCTTTAACCTCTTGTTCATCCATAATCTCTCTAGAATCACTCTCTAATCCTCAAAGTTTTGAGCAAACTTCCTGATAACACATCAGTAAGTTTTCCAAGCTCAAACCTTCTTTCTTTTCAGTTTTTTCTTTCTCTTTTCTATCCAAAACTCTTTGGAGAATCCTCTTGAATCTTCCCCATGTTTATCCACAGAAGTGTGATAATGGTAGAGCACCTAAAAGAGGTCTCAAAGGTGTTGGTTTTCTGATTTGTTTTTATGTTCTAAGAATGTTTGTTGTGAAGGAACCAACCAAGTCTACTAACAATCTAATGTTAGAGAGATTTGTGCTATGGTATTGGGTGACAAAGGAGAGTCAAGACTCATCCACATATGTTAAATAATTAAGGTTTTCACTCAATTGACCCATAATAATATTCCCCATTAAAACTATCCGTTTTTAGCTAAGTTAATCATTTTTAGGGGTCTCCCTATCATACCGGGTGTTAGTTCCGCGTTAAACTCTAAAGCACGCAACTAGTGGACCTTAATGATTTGAGGACTCCTGTTTCTAAATTGTATTAATTTCAACAATGTTTCCTCCTAGAGAATATTATTTCACATTAATTCAAGCAACACGAGTCAAAACTAGACTTTTTAAAGTTAACTGAGTCGTCACCAACGTTCAACATAGGTAATTTATCATTATATTTCTATGGACTCTAATTATCCCTAATTAAGTCTAACACATAGCTTCTAATATTATTTTAATGATTATTACATCGTATGAGAATCACCTGGATTTTCACCGGTTGTCACAGTCTCCCTTCGTTTAAGAAATTTCGTCCTCGAAATTTTCGTCTAGCGACAGCCAATTTCGGTTTGGACGGAAATAAATGAGGATACTTCAGTTTCATTTGATCTTCTCTTTCCCAAGTGAACTTTGGTCCTCGTTTGGAATTCCACCTAACTTTCACTAACTTGATGTTGCTTCGTCTTAACTTCTGAATCTTCCAGTCTGTAACTTCGACGGGTTCCTCGACAAATCGCAATTTGTCGTCAACATTGATTTCCTCTGGCGGTATAACCAATGTCTCATCTGACAGACATTTTTCAAATTTCATACATGAAACACATTATGAACTCCCGAATGTTCTCGTGGTAACTTAAGTCGATATGCATCGGGGCCTATCCTTGCTATAATCTCAAATGGTCTAATATAGCGCGGGCTAAGCTTCCCTTGCCTACCAAACCTAATAATACCTTTCCAGGGTGAGGCTTTCAACATGACTCTATCTCTGATCTGAAACTCTAAGGGTTTCCTTCTGTTATCCGCATAGCTCTTCTGTCTATCCCTTGCTGCTTTTAACCTATCTCTGATCTGGAAAATCTTATCTGTAGTCTCTTGGATTATTTCCGGACCAGTTAAATGTTTATCACCTACCTCTGGCCAACAGAGTGGTGAACGACATTTTCTTCCATATAGAGCTTCAAATGGTGCGGCATTGATACTAGAGTGATAACTGTTATTGTAGGAAAACTCAACCAAAGGGAGGTGGGTATCCCAATTTCCTCCAAAATCAATCGCACAAGCTCGCAGCAAATCTTCCAACGTCTGAATCGTCCTTTCACTCTGACCATCTGTCTGGGGATGATAAGCAGTACTCATATCCAATCATGTTCCTAAAGCTTTGGGTAACGATTTCCAAAACCTTGATACAAATCGGCCATCACGGTCGAAAATAATCGATATCGGTACACCATGTCTAGACACGACTTCCTTCAAATAAATACGAGTCAACTTCTTAATATGATAAGTTTCTTTAATGGGTAGGAAATGTGCACATTTTGTTAATCAGTCGACAATCATCCAAATAACATCATAACCACTTGATGTTCAGGGTAACTTCGTAACGAAATCCATCGAAATACATTCCCATTTCCATTGCGGAATCTCTGGCTGTTGAAGTAATTCTGAAGGCTTCTGATACTCAGCCTTAACTTTCGCACAGGTTAAACATCTCCCAATATAGGCCGCTATTTCTCCTTTCATGTTCGGCCACCAATAACTTTCCTTCAAATCCTTATACATTTTATCAGAACCAGGGTGTACTTTGACTTATGGGCTTCGTCCATAACTAATTCACGCATACCCCCTTTAAACGGTACCCAAACATTATTCATGAAATACATTACTTCATCAACCTTTGGACTCAACTCCTTTATCATCTTATACAACCGCTCATCCTTCAATTTCTCATCTTTCAACACCTCTTGTTGTGCTTCCTTAATTTGAGTTGTAAGGCTTGTATGAATTGTCAAACCTAGTGCTCGAACACGTAAGGGCTTGACTCTCTCCTTTCTACTCAAAGCATCAACAACAACATTTGCTTTTCTAGGGTGATACTGAATCTCGCAATCATAATCGTTGAGTAATTCTACACATCTTCGCTGTCTCATATTAAGCTCTTTTTGATCAAATATATGTCATAGACTTTTATGATCCGTGAAGACTGTACACTTGGTACCATACAGATAATGTCTCCAAATCTTAAGAGCGAAAACTACAGCTCCAAGTTCCAAATCGTGCGTCGCATAATTCTTCTCATGCACTTTCAATTGCCTTGATGCGTAAGCTATCACTTTACCATTCTGCATCAAAACACAACCTAAGCCTTGATGTGAAGCATCACAGTACACCACAAAACCATCGTTTCCATCGGGAAGTGACTGTATCGGCGCATTGCACAACTTTTGCTTTAAAACTTGAAAGGCCTCCTCTTGCTTTTCAGTCCAATCAAACTTACAGTCCTTTTGGGTTAGTAGCGTCAATGGCTGCGCTATTTTGGAAAAATTACCAATAAATCGACGGTAATATCCTGCTAAACCCAAGAATTGACGTATCTCCGAAGGAGATTTAGGCACATCCCACTCCTTGAGTGCCTTTACCTTCGCTGGGTCCACTTGAACTCCTTTCTCGTTAATGACATGACCCAAGAAATGAACTTCTCATATCCATAATTCACATTTTGAGAATTTTGCGTAAAGCCTCTCGCTTTTCAACAACTCCAAGATAAGTCTCAAGTGTTGTTCATGATCTTCTTTAGTTCGCGAATAAATAAGTATATCGTCGATGAATACTATAACGAACTTGTCTAAATAAGGTTTACAAACCCGATTAATAAGATCCATAAACACTGCTGGAGCGTTTGTTAAACCAGATGGCATTACCAAAAACTCATAATGGCCATACCGCGTTCTAAACGCCGTCTTTGGAATATCCTCCTCCACAATCTTTAATTGATGATAGCCTGATCTAAGATCAATCTTCGAATAAAATCTCGATCCTTGCAGAATAGCTTGGTCTAATGAAACCTTTATCCAACAATTCTTGTAACTGATTCGAAAGCTCTTTCATCTCTGAAGGTGCTAATCGATAAGGGACTTAGCAACTGGTGCGGCACCGGGTATAAGATCTATTCGAAATTCCAATTGCCTTGAAGGCGGCAATCCAGGAAAATCATCTGGAAAAACTTCAGGGTACTCTCTAACTACGGGAATCTCTTCTAGTTTCTTTTCCTCGGCCTTGGTGTTTAAAACACTTACTAAAAATGCCGGGTAACCTTTTCGCGGAAACTTTTGTGCCTTCATTACACTAATCAACCTTGATGACTTTTTCTCAGCTTTACCATGCACAACCAAAATTTCGTTATCCGATACTGGAATACGGACTAACTACTCGTGACATACAACTTCCGCGCGATTCTTAGATAACCAATCCATCCCTACGACTACGTCAAAACTTCCCAGCTCTACGGGCAAAAGATCTATTCTAAACACATGATTTTCGAGTTGTAAGCTACAATCTCTAACTACCTCACGGGCCTCTATAATCTTACCATTTTCCAATTCTATTGAATAGCTTTTATCTAATTCATTCGACCTTGAGCCTAGCAACGGTTCAAATTTCTTCGAAACAAAGCTCATATCGGCTCCAGTATCAAATAAAATAGATGCAAGTTGATTATTGACAAGAAACGTACCAGTCACCACTGTAGGGTCTTGACTTGTTGCGCCTGTATTCATTTCAAAAGCTCTGCCCCTTGCGTTCGTCCCTCGAAGCTTCGGGCAATCCTTATTGAAATGTCCTATAACACCACATTCATAGTAGCCCTGATCACTTCTACCCTTGTTTGGTTCATCCGGAAGTCTTACTTTGCATTTCGGGGCCGTATGTCCTTGACGACCACACTTATCACAAATTACCTTGTAATAAGCAATATGCTGAATGTTACATCTTGGACAATTCGGTGTCCCTCCTTCAGCTTTCTTGTCTTCACTGGCATTCACCGCATACAACTTTCCTGTATCACGTTTCCTATTCCCCCTTTTCTTAGACTGTCTCCTTGAATTCTCGGACCTTTTCCTTTTACGACCAGACGAAAATGTTTCCGGCTCAGCCTTCTTTTCAACCGCCTCAACGGCTTTCTTACCAATCTCACTTCTTTTGACCAATGTTCCTGCCTAACCGCGTCATCAGTCAACGAATTTGCTAAAGATATATCACTTTGCTCTGTAGTTGGTTTTGAAGAAGACACCATTCCTCTGATCTGAGGTGACAAACCCCAAATATACCGCTCAATACGAGCATACTCAGGTGTAACCAATCTGGGAACCAATCTAGCCAACTCGTTAAACTTGGTAGTATAAGGTGCTGTTTGTTTTTTCTGCAGGAAAAGGTCTGCAGTCTGCGGACCACATCTGCAGACATCTGCAGGAGAAGAGGTGGACCAAAGGTCTGCAGTCTGCAAGAGGAAGACTGTTTGTTTTTTAACTTCTGCAGTTTGCTTAAATAAGCTGAAATTTAAAATAAATAGTTCTACAAAACTCTGCTTGGGGAGGAGGGAACCCGCGCGGAGGAGGGAACCCGCGCGGAGGAGGGAAGGAGGAGGGGATGAACGCCGGAGGGGGAAGGAGGAGGGAAGGATGAGAGGCCGGAGGCTGGCGGCGCCAGAGCTGGGTGGGGGTAGGGTTTGGGTGAGTGGGTTGAGAGGTGGAAGGAGATGAGGGTTTGGGTGTTATATTTGTTTTGTTTTTGTGAGAAGAGGTAAAAAGAGGTTGGTCCATGTCTGTTTGGGGAAGAGGTGGGGAAGAGGTTTTTGGGTGTGACATCTTCTAAAAAACAAACGGTCTGCTGGTCTCTTATGTCTGCCCGCGTCTGCACGGCGCAGACATAAGTGGTTAGAAGTGCTTTTTCAAAGAAAACAAACACCCCCTAAGTCTTTATCTCAGCTCCATTCATGGAAAGCGTCCAAAACTCTGCTTCAATCTTCTGCATCTCACTACGAGGATAATACTCCTTTAACAACATATCCTTCAACTCATTCCACGAAAGGCCGTACGCAGCATCTTCGCCTAATGCTTGAACTTGTGTGTTCCACCAAGTAAGCGTATCATCTTGAAAAGAACATACCGCATACTTAACTTTCTGAGTAGCAAAACAGTTACAAATCATCATGACTGACTCCATCTTTTCAATCCATTTGATAATATCCAGGGGACCTTCCGCTCCTGAAACTATACGAGGATGACATGACTGGAATTTCTTGTAAGTACATCCTTGTTCAAGGCCTCCTGTTTCATTCGAATACATCACGGTTACTATTTGATATATGATCAAAATAACAACTTCATGAAACATTAGAACCTATCTCAAGTATCCTTACCTGATGATCCTCCATTATGGACCCTTTCTCCAGATCCATGTCCTAGTGGCCCACCACTACCTAGTGCGCCTCCTCCTGGTGTGCCACCTCTTGTTGCGCCACCACCTTGACCTCTAGCCGCATTGGCATCTCGTTGGTCAAACACAAAATTCACTTGTTGTGCTTTCATCCTAGCCAACTGTTCAGGTGAAACGGGAAGTGAAGAACCTCCAGCCTCAGTACTTGCTCTCGTAGCTGGTGCCATAATCCTTTTTCTATATATTTTAGGGGTAAAATATACATAAGAAACATGTTTACGATTTTAAGAACTAATCATGTTGAGTATATAATAAAATCATTCTAAAATGACATTCATACTAACAAAATAATTCAAGGAAAACCATACACCATCAGTAATTTATGCTAAAATAATAGACAACGATCAACACATCACAAAGATAATAAGCATGAGTACTTACTTGTAACATTTGTACTTTTCGTATTTTCTGTTCTAGTCCTTGTATTCTTGTACCTTTCCTTTTTGTACCCTTGTAATCCCGAGCTTATGATCAATGGAAAAGTATTTTATCAATTGCATTTAATCTTAATCTATTTCATTTATTCTATAAATTCTACGTGACGCAAACTTTATGTAACGTCGCGTGATTTTTAATTTTCTTGTATTTTAAATTCTATATTTAACAAATTTGAAGTTTCCCTTTATTCGCTTCTTCTATGTTACTCCTAACAATTCATGACGAGACGTCATTATAATTTATCCTAATCAATTTAGGCGTCATTACAAGAAACTCATATAGTTAAGATCTTAATATATATATTTCTTTTAAATAAAACATATATATATATTATAATAATACTTTAAGTTTGAAAAAAAAAGAAAATAAAATAAAAAAAACGTGACATAAGTTTGTTAGTCACTTTGACTTTTGATAACAAAACATAACAGAATAAATATGGATCGTTCGTTTTTTTTTTATCTAACTCGATGACTACAGTAGCAAACTACAACCTACAATCATCCCTTAACAACCAAATTTAATCCTCAACTAATCACCTCCTAACCACCCTAATTAATGCATTAAACACCCAACCAACTCACCTCACCTATAAATACAACCCCTCTCCACTCTTTAACCTCTTGTTCATCCATAATCTCTCTAGAATCACTCTCTAATCCTCAAAGTTTTGAGCAAACTTCCTGATAACACATCAGTAAGTTTTCCAAGCTCAAACCTTCTTTCTTTTCAGTTTTTTCCTTCTCTTTTCTATCCAAAACTCTTTGGAGAACCCTCTTGAATCTTCCCCATGTTTATCCTCAGAAGTGTGATAATGGTAGAGCACCTAAAAGAGGTCTCAAAGGTGTTGGTTTTCTGATTTGTTTTTTATGTTCTAAGAATGTTTGTTGTGAAGGAACCAACCAAGTCTACTAACAATCTAATGTTAGAGAGATTTGTGCTATGGTATTGGGTGACAAAGGAGAGTCAAGACTCATCCAAATCAGTCCCCAAACTTTACTTAAACTTCTTGGTTATACTATGTAATAATATAAACATATACTTTCAAGTTTCTATCTTACTACCTTATTAATAATCCTTGGAAAGTTTGTGGTTACACCCTACCTTACCAACTCTCTTGACCCTTCTTGTGCTCCGGATTCATCCACACTAGAAAGGGGAAATCCCGTGTCCAAAACCCACGTTTACCTTATAAGCGAAGTGGTTACGACATGAACTTATCAATCGGATTCACATTCCTAACCTTATACCATTCGAATCATCTATGATGATTTTGTGCTTGGTCTAACTTATTCTCATGACCATCCGGATTGCCTTAAAGGCGATTTGTGTTTTGGTTTGCCTAAAAGGCTTGCATGAATCTCTTGAACCTATAATCTAAAACTAGAACCTAAGACTCTAATTCTTAATTCTAGTTAATCGGAGCTAAAGCTTAACCTTCCAAGACTTATCTTTGGAACTATATCAAGACGCACCCAAAGGTGAATCATACTTGTCTCCCTTTCTTTTATCACTTTTGGGACCAACATGTATCGTATGCAAAACGCACTAATTCTTTCATAAACACACATGCTCATTCTATTAAACATACTTACATGTTCCTCTCACTGCCTTAACTCACAAGGGTAAACCCTATGAGTGGGGACCAAAGCAAGAGGAAGCATTTGAAACTCTTAAGCTGAAACTCTGTGAAGCTCCTATCATGTCTCTCCCTGATGGTAATGATGACTTCGTGGTCTATTGTGATGCATCAAACCAAGGTCTTGGTTGTGTTCTCATGCAACGAGGCAATGTTATTGCTTATGCGTCTAGACAACTCAAGACTCACGAAAAGAATTATACCACCCATGATCTTGAATTGGGCGCTGTCGTCTTTGCTCTTAAGATTTGGAGACACTATCTTTATGGAACCAAATGCGTGGTTTTCACGGACCACAAAAGTCTCCAACATGTCTTCGATCAGAAAAATCTTAACATGAGGCAACGGCGTTGGGTTGAGTTACTTAACGACTATGATTGTGAAATTCGCTACCATCCTGGCAAAGCGAATGTTGTGGCTGACGCACTCAGTCGTAAAGAGCGTATCAAACTTCATTGTGCGAGAGTTGGTACTGATCTTCAGGATCGTATCCTTCAGGCTCAACATACTTCAGTCACCCAAGGTAACATGTACGAAGAAATGTCTTGTGGTGCTGAGACTCAACTTGAAACCAAACCTGATGGCCTACTCTATTTTCTTAATCGACTCTGGATCCCCGACCGTGATGATCTTCGTACCTTTCTTATGAACGAGGCTCATAAGTCTCGTTATTCTATTCATCCTGGAGCTGACAAGATGTACCAAGATCTTCGTTATTCATATTGGTGGCATGGTATGAAGAAAGATATTGCTCTTTTCGTTGCAAAATGCCTCACTTGTTCAAAGGTGAAGGCTGAACATCAACGACCCTTTGGTATGCTCGAACAACCAGAAATTCCTGTATGGAAATGGGAGAGCATAGCAATGGACTTCATCACTAAACTTCCTCGTACACCCAAAGGTTTTGACAACATTTGGGTAATCGTCGACCGTTTGACCAAGTCAGCCCATTTCTTACCTATTCGCGAGTAGTATTCTGTGGAAAGGTTAGCAAACATGTACGTAAGTGAAATCGTATGTCGTCATGGTATACCTTTGGACATTATCTCTGATCGTGATGGTCGTTTCACCTCTCACTTTTGGAATTCCTTACAAGACGCTTTGGGTACCAAGTTGAACCTGAGTACTGCTTATCACCCTCAAACAGATGGTCAGACTGAACGGACCATCTAGACACTTGAGGATATGCTCAGGGCATGTGTCATCGATTTTGGTGGCGCATGGGATTCTCATCTTCCTTTGGTCGAGTTTTCATACAACAACAGTTATCATGCCAGCATTAACATGGCTCCTTTCGAGGCACTCTATGGTCGTAAATGTCGTTCACCTGTCTGTTGGACTGAGGTTGGTGAAGCCCAGATTACTGGACCCGAACTGATCCAGGAAACCACAGATAAAATCAAACTCATTCAGGATAATCTTCTCAAGGCTAGAAGTCGTCAGAAGAGCTATGCTGATAAACGTCGTAAGCCCTTGGAATTTCAAGTCGGGGACCTTGTACTTCTTAAGGTATCCCCTTGGAAGGGAGTGATTCGCTTCGGTAGAAAGGGAAAACTAGTTCCTCGATACGTAGGCCCATTCAAAGTCCTTGACAGGATTGGAAAAGTGGCTTACAAACTTGATCTTCCACCTGAGCTAAGCAATGTTCACCCAACTTTTCATGTTTCGAATCTCAAGAAATGCTTAGCAGATGAGAACCTCCATGTCCCTCTTGAAGATGTGCAGATCGATGAAACTATGCACATTGTTGAGAAACCCGTCGAGATCGTAGATACTGGAGTCAAGAAACTCAAGCGCAGCCGCATGCCGATCGTTAAGGTTCGTTGGGAATCTAAACGAGGTCCGGAGTTCACTTGGGAACGCAAAGACCAGATGAAGTCTAAATACCCACATCTTTTTCCACCAGACTCTCCAACTCCAACTTCGGGACGAAGTTCCTAAATGTAGGGAGACTGTAACATTTCGCATTTAAATACTTGTACGTTACGATTATTTTGAATGAAACGTCAAGTTTCATCAATTACCGCCTTTTAAAATATTTTTGTGACGCATTTGGACCCCTAATACAATACTATATATATACATATATATATATATATATTATGCATAATTATGTGGAATTATTATCAAAAAATAAATGGCTTGGGCCGGGATTCGAACCCGAGCCCACAGCCGGGTCAACAACATAGGCAACACAACCAGCTAGTCTACACAACACGTTTGGTTATTCTCCAACACGCTTTAATTATATTATGTATTGGATTATCAACAGTTGACTTAGAAAGTCAACTGTGATGAACGAATTGCCTTAATTAACACATTCAGACGCGTCTTTGATCCTGATATGGTATGATTGAATGATTGTCTGACTATTACGCGTCAATTACACGATCAATTGTCAACAAATCGTTCCCAAATCGTGTCAATCAACGCGTCATCACCATTAAACGAGTCAACTTACCAATTCGTCAATCCAAACCCTCACCCTATAAATTGAACCTCCCAATTCATTCTAAACTCGCCGAAACATCTCTCTCTATCTTTAATTTCTGTTTTTAAATAATCTTTCGAAGCATTTGAGTTCGTGTTTGACTATTCTGTTGACCGGACATATAAACGCGATTCGTTTTTGTAAGTTCTTTATTATTGATGGGTTTTGTTCATCGGTCTATACACAACAATAACCCTATGTTCAATTGGGTTATTGTTGTGTAAATCGTATTATTGTTAGGCTAGGGCTCGTATGAACTCGAATTGGGGAAGAACACCATCGCAGACCCGTGTATTTAATTAAAACAAAAAGAAATCAAACACAACCACTGATCTAAATCAAGTGGTTGTGCCTGTTGTTTGCGAGCCAAAGCACACGGGTTCGAGTCCCACAATCAGCGGTTTTTATCTTTTTCTTTTAAAAAGGTTCTAAATCAGATTTCACATATACAATATAATCAATTACAAGTTTAGTTTAATCGTTCTCAAGGTCCAGCCCAGTTGGTGGCTGGGCTTGTGATTTAAAACCCCGACCCGGGTTTGACGCGGGTTCGATTCTTGGCATCAACAAAACATTTTTTTTTCATTTAAGCTTATATATACATTCTCTTATAAATTTTAAAATTAGTTTTAAAATACTAAAACTACTTTATAAATTCTACAAAAATTATTTTATGTTATTCTAGTAGAAAAGTTTAACATACAATTTTTAGTTTTCCAAAAATTATTTATTTAATAAATATAATAAAAAATTCAAGTTTATTCTATTTTATTTATAAAATTCTATAAAAATATCAAAACAATTATATAAATTTCCACAAAAATTATTCTGAGTTTATATAACATTAAACTTTTCTGAAATGATTTTTATTTCTGAAAAATCATTTATTTAATATTTTTAATCAATTTTTGTTAGTTTTAATCATAAATAAATCATAATAAATTCATTTTCAATATTTTTGCACCAAAATTTTATATAAATTATTTCTATTTATTTGGAACAGAAATACAATTTTTAAATTAATAATTCTGTAATTTTAATATTTTAAATATTAAAATTATATTTTGACAATTTGAGATAAATAGATTTAATATTCTATTTTTAAGAAAATAATTTTATAAAAATTATTTTCATACTTAAGACTTTATATTGTGGTCATCTTTAATTTAAAATTTTCAAAAAGACTTTTGTTTATTTAATTATCAAATTTCTCTTATTTATTAAACATTTTATTTATTAATCAAACAAATACTTATCCCCAATTCGAAACCCTAGAATATACTTGTAGACTAGATAGACTTAGACTTATTTGTTACCTTATACATAGGGTAATACTTGGCAACTTTGGGCTACACTTATACTTTTCTCGAGACTTAATTCTTTGCTAAGGTGAGTTTACGTAACCATGTTTATGCAAGTCTTCATACTTGCAACATTATACTTAAGCAATTATACATACATGTCTAGTTGTAAACTTTAATGCCTCATGATTTAGACAACAACAACAATTTCAACAAGTTTCAACAATACATAATCATTAGCTATGGCCAAGTCGGCGATACTCAATAATAGATCTATTGGATTGACAATCCCACCTAGATTCGTTGACCATCTTTTATGGGGAGCGCGGGTGATTGTTATCGTTCCAACATATTATTAAGGTGAACCGTGGATGACGGGATGGACCTAAACTAGTCGGAGGTTTGATTATGTCGATTCAACATTTCATGTTTATTCATGTAGACTTAAACTTACGATAGACATATGAATTGCTAAACTTTTATTCTTAAACTTAATTGCTTGACATGGCTTATGTATTCTCACCAACTTCTAGTTGACCCCCCCCCCCCCATTTTTACAACTCAACAGGAAATAATGATGCGTGAAGATTAGAGTGTTAGCATGAGAAGACAAACTGAAGTTTATGCTCATTTGGTTATTTTGATGTATTAGATTTCCATTTAAAACTCATTATGTACTTTCCCTTTTGGATATTTGCACTTTAAATTAATTTCAATTAAAACTTGATTACCATGTGCTACTGTATACTCATTCTTACGTGACACCTCGATGTTTCCGCCATCGGTTGGGGTGTTACAGATTGGTATCAGAGCCTTGGTTATAGGGAATTAGGTTATTAGAAAATAATCTAGACTATAACCTTAGGGACTTAAACAGTACTTTCTTCTCTTACTTGTAACCCTAATTGCTTCCTTAATCTTATCCCTATCCTATACCTTATACAACCCTAAGCCTACAAGTGACTACTCTTATTCATCTGCTGCAATCCTGATCCACCATTAGATTAATAGGACAAAATCCTCAGGTTTAACCTGAACCACCTTGAGATCTCGTCGAAGTTTTAGATTTTAATAACGAACACGTGCAATCTGGAAGGGTGAACGCCTGTATTCTGAGTCTTCTGTCTAGGCTGGCATTGCGCATATATCCCAATCAGACGAGGGACCCGGATGCCTACCTGGGAATTCTCGGGATGAGTGTTCACTTATAGGCTAAAGCCTGTCTTCATTATGTTATTAGAATCTAGAATCTTTGATAAGTCAACGTTTTCGTTTATTCGGTTTAATTAATGAATAAATGATTACATTCCTTATATAACCTCATTCATTTCATTGTGTCTCTTACAGATCATGCCTCCACGTCGCAGCACTCGCAATAGCAATGGTGAGAACCACGAGGAAGGTGGCGACAACCATAACCATAACCACGACGCTAACCACAACAACAACAATAACAACAATAATGGCGTTGATGCTCAACTGGCTGCGATCATTTCTCAACAAATGGCACAACAGATCGCGACTCTGGTTCCTAACTTACTGGCTCAAGTCATCCAGATAAACGGAAACGGCAACGGCAACGGCAACGGAAACGGTAATGGAAACCACCATGGAAACGGGAATGGAAACGGGAATGGTCTCCCAGCTTGCACTCTTAAGCACTTTAATACCTGTAATCCCCCTAAGTTCAGTGGAGAAGAAGGAGCTACGGGTCTTCTACAATGGTTTGAGGGTATGGAGAATACCTTCATTAACAGTGAGTGTCCCGATAACTTTAAGGTTCGTTACGCCATGAGTGTTCTTCACAAACGAGCACTCACTTGGTGGAATGAGGAAAAGCGCACTCGAGGAACCGAAGCTGCACTAGCTATGACCTGGGATCAAGTCAAGGAGGTTATAAAAGATGAGTTCTGTCCCCGCAACGAGATTAAGAAATTGGAAGACGAGTTCCACACCCTTGCTCAAGATAGTGGGGAAAACCTTGCTTACAATACCCGCTTTCACGAGCTCAGTTTGTTACTGCCCCATAAAGTTACTCCCTTACCTATAGCCATCGAGAAGTATATCGGTGGTCTGCCCATGCAAATCCAGGACATAGTATGGGGAAGGAATCCTGCCACCTTGGAGGAAGCCAAACGTCTGGCGGCTACTCTCACCGATAATCATGTAAAGAACGGTACTCTCTTCCGCAAGAACACCAAGAAGACTGCTGCAAAAGACACTCCTCAGCCCGCTATTGAGGTTAAACCCGAGACCTCAAGCAACAGGAAGCGCAAGGCTAGGAACTACATGGCTTCTACCACCCCACCTGCAGCACAAAACCCAGCCAAGAAGCCGTATGGCGGGAACCACCCTCTTTGCAACACTTGTCAATACCACCATCTTCCTGGCAGACCATGCCGCCAATGTAATAACTGCAAGCGGTATGGACACTACACCAATGCTTGCCAAGCCCCTGCCACCCAAAACAACCCTGCCAGAAATAATCCAGCTTCTAATGCTCAAAATGGTAGGCCTGTTCGTGGACAGTGCTATGAATGTGGAAGTACGGAACATTATAGGGATGCTTGCCCTAGACTTGGAAACCAGAACCAGAACCAGAACCAAAACCGCAACCAAAACCAGAACCGCAATCAGAACCAAGGTGCTCGAGGTCGCGCCTACAACCTCAATGCTAACCAGGCTCGTGACAACAACGAGGTGGTTAATGGTACGTTTCTCGTTAATAACCACTATGCATCCATATTATTTGATTCGGGAGCTGATAAGTCATTTGTATCACTAAAGTTTGAACCCTTACTTAACTTACCCCAAACTAACCTAGAGGAACCTTTAGTGGTAGAGGTAGCTAATGGGAAGTCTATCTCGATCGATTCTATTATTCGTAACTGTGTGTTGAACCTCGACGAACATACTTTCTCCATCGATCTCATCCCTATGCATCTTGGAAGTTTTGATGTCATAGTAGGCATGGATTGGTTGTCAACCCATTGTGCTGAAATTCTATGCTTTGAGAAAGTCATTCGCATTCCTCTCGAATCTGGTGATATTTTGAAGATCTATGGTGAGAAGCCTTGTGGCGAGCTTAAGCTCATGTCTTGTACTACTGCCCAAAAATACTTACGAAAGGGGTATACGGCTTTCTTAGCTAACGTGATAGAAAAAAAGGACAAGGGCAAAAGTATTCAAGACATCCCAATCATTCGGGACTATCAGGAAGTCTTTCCAGAGGATTTACCTGGTTTGCCTCCTGTTCGACAAGTGGAATTTAGGATTAATCTTGTTCCTGGTGCAAATCCTGTCGCCAAAGCTCCTTATCGTCTTGCACCCTCTGAGATGCAAGAACTTGCCAGTCAACTACAGGAACTTTCTGATAAAGGTTTCATTCGCCCCAATTCTTCTCCATGGGGAGCCCTGTCTTGTTCGTTAAGAAGAAAGATGGATCTCTCAGGATGTGTATCGACTATCGCGAACTCAACAAACTCACTATCAAAAATCGTTATCCCTTGCCTAGGATTGACGATCTTTTCGATCAACTTCAAGGAGCAACCCACTTCTCGAAGATTGATCTTCGTTCTGGTTATCATCAGCTTGGAGTCCAAGATGAAGATATTCCCAAGACAGCCTTTCGTACACGTTATGGTCATTATGAATTCATGGTCATGCCATTTGGGTTGACCAACGCTCCCGCAGTATTTATGGATCTAATGAATCGGGTTTGTAGACCCTACCTCGACAAATTCGTGATCGTCTTCATCGATGACATTTTGATTTACTATAAATCAAAATCCGATCACGAACAACATCTTCACTCCATTTTGGGTCTCCTAAAGAAAGAACAACTGTATGCCAAATTCTCGAAATGTGAATTTTGGCATAAGGAAGTTCAATTTTTGGGACATGTCGTTGATATGAACGGAATTCATGTTGATCCTGCAAAGATCGAGGCTGTTAAAGATTGGAGTGTTCCTAAAACACCAACTGAAGTTCGTTCCTTCCTTGGTTTGGCTGGTTATTATCGTCGATTCATTGCCAACTTCTCTAAGATCGCTGTTCCTCTCACTGCCTTAACTCACAAGGGTAAACCCTATGAGTGGGGACCAAAGCAAGAGGAAGCATTTGAAACTCTTAAGCTGAAACTCTGTGAAGCTCCTATCCTGTCTCTCCCTGATGGTAATGATGACTTCATGGTCTATTGTGATGCATCAAACCAAGGTCTTGGTTGTGTTCTCATGCAACGAGGCAAGGTTATTGCTTATGCGTCTAGACAACTCAAGACTCACGAAAAGAATTATACCACCCATGATCTTGAATTGGGCGCTGTCGTCTTTGCTCTTAAGATTTGGAGACACTATCTTTATGGAACCAAATGTGTGGTTTTCACGGACCACAGAAGTCTCCAACATGTCTTCGATCAGAAAAATCTTAACATGAGGCAACAACGTTGGGTTGAGTTACTTAACGACTATGATTGCGAAATTCGCTACCATCCTGGCAAAGCGAATGTTCTGGCTGATGCACTCAGTCGTAAAGAGCATATCAAACTTCATTGTGCGAGAGTTCGTACTGATCTTCAGGATCGTATCCTCCAAGCTCAACATACTTCAGTCACCCAAGGTAACATGTACGACGAAATGTCTTGTGGTGCTGAGACTCAACTTGAAACCAAACCTGATGGCCTACTCTATTTTCTTAATCGACTCTGGATCCCTGACCGTGATGATCTTCGTACCTTTCGTATGAACGAGGCTCATAAGTCTTGTTATTCTATTCATCCTGGAGCTGACAAGATGTACCAAGATCTTCGTTATTCGTATTGGTGGCCTGGTATGAAGAAAGATATTGCTCTTTTCGTTGCAAAATGCCTCACTTGTTCAAAGGTGAAGGCTGAACATCAACGACCATCTGGTATGCTCGAACAACCAGAAATTCCTGTATGGAAATGGGAGAGCATAGCAATGGACTTCATCACTAAACTTCCTCGTACACCCAAAGGTTTTGACAGCATTTGGGTAATCGTCGACCGTTTGACCAAGTCAGCCCATTTCTTATCTATTCGTGAGAAGTATTCTGTGGAAAGGTTAGCAAAGATGTACGTAAGTGAAATCATATGTCGTCATGGTATACCTTTGGACATTATCTCTGATCGTGATGGTCGTTTCACCTCTCACTTTTGGGATTCCTTACAAGACGCTTTGGGTACCAAGTTGAACCTGAGTACTGCTTATCACCCTCAAACAGATGGTCAGACTGAACGGACCATCCAGACACTTGAGGATATGCTCAGGGCATGTGTCATCGATTTTGGTGGCGCATGGGATTCTCATCTTCCTTTGGTCGAGTTTTCATACAACAACAGTTATCATGCCAGCATTAACATGGCTCCTTTTGAGGCACTCTATGGTCGTAAATGTCGTTCACCTGTCTGTTGGACTGAGGTTGGTGAAGCCCAGATTACTGGACCCGAACTGATCCAGGAAACCACAGATAAAATCAAACTCATTCAGGATAATCTTCTCAAGGCTAGAAGTCGTCAGAAGAGCTATGCTGATAAACGTCGTAAGCCCTTGGAATTTCAAGTCGGGGACCTTGTACTTCTTAAGGTATCCCCTTGGAAGGGAGTGATTCGCTTCGGTAGAAAGGGAAAACTAGCTCCTCGATACGTAGGCCCATTCAAAGTCCTTGACAGGATTGGAAAAGTGGCTTACACACTTGATCTTCCACCTGAGCTAAGCAATGTTCACCCAACTTTTCATGTTTCGAATCTCAAGAAATGCTTAGCAGATGAGAACCTCCATGTCCCTCTTGAAGATGTGCAGATCGATGAAACTATGCACATTGTCGAGAAACCCGTCGAGATCGTAGATACTAGAGTCATGAAACTCAAGCGCAGCCGCATTCCGATCGTTAAGGTTCGTTGGGAATCTAAACGAGGTCCGGAGTTCACTTGGGAACGCAAAGACCAGATGAAGTCTAAATACCCACATCTTTTTCCACCAGACTCTCCAACTCCAACTTCGGGACAAAGTTCCTAAATGTAGGGGAGACTGTAACATTTCGCATTTAAATACTTGTACGTTACGATTATTTTGAATGAAACGTCAAGTTTCATCAATTACCGCCTTTTAAAAATATTTTTGTGACGCATTTGGACCCCTAATACAATACTATATATATATATATATATAATGCATAATTATGTGGAATTATTATCAAAAAATAAATGGCTTGGGCCGGGATTCGAACCCGAGCCCACAGCCGGGTCAACAACACAGGAAACACAACCAGCTAGTCTACACAACACATGTAACAACCGGCAAAAATGAGGTAATTCCGTACTAATTAACTATACGTGATTAACGTAATTAAATACAATTATGTGTTGATTGTTTAACTGAGGCCTTAGAAAGATAGCAATTCCCAAATAATGCATAGGAATGCATATGTTTAATGACAAAACATGATAGGATCATGTGCGAGTAAATTTATCCGGTATGGACACTGGCGATTACCTGGTAAAAATTAAATAAGTGAAACGGATCCCGGACA
Organism: Ambrosia x helenae; assembly: GCA_030844895.1. NCBI lineage: Eukaryota > Viridiplantae > Streptophyta > Magnoliopsida > Asterales > Asteraceae > Ambrosia > Ambrosia x helenae. The sequence goes on along the minus strand of CM061231.1, from coordinate 112,458,006 downwards.
CCCGGGATATAAAATAAAACGTAATTTCACAAAATATAATGGGTTTTGGAACTCCAAAGCCATACGTGAAAGCTTGTTATACAAATCTCCCGGTAACGAATAAAGTGCGCGTACCGCACCCGATACGCGCATAACTTATAATTTCACCCGGCAAAAGCCTAAATAATTTATCAACGCTTAAACTGGACTATGTTTAAGGGTTATTAAAGGTATTTTTAATATCCGGATAACACGCGATTAAAACTCGAAAAATACCCGGACGGTACCCGAACGAGAGGAAATTAAACATAATAATAATGGGTATTATTTATCAAAGTGGACCCCACCCAAACACCCCAAGGGGGCCGGCCTAAAACCCACTCCCATAAGTAATCTTTTTGTTTTTCATTTATTAGTTAACCCATTTGTATTCTTGAGGTAATCATGGGATTAGATATGCATGGATGGTCATTGGGCAAGACTTTGAGTGTACAAAAGCAATGCCCAATCCATGGTTTTTGCAAGAAAAAAATCGGCCAATGGGCTTATGCAACCAACACAAGATCATTCATGAGATTACACTAATAATTATATAAATCTAATATAGATATTATGAAAGATTACAAGCATTTAGCAAGATCCACAAGCCATCTCTCTCTCTCTCTCTCTCTCAAAACTTACGGCCCAAACACCCTCTTATATGATCTCCAAAGATTTTTATTATCTCTCACAATCTTACTAAGATATTACACAATCTAGGTAAGATACAACTAATCTTTGAGAGATATGGAGAAGATCATATAAGGATACATACATTCATACTTGAATCAAAAAGCCAAAAATCTTCTTCTTCTTCCTTTGGCCGTAGCATATCCCCACCCCATATACACTTTCTTTTCAAATTTTACATCTCCAAATCATCTCTAAATCTTCATCTTTCAAAACCCCATTGTGTGTTTCAAGAGCTTGGAGCTTAATCACTTGGAAGAACACACTAAACCCCACTCCAATCCAAGGTTTTTGTCTTCCCTAGCCTTGAGCTAGTAGTAAGTTTTAACCTTGCTTTGATTATTAATGTTCATGTATTGTGTTCTTATGAGCAAGTTGTACATTAATGGGTAAAATGTGGTTTTGAAAACATAAGTCTTAATATGTTTTACAAGAGTAAAATGGAAGAATAATAATATGGATAGATCATGGATTTGTTATTAGTAATGTGGTATATCAAGAAAATACAAAAATATGTGAAAACACTTAAGAAGGATGATGATTTGGGCATGATTGATGAAAGAAACTTTAATGTATTAAAAGATGGTTTTAATCATCATAAAATGACTATCTAAAATATAAAATAAGATGGAATATGTTAGAAAGGCATAGATGAAAAAGTTACAAAATCAAAGTCTACTCACTTAGATGAGTGAAATTTGGATATGATGGACAAATACACCAAACACAAATATTAGTAACCTTATTTATGAAATATAAGACTATTAGAAGTGAAATAATGTAAAAATAACCAAACATGAAGAAGATGGTTCTTTAAAGTCCACTAGTTTGGAAGAAAAATGCTAACTTTGGAAGTTAGATGGAAAAACGCAACATTTATAAGTTAAGGGACTAATGTGGTAACTTTGAAAGTTGATGGACTAAAATAGATATTTTAGAAACTTTGGTCCAAAAATGCATTAACGGAAAGTTTGGTGTCAAAAGCATAAATAATGATTTTTCCAAGTATAGTTTGGTAAACACTAGTAACCTACATGTGTATTTTATGAAAAGTGTATTTTTATAAAAATGGAAGTTTATAAAAATATGGAATTATATTAACATAAGGATTTTATAAAAATAAAGGTTTTTATAAAATATTAGACAAAAGTAGAAACTTGAGAAAACTTGTACAAAAATGGATACTTTTATATAAATGGGAATATAAAAGTGTCGGGAACATTTTTGGAATATGAGTTAACAAGTTGGACTAAAAATACTAAAGTATATCTTTCCAAGTAATATGTGTTTGGAAATTAGAAGTATAAATAATATTTCTATAGAACACATATTGGAAGAAGCTTGGAAAAATTTAAACTATCGGACTTAGTTACATAAACTAACTATAGCGAATAAACGGACAAACTAGAGAAAAATGCCATTGCGGCAAAACGTGAAAATATATATATTTTAAGAAGTAAAATATATATAACATGGGTGAAAATTATATAACACTTTCCTAAGTGTTAGAGAGAATATTCGTGGGAGAAAGCATAACGTAAAGAATTAAAAACGCTAAACAACGTATGGACTTAACAAGGAAAATTTACACATTGATATATGTATACATGCTCGTCTCGACGAAATTCTAGTATATCTATTTGAATGGGAAAGTAGATATGCGAGAAGGAAAACCGAGACGAGTAGGCAAGATATATCGACGTACGTGTGAATACCGACAAGATCCTAGTATATTTATTTAAATGGGAAAATAAATGTACGGCATGGTAAGTCGAGTCAGGCGTTAAGAATATACTACCGAACGACAAGACCTTAGCATATTTATTTAAATGGGAAAATAAATATGCGGCAAAGTGAGTCGAGTCGGGTATTAAAGAATACATTATATCGAACGATACGATCCTAAGTATAATTATTTAAATGGGAAAATAATTATACGTTAGGTAGAGTCGTGTCGAGAATAATAGTATACAAGTTACAAAGAGTATTAACAAGAATAGTACATAACTCGTAAGAAAAGGGGTAGTCCATCGCCAATGAACCTAGGATACGCGTCTAATTAAACGGGAATTGGAACAACACGTGGTCGGGGAGTTGGGTGTACAACTTGCCAAGACACATGCACTATAGGTGTAGTGACTTATACGCCTAGGACGTTTGTAGGTGCGAGACCACAAAACTTGCTATCTTCCTTTTTGAGCCAAGCACAGATTCAGGTGAGTCTCACGGCCCCATTTTAAACTATTTTATGTTTTTCGGGGGAAAGATATGTTAGGGAAATGTTTGATGGGTTAAGTACTTGAGTTGTGATCGCCACTCGGGGTTGAGACCTCTCTACTATAATCATTAATTCAGGGAAATGAAACCGAAGGAATATTTGAATAGTACTATTGGTGCCTGACAAGGCCCACCCCTAATCGATAGCGTCGATTATGCATCGGCGTATGCCTGGGGTGCAGGTATTCTGAAATCAAGTCGTAGGATACCGAGTAACGACTTGGAGCGGGGCATTATTATTTGTCTTGGTTTGGTTATAGGCTCAAGTAGAATTGTAGGAACTTGCAACTCCTATAAATTGTCATAACATGGAAATTCCCAAGAGATAAAGTTTGATAAACTAAAACCTGTGAACTCACCAATATTTATATATTGACGACTTTTTAAACATATCTTTCAGGTAATTGATAGATGATGGACAACGTGGCAAGCTGGGTCGGGGGAATCTCTCATATGGGCGTCGGGTGTTTCAAAAGGGTTTCAACTTTAGTTCCCAAAGATTTGGGATATATTTGAGAAGCCACTTTAATGTATTCAAAACAATTTTTCGTTTATGTGTGAACATCAAACATGGTTTCGACGTCTTAAATAAATGATCCATTTTCTTAATTACTTATGATTTGCGTTAATCTTGGCTTTATGCTCTTGAACCGTCGCGCCACGTGTTTCCGCCATTGGCGTGGTGTGACAGAAAGTGGTATCAGAGCCAAGGTTATAGCGAATTAGTATTTTTAAAATCTAACCTATAACCGGATTTGGTTCAAAAGATGAAGCTTTCAAAACCATTGTATAAAACGCAATAAAGTAAATTATTTCGAAAGAAAAGAACATTGGGTATGAAGAGATTCCGACCGAGCTAGCCATGGGTACTAGTGCGTACTACATTAGTGTTAGAAGTTAGGAAGAATGCCTTAAATGTACGCTTAACTTTCTAATGAATAATATATAAATATTAGTACGGTTCTTTTGTCAGGGATGTCGGACGCCGAGAGTGTCGCACCGAGCTACGATAGTAGCATTCAGATTTTGCCACCCCCACCGATCGAGGTCGTAGTACTCGACCCAGAGGATCATGACATGGAGGTAGACGCCGCCATGGGAGGAGCAGACAGCGACAGCTCCGAAGAGACAGATCCCAGTGAGGACCCAGAGTGGGCCCCCGCTGGAGGAGACATGGCCGCCACAGCTGACCTACTGATGGCAGGGGCACCACAGGCCGATCTGCCTCTAGTCCCACTACCTGCCGCACCGTTACCACCCCACCCCATTCGCGCCGTCAGGGATTTCCCTGCGGACTGTGCAGGTCCCTCGAGACCCGCCCCCACACAGTCTGAGACCGTAGAGTCTCCATTCGATCGACATGCCCACGTCGATCGTGAGCCATTACCCACCCCTCACATTCCCGTTCCCCCGGGTATGAGGCTTGTGCCTCTTGCCCGAGGACATAACGGATGGATCTCAGACGACTCCGACGACGAGTCGACAGCGTCTGTGGAGCACATTGCCATACCGATTCCCCCGGCTGACCTGGAGGAGCCCGTTGCTCCGATGATGGAGGACGCCCCTGCTGCACCTACAGCCCTACTCGCTCTACCGGAGCCCGTACCACAGGATGGGCCAGCCTCTGCAGGGCACATCCTAGAGGGTAGCTCAGCCCGTAGCTCTGAGCTACACCGAGCAGGCTTGACAGCTTTCGCTACTGCGAGCCCCACTACCCCTACCACCATGATATCCGCTCCAGAGTGGGTCACTGTTACACAGCCCCTCATGGTCCCTTTGGCCGAGCTCATAGCACCTTCCTCAGCACCCATGACACTATCCATTACCACCTTTCCCATACTACCACCCCTACCCGAGATGCTTACCATACCACCACCTGCACCGTACACTGTGGGTGCAGGAGCCCCCTTTATGATACCACCACTTGCACCATATACTCTAGGTGCAGAGGACCCGTACCAGATACCACCCCACTTCACCCCTGGATTAATGGGTTTTGCTCAGCCTTTCCCATCCCTACCGATGCCAGACCTAGTCGACCCATCCCAGCCGACGTACACCGATATACCCGGGCCGTCACAGCCCCACGGGATGGCCCCATTATCCGGACCGGCCTGGTCCACGGTGATCTCGTTAGAGAGCGACTTCCGGATCCTCGCTGACACAGTACAGCGCACTGTGAGTCAGATGGATCAGCAGGCCCGTCTCATGTGGGCCCGGATCATAGACGCCAGGGATACGCTGGCACATTACGCCGAGGAGCTTCTGCGTATGGACGCACTTTGTGGGATCATCGGCGACGCGCACTTTGCGCACCGTCAGTTCCTCTACGAGCGTATTACGACCATTAGCATGTCCATCAGCATGTACGCTCCCCAGTACCAGTATCCACAGCCACCACCGCAGTAGACGGGGAGACATCCCCGATATATATGTAGTAGTAGTGACATGTTAGCATAGCAGGGATTACAACGCTAGTTTTGCATTTTTGCCCAGCCGTGCGGGGTGTGCCGGCATATGACATTATGTTTTTATTTATTTCAAACGATGTATGAGGGATGCTATCCCCATTTTGTTATTATGAACAAAGCGTTGTACTCGTATTATTGAAATTAATGAGAATCTTATTGTTATGATGGTAAAATGTGTGATTGTATGACTGTGATTGTCTGTGATTGTTATTACTTACTTTACATATTGGGATTTGCGCGATTGTGTGGTGATGATTTTATTGATTATTATGTTCATGTGATGAGTTGCTATTTATACTTGTGTATGACAATAATTGTATGAATGCCTGTCAAAGATTAACTTTAATAATTGTTATTGAAGTAAAATGGCACCAACCACAAGAAGCAACACTGGCAACGACGTGTTGCCCACGACACCCGCTGAACTTGAAACATTGGTCTCGGAGCGTATAGCTCAAGCCATCGCGGAACACGAGGCTGCTCACACCGAGAGATCGCGGGACAGGACCGGGAGTGATCAACGTGAGACCTCCCCTACTGGTAAGAGGTCTATGAATAAATGCAAAAGCAATAGGAGATTATCCTAAAGCTCCTATCCCATAATAACATACCCCCTTATTATTGCAGAAACTACCTCGCGAGAGCGTGGCTGCACATTCAAAGCCTTCCTGGACTGCAAGCCACTCAACTTTAGCGGCACTGAGGGATCCGTCGGACTAGTCAAATGGTTCGAAAAGACTGAAGCGGTAATCCGTATCAGCAGTTGTACCCCCAGACAGACCGTTATTTACTCCACGAATTTGTTCCTGGATCAAGCATTGACATGGTGGAACAGTCAGGTTCAGTCACTAGGAGACAATGCTGCATACTCCCTAACCTGGTTGGAACTAAGGGAACTCATGATTGCTGAGTACTGCCTGGCAAGTGAAGTGCAGAAATTGGAGACTGAATTCTGGAACCTCACCATGACAGGAGCAGACGTAGCGGGATACACGTCCAGATTCCACGACCTATCACGACTGGTTCCCCGTTTGGTCACCCTAGAGAGCAAGAAGATTGAAAGGTACTTATTCGGACTGGCGCCACAAATCCGCAGCATGGTCACTTCTTCCAAACCCATGACCATGCGCGAAGCCATCGACCTCGCTCTAAGCCTTACTGAGGATGCCATTCGAATGGGCACCTTGATCCGGAAGGTGTCGGGACTAAAGATTTCGGAGCCCTGTAGTGTGGAAGGTAAGAATTTGGGTTCGAACTCAGTGGTTGGGTCTAGTGATCACGGAAACAAGTCAAGGTTTGGGAAACGGAAACGTAATGACGGGAAGAAGGACGGATCATCAGGAGGTTCAAACAAGAAAGGGAAAGGGTATGTAGCCACAGGACGTGGAAACAATGGAAAACAGGGTTATCAAGGAAAGAACGAAGTAATCTGTGGTAAGTGCCGCCGTTCTGGGCACAAGACTGAAGAGTGTCGATCAGGAGCACCGAAGACCGGAGGAGCAAGACCCTGCTTCGCATGCGGGTCGCCTGATCATTGGAAGAGGGATTGCCCTAAGCTCAACAACCAAGCACGTGGACGGGCATTTGTGATCGGTGCTGGTGATGCACGACAGGACCCTAACGTGGTCACTGGTACGTTCCCTCTTAATGGTCATTATGCTTCTGTGTTATTTGATACCGGTGCCAATTTTAGCTTCGTATCTGTTGAGTTTAAAAGACTACTTGGGCTAAGAACTAGTAAGCTAGATACACCTTACTCTATAGAACTGGCTAACGGTAAAACTATAGAAACACGAGAAGTAGCGAAAGATTGTAAGTTGGATCTCTGTGGTCACGAGTTTGGTATTGACCTATTACCAGTCGTACTGGGTAGTTTTGATGTAGTCATTGGCATGGATTGGTTATCGGCACACCGTGCCGTCGTTGTTTGCAACGACAAAATGATTCAAGTTCCCCTCGCGAACGGTGAAACTCTATCGATTCAAGGGGAAAGGCGTGGGACGCCATTAAGAATTATTACGTGCATGAAGGCCCGAAAGTGTTTAAGGAAAGGTCTCATCGCATTTTTAGCGCACGTTGTAGATAAGAAGGCCGACGAGCGAAAATTGGAAGACATTCCGGTAGCCAGAGATTTTCCTGACGTATTCCCAGAAGATTTGCCGGGGTTGCCACCACCTCGACAAGTCGAGTTCCGCATTGACCTTGTTCCTGGAGCTGCTCCCGTAGCACGATCGCGATATCGCCTAGCTCCATCCGAGATGCAGGAACTATCCGGCCAACTGCAAGAATTACTGGACAAGGGTTTCATAAGACCGAGTTTCTCACCTTGGGGAGCTCCCGTCTTATTTGTGAAAAAGAAAGATGGCACCTTTCGTATGTGCATTGACTACCGAGAACTAAACAAGTTAACCATTAAAAATCGCTATCCTCTCCCCAGGATCGATGATTTATTTGATCAACTCCAAGGATCCAGCTTTTATTCCAAGATTGATCTAAGGTCCGGCTATCACCAATTGCGTATCCAAGAAGAGGATGTACCAAAAACAACGTTCAGGACTCGTTATGGGCACTATGAATTTTTGGTAATGCCATTCGGCTTAACTAACGCACCGGCCGTTTTCATGGACTTAATGAATCGCGTGTGTAAGCCGTATTTAGATAAGTTCGTCATTGTTTTTATTGATGACATCTTGATCTATTCACGCACCAGAGAAGACCACGAAAACCACCTTCGTTTAATTCTGGAGGTCCTACGTAAAGAGAAACTCTATGCTAAGTTCTCGAAATGTGACTTTTGGATTCGAGAAGTCCACTTCCTAGGCCACGTGGTGAATGAAAAAGGTATACACGTCGATCCCGCCAAGATCGAGGCAATTAAAAATTGGGACGCCCCTAGAACTCCTACCGAGGTACGACAGTTTCTTGGCCTTGCGGGTTATTACAGAAGATTCATCGAGAACTTTTCTAAGATAGCACAGTCTTTGACCATGCTAACCCAAAAGGATAAAAAGTTTGAGTGGACGGAAAAGCAAGAAACCGCATTTCAAATACTAAAGGAGAAGTTATGTGGCGCTCCAATATTGTCACTCCCCGATGGAACGGAAGATTTTGTGGTTTACTGTGACGCCTCTCATCAAGGCTTGGGTTGCGTATTGATGCAATGAGAAAAAGTGATAGCGTATGCTTCCAGGCAACTAAAGATCCACGAGAAGAATTACACTACACACGATTTGGAATTGGGAGCAGTGGTATTCGCCCTCAAAATTTGGAGACATTATTTATATAGAACTAAGTGCACAATCTTTACTGATCACAAGAGTTTACAACACATCTTTGATCAGAAGGATTTGAACATGCGACAACGGCGATGGGTCGAGTTATTAAACGATTACAATTGTGAGATAAAGTACCATCCCGGAAAGGTGAACGTTGTGGCCGACGCCTTAAGTCGCAAGGAACGGGTTAAGCCCTTGCGTGTCCGAGCCTTGGGTTTAACTATCCACACGAACCTGACTGACCGGATTCGTGAAGCTCAAATTAACGTTCTTAAACCCGAGAATGTCAAAGGTGAAAGATTGCGGAAGATGGTTGATTCACTGGAGCCAAAGGCGGATCAAACCTTGTATTTCATGAATAGAATTTGGGTACCAGTGTATGGTGGATTGCGTGAACTGGTATTGGCCGAAGCTCACAGTTCCCGATATTCGGTTCACCCCGGTGCAGACAAGATGTTCCATGATTTGAAAGAACTTTACTGGTGGCCAAATTTCAAAAGGGATATAGCAGCTTATGTTGCGCGATGCTTAACTTACGCGAAGGTCAAAGCCGAGCATCAGAGACCATCCGACTTGCTCCATTAACCGAAAATACCTGAATGGAAATGGGAGAAGATTTCCATGGATTTCATCACCAAGTTACCCAGGACAACAAGCGGCCATGACATGATCTGGGTAATTGCTGATCGATTGACGAAATCCGCACACTTCCTCCCGATTCGAGAGACGGATAAGTTGGAGAAACTGACCCGTTTATACATTAAGGAAGTGGTGTCTAAGCATGGTGTACCTATTTCCATCATCTCCGACCGAGATAGTCGTTTCACCTCAAGATTTTGGGAAAGTTTGAATGAAGCCCTCAGTACTCGCCTTGACATGAGTACCGCATATCATCCCCAAACCGATGGCCAAAGTGAACGAACCATCCAGACCTTGGAAGATATGTTACGGGCATGCGCAATCGATTTCAGCGGTAATTGGGATACACACTTGCCACTGGTGGAATTTTCGTATAACAACAGTTACCACACGAGCATTCAAGCCGCACCTTTTGAAGCTCTATATGGACGCAAGTGTAGATCTCCTCTATGTTGGGCTGAAGTTGGAGAAAAGCAACTTACCGGGCCCGAAATTGTTCAAGAGACGACGGACAAGGTCTTCTTGATAAAAGAACGTCTCAAAGCGGCCCGTGATCGGCAGAAAAGCTACGCAGATATGAGGCGAAAGCCTTTGGAATTTCAAGTCGGAGACAGGGTTCTACTAAAGGTGTCACCTTGGAAAGGTGTCGCGCGCTTTGGGAAGCGCGGAAAGCTGAACCCACGGTATGTTGGACCGTTCAAAATCCTGTCCAGAGTAGGCCCCGTGGCATACAAGCTCAAGTTACCACAGGAGCTTAACGGTGTACATGACACGTTCCACGTGTCGAATTTGAAGAAGTGCCTATCCGACGAAACTCTCATCATCCCTGCGGACGAAATCCACATTGACGACAAGTTACACTTCGTCGAAGAACCAATCGAGGTAACTGATTGGAAGGTCCAAAAATTAAGGCGCAGCAAGATCAGGTTGGTCAAAGTGCGCTGGAATGCCAAGCGTGGACCGGAGTTCACGTGGGAAAGGCTGGACCGGATGTAGCAAAAATATCCCGCCCTATTCGAGAAGACCCCTATACCAGAGAACTCGAAGTGAATTCCGGGACGGAATTCTCTTAACGGGGGGAGAATGTAACAACCGGCAAAAATGAGGTAATTCCGTACTAATTAACTATACGCGATTAACGTAATTAAATACAATTATGTGTTGATTGTTTAACTGAGGCCTTAGAAAGATAGCAATTCCCAAATAATGCATAGGAATGCATATGTTTAATGACAAAACATGATAGGATCATGTGCGAGTAAATTTATCCGGTATGGACACTGGCGATTACCTGGTAAAAATTAAATAAGCGAAACGGATCCCGGACACCCGGAATATAAAATAAAACGTAATTTCACAAAATATAATGGGTTTTGGAACTCCAAAGCCATACGTGAAAGCTTGTTATACAAATCTCCCGGTAACGAATAAAGTGCGCGTACCGCACCCGATACGCGCATAACTTATAATTTCACCCGGCAAAAGCCTAAATAATTTATCAACGCTTAAACTGGACTATGTTTAAGGGTTATTAAAGGTATTTTTAATATCCGGATAACACGCGATTAAAACTCGAAAAATACCCGGACGGTACCCGAACGAGAGGAAATTAAACATAATAATAATGGGTATTATTTAGCAAAGTGGACCCCACCCAAACACCCCAAGGGGGCCGGCCTAAAACCCACTCCCATAAGTAATCTTTTGTTTTTCATTTATTAGTTAACCCATTTGTATTCTTGAGGTAATCATGGGATTAGATATGCATGGATGGTCATTGGGCAAGATTTGAGTGTACAAAAGCAATGCCCAATCCATGGTTTTTGCAAGAAAAAAATCGGCCAATGGGCTTATGCAACCAACACAAGATCATTCATGAGATTACACTAATAATTATATAAATCTAATATAGATATTATGAAAGATTACAAGCATTTAGCAAGATCCACAAGCCATCTCTCTCTCTCTCTCAAAACTTACGGCCCCAAACACCCTCTTATATGATCTCCAAAGATTTTTATTATCTCTCACAATCTTACTAAGATATTACACAATCTAGGTAAGATACAACTAATCTTTGAGAGATATGGAGAAGATCATATAAGGATACATACATTCATACTTGAATCAAAAAGCCAAAAATCTTCTTCTTCTTCTTCCTTTGGCCGTAGCATATCCCCACCCCATATACACTTTCTTTTCAAATTTTACATCTCCAAATCATCTCTAAATCTTCATCTTTCAAAACCCCATTGTGTGTTTCAAGAGCTTGGAGCTTAATCACTTGTAAGAACACACTAAACCCCACTCCAATCCAAGGTTTTTGTCTTCCCTAGCCTTGAGCTAGTAGTAAGTTTTAACCTTGCTTTGATTATTAATGTTCATGTATTGTGTTCTTATGAGCAAGTTGTACATTAATGGGTAAAATGTGGTTTTGAAAACATAAGTCTTAATATGTTTTACAAGAGTAAAATGGAAGAATAATAATATGGATAGATCATGGATTTGTTATTAGTAATGTGGTATTTCAAGAAAATACAAAAATATGTACATACACTTAAGAAGGATGATGATTTGGGCATGATTGATGAAAGAAACTTGAATGTATTAAAAGATGGTTTTAATCATCATAAAATGACTATCTAAAATATAAAATAAGATGGAATATGTTAGAAAGGCATAGATGAAAAAGTTACAAAATCAAAGTCTACTCACTTAGATGAGTGAAATTTGGATATGATGGACAAATACACCAAACACAAATATTAGTAACCTTATTTATGAAATATAAGACTATTAGAAGTGGAATAATGTAAAAATAACCAAACATGAAGAAGATGGTTCTTTAAAGTCCACTAGTTTGGAAGAAAAATGCTAACTTTGGAAGTTAGATGGAAAAACGCAACATTTATAAGTTAAGGGACTAATGTGGTAACTTTGAAAGTTGATGGACTAAAATAGATATTTTAGAAACTTTGGTCCAAAAATGCATTAACGGAAAGTTTGGTGTCAAAAGCATAAATAATGATTTTTCCAAGTATAGTTTGGTAAACACTAGTAACCTACATGTGTATTTTATGAAAAGTGTATTTTTATAAAAATGGAAGTTTATAAAAATATGGAATTATATTAACATAAGGATTTTATAAAAATAAAGGTTTTTATAAAATATTAGACAAAAGTAGAAACTTGAGAAAACTTGTACAAAAATGGATACTTTTATATAAATGGGAATATAAAAGTGTCGGGAACATTTTTGGAATATGAGTTAACAAGTTGGACTAAAAATACTAAAGTATATCTTTCCAAGTAATATGTGTTTGGAAATTAGAAGTATAAATAATATTTCTATAGAACACATATTGGAAGAAGCTTGGAAAAATTTAAACTATCGGACTTAGTTACATAAACTAACTATAGCGAATAAACGGACAAACTAGAGAAAAATGCCATTGCGGCAAAACGTGAAAATATATATATTTTAAGAAGTAAAATATATATAACATGGGTGAAAATTATATAACACTTTCCTAAGTGTTAGAGAGAATATTCGTGGGAGAAAGCATAACGTAAAGAATTAAAAACGCTAAACAACGTATGGACTTAACAAGGAAAATTTACACATTGATATATGTATACATGCTCGTCTCGACGAAATTCTAGTATATCTATTTAAATGGGAAAGTAGATATGCGAGAAGGAAAACCGAGACGAGTAGGCAAGATATATCGACGTACGTGTGAATACCGACAAGATCCTAGTATATTTATTTAAATGGGAAAATAAATGTACGGCATGGTAAGTCGAGTCAGGCGTTAAGAATATACTACCGAACGACAAGACCTTAGCATATTTATTTAAATGGGAAAATAAATATGCGGCAAAGTGAGTCGAGTCGGGTATTAAGAATACATTATATCGAACGATACGATCCTAAGTATAATTATTTAAATGGGAAAATAATTATACGTTAGGTAGAGTCGTGTCGAGAATAATAGTATACAAGTTACAAAGAGTATTAACAAGAATAATACATAACTCGTAAGAAAAGGGGTAGTCCATCGCCAATGAACCTAGGATACGCGTCTAATTAAACGAGAATTGGAACAACACGTGGTCGGGGAGTTGGGTGTACAACTTGCCAAGATACATGCACTATAGGTGTAGTGACTTATACGCCTAGGACGTTTGTAGGTGCGAGACCACAAAACTTGCTATCTTCCTTTTTGAGCCAAGCACAGATTCAGGTGAGTCTCACGGCCCCATTTTAAACTATTTTATGTTTTTCGTGGGAAAGATATGTTAGGGAAATGTTTGACGGGTTAAGTACTTGAGTTGTGATCGCCACTCGGGGTTGAGACCTCTCTACTATAATCATTAATTCAGGGAAATGAAACCGAAGGAATATTTGAATAGTACTATTGGTGCCTGACAAGGCCCACCCCTAATCGATAGCGTCGATTATGCATCGGCGTATGCCTGGGGTGCACGTATTCTGAAATCAAGTCGTGGGATACCGAGTAACGACTTGGGGCGGGGCATTATTATTTGTCTTGGTTTGGTTATAGGCTCAAGTAGAATTGTAGGAACTTGCAACTCCTATAAATTGTCATAACATGGAAATTCCCAAGAGATAAAGTTTGATAAACTAAAACATGTGAACTCACCAATATTTATATATTGACGACTTTTTAAACATATCTTTCAGGTAATTGATAGATGATGGACAACGTGGCAAGCTGGGTCGGGGGAATCTCTCATATGGGCGTCGGGTGTTTCAAAAGGGTTTCAACTTTAGTTCTCAAAGATTTGGGATATATTTGAGAAGCCACTTTAATGTATTCAAAACAATTTTTCGTTTATGTGTGAACATCAAACATGGTTTCGACGTCTTAAATAAATGATCCATTTTCTTAATTACTTATGATTTGCGTTAATCTTGGCTTTATGCTCTTGAACCGTCGCGCCACGTGTTTCCGCCATTGGCGTGGTGTGACAACACATTTGGTTATTCTCCAACACGCTTTAATTATATTATGTATTGGTTTCTCAACAGTTGACTTAGAAAGTCAACTGTGATGAACGAATTGCCTTAATTAACACATTCAGACGCGTCTTTGATCCTGATATGGTATGATTAAATGATTGTCTAACTATTACGCATCAATACCACGATCAATTGTCAACAAATCATTCCCAAATCGTGTCAATCAACGCGTCATCACCATTAAACGAGTCAACTTACCAATTCGTCAATCCAAACCCTCACCCTATAAATTGAACCTCCCAATTCATTCTAAACTCGCCGAAACATCTCTCTCTATCTTTAATTTCTGTTTTTAAATCATCTTTCGAAGCATTTGAGTTCGTGTTTGACTATTCTGTTGACCGGACATATAAACGCGATTCGTTTTTGTAAGTTCTTTATTATTGATGGGTTTTGTTCATCGGCCTATACACAACAATAACCCTATGTTCAATTGGGTTATTGCTGTGTAAATCTTATTATTGTTAGGCTAGGGTTCGTATGAACTCGAATTGGGGAAGAACACCATCGCAGACCCGTGTATTTAATTAAAACAAAAAGAAATCAAACACAACCACTGATCTAGATCAAGTGGTTGTGTCTGTTGTTTGCGAGCCAAAGCACACGGGTTCGAGTCCCACAATCAGCGGTTTTTATCTTTTTCTTTTAAAAAGGTTCTAAATCAGATTTCACATATACAATATAATCAATTACAAGTCTAGTTTAATCGTTCTCAGGGTCCAGCCCAGTTGGTGGCTGGGCTTGTGATTTAAAACCCCGACCCGGGTTTGACGCGGCTTCGATTCTTGGCATCAACAAAACATTTTTTTTTCATTTAAGCTTATATATACATTCTCTTATAAATTTTAAAATTAGTTTTAAAATACTAAAACTACTTTATAAATTCTACAAAAATTATTTTTTGTTATTCTAGTAGAAAAGTTTAACATACAATTTTTAGTTTTCCAAAAATTATTTATTTAATATATATAATAAAAAATTCAAGTTTATTCTATTTTATTTATAAAATTCTATAAAAATATCAAAACAATTATATAAATTTCCACAAAAATTATTCTGAGTTTATATAACATTAAACTTTTCTGAAATGATTTTTATTTCTGAAAAATCATTTATTTAATATTTTAATCAATTTTTGTTAGTTTTAATCATAATAAATTCATTTTTCAATATTTTTGCACCAAAATTTTATATAAATTATTTCTATTTATTTGGAACAAAAATACAATTTTTAAATTAATAATTCTGTAATTTTAATATTTTTAAATATTAAAGTTATATTTTGACAATTTGAGATAAATAGATTTAATATTCTATTTTTTAGAAAATAATTTTATAAAAATTATTTTCATACTTAAGACTTTATATTGTGGTCATCTTTAATTTAAAATTTTCAAAAAGACTTTTGTTTATTTAATTATCAAATTTCTCTTATTTATTAAACATTTTATTTATTAATCAAATAAATACTTATCTCCAATTCGAAACCCTAGAATATACTTGTAGACTAGATAGACTTAGACTTATTTGTTACCTTATACATAGGGTAATACTTGGCAACTTTGGGGCTACACTTATACTTTTCTCGAGACTTAATTCTTTGCTAAGGTGAGTTTACGTAACCATGTTTATGCAATTCTTCATACTTGCAACATTATACTTAAGCAATTCTACATACATGTCTAGTTGTAAACTTTAATGCCTCGTGATTTAGACAACAACAACAGTTTCAACAAGTTTTAACAATACATAATCATTAGCTATGGCCAAGCCGGCGACACTCAATAATAGATCTATTGGATTGACAATCCCACCTAGATTCGTTGACCATCTTTTATGGGGAGCGCGGGTGATTGTTATCGTTCCAACGTATTATTAAGGTGAACCGTGGATGACGGGATGGACCTAAACTAGTCGGAGGTTTGATTATGTCGATTCAACATTTCATGTTTATTCATGTAGACTTAAACTTACGATAGACATATGAATTGCTAAACTTTTATTCTTAAACTTAATTGCTTGACATGGCTTATGTATTCTCACCAACTTCTAGTTGACCCCCCCCCCCCCATTTTTACAACTCAACAGGAAATAATGATGCGTGAAGATTAGAGTGTTAGCATGAGAAGACAAACTGAAGTTTATGCTCATTTGGTTATTTTGATGTATTAGATTTCCATTTAAAACTCATTATGTACTTTCCCTTTTGGATATTTGCACTTTAAATTAATTTCAATTAAAACTTGATTACCATGTGCTACTGTATACTCATTCTTATGTGACACCTCGATGTTTCCGCCATCGGTTGGGGTGTTACAGCTATAGTATGAGATTCGAGTAAATCATTCTAATTACTACGTATGTAAACCAAAACTAGTATGCTCACCAATGCTTTACGTGTTGACGGATATTTTATACATGTTGCAGGAAATGTTTGATACGGGATATTCAAGAAATCTACTTAGGATTGGACTAGAAACTCACGCTAGTTTAAGTTCTATATTTTCATGTCGTATTTCTCTTTTCATGAAAAACAATTTGTGTTCTGTTATCTTTTTAGACGATGATTATGCTATTAATGAAATTTTATCTTTAAATCATATTGTCACGAATTCTAGTGTCATGAAGTCTTTGAACAATCTATCCCAAGTCTCGCCCCAATGTATTCCGCCATCCGTTGGGGTGTGACAGATTGGTATAAGAGCCATGACTATAGGGAATTAGGAAAAATTGCCATGTTTGACCTAGACTATAGTTAAGAACCTTTTTTACCATTCCGTTTATCTTGCTTAAAATACTTGTTCTCCCTATCTTGCTTCTACTCCATTCTCTTGGTCCTTAAAATTTATCTTCGTATTTGTGGATTACTCTACACTCGAAGACGCTCGTATAACACAAACGAAAGGAAATCACCGAAATAGGCATAAAACCCTCACTTTGGTGATAACTTTCAATCCGCGTAAATTCTTTGTGTTTTTTAAACTACACCAAGATAGGAGTTGTAAGGACAAAAAGGATTGTTGAAACCTCTTTTGCTAGCCTTAGTCTAATTCCTACTTCTGCCAAAATATTCTAAGTATGAAACTACTGAAGAAAGAAGACACAAGTACTGAAGAAGGATTCAACAAGTACTGAAGAGTAAAGATCAGAAGTTCTGAAGTCAAACCAGACAAGTCAACTAAAGAACTGCTGAAGACAAACTGTTCATCAGTAGTTTGTCACTCATCAGCACTTGTAATAGAATCTTTCCACCGCCCTTATGTTTCAGTAGTTTAATAGTTTATTATTACTTTATCTTTTGTACAAGTTCCAAGACTGCAACTTGTTGCAGACTTGCTTTTGTAACAAGGTTCATGTATTTGTTTGTCTATAAATAGATGGGTTAATCCCTCTGTTTTAGTCATCGATTTTAATTGAAAACTGAAATCCTTCAGACCTTAAACTTGAAATTCCATTTCATATTCTGAGAATCTATCTGCTTATTTATTATCATATACATTCATTGCTTAGATTCTCATTAACTGTCTTTAGTTTACAAACATCCAGGGGGAGTAATAACTCCTGTTGATAGTGAAACTTTATAACTTATTCCGCTGCAAAACTGCTTTGATTAAACTTGCAATAACACATAAGTGTTCATAAGCAAGCAACTGATAAAGAGCATATTGATCCAACAATTGGTATCAGAGCGCTGGTTTATCTGATCACAAATCAATCTAACAAATTGAGAATCAGACACAGGCTCTTATTGATATTCAATATAGGATAAAAGTTCACTTTTTTCAACATCCATCACTTTGAAAGAAATTTGACAAATCAATACTCTCAAAAATGGATCCTCATAATACTGGTTCTGCCAATAAGCCTACCATGCTTGTTCGTTCAGAATATAACATATGTCAAAAAAAGGTTGGCACATACTTTGTCTCAGACCAACACTGGTTGTTGGAGATCTGTGATGTATGGTCCTCACAAACCAGTAAATATAAATCTTGAAACTAAAGTGGAAATACCTAAAGACCCAAAAGACTACACAGATGAAGATTTCCTTAAACTTGAGCTTGATGCCAAGGCTTTCTCTATGTTGGCAATGGCACTCCCAAATGAAATCTAATCTGGACTTTTACATTGTGAAAGTGCCAAAGAACTTTGGGACTGCCTAAAAGAGCAGTTTGGAGGAACTGAAGAGGTGATTGCCAACACCAGAGAAATCCTGGCTCAGCAATATGAAACATTTACTCATATTAGTGGGGAAACTTTGACACAACAGTTTGAAAGATTCTCCTCATTAATTTCTGAGTTGAAATTAAATGGTCAGACCTACACAAATGTATCTATGCTTCATAGATTTTTAAGGTCATTACTAGAAAAATGGGAAACTTACTCTATAGTGCTTAGATCTTCACCAGATTTTAACTCCTTCACTCTTACAAAATTACATGTGAGATTGCTAACTTTTGAAAGAGAAATTGATCAAAAGAAGAAGTTGCAAAATTCTAGTAAAACTACTGATGACTATGTACCAGGTAGTACAGCACTGTTGGGATAAGAGTCACCTTCTTGTCCAAATAATTTTGGATCTTTTGACCACATTGACATAACTACTGGGATCTTATCAGAAAGATCATATCTAGCTTATGACAATGATGAAAATAGTCAAACTGCTGATAACATGTGTTTTATGATGGATGACTTGAAATTTTTTAGCAGTGATGACTTAGAAGAAATGGACATTTTACACCAACTGGCCATGTTAAGCATAAAAACTAACAAATTTTACAAAAGGTCATGAAGGAAATTTCCAGGACTGAACAGTTCTACAAAAGTTGGTTTTGACAAATTTAAACTTAGATGTCACAAGTGTCAGAAGTTGGGACACTTTGCTAGAGAGTGTACAAGCTCTAGCTATAACCAACCACAGTCTGGAAATCAGTTTAACCCTAGTTATAATAGTAATAATGGAACACAGGGAAGTGCACATTTTGTACAGGCACAAGCTCCACAAATCCAATATGTGCCACAAATACAATATGTACAGATGCCTACTCAACAAATGCAGAGCCAACAACCAATGCCTTCCATTCCAGCTGCTCAACAACCTCCACAAACTCAGCAACCCTCACAAGAAAGTCTTTTCACTTCAGGGTATGTTGACTGGAGCAGTATTCCTTTTGACACAACTGAGTGCAATCCTGATGCAGACAACAAAATGTTTGACATCAACTGGGGAGAACCTGACAATGGCATAAAGAACTTTGCCTTAATGGCATTTGAGGGCTGCACCTCTAAATCTGCCTTATCTCAGGTATCAAAAGAATCTTTGACAAAACTATGCTCAAACTCATGCAAAGAATCTTTTGCTCTCATAAGAGAGACCAATGTGCATTTACAAGGCAAAGCCAATGACTCAGAGAGAAAATATAATCAAATTAAATGTGATTTAGAAAGAAAACTTGCTGCAAAATCAAAAGAAAATTCTAAATTGACAAATAAGGCTATTGAAACCCAAGCACAACTTAAAATCATGATAGAAGACCTAGGAAATGTCAGAAAAGAGCTTGCTGACACCAAGGTTGAATGTGAGAAATGGGTCGAGTCATGTAAAGGGTACCAACTGCTACTTAACAAACAAAGTGCATCAAATGTTAGGTTTGGCATAGGGTACAATCACACTGAAACACCAACTGATTTTTCTCCCAAAACTACTGATGATGGGAGAAGAATAGTTCAAAATCAAACTTCTAAAGATAAAGAATGCACATCTTTTCATGAAACTTTCTAAAAATTGAAAAAGAAAGTTCTTGAGAAATACTGATCAAATCTGACTTTAAGCCATCGGTAGTTTCATCTACATCAGGAGTTGAGAACTTGAAAACTACTGATGACCTAAATCGTATCAAAACTGTCAGAAAATTGCCTTCAACATCTCAAAATGAAAAGGAGAAGGCAACAAAATGTGAAATTTGTGGTTTGTTTAACCACAAAACAGAATTTTGTAGATACAGAAAAGGAAATCAGTATAACAAGAAAATTTCACAACTGGTTGTGGGAAAACAACTCAAAAATGAAATCTCAACCAGGCAACACCTTTTCTCAGAAAAAGATGAAATCTCAACAACAGTCTTTTCCTCAAAATTATCTTTCAATAGTTAGACCTAAATCTTTAGCAGTCTCACAAACTGCTGAGATTAAAGATCTCATGAATATGGTACAACTACTGATGACCAAATTTGATGGTGGTCCTCAAAAGGATACCACCATTGCTCTTAAAGAAAAATCCATTGCCAAAAAGACATGGATTCCTCAAACTGGTCAAGAACAAACTGTTAATGTTCTCAAGAGCAAACCCAAAGCCAAATTGGCTTGGGTTCCCAAATCTAACTAATTTGCTACTTTGTGCAGAGGGTCTCCAGAGGCTTAAATAGCATTTGGTATGTTGACAGTGGATGCTCAATGCACATGACAGGATGCTGATACCTGATAAACAATTTTATCAGTCAAAGAGAAGGATCTGTATCCTTTAAGAACAATGCCAAGGGATATGTGCTAGGCAATGGCAATGTCTCTTCAGGCAAAATACAGTTTGAAAAGGTCTATCTGGTTGAAAACCTTGAGTACAACTTGCTGAGTGTGTCACAAATATGTGATAAAGGATATTCTTCCTTTTTCACAAAGACAGCATGCAAGATCATATCACCAGAAGGCCAGAAGTTGATAGAGAAGATCATACTTTGTTGATAGCCAAAAGATGTGGCAATGTCTATGCAGTGGACATTGAAAAGGACAAAGTACTGAACAACACTGCCTGTTTCTTCTCAAGGGCATCAACTTTAGAGACTGATCTCTGGCATAGGAGACTTGGCCATGCGAACTTTAAAACCATAAATAAAGTCACTAAAATGGGCTTGGTCAGAGGTCTACCCTTAAAAGTATACTAGTGTCAAGAACACTGTGTATCCTGTTTAAAGGGAAAGCAGCATAAGTCCTCCTATAAGTCTATTGAAGAATAAAAAAAGAACTGCATGTCTTCAACTACTCCATATGGACTTATTTGGGCCAGTCAAAATCATGAGCCTTGGTAAGAAGAAGTACTGCTTAGTCATCATTGATGACTATTCAAGATTCACATGGGTCTTCTTCTTATTTTCCAAGGATGAGGCAGCTGAAATCATCAAGTTCTTCATTCTACAAGTAGAGAAACAATATTGTCTTTCTGTCAAAGCCATTAAAGTGACAATGGGATAGAGTTCAGGAACAAAACTCTGGATGAATACTGCTTGTCTAAAGGGATTATTAGACAATTCAGTGTTCCCAGAACTCCTAAACAAAATGGTGTGGTAGAAAGGAAGAACATAACACTAATTCAAGCAGCAAGAACCATGTTAGCTGATTCAGGCCTACCATTGTATTTCTGAGCTGAAGCAGTCAACACTGCATGTTATGTTCAGAATAGAGTCCTTGTCAACAAGAGACACTCCAAAATCGCCTATGAAGTTCTTCAAGGCATTAAGCCCCTTATCTCCCTTTTCAGGGGTTTTGGATGTCAATGTTTCATTCTAAACATTAAAGACTCTATTTCAAAGTTTGCTGCAAAAGTTGATTCAGGTTATTTTCTTGGTTATTCTTCCACTAGAAAAGCCTACAAGGTTTTTAATTCAAGAACCAAGATAGTAGAAGAAACACCGAATGTCAAGTTCAATGAGTCAAAACACACTCTCATTCCAGCACATCCTGTTGAACTCTTTGACCTTGACAGCTTCCATTTTGGACCTGAAAAGACTGTCACTTCATCTAAACCTATTTATTATGGTGCTCAAAGGTTTGATGATGAGGATCCTACACCATGGACTCCTAATATAGTCATTAAGTCAACTTTTAAACCATCAGAAGTTTCACAAACTTCTGATTCAACAACTCCTGATGTACAAACTCAAACATCTGTTTCAGCTCCTACAACTACTGATGATGTTCAAACAGCTGAACCAGATATTATAAACCTCAGTGGATTGTTCGAAGAAGTACAAGAGCCACCTACACCTGTCAGTGGTTTACAACAACTGATTGAACACAAGGATCATCCATTGGATCAAATCATGGGTGATATTGCATCAGGGGTTCTCACAAGAAACCAGCTTTCCAACTTTTGCTTCTTCTCAGCATTCATTTCTCAGTTGGAACCTAAGAAGTATCAAGAAGCCCTCAAAGATAACAATTGGATGCAAGCTATGCAAGAAGAGTTGCTCCAATTCAGGAAGCAACAGGTCTGGGAAATCTGTCCCTTACCACCAAACAAGCTACCAATTGGCACAAGATGGGTTTTTAGAAATAAACAAGATGAAGCTGGTATGATTATCAAGAACAAGGCAAGACTGGTGGTACAAGGTTATTCTCAAGAAGAGGGAATTGACTATGATGAAATCTTTGCTCCAGTTGCAAGACTTTAAGCCATTAGGTTATTTTTGGCTTATGCAATATCCAACAAAATTAATGTTTTTCAAATGGATGTTAAAAGTGCATTTTTGTATGGAAAAATTAAAGAGGAAGTGTATGTCTGTAAGCCACCTGGGTTTGAGGATCCTTCTCATCCTGAGTGGGTGTACAAACTTGACAAGGCTTTGTATGGCCTAAAACAGACTCCTAGAGCCTGGTATGAAACACTTTCAAACTTTTTACTCAAAAATAACTTTACAAGAGGCTCCATTGATAAAACTCTTTCATAAAACATGTTGGAAATCATGTCTTACTTGTTCAAATTTATGTTGATGATATCATATTTGGTTCAACAAACACAAAATTGTGTGATGAATTCAAGAAACTCATGCAATCAAAATTTGAGATGAGTACAATGGGGAACTGCAGTACTTTTTAGGACTGCATATTAAACAACAAACAAATGGAACTTTTATACATCAATCTAAATATGTTAAAGAATTATTGAACAAATTTTCTTTACAAGACTGTAAATCATGTTCCACTCCCATGACACCAACCACACAAGTTGAACCAGATGATCAAGGAAAACAGATAAATCAAACCATGTATAGATGTATGATAGGTTCCATTTTGTATCTAACTGCTTCTAGACCAGATATTATGTTTTCAACATGTGTTTGTGCTAGATATCAATCAGCTCCTAGGGAATCACACCTCATTGCAGTCAAAAGAATTTTCAGATATCTGAAAGGAACTCCTACACTTGGAATTTGGTATCCTGCTTCTAGCAATACCAAGTTAACAGCTTTTTCAGATAGTGACTATGCAGGGTGCAAAATGTCAAGAAAATCAACATCTGGTGGTTGTCAATTCTTGGGAAACTGTCTTGTGTCCTGGCAATCAAAGAAGCAAACATCTGTTGCAACTTCAACTGCTAAAGGTGAATATATTGCAGCTGCAAGTTGTACATCACAGATACAATGGCTCCAATATCTACTTCTTGATTATGGAATCAAAGAGACCAAGACACCATTGCTTGTAGATAGTAAATCTTCCATTAGCATCATTCAAAATCCTGTTCAGTTCTCAAAAACTAAACATGTTGAAATCAGGTATCATTTCATAAGGGAGTGCTATGAAAAAGGCAAGATTGAAGTGAAGAATGTAACAACAGCTAATCAAATAGCTGACATATTCACTAAACCCCTTGACACATCAACATTTCAGAAGTTAGTATCCATGCTTGGGATGCTAAATTTGTAAGTGTTCTTTTATTTTTCTGCACATATTTTTATTTTTCACTTACATGTGTCTGCCATAAAATTTCTGAAAATCAAAAAGAGAGAAACTACTGATGTACAAAACATCAGTATGGGGATATTTTCTGAAAAAATGATTAACTTCTGATAAAATAAACTTCAGAAGTTATGAATAAAGTGTTTATAAACATTCTCATCAGTTGTTAACAAACTACTGAAGAGAAAATAGGAACTACTGATGAAAATTGTTCTTCATCAGCAGTTTTGTCAATAAGGGTAAATCAGACATTTCCCATTTCAGAAGTTTGACCTAGGGCGGTTATAAACTTCTGATAAACACCTTTTCCATCACTTATCCTTTCAAAAAGCAAAATTCCTCCCTTCTCTCTTATAAACACTCTTAAACCCTCCCTTGCAACACAAACAAGAACACTGTTCGATCAATACACACACAAACCACATGGCTCTAATACTGAAACAGGGACACAATCAAAGAGGCTACTTTGAGAAAAATGAAGCCTGGTCCCAATACGACGAAATCATTGTTTTAGTCGTCAAATCCCAATACTTCACTGCCCTCACCATTGATCCTCCAATTCACACTAAAACTCTTAATGAGTTCTGGGCAAATGCCGAGACGGTGACAGTGAATGATCAAATTATTTCCCTTAAATCAACCATCCAAGGGAAAGTAATGGCAATCACACCGGCTACTTTTGGAATAAGACTGGGTCTGGATGATGCGGATGCACCAGATCATTTTCCCAACTCTATAATTCACTTAACCATGACAGAGTGTGGTTACCAAGGTACTCTCTCACATGCAACAATTTTTGAGAAATATTTTGTACCAAAATATAAACTTTTGTTTCATTACATCATCATGTGCTTGAGTCCTAAAACTGGATCTTATGATCAGATCCCCTCTACTTTTCAACCTATTTTTCATTCTATCGTGAATGAAACAAAATTCAGAGCATCAGGACTTTTCTTTAATGAGTTGGTGTTGCATCACCAAAATTCTAAAAAGAAGTTTTTGTTGTATCCAAGGTTCATAATGCAATGCATAATTAAAGAACTTGGAGATGAGGTGCTTGTGGGAAAAACAACTGTTTTAAATCCCTTAACCTCACAAGCATACTCAAGGCATAACAAACCGACTGCCTGGCCAGAAGATGACCAAGGGGAACAACAAACAGTCCCCATGGAACCACCATCTTCTAAACCCTCACCCAAAAAGGCCAATAAAACCAAACAACAAAAACCTAAACCCACCAACCCTAAAAGAAAGGCAGTTCAGGAACTTGAGATGCCTGTAACATCCTCTCAGTCTCATCCATGTCAAACACCCACCAAAGCACCCATTACCATTCTTTTCAAAAGAAAGAAATTTAAAAAGACAATAACTATTGATCCTTCTTTTGAAACTGCTGAACCATTACCCCAAACTACTGAACTAGAACCATCACACACAACCATTGAAATTGCCAAACTTCTCTCTGGGCTAAAAGAGACAATCCCATCAGAACATGTCATTCCCCAACAACCACATCAAACAGGGGAAGTACCATCAGAAGTTGACATGGATGTGGTTGTCATTAGCCCTATCCCAAGAGATGAGGATGAACCAAGGTTTCTAAGCCCAAACTTAGAGACTTTATGTACATTTGAGGCTGCTACTACTCATTTACCACCCAGTGGTGGATTTGAGGACATAAATAACATTGCTAAGACCTCACTTGTGGCAACTACCGATGAAGGCTTTATGCTTGAGGTAGGAAATCCTCAGAACCAAGAACCAGAGGTTCATGAGACAACTGGGTTAGGCCCAGCTCAGGATATAACTGGTACTGTCCTCATTAAGGATGTCATCAGGGATTCAGATGATTCTATTGATTTAGATGATGATTCAAATTCCACAAAACATGAATTGACTGTTACTAGTGAAGGTCCTGAATCTGGTGTTTCTAAGCTCAAAGAGCTGGTCACAACAGATCAGGTTAAAGACCACTTAATCTCTGATTCCCTAAAGTGGCATCTTCAGTACACTCTGAAGATCACCCAAAAACACCCCCCTCACTAAACATGCCTACCCAATTCCCTGGGTCATCTAGCATTGATTTGAACCACCTATGCAGCCCAGATGGTCCCTTATACCATATGATGAACACTCTCATTTCCAATCATCTCAAATCTTTCACAACTTCTTGGGAGTTGAAAACAAAAACTCAATTTGAGGTGATCAACAACAAACTAGGTGAGCTGTCCAACAAAATTGACAACAATAAAAGATAGCTTGCAAAGTTATCTGGTAGAACTTCTCAACCTGGAAGGCTTCCAGAAGTGGATGAAGCCAAAAAGGGGGAGAAGATTAAGGAACCAAGAGAGTCACTGGAAGCTAGGATAAAGGCAAGAGGGGCTCTACAAAAACAACAAGTGAAAGAAAAAGCCCAAAAAGACTTAGAAGATCAAGATATGCTTCTTTCTGGAACTGAAGTTGAAGCTGAAGCTTCCCAAGGCCTTAATGAAGAAACTTCTGAAGACTCTGAAAGTACTGAAGACAATCCTTCAGTAGTTGATACTTCAATCAACCCTTCAGCAGTTAACACTTCCAACATTCAAACTGAAGAGCCTTCTATGGCAACTGAAGACATTCCAACTCCTATTCCAAGGCCTACAACCACTCAAATGCCTGTACTAAACCCTTCTCCCATCTAAATGTCCAAAGAATTACTGGAGAAGTGTCTACTTGCAGCAAAACGAAAGGCTAAGGAAGATGAGATCTGGAATAACCTAGAAGCAAGGGAAGATTTGAGCTACAATGACAAGCTCAAAGCATATGAAGAGAAGTTGAATAAACAAGCTGCAATTGAAAGAGTTGCTGAAGACGACAAGAGACAACAATTTATGTCTTACATTACAAAGAGCAGCAAGGCTAAAGCTTATTCACTCAAAGGGCTCTCCATGGATGAGCTAACAAGAAGAGCTCAACTTGTTGCTGACAAGATTGCCACTGAAAAAGACAGAAGGGCAAAGAGAGCTGAGATAATAGATGAATTGGTAGCCAATGATTTTGGTTCAAAAGCCTCAGTGCCAAAGTGGAGAGAAGATAAATTATTTGACACATATAAAAGATTCAAGGCTGACAAGGCTGCAAATCCAGAGAAGTACAAAACTTCTGAAGTGTCAACTTCAGTAGTTAGAACTTCTGGTGCTAGACAATCAAAGCCTGCTACCAAGAAGAAGCAAGAGGACACCATAAAGAATGATTTCAAAATGGTATTGCTTGAAGGCAATACAGTTATACAAGGAGACTTTGTGATTGAAGAAAAGCCTCTGCTGACACAATTAAGGGATCCTTCAACATTTGCTTACCAAATTCAGAAGACTATAATTGATAAACTGCACACAAAGGTAATCACTGAACATCATTTACCTACCTTTGAAAGACCTAATGTGATGCAAACAGAAGAAGGAAGAGAATCCCACCTGAGGGTCACTGAAATAGAAAACATCCCTCACTCAGGAACATCCCATGGATCCAGCATGGTCCCTTACACTTTAGATTTTGACAAATCTAAAGTTCTGATAATGAAGTGGTCATTTGCTGATTCCAACTCAGTATTAGTGACAAGGAGAGATAATTCAAGCAAGGCCTTCAAATCTATGAATGAACTGAAGAAACTATCAACACAAGACTTGCTTACAATTCAACATCTTGAACCTGAACAAGGATCTCTCACAAATGAACAACTGAACCAACTGAAGACTTCCATGTTTAAAGAATCTGGAAGATACTTGAAGACATAATAAGACAATAAAGAATTAGATAAGGTTTTGGCTTCATCAATCTAGGGGGAAATTGTAAGGACAAAAAGGATTGTTGAAATCTCTTTTGCTAGCCTTATTCTAATTCCTACTTTTGCCAAAATATTCTAAGTATGAAACTACTGAAGAAAGAAGACACAAGTACTGAAGAAGGATTCAACAAGTACTGAAGAGTAAAGATCAGAAGTTCTGAAGTCAAACCAGACAAGTCAACTGAAGAACTGCTGAAGACAAACTACTCATCAGTAGTTTGTCACTCATCAACACTTGTAATAGAATCTTTCCACCGCCCTTATGTTTCAGTAGTTTAATAGTTTATTATTACTTTATTTTTTGTACAAGTTCCAAGACTGCAACTTGTTGCAGACTTGCTTTTATAACAAGGTTCATGTATTTGTTTGTCTATATATAGATGGATTAATCCCTCTGTTTTAGACATCGATTTTAATTGAAAACTGAAATCCTTCAGAGCTTAAACTTGAAATTCCATTTCATATTCTGAGAATCTATTTGCTTATTTTTTGGTCATATACATTCATTGCTTAGATTCTCATTAACTGTCTTTAGTTTACAAACATCCAGGGGGAGTAATAACTCCTGTTGATAGTGAAACTTTATAACTTATTCCGCTGCAAAACTGCTTTGATTAAACTTGCAAAAACACATAAGTGTTCATAAGCAAGCAACTGATAAAGAGCATACTGATCCAACAGGAGTGATATCCTCACCTTGGTGGAAATTTCACAATTCTCGTTCTAGTGGACACTTACCAATCGAAGGTTAGAATTAATTTTCTTACCACGTTGGACAAAGTGTACAAACCACACTCAAAGAAACGGCCTCGCTAAGATAGGAGTGAAATCCGCAACTTAGTGACTAGTTTCAATCCTTGATATATATTTTTTTTAAATCTCGCCAAAGTCTCAAATTTACTAATGACAAGAAACATGTAGTAACTGGAAGGGTGAATACCGTTAACCGAAAGTTTCGACGAGAGTATTTCCACCTATTAGGCCAAAGCATGTTTTCAAAATCAAAGGTAAATTCGAACCAGTTTGGTTAGTCTTAGTTCCATTCTGGAACACTCCAATTGCTTTCTTAAAACAAGCCTCTCATTTTATGTTAATATTATTTTCAATGTTGTTTTCATGCTATGTTTTCACTACATATATTCGATTTATTTTTTTTACTACTCGCTAAGGCTCTCAAGACTCGCATCTCAAGTACTATAGCAATCTCCAAACAATACTAATAATCGCAAACCAACATTAATCAAGCTTCTTTATATTGTCCAAATGCACTATACTTGCTTATACTTATGTGTTATGCTTTATACACAATGTGAAACTACATGCTACTTGAACTATTTGACACTATGTGCTTTGTATGCTTAATTCACTTCTAAAAACAAAGACAAAATGAAATCTTTATACAAATAAACCATTGATCAAAGCTCATAATCCCTTTTTGTTTATCCCTTAGATGTTTTCCATGTCCAACCAAAGAAGCTCAAAACAAAGCACCAACAAGAAAATGCTCTCTTTTATGGCCAAGCAAATGGCCAAGGTCATACCCGAAGTGGTTAGCAAAATCCAAGCCTCCGCAAGCCCACATGGTTCTGTTAACTCAAAAGCCGAATCCTCCAAAACTACCTCATTCACCTTTAAGCAATTCAACCTACATCGACCCGACTCTTTCACGGGAAACGATGGTTTTTATCGCTATGCTCGAATGGTTCGACCACATCGAGCTAGTTTTCATCAATAGCGAATGCACCGAGGATCTCCGCACTCGTCACGCCACTAGTGTCTTCAAATCAAGGGCACTCGAGTGGTGGAAAAGCGAGAGAGCCACCCGTGGAAACGAAGCCGCTTTAGCTCTGCCGTGGGAGGAACTCAAGAAACTCATGATTGAGGAGTTCTGCCCCGCGCAAGAGATTGAGCGACTCAAAGATGAGTTTTGGAAACTCAAGCAAAACAGTGGTGATAACCCAACCTATACCAATCGTTTCAAGCAACTCCTTGTCCTTGTACGTCACCAATTCAACACCACTAAAAGAATCATAGCTAAGTATCTCAAAGGCTTCCCAACGAGTGTTCGTGATATCGTTGAAGGAGCCGAACCCACCACCCTAGAAAGAGCCATTCGTTTAGCTTCCAAAATCTCGGATAACCAAGTGAAAGATGGAACCTTAACTATCCCAAACACCACCACCAAAACCGTCAATCAAACCACCACCATTCCCACCGACAAACCAAAGGAAGCCAAAACCCCATCAACCCATAGCAATAACCGCAAACGCAAATCCCGAAACCAAAACTATGTCGTCACCATTCCATCCACCGAAGCTCAAGCTCCAACTCCTTTTAATCAAGTGCCTACCCGAAAACCTTACACCGGTCCATTCCCAAAGTGTAACACGTGCCTATTTCATCACCTACCAACCTCTACTTGCCGTTTCTGTACCAATTGTAACCGCTATGGGCACCTTGTCCAAACATGCAAAACCGGCCATAGAACCCAAAACAACCAACCTCAAGTTGTCAACCAACCCCGAGCTGCTCACCAACCTCCTCTAGCTATCGGCAATGGCCGTGCATGTTATAAGTGTGGTGATCCTAACCATTTTGCTCCTCAATGTACCCGCAATAACCCAGCTCAAGCTCAAGTTCTGGCTCAAAATCAACCACCAAGGGGTCGCGCTTTCAACCTCAATGTGGCCCAAGCTTAAAATGAAAATGATGTTGTGAACGGTACGTTCCTTCTTAATGGATCTTATGCTTCTATACTCTTTGATATTGGTGCGGATAAGAGTTTTGTGTCTCTAGAATTTGAACCTCTACTTGCTTATGCACGATCTAAATTATCGGAACCTTTCACCGTTAAAGTCACAAATGGTGAACCCATCTCTATTGATTTCATTATCAAAAACTGCACCTTAAATCTTAATGACCATGATTTCTCCATAGATCTAAATCCTATGCAATTGGGAAGCTTTGACATCATAGTAGACATGGATTGGCTTGCAAAACATCGTGCCGAAGTCGTTTGTTTCGAAAAATTCATCCGTATACCACTTCCTAGTGGTGACACTTTACAAATCTATGGTGAGAAACCCTCAAAAGGACTCAAGCTCATGTCTTGGTCCAAATCTTGAAAGTATCTCCGTAAGGAATATGTTGCATTCTTGGCTCATGTGGTAACAACCAAAGACAAGGAAAAAGGCATAAAAGAGATACCTGTCATTTGTGACTTTCCCGAGGTCTTTCCCGAAGATCTACCCGGTCTTTCTCCTGCTCGTTCTATTGAATTTCGCATTGACCTCATACCTGGTGCTACACCTGTTGCAAAAGCGCCATATCGTCTTGCACCTTCCGAGATGCAAGAACATGCTAGTCAACTCCAAGTACTGCTCGAAAAAGGCTTCATACGCCTGAGTACTTCTCCATGGGGTGCTCCTGTTTTGTTTGTTAAAAAGAAAGACGGATCTTTCCGTATGTGCATCGATTATCGTGAGCTTAACAAGCTTACTTTCAAGAACCGATATCCTCTTCCACGCATTGATGATCTCTTTGACCAACTCCAAGGAGCTACTTGTTTCTCAAAAATCGATCTTCGTTCGGGATACCATCAACTTCAAATCCACGAAGAAGATATTCCAAAAACCGCCTTTCGCACAAGATATGGTCACTACGAGTTCATGGTGATGCCTTTCGGTTTAACCAATGCACCCGCAGTATTCACGGACCTAATGAATCGAGTGTGTAAACCTTATTTGGATCGTTTTGTTATTGTCTTCATTGATGACATTTTGATCTATTCCAAATCCGAAGACGACCATAAACGACATCTCCGTTTGATTCTAGAACTCTTACGTGCCGAACGAATTTATGCCAAGTTCTCTAAATGCGAATTTTGGTTAAAAGAAGTTCAATTCCTTAGGCACATTGTAAATGAAAAAGGCATTCATGTTGATCTTGCCAAAATCGAAGCTGTCAAGAATTGGATTGCACCAAAATCTCCTACCGAAGTTCGTTCTTTTCTAGGATAGGCGGGTTACTACCGTCGGTTCATCTTCAACTTTTCCAAAATTGCTACACCTCTCACCGCTTTGACCCAAAAGTCAAAACCTTTTATTTGGGGTCCTAAATAAGAAGAAGCCTTTCAAACCCTCAAGGACATGCTTTGTGATGCTCCTATTCTAGCTCTTCCCGAGGGGAATGAAGTTTTCGTGGTTTATTGTGATTCATCGAATTAAGGTCTTGGTTGCGTTCTTATGCAACGAGGCAAAGTCATCGCCTATGCATCAAGGCAACTCAAAATCCACGAGAAGAACTACACTACTCACGATCTCAAACTTGGTGCCGTGGTTTTTGCCTTAAAAATCTGGAGACATTACCTCTATGGTACGAAATATGTTGTTTTTACCGACCACAAAAGCCTCCAACACATATTTAATCAAAAAGATCTTAACATGCGACAACGACAATGGGTCGAATTATTAAATGACTACGACTGTGAAATTCGCTATCATCCTGGTAAAGCGAATGTAGTACCTGATGCTCTTAGTCAAAAAGGTCTTGCAGTTCTATGCAACATCCGAGAAACCGACCATCTTCGTAGCTCTCAATTTCAAAATGATCTCTTCAATCGCATTCGAGATGCTCAGTACACGTCGGTCAATGAAAATACTCTATATGAAGAAATGTCTTGTGGTGCCGAGTTACACTTGGAATCCAAGGCAAATGGGATTCTTTATTATCTTGATCGTATTTGGGTTCCAAACCGTAATGACCTTCATACTCTTATAAAGAATGAGGAGCATAAATCCCGATACTCCATTCATCCCAGTGCGGATAAAATGTATCAAGATATCCGTCGCAATTATTGGTGGCCCGGTATGAAAAAGGACATTGCTCTCTTTGTGTCCAAGTGTCTCACTTGCTCCAAAGTAAAAGCCGAGCACCAACGACCGTCGGGTTTGCTTGAACAGCCCGAAGTCCCATGTGGAAATGGAAAAGAATTGCTATGGATTTTATTACCAAACTCCCTCGAACATCATCCGGTCATGATAGCATTTGGGTAGTCATTGATCGTTTGACCAAGTCAGCTCACTTCCTCCCCATTCGTGAAGATTACAAAGTGGAGAAGCTAGCCCATATCCACACCAAGGAAATCATTTGTCGTCATGGTATTCCTCTTGACATCATCTCAGACCGTGATGGTCGATTCACCCCCATCTTTGGGAAACATTTCAGGTTACCATGGGCACTCAGCTTAATCTTAGTACAGCTTTTCATCCTCAATCTGATGGTCAAACTAAACGTACGATCCAGACCCTCGAGGATATGCTTCGGTCTTGTATAATCGACTTTGGTGGAAATTGGGATGCTCATCTACCATTGGTCGAGTTCTCTTACAATAATAGTTACCATACCATCATCCAAATGGCTCCATTCGAAGCTCTCTATGGCCGAAAGTGTCGTTCTCCAATATGTTGGCACGAGATTGGTGAAGCACAACTCACTGGTCCTGAAATCATCCAAGAAACGACCAACAAAATCATCCAGATCCGTGATAATCTGTTAGCTACTCGAAGCCATCAGAAAAGCTATGCTGACAAGCGGCGAAAGCCCCTTGAATTCAATTTTGGTGATCATGTACTCCTCAAAGTGTCTCCTTGGAAAGGGGTAGTAAGATTTGGAAAGAAAGGAAAGTTAGCTCCACGGTATGTTGGACCGTTCAAGATCATTGAGCGAATCGGGAAAGTAGCTTACAAGCTCGAGTGTTAGGATCTGAGTTTGATTTGTTTTGATTGTTTAACTAATGAAAGATGAAAGAAGTTAAACTATAAATGGAAAGTGCAGAGGAATAATAAACTATGAATCAAAACAAAGAGAGTAATTGTTTTAGAATCGAATGCTTTCATAAATCTAATGATTACAACGATTTCACAAGTACTCCCCCTCAGCCTGATCACTATGTGTAAGTTTGTCTAAGAGAATTGTTTGAGTGATGAATAGAACAGTACATGCACTGTTCTATATATAGACAATCTAAACCACTGATGACCTATGGCTGACGCCACCTAAGACAGTGACATCTAACCGAATAATAACAACATAAAACATCTGATACAACAAACACTGTTACATAGGAAACCTCTGATATCTAAACAGTTGATATGTAAACCTCTTATAGCTTGGATCATCTTTTGGAGCCTAAGTGCTGTTGGCTCCAACAGACCTTGAGTCTTCAGTACTTTGATCAGCAGTTGTTTCTTCATCAGTCCTTTGTGATCAGCAGTTGTTCAGCAGATGTTGGGGTACAGCAGATGTTAGAGTCCACAGTCTTTTGGGAGAAGTAACTTGTAAATGTTTTTTTTTATTATGGATCATATATATCATGTTTTGGCTTTTCAAATCATCTGTTCTTCTCCAGGTCAGCAAACCCAACAATATCCCCCTAGAACAGATGATGCCAAAACTCAGTCTTTATTGTTGATCTTTATTCCTCGTCAGACTTTCTTTAATTTGTCCTTTGAACTGTAACTCAAAGTTTAATTAGAAGAGGTCTTCAGCATCTCTTTCTAGCTCTAAGTTAAGCAGGTCTTGGGGATCATCTACACATAGGCCATGTGCATCATCCATACTCAAGTTTTGAGCCTCTCCATCAGATCTGAGCAAAGTCAATTCATGGGTGTCTTTGTTGACCTTCCATTTTAGAATTTTGGAACCTGAGGATTTCTTGAGCTGTAGATTTATTTTAGATAAGTTTGGTGATGGAGGTTTCCCAATGAGTTTACAGAGTTCATTAGTTATGGGATCAGAGAAATAGTGGACTTGGTTGAAGATTCTGTCTTTTACAAATGTATCAACAAACTTTTTCTGATCTTCTTCTGACATCTCCTTCTGTCTTTTAAACTGTCTCTTGGCAACAACAGATAGGTCAGATGTTTCAAGTAAGTTGTCAAGTGCAAAGGCTTGTTGAGGTCTCTTAACCATTGGTGCATCAGAGTAGATTGGTTTTCTGGGTAGAGTGGGATCAGTCTTTTTATTCTCTTCCAGTTTCTTGTAAGTTTCAACCAACCGCAGCTCAGCCCATCTTGCAACTGACCTCATCTCTCCATACTTTGCAGCCACAATCTCTTCTCTCATTCTTTTAAACTTCAAAACTCTGGCTAGGTCTCTGCTGTAACACCCCAAATATCCGTTTTGCTTAATTACGCTATTAGGTGTGATTAGCTAAATAATAAAACGGGACTTAGACAATAAAATGTGGGTTCTATTCTAATATGGAAATAACCCAATGGATGTTATTATTTATATAAAGGAGCAAAAAAAATACTAGACACTAACTTGATTAGTTAGTTTTTATAAAAAAATAATATTGGGGTAAAGTTGAGGGACAAAAGAAGTAACTTTGGGTCAAAATTAAAATGGTAAAAACACCCATTTGGGGTGAAATCATGAGCAGCCCCAAAGGGCTTTCTTGAGCTCTAAAACTAACCCTAAATCCCTAAATTTGAAGAAAATTGATGCAAGAGGTTGAAGTAATAGATGAAGGGTGTGTTCTAGAGGGTTAATCTTCAAGGAATAAGCTTTGGTAAGAACCCTAACCTCCAAATTCTTGTAGGGTTCAAAACCCATATGTGGGTTTTGAGCAAAACATGTTAAATCCGTTATATTGTTGATTGTTAGTGATATTGATCATTCTTAATGGTTTATAAATGAGTTAAATTATTGGAAGCTTGCTTGTGTTCAAGGATGATGATTTTGGTTTTGATTAGTAGCTTTGATGTTACTAAAATAGTAGGAAATATATGTTTTAGGCATGGATTGTAGAGGAATTGTATTCCATGTGTCTTGCATGAATCTTATGTGTTGGCAAAAATTACAAGTTGAAATTGGAAATAGCTAAGCATGATGGTTAGAATGATGTTGTTGATGATTAGCTAGTTAAATGGCAAAGTTTGAGAAGTCCATAAGACTTAGAATTCACTAGCAAAGTTTGAGAAGTCCATAAGGCTTAGAATTCAAAACAGCATGTAAAGTTGACATTTCTGTTTTGACAGCAAGCTGTTTGGTTAGAATTATGTTTCTGACCTGATCTTAAAATATTCATATAAAATCATAGAAACATAGTTAGGAGGTGTTCTTTACACGCCTGGAAAGGTCTTTGAATGATGCACATTTTGTATTTGATAGTCAAGATCTGATTCCGAGGTTTAGAAGGGGAAAAACGATCTTGAACAGCAGCTGCGCAGAAAATCGCTGCACATTTATAATGTAATCTTTAAAAAAGAAAAGGTGTAAGAATGTACACGCTTGTAGTAGTCTTGGAGTACGGATTGTAGGGAAAGAATAGTGTATTATGTGGCATTCAAAAAGTGTCTAAAAACACTTACCAACTAGTTCATTCAAGTATTTTCACTAACGGGTCAAACGGGTAGTGTATGGAAAGACTTATTGAATAGAACTAGTTGTTGAATGTATTGATGTCATGTTTGAATGATGTAGAATGAATACTAATGTTTGAATAGGTAAGTTCCAAATTAGTATTCTAACACGACATGTTGACTTGAAAGTAAGCTAGGTACAAGAAGCTTAAAAGTCAACGGGTCAAGTGGATATGATCTCGAGCTAGGTGAAAAGCTTGGGACTATAAGTCAAACGCGTATAAGGCGAAAACACTCCTACGGGCAAAGGTAAGTGACTTATGATGCAAACTCTTGGTTTAGTAATTGTATGCTTATGTATAAATAGAGAATGGGAAACAAGTATGAAAAGGTAATTTATAATAAGGTAAGCGAATTGATGTTGTTGGTGAACGGGTATGGTTCACCATACAACAATGAAAGTAGTTGGGATAAATGAGCAACAAAGATAAATGAAGTGAGGGTAATTAAGCATGAAATAAACCAAGATTAACAAATATGGCATAAGAATGAATGGTAAAATGTACGGATTGATATGAATGTGTATATATATATATATATAGATGGGTACATTAAATCATGGGTGTAACTATTTAGATTGAATTGTATAGTTATGCAAGGTCACACAAATGGTAAACCGCTTAGTAAGTGGAGGTTTCTCTCATTGGATGCTAGTGTAATAAAATGTGTGCATAGTTGCTTATGCCCGGTAATGTGTGAAAGTGTTATGTATGTAAAGGTTGGTCGTTATGTGTAGGTTGAGTATAAGTTCGGAAACGTCATGTTTGTCCTTGAGAATACACAAGGAAGAGTAGTATGACGGGTTAAGATAACTTGTACATGGGATTTGTATGTGCGTGTGTATTGTAATGTCATTAATCTTTTTGTTATGAGGATGATAATAAAAATGCAGGTATGTAAGTATGAATGCATGGAAATTGGAGGATAGGATCCGGAGACCGGATCCGAACTTACAAAAAGGCGTTTGGTTATGACCATTGAGTATTGTTGATGTTATTTCCATATTGTGAATATTTGCATGAAGTCACTTAATGAACTAACGAAATGGTTA
Source organism: Ambrosia x helenae (assembly GCA_030844895.1). Taxonomy (NCBI): domain Eukaryota; kingdom Viridiplantae; phylum Streptophyta; class Magnoliopsida; order Asterales; family Asteraceae; genus Ambrosia; species Ambrosia x helenae. The sequence goes on along the minus strand of CM061231.1, from coordinate 112,420,560 downwards.
TGTGGTAGTTGCAGGTTGTCAAGTCAAGCTCACAAAGCAAGAAATGGTTGGAGGTCGAGTGAGGATGCGGATTGTACGGGGTCACGGTCACGTAAACTAATAAAGATGAGTTGTAGATGATGTAATAAGAAACAATAAAATATGAAACACCTATAATATCTTTTAGCTATGGGTTCCAAACATACAATAATGTTTTTATAAAGCAAGAAATTTTCTGGTTCGTATTTCCGCTGCGTATTTTCGGTTAAAAAGGTTTAGGGTGTTTCAAGTTGGTATCAGAGCCCTGGTTTGAGTGAAATCTTGTACATGGAAGTAAGTACTTGAACTCAAACCTATGTGCTCTTGAAATTAGTGACCCGTACAATCCTAGACTCGATCAAGGCCCAAAGGTAGAATTTAATATTAACTCACATGAGATGTTAACAACTAATTGTGGTGTTTATGTTAAGGTGGGCTTTTGTGGTGATGATGAAGAGGTCTCTAGGACATGATCCAAGATAGATATCAGAAATTGTGGAATGGATAGAATGCTCGCAGGTACGCAATGTTAATACATTTGTACCAAAGGGAGAAAATCCCCAGGGATGGTAAAATTTAGATGACAAACAACCATGTTGTTTAGGGAAGGAAATTGAAAGGGTAGCACAAAACTGAAACCCAGTCCGCAGGCATAAGGTGATGATTACATGAAGACACGTGGATAGTATGTGGACTGCGCGCCTGGCCAGTGCGCAAGAAGCATATGATACACGTGAGACCATGAAAGTCATCACAGGTATGCCTGCTAAATTGGAAAGTAAGTGATCGTGTAGATAGGTGCGTAGAATAAACCTTCTTATAAAGTAAAATGGGAAGAGGTTCCCTCAAAAGGTATTAATCAAAACGTATATGAATTGTGCCTATAAACTAATTATGGCAATGAATAGATAAGTAACTAGATGACAGTTGTGGGTTATGGTAGATAACTCTCAAGCGACAAAGAGCAGTCTGTATATGAATGAAAGGAAAGGTAGGAATGAAAGGTTTGAGCCCATAAGTAAGTATGGATCAAACCTATATGAATGAAAGGTAGGAATGAAAGGTTTAAATCCATAAGTAAGTATGGATCAAACGTATATGAATGAAAGGTAGGAATGAAAAGTTTGAGTCCATAGGTAAGTATGGATCAAACCTATATGAATGAAAGGTAGGAATGAAAAGTTTGAGTCCATAGGTAAGTATGGATCAAACCTATATGAATGAAAGGTAGGAATGGAAAGTTTGAATCCATAAGTAAGCATGGATCAAACCTAAACGAATGAATGGTATGAATGAAAAGTTTGAATCCATAGGTAAGTATGGATCGAACATATATAAATGAAAGGGGGAATGAAAGATTTGAATCCATAGGTAAGTCCCTCCACTTACTTATTAGTTGGCTCATCCTTAATAACGTAAAAATGTTAAATGACCTTAACAGGTAAAATTGGGTGGAAGGTTGTAGAAATATAGAATAACCCATGGAATGGGTCATCCGGGTAAGGATGAAGGGGGGATGTTTCCATAACCTAATTGAGATAGATTGTAAAGTTGTACGTACTTAGTGGTGATAACTTAGTTGGGGATACACATGCTATGTGACCTACGAGATACACGAATACATATTTCATATGCAGTTATAAAGAGGCATAGATGGCAACTAATTGTAGAAAGCTAGCTAAGAATGAATGGATAATTTGACTTTATAAAAAGTCAAACGGGTTGAATTAGCAAGTGTAGTGCAAGTACTATCAAGATAGCATGAATGAAACGAAACCAATTGCAAGTTATTGGTTATTGGTGTGGTAAGAAAACATAATTACATGCTAAGCATGCTAGTAGATGATTTATGAGAAAGGGACAACAAATAGATTAAGACCCGTGTGAATGATACAATTTAACAAGGAAGGAAAGCTTTGCATGAAATGATATAATGTGGTTTTGTATGTATGCCTAAATGGAAAAGAAGTAAAATCCATAACTTAAACTACAAATAGATTGAGTAGATAAAGAAAATGACCAGAGGCCATAAATTAGTTAGAAGTGGCAGTTGACTTTGAAAAGTCAAACTAATGAGAATTTGTGAAGTAACAAATAAAATGTAAAGATCATATGTAAGAATGTTAGATGTGTAACTTGATTTTGTATTGTAACGGGAATTTTATCAAAGAATTTTTGATAGTTAGACATGCAAGGGAAAGAATTTTGCATGGACTATTGAAAGACAATTGTTATGAATGCAAAATATATGTCTAACCGATGAATTTGTAGATACGAACGGTCGAATTTTTGATATGATGAAATCTACGAGATAGGTAATATGATGTTAACGAGTTGGAACTCGTCATGTGAATGAACTAAACCAAGCTAGGTATGGCATGGATTTGTGAAGGAGCAAGTCAATCCGATGTATGGATGGTTGGTTAACGCTGTGAAAGGAAGGTTAGTAAATTTGGTTATTATGATTGTTAAATAGGAAATTGATACGCTGAATGGTACCCCGTATGAATGAATGTAGCTCAAGTATAATGTAATTTGAAAAGTTTTACTTTTAAAGGTCAAAAGATGAATGAAAGTTAGCATAGACTTGGTGTTGTTAAGCAATGGACATATGTGTCTACAGTAAGTAGTGCCTTAAATGAACTAACAAACAAATAGGCATGAATAGAATGGCCCTGAAATTTACCAAAAGGGGTGGGGTGTAAATAGATGTATCGGTTCGGTAGTGACTATAGAGTTATGTCCAACTCTCAAGTAAGTAAGAGTAAGTGAGGATAAGATAGTAATTATGTTGTGATGGTGACAGTAATGAAGGAATGATTACTAAATGCGTATGTTCAAGTTCTAACTTTTATGTAACGGTTGGAAATATTTAGAAGAAATGATAATAGTGGAATACTGTGACAAGCTTATAATGAACATGTATGTGGCTAATGAAAGAATAAAAGAACAAGTGTGGTTTATGACTCAAATTATGGTAACGATCGGTTTGGTATACTTGATAATTGCATGAAGGTATATTGTTAATATTTTGAAACTATGAACAAAACATGTAATTATGATTGTTCACAAATACGACCTTGTATCATCTATGAGCGGGTTCGTGTTATGGTATACATCTTGAATGAAAATAAATGAATATATATGTAGTGATGATGTTTGGTAGGAGCTTAATATTATGCAAGAATTTGAACCTCGATATGTTGAAATGAGTGCCCAAGGATTCATAATTTCCAGGGACACAAGTGTCCACAAAGGATACTTGGCATACGTTCTAATCATGTTACTTGAATTGGTAAACAACTAAAAGGTATGGGTAGGCTTAAGTTGGAAGAATCAAAGAGGTTTCGAGGACGAAACCTTCTTTAAGGGGGGTAGACTTGTAACACCCCAAAAATCCGTTTTGCTTAATTACGCTATTAGGTGTGATTAGCTAAATAATAAAACGGGACTTAGACAATAAAATGTGGGTTCTATTCTAATATGGAAATAACCCAATGGATGTTATTATTTATATAAAGGAGCAAAAAAAATACTAGACACTAACTTGATTAGTTAGTTTTTATAAAAAAATAATATTGGGGTAAAGTTGAGGGACAAAAGAAGTAACTTTGGGTCAAAATTAAAATGGTAAAAACACCCATTTGGGGTGAAATCATGAGCAGCCCCAAAGGGCTTTCTTGAGCTCTAAAACTAACCCTAAATCCCTAAATTTGAAGAAAATTGATGCAAGAGGTTGAAGTAATAGATGAAGGGTGTGTTCTAGAGGGTTAATCTTCAAGGAATAAGCTTTGGTAAGAACCCTAACCTCCAAATTCTTGTAGGGTTCAAAACCCATATGTGGGTTTTGAGCAAAACATGTTAAATCCGTTATATTGTTGATTGTTAGTGATATTGATCATTCTTAATGGTTTATAAATGAGTTAAATTGTTGGAAGCTTGCTTGTGTTCAAGGATGATGATTTTGGTTTTGATTAGTAGCTTTGATGTTACTAAAATAGTAGGAAATATATGTTTTAGGCATGGATTGTAGAGGAATTGTATTCCATGTGTCTTGCATGAATCTTATGTGTTGGCAAAAATTACAAGTTGAAATTGGAAATAGCTAAGCATGATGGTTAGAATGATGTTGTTGATGATTAGCTAGTTAAATGGCAAAGTTTGAGAAGTCCATAAGACTTAGAATTCACTAGCAAAGTTTGAGAAGTCCATAAGGCTTAGAATTCAAAACAGCATGTAAAGTTGACATTTCTGTTTTGACAGCAAGCTGTTTGGTTAGAATTATGTTTCTGACCTGATCTTAAAATATTCATATAAAATCATAGAAAAATAGTTAGGAGGTGTTCTTTACACGCCTGGAAAGGTCTTTGAATGATGCACATTTTGTATTTGATAGTCAAGATCTGATTCCGAGGTTTAGAAGGGGAAAAACGATCTTGAACAGCAGCTGCGCAGAAAATCGCTGCACATTTATAATGTAATCTTTAAAAAAGAAAAGGTGTAAGAATGTACACGCTTGTAGTAGTCTTGGAGTACGGATTGTAGGGAAAGAATAGTGTATTATGTGGCATTCAAAAAGTGTCTAAAAACACTTACCAACTAGTTCATTCAAGTATTTTCACTAACAGGTCAAACGGGTAGTGTATGGAAAGACTTATTGAATAGAACTAGTTGTTGAATGTATTGATGTCATGTTTGAATGATGTAGAATGAATACTAATGTTTGAATAGGTAAGTTCCAAATTAGTATTCTAACACGACATGTTGACTTGAAAGTAAGCTAGGTACAAGAAGCTTAAAAGTCAACGGGTCAAGTGGATATGATCTCGAGCTAGGTGAAAAGCTTGGGACTATAAGTCAAACGCGTATAAGGCGAAAACACTCCTACGGGCAAAGGTAAGTGACTTATGATGCAAACTCTTGGTTTAGTAATTGTATGCTTATGTATAAATAGAGAATGGGAAACAAGTATGAAAAGGTAATTTATAATAAGGTAAGCGAATTGATGTTGTTGGTGAACGGGTATGGTTCACCATACAACAATGAAAGTAGTTGGGATAAATGAGCAACAAAGATAAATGAAGTGAGGGTAATTAAGCATGAAATAAACCAAGATTAACAAATATGGCATAAGAATGAATGGTAAAATGTACGGATTGATATGAGTGTGTATATATATATATAAATATATATATATATAGATGGGTACATTAAATCATGGGTGTAACTATTTAGATTGAATTGTATAGTTATGCAAGGTCACACAAATGGTAAACCGCTTAGTAAGTGGAGGTTTCTCTCATTGGATGCTAGTGTAATAAAATGTGTGCATAGTTGCTTATGCCCGGTAATGTGTGAAAGTGTTATGTATGTAAAGGTTGGTCGTTATGTGTAGGTTGAGTATAAGTTCGGAAACGTCATGTTTGTCCTTGAGAATACACAAGGAAGAGTAGTATGACGGGTTAAGATAACTTGTACATGGGATTTGTATGTGCGTGTGTATTGTAATGTCATTAATCTTTTTGTTATGAGGATGATAATAAAAATGCAGGTATGTAAGTATGAATGCATGGAAATTGGAGGATAGGATCCGGAGACCGGATCCGAACTTACAAAAAGGCGTTTGGTTATGACCATTGAGTATTGTTGATGTTATTTCCATATTGTGAATATTTGCATGAAGTCACTTAATGAACTAACGAAATGGTTATGTGGTAGTTGCAGGTTGTCAAGTTAAGCTCACAAAGCAAGAAATGGTTGGAGGTCGAGTGAGGATGCGGATTGTACGGGGTCACGGTCACGTAAACTAATAAAGATGAGTTGTAGATGATGTAATAAGAAACAATAAAATATGAAACACCTATAATATCTTTTAGCTATGGGTTCCAAACATACAATAATGTTTTTATAAAGCAAGAAATTTTCTGGTTCGTATTTCCGCTGCGTATTTTCGGTTAAAAAGGTTTAGGGTGTTTCATCTGCCTTTTCTAAAGTCAGGGGCAGAGACTTTCAAAGTAGGATTCTTGGCCATTTCTTCAATTCTAAGAAGTTCTTCTTGAAGTGCATGAGTGGTCCAGCCTGCAAACTGTTTCTTGTTTGCTTTGTTAGGCATAGTTGCCAAGATCTGATCAAGTATAGACTCCCTTACTACCCTTTCCAAATCACTGCTTAGTGGCATGTTGGACATGGAATTGCTCAGGGTCTTAACAAAATCAGCAATCCTTCTCAATTTGCTAAGTTCTGCTGAATGGATGCCCTGAGCAGTCCTGTCATCCTTCCCTTTGCATCTCTCCTGAATGATCAAATTAGTCTGTTCAGCCTTGAATTTTAAGTATTGGTCAATGTTTCTGGGAACATGAAAGTTTGGGAAAGAATGGAAAGTTCTTTTAGATGGATCCTCAGTATTGTAGAAGGATTGAATTTCCCCCTTGAGTAGATCAAGCTCAAGATGATACTGAGCAGCCAATGGTGTGATGGATGGTGGTGGTTTATGGGAAGTAAAATGGGAAGTGTGTGGTGAAAAGGATGTAATTGGAATGGCTGGAATAGGTGCAGATTTAGGTGTTGAAGTGGCAGGAGGTGAGGTTTGTATATTCTCATCCTGTACCACAAAGGTTGATTTTCTCTTCCTTCTGTACAGGATAAGTGGTGATGGTGGTGTTTGGGCAGTAGTGGTTGTGTTAACATCTGTTGGCACTTGTGCGGGACCAGCAGATGTTTGGGATTGCAGTGGTAAAGTGGGTGGTATGGTTATAGATGGTGTATTGGTGGTTATAGTAGTAAGTTCAGTGGTTGGTTTGGTGGTTGTGGTGCTAGATTTGGTGGTTGTGGTGGTAGCAGATGTTTTGGTGGTAGCAGGTGTTCTAGCAGCAGCAGTTTTAAGAAAATGGGTCATTTATTAAGGCGTCAAAACCATAAAGTCAAGGTTAACGCAATGGCGCGACGGTTCAAGTGGATAAAGTCAAGGTTAACGCAAACCATAAGTAATTAAGAAAATGGGTCATTTATTAAGGCGTCAAAACCATGTTTTAAGTTTACAAATAAACTAAATTGTTTTAATACAAATAAGGAGGTTTCTCAAATATATCTCAACTCTTGGGAAATAAAGGCGAAACCCCTTCAAAACATTCGACGCCCCAAAGGTGAGATTCCCCAGACCCTGCTTGCCATGCCATTCGTCATCGATCAATTACCTAAAAGATACGTTAAAAATTCGTCAATATGTAAATATTGGTGAGTTCACAGGTTTTAGTTTCCAAAACTTTAATTCTTGGGAAATACCATGTTATGACAATTTATAGGAGTTGCAAGTTCCTACAATTCTACTTGAGCCTATAACCAAACCAAGACAAATAATAATAATGCCCCGCTCCAAGTCGTTACTCGGTATCCCACGACTTGATTTCAGGATACGTGCACCCTAGACATACGCCGATGCATAATCGACGCAATCGATTAGGGTGGGCCTTGTCAGGCACCAATAGTACTATCCAAATATTCCTTCAGTTTCATTTCCCGAATTAATGGTTATAGAAGAGATGACTCAACCCCGAGTGGCGATCACAACTCAAGTAATTATCCCGTCAAACATTTTCCCTAACATATATTTCCCCCGAAAAACGTAAAATAGTTTAAAATGGGGTCGTGAGACTGACCTGAGTATGTGCTCGGCTCAATAGAGGGAATAGCAAGCTTGTGGTCACACATCTACAAACGTCCTAGACGTATAAGCCACTATACCTATAGTGCATGTGCTTTGGCAAGTTGTACACCCAACTCCCAGACCACTGTTTATTCCAATTCCCCGTTTAATTAAACGTGTATCCTAGGCTCGTTGGCGATGGATTACCCTTTTCTTACAAGTTATATATATTCGCATTAATATTTCATTAACTTGTATAATATTATTCTCGACTCGACTTCACTTAACGTATAATTATTTTCCCATTAAATAATTTTACTTAAGATCGTATCGTTCGATATAATATATTCTTAACACTCGACCCGACTCACTTTACCGCATATTTATTTTCCCATTCAAATAAATATACTAAGGTCTTGTCGTTCGATGGTATATTCTTAACGCCCGACTCGACTCACCACACCGCATATTTACTTTCCCAATAAGTAAATATACTAGGATCTCATCGGTTCGGTGTACACATATATATATTATTTACTCGTCTCGGTTTTCCTTCTCGTATATCTACTTTCCCATTAAGTAGATACACTAGAATTCCGTCGAGCCGAACATATATATATATATATATATATATATATATATATATATATGCATATATTTTCCTTGTTAAGCCCATACGTTAGTTTAACGTTTTAATCGTTTACGTTATGTTTTTCTCCCACGAATATTTTCTCCAACACTTAGGAAAGTGTTGTATAATTTTCACTCAAGTTATATATTTTACTCCTTAAAATATATATTTACTTATCTTGCCGTAACGGCATTTTTCATGTTGTCCGCTTTTACGTCATCGTTCATTAACACGTCTAAGTCCGATTTCTTAACTTATGTAGTTAATTTTCCAAGTTTTTCCAATATGTGTTTTATAGAAATATTATTCACTTTTCTAATTCTCAACACATATTACTTGGAAGGTTTTTAAAAATACTTTTGTATTTTTAACCCAAAACTTGACAACTTATATACAAAAATGTTCCAACACCTTTATATTCCCATTTATATAAAAGTGTTCATTTTTGTATAAGTTTTCCCAAGTTTTTAATTTTGTTCATCATTTTTATAAAAACCTTTATTTTTATAAAATCCTTATGTTAGTAAAAGTCCATATTTTTATAAACTTCCATTTTATAAAAATACACTTTTTATACAAATACATAAGTAAGTTTACTAGTGTTTACCAAACCAACCTTGGAAAATTATTATTTATACTTTTGCCACCAAACTTTCCATTGTTGCATTTTTGGACCCAAGTTTCTAAATATCCATTTTAATCCCTCAACTTTCAAAGTTACCACGTTAGTCCCTTAACTTATAAATGTTGTATTTTTCCATCCTAACTTCCAAAGTTAGCATTTTTCTCCTAAATTAGTGGACTTTAAAGGATCATCTTTTTAATGTTAGATTATTTTTGCATCTTACCACTTTTAATAGTCTTATATTCCATAAATAAGGCTACTAATATGTGTGACTAGTGTATTTGTCCAACATATCCAAATTTCATTCATCCAAGTGAGTAGACTTTAAATATGTAACTTTTATAATGCTAGTTTTCTAGCAAAAATAACACTTAGACTAGTCTTAAATCTTTAATCCATGATGATTAAAATCATTTTTAATTCATTCAAGTTCCATTAACAAGTGTCATCCAAATCACCATTTTTCTTTAAGTATTCATCTTTTTATTACAAAACTACATGAATACTTAACATCCCTCACTAAGCTTTCAATTTATTTATACTAACTAACCACCATTTTTAGTCTTTAAAATCATAGGTTTTCTTATGAAATCTTATTCAAGTTTTTCCCCATGTACAACTTGCTTCTAAAGAAAAACATAACATGAATATTTAGTGAACTAAAGTAATATTTAGGCTCTTGTCGGGTGAAATTATAAGTTATACGCGTACCGGGTGCGGTACACGCACTTTATTCGTTACCGGGAGATTTGTATGGAGAGTTTTCACTTATGGTTTTGGAGTTCCAAAACCCATTATATTTTGTGAAAATACCCTTTATTTTATATCCTGGGTGTCCGGGATCCTTTTCGTTTATTTAATTTTTACCGGGTAATCGCCAACGTCCATAACGGATAGTTTATTCGCACATGATCCTATCATGTTTTACCATTAAACGTATGCATTCCTATGTATTATATGGGAATTTACTATTCTCTAAGGCCTTAGTTGAATAATCGACAATAATTGCACTTAATTACGTTAATCACATATTACTTAATTAGTACGGAATTACCTCATTTTTGCCGGTTGTTACATATTTTCACAAACCTTTCAGCCGTTTGACTTTTCAAATTCTCACTTCTTACTAATTTATGACATTCGACCATCAATCCTTTCTAATCTTTCTAATGACAGTTAGAAGTATGCTTTGTACTTTCATTTTAATCTATGAAAGCTTATGAAAACAGTATTCATTCATTTCTTGCAAAAATAAAATATTCATTTCCTTGTCAAATTAAGTTATTCATACGGTTCTTATCCACGTATTTATGTTTACTTGTCACACCAACAACTCCTAGTTGATAATTGATTATGTTTAATTCATGCGATAAGCATTTCATGCAATCTTATTAATACATGTATAACCCTTACCAATCAACTTTATTTATTTATTTATTTTTACTTTTCACAGAGTCAAACTATTAATGCATTCTTAACTATCTTTCCACAATTCGTTTCTACCGTTAGTGTATATTTCTACCCACATCAATAAAAACTATAGGTATAATACCTATTTATTCATTTCGTTGGTCGCACAACACGTGTATCCCAATGAAATTATTAACTACATACTTACAACTTTAAAATTTTTCATTGTTGGAGACGGGAATGCAATTCTCTTCATCCCCGCCCAACACTACATAAAATATGGATTCTACCTCTCATTCATGCATGTTTGATCCGTACTTATCTATAGTTTCAAACATATGCATTCAACGCATATTTGGGCCATACTTATCTATTAACACGAACCATTCATTCTATACATGTTTGATCCATGCTCACCTATGGACATCTCAATCCGTTTCAAGGGTTATTATGAATTTCTATAATGTTCCACCAATTTGATCCCCTCACGTGGGTCATTTTACATTTCTACAAATTTTCTACCAATTTGATCCATCATGTGGGTTATTCTACGTTCCCAATTTTCTAGGCATACTTGTGATGATTCTCACGGTCCCACGTGTGTATATGCTTCTTGTTAAAAAGTTAATTATCTACCTTTTTGACTCGTGCATCATGCCACGAAGTCATTTCCCACACTTTTGACTTGTGCAACTTGCCACGAAGTCAATTTTGACACGTTGACTTGCACATCTTGCCACAAAGTCAATTTCCACACTTTGACTTGTGCATCTTGCCACAAAGTCAATTTCCACACATTGACTTGCGCATCTAGCCACAAAGTCAATATCCACACTTTGACTTGTGCATCTTGCCACAAAGTCAATTTCTTATCAATTGAATTTGCATCTTTTACTGATCCATTTATCATCCAATTATCAATAAAGGTATGCTACACCTATTCTACCATACGACTTACTATTCTTTCTGACCCCATATGTGATTTTATCAATTTATAAGAATCCATATGTATGGTGGGGCTAATACATGGCCAGTGTATTAGTAAATCCTACCGTACACATGCGTCCCATAAATCACTACGTCACATTATGAGAAAGATAAATTTTAACTTATGTCTTATTTCTTTACCCACCCCTAGACAACTTATTGGGTTATTTTTCACTTGGATATCTATCCTCCCTACTGTCATACTTTTATCCACATTCATATTCTCAACTTCATTACGTCTACATTCTACTTACTACTTACTAAACTAATAAATCATACCTTTCACGCATTCCTTCCAACGTGTACAATATGTCTTTATGTACGTGCCACGTTTGATTTGAAACTTCCTTCTTTCTTTCATTTTCCTGAAGTAGGAATTTATGCTCTTCACCCTCTGATAGATGACCTTTCCATTTGTTCCACATGTTCTGGGGTCTGCCTTGGACCGCGTCCTAGAGGCCTCTTCATCATCCAATATAGCTCACCTTAACAAAACAACTCAATTAATTATGTAATATCACGTCAATTATTAATAAAATATACCTTCAGGTCCTAATCGAGTTTTGGATTGTACGGGTCACTAATCTCAAGAGCACACGGGTTTTGTAACATCGCAAAATTTTCAAGTTCTAATACGTATATTTTCCGACCACACAACTTATATGTATATATAATAATAATAATAATAATAATAATAATAATAATAATAAGAATAATAATAATAATAATCAGTTTAGTTGTGTAAAAACATGCTCATTTGGATCAAACACAAGATAATACCAAGCCACCCTTTTTCCCTTGCTTTTAACAATTTTCGGAAGCCCAAACTGATTGCCCAGCCCAATGACCCGGCCCAAACCCCTCTCCTTCTCACTTGTATAAAAAAAAAAATTTTGTTGATGACCAGACTCGAACTTGAGTCTGGTCGGTTCAAACGTCTAACACAAAGGGGCTTCAACCAGTTGAGCTACCTGTTTCAGTTGGCAGTATCCTGAGGCATATTATACTTAACTACGATTTCGTTCTTCTCCTTCTTCCTTTCCTGTTGACGCGCAGCAGCAGTAGATATGGCAAGAGATTTTGACCATTCAATTAGCTTAATTGACGTGTTTATATTTCTATATGGAATGATTACGCGATTATCGGCCATCAGTGACTCATCAACACGTTAATTATCATCCAATTGATACCCAATTAATCATTTACGCGTTTGACATTCATGTCGTGGTCAACACTTGCCAATTCATCGATCCAGTTCATGGTACTATAAATTGATCATTGCTGGACCATCTCAACTCGCCACTCAATCTCTCTCAATCCCCAATTCTTCACAAAATCCTCTGTTTTAGACTATACGATTGTGTTTTGACCTTCTCCTTGACCGAACGATTCTGTATCAAAACGTGTTTGTAAGTTCAATGTTTTCTGTGGGTTATGTTCATCGGTATCCACACATCAATAGCCCTATGATTAATTGGGCTATTGATGTGTGAATCAAAGTATTGCAGAATCTAGGGTTTCGAATGTTGATTTGGGGATAAACTGTTTTGTGTAGTGTATTTATTTTTAAACGAACGAGAATAATCACAACCACTGGTCTGGACCAAGTGGTTGTGACTGTTGCTTATTACCCCAGCCACCCGGGTTCGAGTCCCGGCTGTGGCAACCCTTTTTGCCTTATTTTCATTTTTAAAAATCAAACCAATTATATATATATTATACATTTAATTTTATAAATTCATTTTTAATTATTAAAACTCTTTTATAAATTCTAAAAAAATTACCTTTAGTTAATCTGATATAAATGTTCCACCTACAATTTTTAGTTTTCTGAAATTTATTTATTTAATATTTATAATAATTAAATCAATTTTATGCTATTATATTTATAAAAAAATCCATTAAAATATCAAAACAATTTTATAAATTTCCACAAAAATTATCCTGAGTTTGTACAATGATAAACTTTACTGAAATGATTTTTAATTCTGAAAAATCATTTATTTTATATTTTTAATCAATTTTTGTTAGTTTTAATCATAATTAAATCATAATAAATCCAATTTTTAATATTTTTGCACCAAAATTTTATACAAATTATTTCTGATTATTTAAAACAGAAATATGAATTTTAAACTTATAATTCTTTAATTTTAATATTTTTAAATATTAAAGTTAAATTTTGACAATTTGTTATAAATAGAATTAATATTCTATTTTAAAGAAAATAATTTTGTAAAAATTATTTTTACACTTTAAATATTATTGTGACCATCTTAACTTTAAATTTCCTAAAAGATTTTCGGTTATTTATTTATTAATATTCCCTCAATTATCAAACATTTTTTATATTAATCAAACAAGCATTTATCCCCAAATTCGAAGCCCTAGAACTTATACATTTGTAGACTAGATAGACTTAGACATATTTATTACCTTATTATAGGGTGATACTTGACACATTTGGGCAACACCATTATTCAATCTTTTCAACAGATATAACATTTTTCTAAGGTGAGTTTTACATAGCCCCTTTTCTATTTATCACCATTTTTGGGGTGAAACATGTTACAACATTATTTATGCAATTCAAACATCAATGTGTCTATGTGTATTTCTATGTTGCATTATGTCTTGAACATGACTAGGGTAAGCACAATTCTAGCATAAACATTCATCAGCCAAACGGTATACATTGATAGATCTATTGGACTGACAATCCCACCGGATACGTACCTCCTACAAAGGTAGCGTGGGTGTTTGTTACTGCAATATAAACGAGTGAACCATGAGCGTATGGGATGTACCACAATACAACAGTCACAAGGTTGATTATGCACTCGATTTACTTCTAGTATGTTTTCGCATATGGACTAGATTGCCATGACACATGAATTGCACAACAATTTTATTCGATTATCAAAACCTATGTAATTCTCACAAACTTTTGTTGACCCAAAATATTTTCAACTTAACATGTTTCAGGTTCTACTTGCTTGAAGATTTGAATTGATGCTTGAAGATGTTTGCATAGTTTTATTCAATTTGATGTACAATTCTTAGAACAATTGTATGTAACTTATTTAAATTATTTAATGAAATTTATTATTCACCATGAGCTAGTGAACAATCATCAATACGTGACATCCCGATGTTTCCGCCATCGGTTGGGGTGTTACAGGTTTGAGTTCAAGTACTTACCTTCCTGTACTTGATTTCACTCAACCCGGGCTCTGATACCGACTTATAACACCCTAAACCGTTTTAACAGAAAATACGCAGCGGAAATACAAACTAGAAAATTTCTTACTTTATAAAAACATTCTCGGATGTTTGGAAACCATATTTACAAGATATTTAGGTGTTACATCTTTTATTCTTTCTTATTATATTCAATATGACTCATCTTTATTAGGTCACGTGACCGTGACCCCGTATAATCCGCTTCCTCGCTCGATTCCATCCTTTCCTTGCTCTATTAGGTAGACAAGACAACCTACAATCACCACATAACCATTTTGTTAATTCATTAAGTGACTTCATAAAAATTACCCACAATGTGGAAATGATATCCAACAATACTCAATGATCATGTTCAAAACGCCTTTCGCAAGTTCGGGCCTGATATCCAGATCCTAGCCTCGAATTTACATGCATCCATACTTACATACCTGCATCTTTATTACCATCCTCATAGCAAAAAGGTTAATAATACTACAATACATAACTGCATACAAATCCCATACACAACTTATCTTGACCCGTCATACTATTCTTCCTTCATGTATTATCTAGGACAAACATGACGTTTCCAATCCTATACTCAATCTACACATAATGATCAACCTTTACATACATAAAACTCTCACATAAATCCGGGTATAAGCACCTATGCATACACCACATTACTCAATCTACAAAAGCGTAGCAAATCTACTTACCATACTTGTTACCATATATACACACATATCAATCTAATTGCATATACATGCATCATTTCGTACTTGTGTCATATTTGCAAATCCCGAACTTGTTTCATGGTTAAAATACCTTCACTTTCTTTTTCATCTTTGTTGACCCAATTATCCAAACTAACTTCTTCGTTGTGTGGTGAACTATACTTGTTCACTAACATCATCTATTCACTTGTCTTACTATAGTCTATAAATTTGTTATTTCATTCTGATTTCCCAATTCCACATTTATACATAAATATGCATTTGCTAAATTTAGAGTTTAGTTCATAAGTCACTTACCTTTGCCCGTGTGAGTGTTATCGTCCATTCCATCCGTTTGACCCGTTATCTTCCAATCCATGTCATTTCTATTCCTACTTTAACAAGTCAACTTGCAAACCATTAGAACATATAACGGGTCATTCACCACATTTAATACATAAGTATTATTCACCCATCCCATTATATGTGTTCATAATCATTTTACCATTCATACTAGTAATTTGGGTTAACCCCACCCATTTGACCTGAAATCACCCATTTGTGTCTAATGAAAAAACATATAACTCATTTTCACCACAAATCCATGACATCTTACTTTTAACCCATATACATAAGTTTTAGGCTAATCCAACGCATTTAATCCATTCACCCAATTGACCCGTTTGGGTGATTCTTCCATTATTGACATACTTAACAATTTCATGACATAATGTTAACACAAAACAATTAAATCCACCAATGAGTTAACATCAAGATTATACCCACTTATCCATCCTTTGATTGTTACCATTCTTCATACACATAAGAATTCAAATACATAAATGGAAGTTAAGTTTGTGAATTACTTACAAATGCGAGTAAAGTTCGAAACCATACCAAACGAACTCCGATTGAGAAGATTTAGGAGTCCATGGAACCGTCTCGCCGAAATCTACGAAACCTGCTGCTTTCTACCACCTGAAACAGCCACCACTGTTGCTGAAACAGCAAAACAGTGGCCAGATTACCCATTTTCGAGCTGATGTCTTCTGGTCAGTAAAAACCCCTCTTCCAGGCCTCTAAATCAAAAATTCACCGTTGGATATGATCGTTTATGTGTGTTAAAGCTTTTGTAAAAATTTGAGAACGATCCAACGGTGCAATCTCCGGGAAATCACACTTTATGACAGGCTGAAAACCTAAAAACGGGATTTTCTTGACTTGGATGGTTCTCTCTCTCACACACACTCTTTCTCTTTATAAATTTTGGGGGAGAGGCATGAAATGAACCAAAACCTTATCACATACCTTTTATACTACCAAGGTTTTTCAATTGACATAACCTACCCTTGAACTTTTTAAAAGATTTATGGACAAGTCTACATTCTTTATTAATATTCAAAATGTGCCAACAACATCATTCCAACATTAGATCTTAGTAGTGATTTATATGGTTCACATTTAGTAGATAATTAACTTCTAAATCACAATTAAATAAATTACCCAACACATGGTAGGCATCATACCAATCAAGTATAGAGTAAAATCCCTTAATGCATAGTTCTACCAAATCATACCATCAAACTACATTCGCATATGGATTCCATCAAAAAACATATTCCTCATGTTAGTTTTATAATAATTACATTAATTCTCACATGTTTCTCACATTTCTTCTTGCATACAATTTCACACATCACCTAGGCATTTCGCCAACCCTTGGTGTGCGTACAACATTCTAAGCAAATTATACAAGCTTCTCATACATGCATTCAACTAAACACATAATGACCTTCAATCATGACCAATTTCAACATGAATCCTATCAAAGATGGACTATAAACTACACTTTATTTCTTCCATTATATGAATTCTAACATTCATTCACCAAACTTTCACAAGAAGTTAAACCATCCATTTCTTTAACGAGGTTAATCATTCTAGCTAATTATTTCATGCAATAGAACAAAATAAACATACTAATAAACAAGAATTCGGGTTTTGGGGCGTTACATCCCGTGTCCAAAACCCACGTTTACCTCATAAGCGAAGTGGTTACGACATGAACTTATCAATCGGATTCACATTACTAACCTTATACCATCCGAATCATCTATGATGATTTTGTGCTTGGTCTAACTTATTCTCATGACCATATGGATTGCCTTAAAGGCGATTTGTGTTTTGGTTTGCCTAAAAGGCTTGCATGAATCTCTTGAACCTATAATCTAAAACTCGAACCTAAGACTATAATTCTTAATTCTAGTTAATCGGAGCTAAAGCTTAACCTTCCAAGACTTATCTTTGGAACTATATCAAGACGCACCTTGGACGCACCCAAAGGTGAGTCATACTTGTCCCCTTTTCTTTTATCACTTTTGGGACCAACATGTATCGTATGCAAAACACACTAATTCTTTCATAAACACACATGCTCAATCTATTAAACATACTTACATGCTATTTGCCATGCTTACGATTCTTGATACTTAAACATAATTCATTAACTATTATTAGCCCACTTAACATGTATAGCGCTATAGGAGTAGCACCCCGCCCCCTTTATGGTTCATTGTTAAGAATCAAACGGACCTTGCATGAATATGTTAGGTATATGCAGCGGACTCGCAGGTTTGAGTTATGTTCTTTGTATGGTATGTATGTGCAATGCTATAGTATGAGATTCGAGTAAATCATTCTAATTACTACGTATGTAAACCAAAACTAGTATGCTCACCAATGCTTTACATGTTGACGGATATTTTATACATGTTGTAGGAAATGTTTGATGCAGGATTTTTAAGAAATCTACTTAGGATTGGACTAGAAATTCATGTTAGTTTAAGTTCTATATTTTGATGTCGTATTTCTCTTTTCATGAAAACAATTTGTGTTCTGTTATCTTTTTAGACGATGATTATGCTATGAATGAAATTTTATCTTTAAATCATATTGTCACGAATTCTGGTGTCATGAAGTCTTTGAATGTTGGATCAGTATTGCTCTTTCTATGAACTTGCTAGTGAACACTTAAGTGTTTTGCAAGTTCTTTATCAGTTTTAGCACAGCGGAATGTTTTAAGTTAAAGCTACACTTATCAACAGGAGTTATTACTCCACCTGGATGTTTAATAAAACTAAAGACAAGTATTTAATGAGAATCTAAGTATTGAATGAGAATGAATACTTAAACAAATTCTCAGTAAATGAAATGGAAATAACAATGATAAGCTTTGAAGGATTTTTTGTATTAAAAATCAATGTCTAAAACAGAGGGATGAACCCATCTATTTATAGACTTTACAAATACATGAACCTTGCCAAAAAGCAAGTTCAGACACAAGTTGCAACAAGTTGCAGTCTTGGAACTTGTACATAAAGTTAAAGTAATACTAAACTAATAAACTACTGAAACATAAGGCGGTGGAAAGATTCTTGAACAAGTGCTGATGAATGACAAACTACTGATGAGTAGTTTGTCTTTAGTAGTTCTTCAGTGAACTGTCTGGTTTGGACTTCAGAACTTCTGATGTATTTCTTCTTCAGTACTTGTAGAATCCTTCTTCAGTACTTTTGTCTTCTTCCTTAAGTAGTTCTATACTTAGAATATATTTGACAGAAGTGAATTATACTTAGGTTTCCAAAAGTGGTTTCACCAATCCTCTTTGTCCTAACAATCTCCCCCTGGATTGATGAAGCCAAAACCTTTTCTAATTCTTTATTATTTTCTTATGTCATTCACAATCTTCCATATCCCTTTGAACATGGAATTCTTCAATTGATTAAGCTGCTCATCAGTGAGAGATCCCATTTGAGGTTCCAGATGTTGAATTGTAAGCAAGTCCTGAGTTGATAATTTCTTCAGTTATTCATGGACTTGTAGGTCTTGCTTGTAAGATCTCTCCTTGTCACTAATACTGAGTTGTCATTAGTAAAGGACCATCTGATGATCAGCACTTTAGACTTGTCAAAGTCTGAAGTATAGGGAACCATGCTGGTCCCTTGGGAAATTCCTGAATGTTGGATGTTTTCAATTTCAGTGACTCTCAAGTGGGATTCACTTCTTTCTTCTTGTTGCACCACATCAGGTAGTTTGAAAGTTGGTAAGTGTAACACCCCAACCGATGGCGGAAACATCGGGATGTCACGTATTGATGATTGTTCAGTAGCTCATGGTAAATAATAAATTTCATTATATGATTTAAATAAATTACATACAATTGTTCTACAAGAATTCGTACATCAAATTGAATGAAACTAAGCACACATCTTCAAGCATTAATTCAAATCCTCAAGCAAGTAGAACCTGAAACATGTTAAGTTGAAAATATTTTGGGTCAACAAAAGTTGGTGAGAATTACATAGGTTTTGATAATCGAATAAAATTGTTGTGCAATTCATGTGTCATGGCAATCTAGTCCATATGTGAAAACATACTAGAAGTAAATCGAGTGCATAATCAACCCTTGTGACTGTTGTATTGTGGTACATCCCATACGCTCATGGTTCACTTGTTTGTATTGCAGTAACAAACACCCACGCTACCTTTGTAGGAGGCACGTATCCGGGTGGGATTGTCAGTCCAATAGATCTATCAATGTATACCGTCGGCTGATCAATGTTAATGATTATGCTAGAATTGTGCTTACCCTAGTCATGTTCAAGACATAATGCAACATAGAAAAAACACATAGACACATTGATGATTGAATTGCATAAATGATGTTGTAACATGTTTCACCCCAAAAATGGTGATAAATAGAAAAGGGGCTATGTAAAACTCACCTTAGCAAAATGTTATACTTCTTGAAAAATTGAATAATCGTGTTGCCCAAACAATTGCCAAATATCACCCTATAATAAGGTAATAAATAAGTCTATCTAGTCTACAAATGTATACGTTCTAGGGCTTCGAATTTGGGGATAAATGCTCGTTTGATTAATATTAAAATTGTTTGATAATTGAGAGAATTTTTGTAAATAAATAAACAAAAATTCTTTTTATGAAATTTAAATTTAAGATGGTCACAATAATGTGTTTAAAGTATAAAAAATAATTTTTACAAAATTATTAATTCTATTTAAAATTGACAGAATTTAACATTAATATTTAAAAATACTAAAATTAAAGAATTATTAGTTTAAAAATTATATTTCTGTTCCAAATAATCAGAAATAATTTGTATAAAATTTTGGTGCAAAAATATTAAAAATTGGATTTATTATGATTTAATTATGATTAAAACTAACAAAAATTGATTAAAAATATTAAATAAATGATTTTTCAGAATTAAAAATCATTTCAGAAAAGTTTATCATTATATAAACTCAGAATAATTTTTGTGGAAATTTATAAAATTGTTTTGATATTTTAATGGAATTTTATAAATATAATAGAATAAAATTGATTTATTTATTAAATATATTAAATAAATAAATTTTTGAAAACTAAAAATTGTAAGTTGAACTTTTACATCAGATTAATACAAGATAATTTTTGTAGAATTTTTTTAAAAATGTTTTAGTATTTTAAAATGAATTTATAAGATATAAATAATATATATATATAAAGTTGATAAAACAAAGAAGAAAAAAAAAGAAAAGGATGGATGTGGCTGCCGGGTTTCGAACCCGCGTGGCCTGATAAGAGAGCACCAAGCACAACCACTTGGTCCAGACCAGTGGTTGTGTTATGTTTTAGTCCGTTTAAAATAAATACATTACTTGTGATTAGTGTTCTTCCCCAATATTAATCATACGAGCCCTAGAATTTGCAATCGACACAATCACACAACATTAACCCAATTAATCATGGGGTTAATGCTGTGTATGTTCTGAATAACAAAACCCACAGTCAAAATCGGACTTACAAAGTTTAATCGATCACTAACGAGTGGTCAAACCCCGAAGTCAAACTCGAACAGAAATCAACGAACAGAGAATTTTTAAGAGAAATTGGAGATGGAGAGGGATTGTTCGGCGAGGTGAGGAGGTCCAGAAGAGTTCAATTTATAGTGAGGTCGTCTAGGTATTCGATTTGGCAAGTTTGACCTCGTGGTTAATGTTTGACGCGTTAAAAGTATAATTGGTAACAATTGATGATGATTGCACGTGTTAACGACGCGGAAACAGACCGGTAATCACGAGACGATGCCAATTTGATTTGGTCAAAGATGGAATCTTTCTGTTTTTGTTGCTGCTCGTCGAACAGGAAAGGGAAGGGAAGAGCAGTCGAAGTGGGGTTTTATACATTTTAAGTTGGGTTTAAACCAATTAAGGGGTGTAGCCCAGGTGGTGTTAGCGTGTGGGGATGCTCACCCGGCTTTCTGCCCGGGTTCGAGTCCAGGGAGAAGCATTTCAGTTTTTTTTTTTTTTTTTTTAGTAAAGGAAGTGTGGGCCGGTTTCTAGGTGGGCCGAGGGTTAGCTGGGTTGTGATCTGGGCCTGTGTACTGGGCTTAAGGGATCCTTGGAGTGGGTTTGGTTCTTGGTGGAGTTAACCATGACTTGGGCTTAGGGAGTAGGTTTTGTTATGTTTATAAGAAATGTTTTTGTTTGGGAACTAAAGAGCTAAAATTTGATTACAATTATTTTTATTATTATTATTATTATTATTATTATTATTATTATTATTATACATACATATATATATATATATATAAGTTGTGAATTAGGAGAATAAAGACTTAGGTACAAAAATAAGGGCTTTTATATTAAAATTTGGGGAAAATTTTGCGATTTTACAGTAAGTGATGTTCAGTAACTACCTTAGTGTGCAGTTTGTCTTTGATGGTCTTCTGGATTTGGTAGGCAAATGTAGAAGGATCCCTGAACTGTGTTAACAGAGGCTTTTCTTCAATATCAAAGTCTGAATGGACTACTGTGTTTTCTTCTAGTAGTACCATCTTGAAGTCAGTCTTTGTATTGTCCTCTGTCTTCTTCTTCTTGGTAGCAGGTCTTGTAACACCAGAAGTTCTAACTACTGAAGTTGATACTTCAAAAGTTTTGAACTTCTCTGGATTAGCAGCCTTTGCAGCCTTGTACTTCTTGTATGTGTCTAGTAGTCTTTCTTCTTTCCATCTTGACATAGAGGCTTTTGAACCATAGTTGTTTGCTACCAGTTCTTCAATCATCTCAGCTCTTTTGGCTTTCACATCTTTGTTTGTTTCCAGTTTATCTGCAACAAGTTGAGCTCTTCTTGTCAGCTCATCCATGGAGAGTCCTTTCAGTGAGAAGGCTTTAGTCTTGCTGTTCTTTGTAATGTAAGACATCAGTTGTTGTCTTTTGTCTTCTTCAGCAACTCTTTCAAGGTTAGCCTGCCTTTGTAGCTCTGCTCCATAAGCTTGTAATTTTTCATTGTAGCTTAAGTCATCCCTTGCTTCCAAAGCATTCCAGATCTCATCTTCCTTAGCCTTTCTTTCGACTGCAATCAAACTCTTCTCAAGTAGTTCTTTGGACATTGATAGTGGAGAAGGGTTCAGCACAGTCATTGTTGTAGTTGTAGTAGGCCTTGGAATAGGAGTTGGTTGTTGTTCAGTTGGTTTGGAAGGCTCTTCAGTTTGTTGTATGTTGGAAGTGTTAACTTCTGATGTGTTGACAACTGCTGAAGGTTTGTCAACTACTGAAGGATTGTCTTCAGTACTTTCTGAGTCATCATCAGAACTTTCATCAGCATCAAACTTTCAGCATCAGAAGTTTCTTCATTATGGCCTTGGGATGTTTCAGCTTCTTCAATTTCTTGTTCAGAGACACCAAATTGTTGAGCCAGTTTTTGTCTTCTGGCTTTGTCTTTGAGTTCTCTTTCTTGGAGAGCCACTCCTGCTTTTATTCTGGCTTTGAATGACTCCTTTGGTTCCCTAATTTTCTCCCCTTTTTTGGATTCATCAAGTTTGGAAGGTTTGGAGAAAGTACCAGTGAGAATGGTGATCTGTTTTGAATTGTGGTCAATTTTGTTGGACAGATCATTCATTTTTGTTTTGATCACTTCAAATTGGTTTTTGACTGACAGCTCCAAAGCAGCTGTGTAGGTTCTGAAGTGATTGGTGATGAGTGTGTTCATCATATGGTATAAGGGACCATCTGGGCTGCATAGTTGGTTCAAGTCTATGCTTGTTGACCCAGGGAATTGGGTAGGCATTTGTAGTGAGGGGTGAGTTTTGGAGTGATCTTCTTGTTGTACAGAAGATGCCACTTTAGGGGAATCAGGGATCAAGTGGACTTTAACCTGATCTGGTGTGACCAACTCTTTGAGCTTAGATACACCAGGTGCAGGACCTTCACTAACAGTCGTCAATTCAATGTTTTGTTATGAATGGATGGAGTAGCAAATCTTTCTCTATGTTGTTGGAGTTTTTAAAGGATTTATTACCTGAAGGAAATTTGTTACCCAAAACAACCGAACAAGTGAAAAAAATCATGGCCGACTTGGGATTAGGATATATATATATATATATATATATATAACTAGAAATGGTTTTTACCAACACAAAATTTGTACCACAAAAGTTTTTATATTGTGGCAAAAAAAAAAGTGTCATTAAAACTAGTATAAATATGTAATTAGGATTACTTTTTAAAGGCACAAAATATGTGACACAAAAGTCTTTTTTTATATTGTGGCAAAAAAAAGTGTCATTAAAACTAGTATAAATATGTAAATAGGATTACTTTTTAATGGCACAAAATATGTGTCACAAAAGTCTTTTTTTATATTGTGGCAAAAAACAAGTGTCACTAAAAGCCAACAAAACTTTGTGTGATAGAATGCAAATGTGTCACTAAAAGGCTTTAGCGTCAGCACTTCTAGTGACACTTTTTTTGTGTGCCGCACATTCCTTCAAGTCCCTTTAGTAGCACTTTTTTGTTTTTTTGTGGCACTTTTTGTATGTCACTAAATGGCATTTTTTTGTAGTGTACGGTCATTGTGGTAGTGGTAATTGTAGGCCTTGGGACAGGAGTTAGTTGAGTTTGTTCAATTGGTTTGGAAGGCTGTTCTGTTGGTTGTACATTGGAAGTGTTAACTTCTGATGTGTTGACAACTACTGAAGGTTTGTCAACTACTGAAGGATTGTCTTCAGTACTTTCTGAGTCATCATCAGAACTTTCATCAGCATCATTAGTTTCTTCATTATGGCCTTGGGATGTTTCAGCTTCTTCAATTTCTTATTCAGAGACACCAAATTGTTGAGCCAGTTTTTGTCTTCTGGCTTTGTCTTTGAGTTCTCTTTCTTGGAGAGCCACTCTTGCTCTTATTCTGGCTTTGAATGACTCCCTTGGTTCATTAGTTTTCTCCCCCTTTTTGGATTCATCAAGTTTGAGTTTGGAAGGTTGAGAGAAAGTACCAGTGAGAATGGCGATCTGTTTTGAATTGTGGTCAATTTTGTTGGACAGATCGTTCATTTTTGTCTTGATCACTTCAAATTGGTTCTTGACTGACAGCTCCAAAGCAGCTGTGTAGGTTCTGAAGTGATTGGTTATAAGTGTGTTCATCATATGGTATAAGGGACCATCTGGGCTGCATAGTTGGTTCAAGTCTATGCTTGTTGACCCAGGGAATTGGGTAGGCATTTGTAGTGAGGGGTGTGTTTTGGGGTGATCTTCTTGTTGTACAGAAGATGCCACTTTAGGGGAATCAGGGATCAAGTGGACTTTAACCTGATCTGGTGTGACCAGCTCTTTGAGCTTAGATACACCAGGTTCAGGACCTTCACTAGTAGCCGTCAATTCAATGTTTGGTTGTGAATCATCATCCAAATCAATGGAATCATCTGAATCCCTGATTACATCCTCAATGAGGACAGTATCAGTTACATCATGAGCTGAGCCCAACTCAGTTGTCTCATGTACCTCTTTTTCTTGGTTCAGAGGATTTCCTACCTCAGGCATTAAGCCTTCATCAGTAGTTGCCACAAATGAGGTCTTAGCAATGTTACTTCTTTCCTCAGATCCACCACTGGGTGGTATGTGAGTAGTAGCAGCCTCAAATGTACCTAGAGTGTCTATGTTTGGGCTTAGAGACCCTGGTTCATCCTCATCTCTTTGGTTAGGGCTTTGAGTGTCCACATCCATGTCAAGTTCTGAAGTTTGGTGCTTCTACAGGATGTTTCAGTCACATCTTTATCAAGTGCAGATTGCACATTAGCAAGTTCAGGCATCTCAACCTCCTGAACTGCCTTTCTTTTCGGGTTGGTGGGTTTTTGTTTTTGTTGCTTGGGTTTCTTGGCCTTTGGGGGTGTAGGTTTGGAAGATGAGGGTTCCATGGGGACTGTTTCTGGTTCCCCTTGGTCATCTTCTGGCCAGGCAGCCGGTTTGTTATGCCTTGAGTATGCTTGTGAGGACAAAGGGTTTAAAATTGTAGTTTTACCCACAAGCACCTCTTCTCCAAGTTCTTTTATTATGCATTGCATAATAAATATTGGATACAACAAAAACTTCTTTTTAGCATTGAGATAATGTAACACCAACTCATTAAAGAAAAGTGATGATGCCCTGAATTTTGTTTCATTCACTATAGAATGAAAAATAGGTTGAAAAGTTAAGGGCATCTGATCATAAGATCCAGTCTATGGACTCAAACACATAATAATATAATGAAACAGCAGTTTTTACTTTGGTTCAAAATATTTCTTTAAAATTGTAGCATGTGAGAGAGCACCTTGGTAACCACACTCTGTCATGGTTAAGTGAATCTGAGAGTTTGGAAATTGGTCTAGGGCGTTTACATCATCCAAACCCATCGTAATTGCCAAAGTAGTCGGTGTGATTGCCATTCTTCTCCCTTGGATGGTTGAATTGAGGGAGATCACTTTGTTGTTCACCGTCACCGTCTCTGCGTTTGCCCAAAACTCATTTAGAGTTTCAGTGTGGATTGGAGGGTCGATGGTGAGGGCGGTGAAGTATTGGGATTTGACGACCAAATCAATGATTTCGTCGTATTGGGACCAGGCTTCATGTTTTTCGAAGTAGCCTCTTTGATTGTGTCCCTGTTTCAGTATTAGAGCCATGTGGTTTGTGTGTGTGTGGATCGAACAGTGCTTTTGCAGGTCTAGGTCTTGAGAGTGTTTTGTGAGAGAGAGAGAGAGAGAAGGAGGGAATTTTTGCTTTTTGAAAGGATAAGTGTTGGAAAAGGTATTTATCAGAAGTTTATAACCGCCTAGGTCAAACTTCTGATGTGGGAAAAGTCTGATTTACCCTTTTTGACCAAACTGCTGATGAAGAACAATTATCATCAGTAGTTCCCACTTTCTCTTCAGTAGTTTGTTAACAACTGATGAGAATGTTTTATAAATACTTTATTCATAACTTCTGAAGGTTATTTTATCAGAAGTTAATCATTTTTCAGAAAATATTCCCATGCTGATGTTTTGTTCATCAGTAGTTTCTCTCTTTTTGTTTTTCAGAAGTTTTTAGACTTAAAAACAGATGTAAGTGAAAAATGAAAATATGTGCAGAAAAATAAAAAGAAACACTTACAAATTTAGCATCCCAAGCATGGATACTAACTTCTGAAATGTTGATGTGTCAAGGGGTTTAGTGAATATGTCAGCTATTTGATTAGCTGTTGCTACATGTTTCACTTCAATCTTGCCTTTTTCATAGCAATCTCTTATGAAATGATACCTTATTTCAATATGTTTAGTTTTTGAAAACTGAACAAGATTTTGAATGATGCTAATGGCAGATTTGCTGTCTACAAGCAATGGTGTCTTGGTCTCTTTGATTCCATAATCAAGAAGTTGATACTGGAGCCATTGTATCTGTGATGTACAACTTGCAGCTGCAATGTATTCAGCTTCAGCAGTTGAAGTTGCAACAGATGTTTGTTTCTTTGATTGCCCGGACACTAGACAGTTTCCCAAGAATTGACAACCACCAGATGTTGATTTTCTTGACATTTTACACCCTGCATAGTCACTATCTGAAAAAGCTAATAACTTGGTATTGCTTGAAAAGGATACCAAATTCCAAGTGTTGGAGTTCCTTTTAGATATCTGAAGACTCTTTTGACTGCAATGAGGTGTGATTCCCTAGGAGCTGATTGATATCTAGCATAGAAACATGTTGAAAACATAATATCTGGTCTAGAAGCAGTTAGATATAAAAGGGAACCTATCATACATCTATACATGGTTTGATCAACCTGTTTTCCTTGATCATCTGGTTCAACTTGTGTGGTTGGTGTCATGGGAGTGGAACATGATTTACAGTCTTGTAAAGAAAATTTGTTTAATAATTCTTTAACATATTTTGATTGATGTATAAAAGTTCCATTTGTTTGTTGTTTAATCTGCAGTCCCAGAAAGTACTGCAGTTCTCCCATTGTACTCATCTCAAATTTTGATTGCATGAGTTTCTTAAATTCATCACACAGTTTTGTGTTTGTTGAACCAAATATGATATCATCAACATATATTTGAACAAGTAAGACATGATTTCCAACATGTTTTATGAAAAGAGTTTTATCAATGGAGCCTCTTGTGAAGTTATTTTTGAGCAAAAAGTTAGAAAGTGTTTCATACCAGGCTCTTGGAGCGTGTTTGAGCCCATAAAGAGCTTTGTCTAGCTTGTATACCCACTCAGGATGAGAGGGATCCTCAAACCCAGGTGGCTGACAGACATACACTTCCTCTTTTATTTTTCCATACAAAAATGCACTTTTAACATCCATTTGAAAAACTTTGATTTTGTTGGAAATGGCATAGGCCAGAAATAACCTGATGGCTTCAAGCCTTGCAACTGGAGCAAAGGTTTCATCATAATCAATTCCTTCTTCTTGAGAGTAACCTTGTACTACCAGTCTTGCCTTGTTCTTTATAATCATACCAGCCTCATCTTATTTGTTCCTAAAAACCCATCTTGTGCCAATTGGTTGCTTGATTGGTGGTAAGGGACAGATTTCCCAAACCTGTTGCTTTTTGAATTGAAGCAACTCATCTTGCATGGCTTGCACCCAATTGTTGTCTTTGAGGGCTTCTTGGTACTTCTTAGGTTCCAACTGAGAAATGAATGCTGAGAAGAGGCAAAAATTGGAAAGTTGGTTTCTTGTAAGAACACCTGATGCAATATCACCCATGATTTGTTCAAGTGGATGATCTTTGTGTTCAATCAGTTGTTGTAAACCACTGACATGTGTAGGTGGCTCTTGTACTTCATCAAACAAACCACTGAGGTTTATAATGTCTGGTTCAGTAGTTTCAGTGTCTTCAGTAGTTTTAGGTGCTGAAGCAGATGTTTGAGTTTGTACATCAGCAGTTGTTGAATCAGAAGTTTGTGAAACTTCTGATGGTTTGTTAGTTGACTTAATGATTGTTTGAGGAGTCCATGGTGTTGGATCCTCATCATCAAACCTTTGATCACCATAATAAGTAGGTTTAGATGAAGTAACAGTCTTTACAGGTCCAAAATGGAAGCTGTCAAGGTCAAAAAGTTCAGCAGGATGTGCTGGAATAAGAGTGTGTTTTGACTCATTGAACTTGACATTCAGTGTTTCTTCTACTATCTTGGTTCTTGAGTTAAAAACCTTGTAGGCTTTTCTAGTGGAAGAGTAACCAAGAAAGTAACCTGAATCAACTTTAGCAGCAAACTTTGAAATAGAGTCTTTAATGTTTAGAATGAAACATTGACATCCCAAAGCCCTGAAAAAGGAGATAAGGGGCTTTATGCCATGAAGAACTTCATAGGCAGTCTTGGAGTGTCTCTTGTTGACAAGGACTCTATTTTGAATATAACATGCAGTGTTAACTGCTTCAGCCCAGAAATACAATTGTAGGACTGAATCAGCTAACATAGTTCTTGCTCCTTCAATTAAGGTTCTGTTCTTCCTTTCTACTACACCATTTTGTTCAGGAGTTCTGGGAACACTGAATTGTCTAATAATCCCTTTAGACAAACAGAATTCATCCAGAGTTTTGTTCCTAAACTCTGTCCCATTGTCAATTCTAATGGCTTTGACAGACAGAGAATATTGTTTCTCTACTTGTAGAATGAAGAACTTGATGATTTCAGCAGCCTCATCCTTGGAAAATAAGAAGAATACCCATGTAAATCTTGAATAGTCATCAATGATGACCAAGCAGTACTTCTTCTTACCAAGGCTCATGATTTTTACAGGCCCAAATAAGTCCATATGGAGTAGTTGAAGACATGCAGTTGTTTTTTATTCTTCAATAGACTTATAGGAGGACTTATGTTGTTTTCCCTTCAAACGGGATACACAGTGTTCTTGACACTGGTATACCTTCAAAGGTAGACCTCTGACCAAGCCCATTTTTGTGACTTTATTTATGGTTTTAAAGTTCACATGGCCAAGTCTCCTGTGCCAGAGATCAGTCTCTGAAGTTGATGCCTTTGAGAAGAAACAGGCAGTGTTGTTCAGTACTTTTTCATTTTCAATGTCCACTGCATAGACATTGCCACGTCTTTTGGCTGTCAACAAAGTATGATCTTCAATGATCTTCTCTATCAACTTCTGGCCTTCTGGTGATATGATCTTGCATGCTGTCTTTGTGAAAAAGGAAGAATATCCTTTATCACACATTTGTGACACACTCAGCAAGTTGTACTCAAGGTTTTCAACCAGATTGACCTTGTCAAACTGTATTTTGCCAGAGAGACATTGCCATGTCCTAGAACATATTCCTTAGCATTGTTCCCAAAGGATACAGATCCTTCTCTTTGACTGATAAAATTGTTTATCAGGTATCTGCATCCAGTCATGTGCATTGAGCCTCCACTGTCAACATACCAAATGCTATTTAAGCCTCTAGAAACTCTTTACACAAAATAGCAAATTAGTTAGATTTGGGAACCCAAGCCAGTTTGGCTTTGGGTTTGCTCTTGAGAACATTTACAGTTTGTTCTTGACCGAGTTGAGGAATCCATGTCTTTTTGGCAATGGATTTTTCATTAAGAGCAATAGTGGTATCCTTTTGAGGACCACCATCAACTTTGGTCATCAGTAGTTGTACCATGTTCATGAGATCTTTAATCTCGGCAGTTTGTGAAACTGCTGATGATTTAGGTCTAACTACTGAAAGAGAATTTTGAGAAAAAGATTTTTGTTGAGATTTTGTCTTTTTCTGAGAAAAGGTGTTTACTGGTTGTTGTTTCCTGGGAGAAAAAGTTTCTACAAAATCATTTCTGATTTGTTTTCCCACAACCAGTTGTTGAATTTTCTTGTTGTACTGAATACCTTTTCTGTATCTGCAAATTCTGTCTTGTGGTTGAACAGACCACAGATTTCACATTCTTTTGTCTTTTCTTTTAAAGACAAGTTTCTGACTGTATTTATTGATTTTAGGTCATCAGCAGTTTTCAGGTTCTCAACTCCTGATGTAGATGAAACTACTAATGGCTTAATGTCAAATTTTATCAGTACTTCTGAAGAACTTTCTTTGAGAGTTTTTAGAAAGTTTTCATGATAAGATGTGCATTCTTTCTCTTCAGAAGTTTAACCTGAAACAATTTTTCTCCCATCTTCAGTAGTTTTGGGGGAAAAATCTGTTGGTGTTTCAGTGTGATTGTACCCTATGCCAAACCTAACATTTGAAGCACTTTGTTTGTTTAGCAACAGTTGGTACCCCTTACAAGATTCTACCCATTTTTCACAAGTGACCTTGGTGTCAGCAAGCTCTTTTCTGACATTTCCTAGATCATCTATCATGATTTTAAGTTGTGCTTGGGTTTCAATAGCATTGTTAGTTAATTTAGAAACTTCTTTTGTTTTTGCAGCAAGTTTTCTTTCTAAATCACATTTCATCTGAGTGAATTTTCTCTCAGAGTCATTTGCTTTACCTTGTAAGTGCACATTAGTATCTCTTATGAGAGCAAAAGATTCTTTACAAGAAGTTGAACAAAGTTTTGTCAAAGATTCTTTTGATACCTGTGACAAGGCAGATTTTGAGGTGCATCCCTCAAATGCCATCAAGGCAAAGTTCTTTCTGCCATTGTCAGGCTCTCCCCAGTTGATGTCAAACATCTTGTTGTCTGCATCAGGGTTACACTCAGTAGTGTCAAAAGGAAGACTGCTCCAGTCAACATACCCTGAAGTAAATAAACTTTGTTGTGAGGGTTGCTGAGTCTGTGGAGGTGATTGAGCAGCTGGAAAGGGAGGGATTGATTGTTGGCTCTGCATCTGTTGAGCAGGCATCTGTTCATATTGTACTTGTGGCACATATTGGTGTTGTGGAGCTTGTGCCTGTACAAAATGTGCACTCCCTTGTTTTCCATTATTCCTGTTATAACTGGGGTTAAAATTATTTCCAGACTGAGATTGGTTAAAGCTAGAGCTTCTACACTCTCTAGCAAAGTGTCCCAACTTTTGACACTTGTGACATCTAAGTTTAGATTTGTCAAAACCAATTTTTGTGGAACTGTTGAGTCGTGGAAATTTCCTTCCTGACCTTTTGTAAAATTTGTTTGTTTTTATACTCAACATGGCCAGTTGGTGTAGAATATCCATTTCTTGCAAGTCATCACTGCTGAAATTTTTTAAATCATCCATGATAAAACACATGTTATCAGCAGTTTGACTAAAATCATTATTGTCATAACCTGGGAATGATCTTTCAGATGAGATCCCAGCAGTTATGTCAATATGGTCAAAAGATCCAAAACTATTTGAACAAGTTGGTGAGTCTTGTCCTAATAGTGCTGTACTACCTAGTAGATAGTCATCAGCTGTTTTACCAGAACTTTGTAACTTTTTCTTTTGATAAATTTCTCTTTCAAAAGTAAGTAATCTCCCATGCAGTTTTGTAAGAGTGAGGGAGCTAAAGTCTGGTGAAGATCTTAAGACTATAGAGTATGTTTCCCATTTTTCAGGTAAAGACCTTAAAAATCTATGAAGCATAGATACAGTTGTGTAGGTCTGACCATTTAATTTTAGCTCAGATATTAATGAGGAGAATCTTTCAAATTGTTGTGTTAAAGTTTCCCCATTAATGTGAGTAAAAGTTTCTGTAGATGCATTTTGTGCGACTAATGCTTTGGATTACATTTAACATATGTTTATGTGTTTAGTCAATTAGTCGAAGGAAGAATAATATGGGCGAAGGAGTGTTTTTGAATGGGCGAAGGAGACTTAAAGGTGCGAAGGAGAGAAGGAGTTCGAAGGTAGTTTTAGATGTTAATGTATTGCTTGGTTCGACCATCATGATTGGGCGAACCTGCACAATCGACCAAGCAAAGTGGGCGAATGTGCAGGCCTATATAAAGGTCAAGTTCATTTTGAAAGTTAGTTTTTGTCATTTTTGTTTCCCTCCTGTTTGAGTCTCTCCCTAGGGTTTTGTGTAAACTTAATTCACGTCTTGTTTTGATTGTAAAGCTTATTATAACGTGTAATTGAGTTTGTTTATCAATGAAATGAAGCTTTTAAAGATGATTTCTGCGTTTTGTTAGTATTATTATCATTTTGTGATTGATTCAGGGATTCCGCACCTGAATCAAACTTGTTTGATCATTATCTTTGTCGATTTTACGATCCTACGCGCATACAAAGTGGTATTAGAGCCATATGGATCAAACAACCACAAACTGATAATTTTACAGCTGATTTGGACCCTATTTTGATCAAAAACTTTCTGTTTTCATTGATAAAACTGAATTGTTGATAATTTGATTGATTAGAGCTTGTTTTCATGGATAAAATGCATAATTCTCTTTGATAAACTTGTTCCAAATCGAATCCGAAGCAAAACCTGATTAGAATCATCAAATTCTATCAACTTTTGAAAAATTTGATCAAAATTAACTGATTTTCAAAGAATAACCATTTTTGAACGTGCAGGGTCGAACGTGTGTGTTAATTTGGTCGAACCAAGGGATGTTTGGTCGAAGATGGTATTTTAGCTGGTCGAATCTAGAGTTTGTTAGAGTATTGTTGTACATTCGACCATAGTTGTCTCATTCGACCATTCGGGCGGTCGAAGGTGAAATCAAACGGTCGAAAGAGAGTGTAAAGGGTCGAAAGTGATTAGTATTTGTTGTATTCCTCTTTCGTATCTTTTCAAACGGTCGAAGGAGAACATTTTGGCTCATTCGACCACTCGCTACATACGAAGGTACAGTCTGTTAATAAACTTTTCTAATCTTTTCGTTTTTAATCATTCTCAGATCAAGATGTGGAACTTTCCTACTACACCACGACCTAATCCAACACCACAACAGCAGACAACCAGGGATTCTTGGTCGGTTGCTGCCCAAAAGTCTAGTCAACCATCACAACCAATCAATTATATGGCTATGACTAGTACTATTCCTCAACACGTTGCGCAACCACAACCGCAACCGATTGGTGACTATCGGGGAGTGGAAACCGTCCACCTAAGCTTATGGAGATGGTCGATTACAACACGTGGAAGACCAAATTCAAGATCCATCTAGAGGGAATGGGTTTAGAGGGAACTGAGGCGTGGCAGATGATTGCAAAGGGCTATGTTGCTCCGATCTTGGAGAACACTGGAGAGCCTATTCCATTGGATAATCTTGCAGATGATGAAAAGAAGAAATTTGCTATTGAGAAGAAAGCGTTTTCTCAATTGTCTCAAGCTATCAATACTGATTTGTTGCATCAGTTTGGTTCTTGCACAACTTCTAAACAGCTGTGGGACATGTTGAAGAATAGGCATGATGGAAATGAGAAGACTAGGAAGCTAAGGATGGAAGAGCTTCGGAAAGAGTTTGAGAATTTCAGTTACATGGGTAACGAGACGTTGAAAGAGTTGGTCCCAAGGTATTGC
Source organism: Ambrosia x helenae (assembly GCA_030844895.1). Classification (NCBI taxonomy): domain Eukaryota; kingdom Viridiplantae; phylum Streptophyta; class Magnoliopsida; order Asterales; family Asteraceae; genus Ambrosia; species Ambrosia x helenae. The sequence continues at coordinate 112,386,576 of CM061231.1, read as the reverse complement.
CACTTACTCACAGAGCTTTCAAGCTATGAGATAAGCATACCTATGTCTGAATTGGTGGACAAGTTTGCCGATGCATTGCCACCGTATTGGAACCAACATATTGAGGTGTTAAAAGAAAAGGATGCGTACCAGTATTGGACTATCAATGAGTTCATTCAGAAACTGGAAAACAAGGAGACGGAGGAAAAGAGGAAAGCTAAAAGAGCTCAAATTCCTCAGAATCCGGAATTGTATCTTGGTGGTACATCTTCTTCTCATTCTACTTCCAGTTCTACTTCTAATGTTGCTCCACACATCGCGTGCGTATCTAACATTGTTGAACCACCCAAAACACCAATCAATTATCTTGCTCAAACATCTTCATATACCTTACCATCATATCCAACAACTACTTACATTCCACCATTTTCACCCATGCAACAAGCAGCATGTTACTCTGCTAGTCAACCTCAACAACAACCATACAATCCTCAAATGAACCAGATGCAAATTACCCAAAGTCAAACTAACCAAAGCCCGATTGTGTTGGAGACATCAAATCTAAACAATGTTACTGTTGAGATTGCTCAACAACATGTAGCATTAGTTTCAGCAATGGTAGCATCGTACAATGGATTGGTTGCTAGTCAAATTGGGAACAACAACTTGACCAATGAGGACTACGCATAGATTGACAAGGAAGAAATGGAACTCATGGATGTTTAGTGGGCTTTTGCAAGTATCATGAGAAGAGCCACTGATTTTATTCAAAAGACTGGGAGAACTGATCTTTCTACTTCTCCAAACACCACTTATGGCTTCAACAAAGCCAAAGTCACTTGTTTTAACTGTGGTGAGAAAGGTCATTTCAAAAGAGAGTGCACACAGTGTAAGTCCAAGATCTTCTCTACCGGGTATCAAACAAACAATCGAGTGCGGAAAACAAGATTGAATGTGAAGAACAAAAGATTAAAACCGATGAACAATATATTGTTGATGCTTCACCTTGCACACAATCTCTAGGATTGTCTGGTACAAGGTGGTGGCTCTAGAGTTACAAATGAAAGGTCTAACCCTAACAATGAATCAAACAAAACATTATATAGGGTCCACTAAAGCATTGGCCCACATAGCCTAACCCAAGCCTATTAACTTAAACTAAGCCCAATTAACACAAACTGGCTTAATAAAGACAAGCGTAAACCTACTTAAATATAGCCCAACAATATCCCCCTAGGTTTATGCTGTCTTTATCATGGCTTAGTAGGAAGAATCTTCAGATCTTGATCTTCCAATCTTGGGTTCTTTCTTGTTCTCTTGGAGGTAGCTTCACAACTTTAATCATCATCAGCTTTTGCTTGAACATATAGCTAAAAAAGAACGTGAGAGGAGGATTCTCAGAAGCTCTTTTCTTTGTCAATTTTCTCTTTCAAACAACTTTTCAGGTACTTCTTCAGTGGTACTTTCATTGTCAAAAGATGATTAACTTCAGGTTCTTCTGACTCAGGTACATCTTCTCAGTGTGGTGATTCATGCTTGTCAGCAACTGGAACTCTTTCATTCTTCATCAACCCCTGTTTCTTGATTTGTATAAATTCTGCAAATTCTCAAAATTTTGTGAGCAAACAATTTTATGCAATAGGGAGTCCAGTATATACATGAACACCAAGTACATCAGTGTACTTCAATTTTAAAACCTCAAAAATCTGAATTTTGTTCGAGAGTCGGTCAAATCCTCAAGAATGGTTAATTTTCATAAAAGAAAACAAACAAATTAAAATAAAAATTCAAACTAATTACAATGCATCTTTTTGTGAGAATCATGTGCAAGAAGATCATATCAGCTTTGTCAAAAAGCAACACACCGTTAGTACATTTGTTTTGGTAAACTTATTAATGTGCCAGAAAACAGTCCAAGACGATTACCAGCATCGTTTATCCACTTAAACAAACATACACACACGTCTTCAAGTCCTTAAAAAATTTTTTTTTAACGTGTGTTAGACCGAAATAACTGTGTGTCCCACATCATGACATACCCCCGCGATCAAGGTATGCACAAAGCATCTTCATAACAGGTGAGTAAATTGCTGACATCTGTATGATTTACAAGGTCAAGATCATCGGTGATCAGGTCTGCATATATCTGGATGCAACAGAGAGACCGATGGATTCTCGACCAGGGTTAGGGCAAATACCAAATGTTTCGGTATGATCATTGCTTTAGGCTTTTGATTTGTGCCTTTAGCTTGAATTCTCTTTGAGAATTTTGGGTTTTGGCATTTTCCTTATTGCTCTTTTAAGACGTCCTGACTGTGCCTAGGTCAGCATATATCTGGATGCAGCAGAAGGGCAGCCAGGACATCCCCAGATGTATCAACAATTTAAAGACCTGAAATCTCAGATTTTGGCAATCTATCAACACAAGATTTAAGACCATAAAATCATACGCCAATGATGTGTTCCCCACAAACTACACAGCCTTTATCTTTATCATTAATTTTGGACTGAGTTCGTTGTGCAGCTTGCCTGCCAGTACATCGTATAATGGAGCTGCAATCACACTCGATTTAATTTTCTTTTCGATTTTAAAGTGTGACAACTCAACAGCTGATGTACTATCATTTCTTCTTTTTCGCACCATGAACTTCTCATTTTCTGAATTTTCTATTGTTTTTGTATTTTTCTGAGGGTATATCCCCCTAAATTTGTGCTTATAATTGAAAATTTAAAGAACAAATTTACAACCTAAAACTAAGAAAAATATTTTTGTGTTTTTCTAAAACCATTCTCGAATTAAAGACCAATTACGTTCAAAATTCAATGCATCAGATTTTGAGCGTACCTTACTAGCTGATTTTGCCTCCATTATCTCCTTTAAAGGAAACATACTCACTGTTTAAGAATTTAAAATAAACGTATAACAGAGAGATGTCACCTGTCATGTGCGTGGAACAACCGTTATCAACATACCAGTGGTCATCGACAATCCTCCTTGGATGTCCCTGCACTAAGAAAAGAGATTAATTAAACATTGGTACCCAGGCCATCGCGGTCCTGGGCACTCCTGAAGCATCTACGTAAGACACTTCTCTCAAGCACATGTCCTTATTCTCATTTAGAACTGGTGTTGCTGCCGCCTTTGGTTTCCAGGCTTGCTTAGGTTTAAGAACTGGTTTTGCTACTTTTGGAGTAGCAGCTTTCTGTTTCTCAGGTTGTTTTGATTTCTGTGGTTGAACAACCTTCCGTTTGCTTTTGGCAGCATTCCAGTCTCCATCAGACGGTTTAACTTTGGGATTCATGTCCTTCCTTGCCTTAGGTTTATCAACCTTCATTGGCTTGGAGTAGTAGTTATCCCTAGGCATAACCCTCTGATTCTGTCTATAATAGGGCACATAAGGACGACTTGTGCAGTTCCTTGCAATGTGACCGGGTCTTCCACAGTTGTAGCATGTCTGCTTCTTTGCATATGAAGCATATCCCGGTCTGTTCGATCCCACTGATGAATGTGAGTGATGGGATCTGTTGGATGATTTGTTTGCAGGCTTCTTAAAGTTTCTGCTCTGCTTAGAACATCTTGAACACCCGTGTGAACAAGATTGTGCTTGTGATGAGGACTGTCCTTGAGCTTTCTGTCTAACCTCAGGAACCTGTTCATAAGAGTTAGCACAGGTAGTTTTTCTATGTGGTGGCACATATTTATCGGTTGTGCCAATAACAGATAACTCGGAAACAGTCTTTTGCACATATGGTATAGCATCTGCAGACAAATTAGATTGTTTCACACAAACACCTACATTGTTAGTGCAAACAATATCATCCCCCTCAACCTTAACCTCTACATTTTCTAAATCTGCACATGAAGTAGAAGCATCAGTAATGTTCACACATTTAAATTCAGGGACTATTGGCTTTACCACACCTGTGCCAACAGTCATGGATGAGGGATCCTCACATTCTTGTTTAATCTCGACTGGCCTTGAGCTCACAGATTCTTCAGATTGTTCTGGCTCAGTCGAGGGTGTGTCATTTGATTTAGCCGAGCCACTTGATTCAGAAACATGTTGTGGCGACTCTGCTGAATCCCCCGTTGACTCAGCTGCTCTAGAGGACTCACAGCTGGATTCACTCGATTCAACTGACACTGATTTCTCAGAGTCGGTTGTTTTGGGTGATTCATATTTGGAGTCATTTTCAAAAGTTGGTGGGGCAGCTGGTTCAACGGTCTGTGGTGCCCTGTACTCTTCATAAATCTTTTTGAATGTTTTCATGAAATCAAACTCAAAGGGCACATTTGAGTCTGATTGGCCGGTCGGTTCAATTTGCTCAATTTTCGGTTCAGTTTCAAAAACGGTTTCTTTTAAGACATTATTCAATTCATTTGTGTCATTTGAAACTGGAACTTCATCTCTCCTCACATCAAAAACTCTGTCAATTTCTTTATTTTTCTCAAAATTTAACATCTCGGTCTGCTTTGAAGCATCTTGAGACTTGACAAAGGTTTTTGATGGAGCCTGCTCCTTCTTAGGTTGTTTGTTCTTGGGTTTAGAGATTCGGACAGGGACTGATTTAGGTTTGGAGATCTCATCTTGATCCCTCGATGGTCGACTGGTTGGCTCTTCTATTGGAGGACCGTATCCTTTAACAGGCAGAGCCAACAACTCTTCATCCGACATAGGAATTGAAGAATAGTTTTCATTGAAAGGTGGAGGAATTTCCACAAATCCAATTCCCTTATTCCTCACGTCCTTTGGTCTTAACCTTAACTGGGTATTGATCATTTTTTCAACTTTGGGACTAGAGCAATCGAACTTTTTAAAATGAAAATCGGCATTTTCAAATTTAGATTTTAAGTCGATCAATTCCGCGGTTAAAGTATCAGACAGTCGTTTAAAGTGTAAATATCGACACTTGTGATCACTCACCTCCTGATGCAAGCGCTTGATATCGAGTTTTTGTTGTTCGACCATTTCTTTATAAGAGTTAAATTTCTTTTTAATGTCCCATGTGGCCATTTTCTCGTATTCAAGCTGCTTGAATGCAGAGAGAGTTTCTTCTCTAAAACCCTTAATTTTTAACCTGCATCGTTCAGTACAACATGATTCAGCTAAAATTTCAGCGTGTACCTCAGATGCGGATGGCACGTGATCATCTGGTTGTGCCATGAAAGCTTGAGCAGCGTGAGCGGCAGGAGCAGCAGATGTGACAGGAGCAGCAGGTGTGACAGTAGCAGCAGGAGCGACAGAAATGGCGGGAGCAGTAGGAGCAGCGGGAATGGCAGAACAGCTTGAATTTGAATTCGATGATGGAGCAGCAGAATTGGATGAGCATGTTGCAGCAGAGGTGATGTTATCCAATTCTTTGATAAGTGATATTAACTCGTCTGGTGTCATTTTGGACCAGTTTGTTTCCGAAATGATCCGATTAACGTTCATAAACCAGCTACATGTTGGCTGATTTGGAATTCTTTTCAATGCGTCCAAAAGAATCTTGTTGACCCAACGATTTGTCATCACGATCTCTGCATTCTTCATTTCTGACAGAAGTTTGGTAAATCGGTCAATTAGTGCATCCACAGTTTCACCAACAATGTAACTGAAACCCTCAAGTCTCTGCTCAAACATCTCACTTTGAGAAGACATTTTAATATTTAATTGTGATCCCCCAAAAATCTAGACGTTCAAAAAAATATTTCACACCGAGCACAGGACATCCAACCGTAGTCAACCGTCAAAAATAGTACGCAATCTAGTCCACTGTAGTCAACCAAATCCAACCATATGCCGTAAAGTCGATCCCCCCAAATTGAGCTTGTGCACTCCTGATAATAATACTATCACTATTATTATTATTATTATTATTATTATTATTATTATTATTATTATTATTATTATTATTGAAAACTTCAAAAGTTTCACGTGCACACACTGTTCAAGACTCTTCCCTTTTTATTTTCTTTCTTTAATACTCCAACAATGTTTACTCTCTCCCATAAATTCATCAACTCACTTCTCTGTCTTTGTCTTTCTATCCCTCTTCTCTCTCTCTTAATTTCTCAATTTCACCAACAACATTTCAACCAAATCCTTCTCAAAATTTCAATTTCCTTTTTCTTTCAACTGACCGATCTTTTGTTTACTCTATTTTCTTTTGATCGTGACATGGTTTCCAAACCACAATGAGTTTCCAATCATAAGTCAGTTTCCGGGTAGTGAAGTGTTTCCAATGGCTTGACTGCTGGTTCCAGCTTGCTTCACAGATCCGGTAGGGTTGTTCTCGAGTGGAAAAGTGGTTTTCGGGTACAAGTGTTCGACCAACTTGTTGGGTGTCCGAGTGGTGGGTTTTGAAGGTGGTGTTCGATGGTCGACGTGAGGGGTTGGGTGTTGTCCGGTATGGGTGAGTTGCAGGGTGACCGGTGGGTGATGGTGTGGTTTGGTCGGAGGTTGGTGTGGGTGGTTGGTTGGGTCCAGGAGGGGTGGTGATGGTGATGAGTTCCGGCAAAGATAAAAATGGAGTTCCGGTTAAAGGTTTTCGGGTGGAAGATCGTGACAGGTTGAAGTTTCCGATGGGTATTGATTAGGTTGCAGGTGGGTATGGCGTGGATCTGGGTTTACGGGGAGGGTCCGGGTCAGGTAGGGTGAGTTCGAGTCAGACTTGAGTTCGACCTCGAGTGGCTGAGTTCGACGAGGTGGTGAGTTCGACCTTGAGAACTGAGTTCGGGTTGCAGATCTGAGTTCGACCTAAAACAGTGCTGAGTTCGACCTGAAGGCGGAGTTCGAGTAGCAGGTCCGAGTTCGACCTGGGTGAGTTCGAGATGTGAAATCACGTGTTCGAGTACGGTGTTCGACCTGTTGGTTGTGTTCGACCAGAGTTGAGGTGTCCGATGAAGATGATGCTGTTCTTGGATCTGGGTTCTCGGGTGAACGGATGCTCAAAATCTTCAAGAGATAATAATAAAGAAATGTTGTGGCATCTTGACAAGGGTCACGTGCTGCTGTACTGTTGTTTCCAATGTGACAACTGTTTTTGCTTTATTTATGGGATGTATTTGACCCTTAGTATTGATAATATTCTCTTTCCAATATAACACCGAAACTCTTGCAAACAAAGTTAGTAACCTTCAAAATAAGATCAAACAGCCTTTTTCTTCCACAGTTCTTTGTGTTCTTGATAAAAACAGATCTGCAAAAATTCTAAAACACCAAAACTATTAAAATAAATAAAATTAAAAATAGATGCGAGTGAAACCTGTTGAACCGACAAAACGCAGCAATGAATCCTTCTTATGTTCTTCGAATGATACCGAAACCGAGCCTTCGAAAGACTTCTTAGGCTCTGATACCAATTGTAAGTCCAAGATCTTCTCTACCGGGTATCAAACAAACAATCGAGTGCGGAAAACAAGATTGAATGTGAAGAACAAAAGATTAAAACCGATGAACAATATATTGTTGATGCTTCACCTTGCACACAATCTCTAGGATTGTCTGGTACAAGGTGGTGGCTCTAGAGTTACAAATGAAAGGTCTAACCCTAACAATGAATCAAACAAAACATTATATAGGGTCCACTAAAGCATTGGCCCACATAGCCTAACCCAAGCCTATTAACTTAAACTAAGCCCAATTAACACAAACTGGCTTAATAAAGACAAGCGTAAACCTACTTAAATATAGCCCAACACACAGCCAGCACAACAAGGTAATAGAAATCCATTCAACTCTAACTACCAAAACCGACAAACCCAAAATCAGGTATCATACCAAAGTCCCAACATTTCAAGTTTTCAACCTCAAAACAACTATCAAAACCGTCAAAATACCCAACAAAATAACAATGCTAGACAAACCACAGCACAAAACCAAACACAACAGAATTCAAACCGAACAATCATTCCCATTTCTACACCAAACACACAAACCCAAACCGAGAATCCAAATCAAGCTTTGGTGATACAAAAGGATGAGGGTTTTGATTGGACCGGTATGCAGTTAGGTGTTGAAGAAATCCCAACTGGTAATGTGGCTTGTGTGGCACAGCAAATGAATTTGGATGAGCCGGTGAAGGTTGAAGAAGAAATTGTGACTAAGAAGATGACTGAGTTGAAGATTGAGGAGTTGAATGAAGAGATGAATGCTGATTGTGAAGAGAAGAAGTCTGGGATGATTCTTGATTCAGTTGCTGATATTCCAGAGCAATTTGATTCTACTTATTCTGATGAGGAGAGTGAGTCTGATTCTGATTCTAGTGTTAACTCACTGGATGATGACATTAATCAGTTGCTTGCTGAAGCTGACTTTTTGATGACCCGGAAATCATGCATAGTGGATGATGCTTGTACCAGGATTGATTATTCCAAAGTTTTCGCCTGGGAAGGAAGCACACTTTGCATTGATGGCCATGACAGAACCTCCAAAACAGGTAAGTACTGAATATGCTGTTAATTCAAATTCAAATTGTGTTAAACATTGCAAAGCCTGTGATAAATTGACAGATGAGAATAAGCAACTCAAGGTTCAACTTGAGAGTGCAAAAATCAACTGTCAATCATATCAAAAAGAAGCAAAAGAGTTTAATAGAGTACTTGATGGTTATAAGAAAGACGTTTCAGAATTGAAAAAGACTTTGTCTTTAAAACAAATGGCCATAAATAACTATATCAATGATTTAGAAAACACAAAACTTGAAATGGCCACCATCAAGTGCTTTGCAGAAAAAGTAAACAAAAAGCTTGAGAGTTATAAGCATATCGCTTATGTTGTTGACCACATAATAGAAGAGCCTTCACAGTCTAGTAGTGCAAACTACAAAGCTGTCCCAGCTCCGGTGTTGTTTGAAAACCATAATTTGCACTCAATAGCATCGGAGAGCTCAGTTAAATCTGACTCTACATCGGATGACGAGTCAAACACATCTAGTGTGGGAGACCCTTATTCTGATGTTAGACCTGTTCTGGGAAATAATGAGGGTGTAGTTGCTGCTGATGATTCTGATGAAGAGGATGAACAGTCTGAGAAGGTTTCTGAAAAGGTGTGTGATATTCCTGATGAAAATCACATAATCACTACTGAACCTGTTTCACAATCTCAGATTGTCCATCCCATGGCAAACGCTCATAGAAAGAATCAACCAGTTAAGCCTACTGAGAAGAAAATTGAAAAGAAAAATGAAAAGAAAAATGAAAAGAAAAATGAAAAGAAAATTGAAAAGTCAAATGAAAAGGAAAATGAATTTTGTGATAAACCTGTTAAAGTTTTCTATCAGATGCAAGGATCTGATAAGATAATTTCTGATGAAGAATATCCAATCCAATTTGCAAATTATTCAAAAATTGAAAAGATCTGGCAGGAAAGTACCATTTGGTTCCCGAAACATGAGCGAACAAATGATATACCTCCAGCAATTTTAAAGAAAATTCATTTGGATATTCCTAAAGAACTAAAGGTCCATGTCACACAATTTATTAAACCAATAGAGAAGTCAAATGGTTTTCTTGAGCTGACTTACTCAAAGGGCCCCGCTCCTGAGAGTTTGAGAAGAAGGTGTATGGATGATCAATATCCTATCACTAGTTATTCAAAGTCGAATGCCAAGAATAATTTTAAAGAGTACCGTGCGTGTTTTAAGTGCGAGGAGAGAGAGCATTTACTTGCCGACTGCCCATACGTAAGACACAAGAGGCACGAGGTGGAGATGAAGCAAAAGTATGAATGTCCGGTCGTCATTGTTATCCACAGAGACGATTTGTCCCTCAACCAGCACCTTTTATAACCAAAGCAATTATTTCAAAAGGAGGGAAAATCGTCCGATGACATATGATTGCCGCAACCGGATAGCCACTGAGAAACCGTTTAAGAAACCAATGGTGAACGCAACTGTTGACAACAAAAAGGTTCCTGTTAAACCTAATGTTAAACCAACAGTTGGACCTGTCTCTGTTAAATCAGAGAAGGTAACCAAGAAAGTTTCGTTCAAAGAAGAAGTAAAGAAACCGACCGAGACCCCAAAATCTCAAATCCGGATCTTGAAACGATCTGAACAATCTTGGTCACCAAAGGGCTCTGAAGGTGCTTCAACTTCACAACAAAATGTGAAATCCGAGAATGAAAAAGGTTTGTGTTATCAGAAAAAGGTTAATACAAATCAAAATGTTTGTGAGAAATCTGATTCTTTGAAACAAACTGTTCAAAGACCCAAGACCATACAGGCTTGGGTCCCCCGAAAAATCTAACTTCTTTACTTGATATGTGCAGGGAGCTTCAGCTAGCCCTGTGAGCAGTCTTTGGATTGTTGACAGTGGAGCTTCTGGTCACATGACAGGGGATCTTTCGCTACTATTCGATATTAGAAACATCAATGGAGGTTATGTAGCGTTTGCAGGAAACAAGGGAGGTTATATTACCATGGAGGTAGTGTGAGCAATGCAATAGTGAGTTTCGAGAGAATATCTTATGTGAAGCAAATCGATTACAATCTGCTCAGTGTCAGTCAGATATGTGACAAACAATTTTCTGTGTACTTTGACGACAAATCTTGCTATATACTCAAGCCGGGTTTCGAGTTACCGAAAGAGTGGGTGATGTTAAAGGCGCCGAGAGTGAACAACTTGTACATTCTCGATATGTCGAAAGCAATGACCACCCAAGGCCAAGTTACGTGTTTTCTCTCCAAGGTTACATAAAAAGAATCAATTATGTGGCATAGGAGAATGGGACACATTCACCTAAGAAAGATGAATCAAATGGTGAAGAATGAACTTGTCACAGGCGTGAACGTTAAACATTTTCACTTAAATGACAAGTGTGTGAGTTGTAAAAAGGGTAAGCAGTACAAACAATCCCATAGACCAAAGAAAGTCAATTCCGTTGAACTGCCACTTGAACGTTTGCACATGGATCTGTTCGGACCGGTCAAGCGTAAGAGTCATGCTGGAGAATTGTACTGTCTTGTGGTGACTGATGATTTTTCAAGATTTTCATGGGTTATGTGCTTACACAGAAAGAGCGACACTTTTGATAATTTGAAAGTTCTGTTCACTCGACTGGAAAATATATATGGTCTCAAGATCAAGAGGATTAGGAGTGATAATGGGACGGAGTTTAAAAATGCACAGATGGACGATCTTTGTGAAAACAGAGGAATTCATCATGAATACAGTGCTCCGTATACCCCCACAACAGAACGGTGTCGCTGAACGCAAAAACAGGACTCTAATTGAAACGGCGAGAACAATGCTTGCGGACTCAAATCTTTCAGTAATGTTATGGAACGAAGCAATTTACGCAGCTTGTTATACTCTTAATCGTGTTTTAACGGTGAAGAAGTTTGGCAAAACTTCTTATGAGCTGTTAAATCGTCGAAAGCCGAATTTAGAGTATCTAGAACCGTTTGGAGCTCCTTGTACTATGCTTAATCCATCTGAGAAGTTCGCACTGAAGGCTGAGGAAGGATACTTTGTTGGATATGCAACCCCGCTCAAACAGGTATTCAACAAAAGGACTCGTCAGGTCGAGGAGTGGGCTAACGTTGAAGTGCAACGGTATACTCAGAATTTACAGGGAAGCGGTCCAGACTGGATGTTTGATTACAAAGATTTCTTTGAATCATTCAACCTAGATAGCTTGGTTGAAGAGGCTGTATTACGTTTATATTACGAGGTCGAAAACGCAGTGACATCACCGTTGGTGCGTCCGATCACCGTGAATCCCCAAGCAGCTTCTAATGATACCAATGTTCCTGTCGTTGAAGAAGAGGTATTCCAAGAAGCTTCCACAACTTTGAATTCATCAAAATCAGAAGATGACGACAATGAGGTTACAAGTGAAGCTATCTTAGATCATGCTACAGTGACACCACCAGTGAACCCAAATACAAATGGTGCTTCATCATCGAATGTGGGTAATGATCTGGTTTCTGCAGAGAATTTAACTACTCAGACGGGAGTCCAAGTACCAGATTATCCGGAATCTCGGATACATCGAATTCACCCGATCGAGCAGGTTATTGGTGATCCTAGTAGCAGTGTGATGACAAGAGGTCAATTGAGGAATGCTAACTCACCGGAAAACCTTGGCAATCTTGCTTTATATGCCAAAATACAAAAAATCAGGTTTTCAGAATGACTGGTCTTTTGCTTGTTATGTTTCGCAGGTTGAGCCGCGAACTTACAAGGATGCTCTTTTGGATGACGCTTGGGTGGAAGCAATGCAAGAGGAGTTGTTGCAGTTTCAGAAACTTGGCGTTTGGAAACTGACAGATTTTCCCCCAGGACGAAAGAAGATTGGAACGAAATGGGTATTCAAATGCAAAAAAGGATGATAGAGGAGTGATCGTAAGGAACAAAGCTCGTTTGGTTGTACAAGGAGTTCATCAAGTTGAGGGAATCGATTACAACGAGATCTATGCACCTGTTGCACGCTTAGAGGCTATTCGAATGTTTCTGGCGTTTGCATCATACAAGAAATTTAAGGTGTATCAAATGGTTGTCAAGAGCGCATTTCTCTATGGTGTGGTCAAGGAGGAAGTATACGTAGGTCAACCACCAGGCTTTGAAGATCCTATTCACCGGGATAAGGTCTACATTTTAAACAAAGCTCTCTGCGGGTTGCACCAGGCTCCAAGGCAATGGTATGAGGAGCTGAGCACGTATCTTCTTTCAAAAGGATTCAAGAGAGGTTTGGTAGATTGCACAATGTTCACTAAACGAACAGGCGATGACTTGCTTCTAGTCCAGATTTATGTTGACGATATTATATTTGGGTCTACTAACGAACTTCTTTGCAGAGAATTTGAACATGTTATGCAGGAAAAGTTCGAGATGAGCGCAATGGGAGAGATGCAGTTTTTCCTAGGCTTGCAGGTGGAACAAAGACCAACGGGGATCTTTATTCACCAGACGAAATACGTTTCTGAAGTCTTGAGCCGATTCCAGATGGATGATTCGAAGCCGATGGATACCCCAATACAACCTAATCACGGGATTGGAGTTGACGCTAAGGGGGAGCTAACTGATCCATTTACATACAGAGCAATCGTCAGATCTCTGATGTATCTCACTGTGACATCCGTCACTTTTCGTATTTATTTTAACTTTTCGTATTGTTCTATGTACGTTCGAGACATTGATTAATATTAAACCCTTCTAGTATGTTCTAAAAAAAATGTTTTGTGATGATTTTGGACACGTATAATCATACCGTATACAAAAAATAACATTATAGTTATGAATTAAATGCCAAAAAAATAAATGTTTGGGCCGGGGTTCGAACCCGTGCCCAAACCGGTTCAATGCTTTACACAACACAACACAACCAGCTGAGCTACATGTTATATTTGTTCCATATCCTACGCGAGTTATATATAAAGGTTGCTGAAAACGTGCAGTTGACTTATGGAAAGTCAAACTGCGAGCAATCCTTTCCAATTCAAGCTTCAATCCGCGTTTTTGTTTCAATTCGTTTATGGTAATGATCCCACCGACACCCTAGAGTATTCCCCACGCCAAATCACAGTTAAAACATACCAATTTTATACCAATTACGCGTATTATAATCAATGTGGGTCAAAACTTCTAAATTTATGAAATCGTGGAATTAGTATAAATTGATACCTCCCATTCAAGCTCAATGCACCGAAAAACAAACCCCCATACTCAATTCATCCTAAAACACCTCCTAAATCTGCAAATTTTGAGTCTTTTTGTCGTGTTCGTTGACCCGCTTGTTCACACCTTTAATCACATTGTAAGTACCATTTTTTATGGGTTTTATTATTCAGCACTATACGAACAATAGCCCCAAAGATTCAGGGGCTATTGCTTGCTAATTAACGTTATTGAAAAAACTAGGGTTCATAAGTATTGAATTGGGGATAAACTAACCTGCAGACAAGTATTTAAATGTAAAAAATGAGTGAAACATATCACCAACTGATCAGTAGATCAGTTGGTGTTCCTCTGCAGCCTTAAAACAGAACCAGCGAAGGTCAGGGGTTCGATCCCCACAGGCCTCTTTTTTTTTGTTTTCTTTTTTCAAACAAATCAGATAACCTATATAATTAATTAGAACCCAGAATTATTCGTTCTCAGGGTCAGACCAGTTGGTCTAGCTTGTGATTTTAAAACCAAGGAACCGGCCAAGGACTCGGGTTCGAGCCTTGGCACATGCAATCTTTTTTTTGAGATTCTTTTATACCTATATAATCAATATTATTTTTAAAAATAGATTTTAAATACTAAACATGGTTTATAAATTCTACAAAAATTATTTTGAGTTATTCTGAGGATAAAGTTTATTATCCAACTTTTAGTTTTTCAAAAATAATTTATTTAATATATATTATAAATATTACAAGTTTATTCATTTATAATTGTAAAATTCTATAAAAATATCTAAACGATTTTATTAAATTCCACAAAAAGTATTCTAAACTTGTATAGCAATAAATATTTCAGAAATAATTTTTATTCCAGAAAAATCGTTCGTTTTATATTTTTAATTAATTTTTGTTATTTTAAACCATAAATAAATCATAATAAATTCATTTTTCAATATTTTTATCCCAAAATTTTACATAAATTATTTCTGTTCATTTAGAACAGAAATATAAATTTTAAGTTGAAATTTCTTTAATTTTAATATTTTTAGATATTAAAATCATATCTTTGACAAATAAGAATAAATATATTAAATATTTAATTCTTGAGGAAATAATTTTATAAAAATTATTTTTATACTTAAAGCCCTATAATATGATCATCCTAAATCAAAAACCTACAATAATCTTTTATTTAAATTATTTACCGAATTTCTCCCATTTATTAACAATTTACTTAATTAATAATTGAACAATTACATATCCCCAAAATGAGGAACCCTGGAATTACTTGCATCTTAGAATCATTTCCCTTACACATTATCAAATTATTTAGGTTAACCCTTTGGGATAATCTCAATTCAAATTACGTTGTTCGGTAGAATTTCAAGTTATTACGCGAACTGTGAGTATTTCCTATCCCCTTTTTGCTTTTATTCATTTTTTGGGTGTTACATGTACACTTATACAAATTTCAAATACAAGTTCACATTTTTACAATACAATTCTAGTACTATGTGCATTTTTTTACAAACGTGCTTTATGCTTAGACATTACATGTAGAATACATTTGTACTTAGTGAAATCATTAACATTGTACAAGCCGACCTTAACATTGGATAGCGCTATTGGATTGACAACCCGTCTAGGTTGATTCTCCCCCTTTTTCATCGGAGAATCCGTGGTCATTGTTAAGTTTTTATCCATTTATTGGATAAGTACACCGCCGTTCATTTAGTACATTATACAGTCACAGGATTGATTTCGCTCATTTGTATGATACATAGTTTACATATTTGCACTGTAGCTTGCACTTGAATTGTATACCTTTTTCAACTTACTATATGTATTAAAACTAGGAATGCTCACCAACATTTTTATGTTGACCAAACCTATTTTGTACATGTTTCAGGTGCAGTTTGATCTAGTACTATAGCATGGGACTTTTAGTGCTTGATTTTAATAAGTTATTTCAATATTTATGTTTCATTCAGACTTTGTATTTTTCGTTTCCATGTAAGACAATTTGGATTATTCAATAATATATTTACATTTTAGTACCATGTGCTTTTGAACAATCGTCACTATGTGACACCTCGATGATTCCGCCATCGGTTGGGGTGTTACACTCACAGCCTCCAGACCAGATATAATGTTTGCCACATGTCTTTGTGCACGTTATCAGTCGAAGCCGAAACAGAGTCATCTTGCAGCTGTCAAACGTATCCTTAGATATCTGAAGGGTTGTCCGTCGAGAGGACTATGGTACCCTAATGATGATAATTTTGACCTAATCGCTTTTAGTGATGCAGATTGGGGCGGCTGTGACAAAGACAGCAAATCCACAATGGTTGGATGTCAGTTTATGGGGAGCAGGCTCGTGACCTGGCAATGCAAGAAACAGACCGCAGTTGCATTATCCACATGTGAAGCAGAATACGTTTCAGCATCGAGCTGCTGCTCACAGGTTCTTTGGATACAACAACAGATGGTGGACTACGGTTTGCAATTTCTTAAAACCCCTATTTACTATGATAATGAAGCCGCAATTGCATTAACAAAAGACTTAGTAAATCACTCAAAGGCTAAACATATCCGGATCAAAGACCATTTTATCCGTGATTGTTATGCTAAAGAGTTTATCGATATTGTCAAAATCCACACTGACTATCAACGTGCAGACCTTCTTACCAAAGCTTTTGATAAATCAAGATTTGAATATCTTTTGAAAGCTAACGGTATTAAAGAAAAACAAGACTGATCACCACCTCAGTTTATCGCTTTTAGTTTAGTTTTATTGCTTTTCAGAAAAATTCGAAAATCAAAAACATTGAAAAATTCCAAAACACATAAAAATTAGAAAATTTTTGCTGACTGCTATATCTTCTTCCCTTAGATTTATGTCGTCAGATTTCTGTGAACAAACGATATCTGGGCAGTCACATATTTGAAATGCTCCAGCTTATCCTTGGGAACAGTAAACTCAAAAAAATTTATAAAAATCAGAAAAACCAAAAATGATTTCCTGGAGAAAAAGGGGAAATAATAGTACATCAGTGGGGATCTGACACATTCTAAAGAAATGTAATGCAATATAGGGCGTGTGTCTGAGTCTGTGTGATGTGCTGATAGGCTTCGTAGACCTATTACTGTGTGCCTGATACATACATATCAAACGAATTGTTGTGTGGATGAACTCTTCATGGGCATATGGTCTTAATACCGTAATTTCGTTTGATAGGGTATATGTACAAAACTTGGAGGTTTTGGGTCGTTATGTTATTAGTTGTCTGGGGATAGCCTCTTTGATCTTCTGCTGTAAGTCATTACGGACCTAGATCAGATAGGGTGTCTTTATAAAAGAGCTTTAAGCCAAAACCTAAAGTTACCGAATTGAGGAACTTTCCATGTATTATGATAATCAAAGATTATCTATTACATCGTATCATTCACTGATGCAAATCATGATTGATATCAGTCCTCAACCTGGTAGAGTGCACATGTTACTTTGCTGCATTAATTTGCTGACCTGTATACCTTTGTGCCTCATACCTTGTAAATTACAGACGACGAAAGCATAATCACGCTGTACAATGAGTCTTTGTGCATTTACTTCTTGATACGGGAGTATGTCGTGTGTGTGGGAACCACAGACAATTACGTTTATACTATACATAATAGTATCAGTTTAAAGCACTGCACAAAAGTCTGCATGTGAGTTTATGTGGATCACAATATCAGCAGTTGCCAGATCACACATTGTCTTTAATGATAATAAATCAAAAAGATCAACGATGTGATCAGATTTCTCAATAACTGATATGATCCCTTTACCGGAAATCACAAAACATTTACTGCTTTATCTTTACATTTCTGCATTTTATATTTCTCGTCAAAAATTGCAAAACTCAAAAAGATTTTAGGTGTGTTTTAACATAAACTTTAGAAAATCCAAAAAGATTTTACATTTCTATCTGATTTTTGATAGCTGATGGTGGTTGATGACGATTTTCTAAAACTTGATGGACCATTTGAGCTTTGTACTCTTTAAATGAGAAAATATGAATGTCGGATGCTTAAAAGTTGGAAAATATTTTGAACGGGATTCGATTTTGAGATTTGATAAATTTTCAAAAATTCCAGATTACTTTCGCCCTTTCGTTTGGTCGAAGGAGGAATTTTTTTGTTCTTTCGTATGTTTAAGATTGGGTGAATGTGAGTGTTCATGAGAAAAGTTCACTTTCGAACCCTTTTGCCACATTCGAACCTTTGATTAGGGTCGAAGGAGGCAAAAGTATCACATTCGACCGGTATAAATGGGCGAAGGAGCAGCCTATATAAACCCTTATCTCCTCATTCGACCACATTCAAATTTTTTTCAAAATTTCTGAGATTAAGTCCACTTGTTGCTCGTTGTTTTTAGATCATTCCATTGTGTTCGTCTGCTATCACTGATCATTTTGCCCTTATTCCTACAGGTTTTTCATCCATTAATCACTATTTAATCGATGATTTTCAGACCGAGCCCTAACTAACTTAGAACTTGGATTTAATCATGTTCATTCGACTTGTTTTTGTTGAGGAATCATTGATTTAGTGTTTTAGGGGGAGATTATCCAAAAACATAGGGTTTTAATTCAACAGAATGTTCAATTGATTATTAAACCTTGTTCGAACCCTAGTTTTTATATGAAAACATTGAATCAATGAATGTTTGTTAAAATTGATTGTTAGGAAAGCTTAATCGGAGGTTTTAGTTGCTTGACAAATCAAAATGACAGTTTAAAACATACTGAATTTCAAAATTGAAATTTGAAAAAGATGAGCTGACACCTTCGCCCATTAACAAACGGTCGAACGTGCAAATTTGGGCGAAGGAGAAAGTTTAATTGGGCGAATGAAGAATAATGGTCGAATGAAACAATTTTTCAAAACAATGTACATTCGAACCTTTGAAAATTTACATTCGCACCCAAAACTTCTCATTCGAACCATTCGAATGGTCGAATGTAGAAATTTAAAAACCAAATTTTCAGATTTTGTTTATTTTGTTTGTTTCTAACGTGTTTACTTGATTTGTTTTGCAGTATTAACCATGTCTGAATAGGAAGATACAAGTGTTCATGCTGGATCATCCTCACAGGCTGCCGAGACAGAGAAGACTGCTATTCTACCGTTTGAGAATGCACACAACTGTTGTGCATACTTAGGCGATGTGAAGAAACACACAGAGTTTACTGGGATAATTGAGTTTTTGAAGAGAAGCTGGGTGATTGACGCAATTGCTACACCCGCTATCATTTACCGAGATCTGTTACAGGAGTTCTGGACAAATGCAAAGATGGACTTCTGGGATGGTGAATCTTCACTGGTTAGTAAGATTCAGGGGGAGCTAATAATCATTTCAGAGAATGATATTAGAGAGGCGTTGAAGGTTGAAGATGTCAAGACGGATCCCAGAGAACTCAGCTGGACTGAACAACGGAAGTGCTTTCTTAGAATGAAGTATAACGGACCTATTACTGATGGTTCGTTAAATAAGGGAAAGCTCTGTCCCCAGTTCAAGTATTTAGCACACGTGATGATACATGTCTTCGGGTCAGCAGCTGGTGGTTATGATTTAATGAGGAAAAGCATTAGCTCATTGATGGTGGCACTCATATTGAACAAACCGTTCAATGTGTCCGGAATGCTAATGGAACACTTATTGGAACCAGTGAGAGGTATGAGGACTAGGAAATTTCTGGTATATCCTAGATTCCTTCAGATGATTTTTGATTCAAAGTATAAGAAATTGAAGAGAGATCCAAAGCAGATTATTGTTCAGGAGCATATGAACATTAATACTCTTGCTAGAATGAAGGCGTATAAAGGTGTGCCTTTGAACGAACGACCACCAGTGAGACGTCTATTTGGTCACCTGATCAAGATAGATTATGTAGACCCTGGTAAAGATAAGGTGAAGCATGCTGACAGTGCATCTGACGAAGACAATCCTTTATTTCTAGTTGACCCTGAGGCAAAACGAAAGCGTCAGGTGGTGAATGTAGGAGCAAAAAGTGGAAAGAGTAAAGAAAAGGAGATTGTGATTGAAGTTGTTACTGAAGCTGAACAAGCGAAGAAAAAAAATGTTACTAGGAGGAAGAAACGGATGTCAAAGAAAGGTATGAACTTGGTTGATGAAGCGCCGGTTGATTCAAGGGAGACGCAAGAAGATGAAAGATGGGATTCTGATACAGAGACGGTTAAGAGCACCACGCCCAAGGCCACTGTGGCTGGTGAGTCTGCCAGTCTTAACAGATCATTGGAGGAACAAAGAAATAAGAGCCCTATTCGTTTAGACGAAACTGATGAGGGTTTAGGCTTGGGATCTGAAGATTTTCATGGATCGCCAGAGCAAGGGGAGAAACAGAAGAAACCCCAGTTTAAGAAGAAGGAAAAGGTGTTGCGACCAATGGAGAAAAGAGCGAGAGAGATTGAATCTCTGGTTGCAGGTAAGAAATTACCACCTGCATCAAGCTCTAAGTCACCGGTTACTGCACCAGCTGCGAAGAAGCAGAAAACCACTTCAGGTACTGAACAGGAGTCTGATTTACCTGTTGATGAATTTAATGATGATATGGATAAAGTACTTAAGAAGTTGAAGAAAGGCAAGATGCCTGAGTCTGCTGAAGCTTCTACACATAAGGTCACAGTTGACAGTGATGTGATGAACACTGTGCCCAGAAGCTTACTGAGATGATGAAGATTATTAATAAGCAGCAAGCAGAAATTGAGCAGTTGAGAAAGAACGACAGGAAAATGTTGGATGTCGTTGAAACATCTCATGAGAACAATGAAGCTCTTGAAGCAAAAATCAAACTACTTCAGATGGAGAATAAGAAGTTATTGAAACATGAGCAAAGAAACACCAGACGATACATCGCTTTGAAAGAAGAGAACAAGAAGCTAAAAGAGAGTAACAAGAACATGGACAACTTGATTAAAGATTTGTACTCTCGAGCTCCTCAACTAATAGCAGGAGAAGAGGACAAAGAACAAGATGAGGAGCAGGTTGATTTTGAACCGTCAGATAATGAGGAGGAGGAAGATGAGGATCTAGATGAAGATGCTGGAAATGCTCCTCAAAAGAAGAAAAAGAAAGATTATGGAGATGATGATGGTTCGAATGATAATTCTGGTGGAGGAGACAGCTCTGCAAGCTTTGATAGTGATGACGATGATGACGATAACACAGATAAGTACAAATATGAGAAACGTGAATCTGGAAAAGGAGGTGAATCCAGCTCTAAAGCTCCTGAAGGAACTGTTGATGAAGATATCTTTTGGAATGAGAAGCTGAGGTCATTGTCTGAGGATGATAAACTGATGTATCGCCAGATGCTAACTGATCGAGTCTGGACGATAGACATGACTAGCAGATTTTCTGAGATCTTTGAATCCAGTGACAGGATGCTTGAATTAGAATATAATGATTCAGATCTGGAGGATGGTGAAGTTTCTGCGGCTATGTCGAGAGAGATTATGGAAGGTTTAGCAAAGCAGGTTGGGAAAACATTGTAAGAATTGTTGATTGATAATCAAATTCCCAATATACCTGAAAAGGAAGTCGGTAATCATTCTGATGACCGTGATGTACCTGCATTTGAGGAGGTTGAAATTGAAGATATAACCAGTGAAGAGTATCCAGAATATTTCAAGAAAAATAAAGATTCTGGATTTGCTGAGTTCACTCATGAGTTACTGAAAGAAGCCGAGAAACTTGCTCATGAAAAGAGTAAGAGATTTATGGAAGAGGTATTTTCAGGGCATGATAAACCGAACATAGAACAATCTGACAGTTTGAAAGAGTTATTGAGGAAACTGAAGGAGAAAGAAGCAAATCGTCCAAAAGCAGAGATCCAGGGAAGTTTTTATAAATTACACAACGAGATGTTTAAAGGAAGAGCGTTGGGATGGAAGTTTGTAAAACAGTTGAAATGTGTTGCTGTTAAGTGGGAGAAAGGGATACTTTATTTTGAAAGATTCCACGATTTGAAGACTCTTCCATACTGGGCTATTCGTGATATATGTAGACATCGGTTGACTGGATCTTTGAACGATCACATTGCTTATTTTGTTGATCGAATGGCGAGGGAAAGCAGGACGAGATGGAATTTATTTGAACCTCAGTATCCGAAGTGAATTGTTCACAAGAAAGATATTGATACTATTACAGGAATGCCCAAGGTGACTTTGAAGTATAAACCACCGAAAGTGTTGAAACACGTTCCGTTATTGCAGATCCCACAACACTTTGCTAAAGACTTCATCTGGTGGTATTATGATTGGAAGATTGCAGAGGTTGTGATTGTTTTGAAAGACGGAGAAAAAAATTTCAAGAAGATACACATATTTGATCCTATGTGGTTGATTAATTGTTCACATGAGGATATCATTATGTTGTATTACAGTCCGATATACAGTGAGGTGAAGGATGCTGAACAAGCAAGTAAATACCAGCGTGTGGTATTTCTGTGTTTTGCTCATGACATAAATGCTGGATGCGATTATGATAAGAAGCTTGGTAAGTTTGTAAAGGTTCAAGATGTTCCTGAAGTCAAAAAGAAGAAGCCTAAACAAACTTATGAACCGGTGATGACCCTATAACAAAAGAAACAATTACACATAAAGCTTATGAACAAAAGGATGGAACAAGAGCGTAAACAATCCAAGCAATAGTCGAGGGGGAGTTTGTAGATGCATTTTGTGCGACTAATGCTTTGGATTACATTTAACATATGTTTATGTGTTTAGTCAATTGGTCGAAGGAAGAATAATATGGGCGAAGGAGTGTTTTTGAATGGGCGAAGGAGACTTAAAGGTGCGAAGGAGAGAAGGAGGTCGAAGGTAGTTTTAGATGTTAATGTATTGCTTGGTTCGACCATCATGATTGGGCGAACCTGCACATTCGACCAAGCAAAGTGGGCGAATGTGCAGGCCTATATAAAGGTCAAGTTCATTTTGAAAGTTAGTTTTTGTCATTTTTGTTTCCCTCCTATTTGAGTCTCTCCCTAGGGTTTTGTGTAAACTTAATTCACGTCTTGTTTTGATTGTAAACCTTATTATAACGTGTAATTTAGTTTGTTTATCAATTAAAAGAAGCTTTTAAAGATGATTTCTGCGTTTTGTTAGTATTATTATCATTTTGTGATTGATTCAGGGATTCCGCACCTGAATCAAACTTGTTTGATCATTATCTTTGTAGATTTGACGATCCTACGCGCATACAGTTTCATATTGTTGAGCCAGGATTTCTCTGGTGTTGGCAATCACCTCTTCAATTCCTCCAAACTGTTCTTTGAGGCAGTCCCAGAGCTCTTTGGCACTATCACAATGTAATAGGACAGAGTAGATTTCATTTGGGAGTGCCATTGCCAACATAGAGAAAGCTTTAGCATCAAGCTCAAGTTTTAGGAAATCATCATCTGTATAGTCTTTTGGGTCTTTTGGTATTTCTTCTTTAGTTTCAAGATTGATATTTACTGGTTTATGAGGACCATATATCACAGATTTCCAGCAACCTGTGTTGGTCTGTGATAAGGTATGTGTCATTCTCCTTTGCCAGATATTGTATTCATTTCTTACTAGCATAGCAGGTTTTTTGGCAGAACCAGTATTATGAGGATCCATTTTAAAGAGTATTGATTTGTCAAATATCTCTTAAAGTGATGGATGTTGATAAAAGTGAACTTTTAATCCTTTATTGAATATCAATAAGAGCCTATGTCTGATTCTCAATGTGTTAGATTGATATGTGATCAGATAAACCAGTGCTCTGATACCAATTGTTGGATCAGTATTGCTCTTTGTATGAACTTGCTAGTGAACACTTAAGTGTTTAGCAAGTTCTTTATCAGTTTTAGCACAGCGGAATGTTTTAAGTTAAAGCTACACTTATCAACAAGAGTTATTACTCCCCCTGGATGTTTGATAAAACTAAAGACAAGTATTTAATGAGAATCTAAGTATTGAATGAGAATGAATACTTAAACAGATTCTCAGTAAATGAAATGGAAATAACAATGATAAGCTTTGAAGGATTTCCGTATTAAAAATTAATGTCTAAAACAGAGGGATGAACCCGTCTATTTATAGACTTTACAAATACATGAACCTTGCCAAAAAGCAAGTTCAGAAACAAGTTGCAACAAGTTGCAGTCTTGGAACTTGTACATAAAGTTAAAGTAATACTAAACTAATAAACTACTGAAACATAAGGCGGTGGAAAGATTCTTGAACAAGTGCTGATGAATGACAAACTACTGATGAGTAGTTTGTCTTCAGTAGTTCTTCAGTGAACTGTCTGGTTTGGACTTCAGAACTTCTGATGTATTTCTTCTTCAGTACTTGTAGAATCCTTCTTCAGTACTTTTGTCTTCTTCCTTCAGTAGTTCTATACTTAGAATATATTTGACAGAAGTGAATTATACTTAGGTTTCCAAAAGTGGTTTCACCAATCCTCTTTGTCCTAACATTGAACAATCTATCCCATGTCTCGCCCCGATGTATTCCGTCATCGGTTGGGGTGTGACATTACTTTCATGTTAATTCATCATCATAATATTTTAAGTACATAACTGGATAACTTGTTTAATTGTTTACAAAAGATCTAGCAACCACTACATAATGTTTTAGGAGATCATACTAAACAAAATGGTACCATATTACCACCTAACATGTTTATCCATACAACTGCCAAAATATAGGGCCTAAGATGCCCTGGATCAATACTCACTACCACATCAAAGGATTTTACCCCCTCGGAGGACAGTAGCCAAGAAGACCATCACAAACATCGCTAACGCCATAAAAGCACTATAACTCTCCTCGGCAGCTACCACTCGCTGCTCCATGCTAGTCACTCCTGCTTCCGACTCCTCGATCTTTTTCTCATTTTCCTCAACCTTCTTTTTAAACTCCATCAAATCTCCCTGAGTAATCAAAACACTATTCTCCAACCTCTCTATCCTTTCCAGCTGGCGATCCCTAGCCTGGCTATCCAAAACAGTATACTCCTCGACAGACGCCATCCTGCCGTCCATCTGCTCAACCCTACCATCCATGGAAACAACTCGACCATCCAAGGACTCTAACTGCTCATGAAACGAATCAAACCTACCTCGCATACCATCAATCCTTTGGTATGACTTACCCTGACAGCGCACAGCGGAAAGCAAGTCATGAGGTAACGGAAGTTGTTACCAATAAGTTTAGCAGCACACGGTTTGATACATATGGACATCTTGCAACCACCCTCTAGTTTGACATATTTTATTTTTCATGGTCAGTGAATCTTGTTAGTTAACAAGAAAATATGTTTCACCAAGGTGAAGCGTAGATTGTTAGTTAACAAGAAAATATTTTCCATGTCAAGCAATTTTCAATATTTCATGTTAACCTATGGGCATCTAATAAACTTAATTTTAGACCTTAAAACCTGCATTTAATCCATAAAACAAGTCAAATTTGTTGTTTTGGTGCAGCCACAACATTTAGTCGTTAAGTGTCCAAAAAGTCGTTTTTCGGCGATTTTTACCGCATAGTCTTGCACTGTAACATTTCGTTTTCATGGTAAACATATTACACATCTTAAATATTGATTTTTATACACATATAGACGCCAAATAAGCTATTTCACATCAGACCTGAATTTTAATGTCCTAGACGCGTTATTAATGTCAAAACATGCGTTTTCGCGCACCTTTTTGCCAACATACCTAGGTTTTCAACTTAGGACTCATATATACACTTTAGTATACCTTCCTTTAAATCATTATAAGTTATAAAAATCTGTTCTAAATCAGTTTTTGAATATTCTTCTCAAAAACTTGTATTTTGGCGTTTTAAGCCGTAAAACACGTTCGGATCGCCCATGCAAGGTCTCCCAAGCATGTAGATCTTATCTAAACTTGTTTTACCCTTTGTTAAACTCATGAAAACCATCTTATTATTGTAATAAATCAGACCTGTTTATAAGTTGAAAATCACCCAAAAACTCAACATTTACAATGCAAAAACATAAACATAAAGATCATATAAGCCACATTTCATTAATCTTATTCCTATACCCTTTTACTAAACCATCTTGGTTATCAAAATATTCTTTTACTTCAGACCTTAAATGCTTTTTAAAATCTCTTGCATGTCTCAATAATCAAAAGAACTAAGCTTATCTAATCATCCAAACACACAAAATAATCATATTCACATACATACATACGATTTCACACACACACAACACACACACATGCACTCACTTTTATCACCATTTCATCTTATTTCTTTCCCCTTGTTTATTTTTACACAACCCTTTCCAAAACCTTTGATTTCTTGGTGAAAATTTGATTATATTCAGAAAATAAAAGGATTTTAGTATAGTTTTGATTAAGAAACTCACCTTGTAAGAACACTTGCAAAAATGGGTTTCACTCTCTAAAATCTCTAGCTTTCTTGAAGGTTTTTGCTTCCTAGTTACCAATAGGGTTATTATCTTCAAGTTTTCTTAATCATTTTCATGGTGAATTGAACAAAATAAGAAAAATGGGGGTGATAGGGGTGGGTTTCGGTTATGGTGTGGGGAAGAAGAGAGAATATGGATGGTTTAGTGTGTGTAAATAAGGTGTAAGATAGAAGAAGTATGTGTATTGGGATTGTGTGTTGAGTCTTAAATAAGCAATCATTATAAGGAAAAGTTAATAATAATAATAATAATAATAATAATAATAATAATAATAATAATATGGGAGGGGGGTTTCGGCCGGTTCATGTGGGGGGGGGGTTGGTATTGTTTATTTTTTATATATATACAAACTAATACATAACACCCATACTTTACAATTTATAAAAACCCACATATGTTAAATAATTAAGGTTTTCACTCAATTGACTTATAATAATATTCCCCATTAAAACTATCCGTTTTTAGCTAAGTTAATCATTTTTAGGGGGTCTCCCTATCATACCGGGTCTTAGTTCCGCGTTAAACTCTAAAGCACGCAACTAATGGAACTTAATGATTTGAGGACTCCTGTTTCTAAATTGTATTAATTTCAACAATGTTTTCTCCTAGAGAATATTATTTCACATTAATTCAAGCAACACGAGTCAAAACTGGACTTTTTAAAGTTAACCGAGTCATCACCAACGTTCAACATAGCTTCTAATATTATTTTAATGATTATTACGTCGTATGAGAATCACCTGGATTTTCCCCGGTTGTCACATTTTATATAGTGAGAATTTGAATTAGTTTAAAAAATTGGAAATAAGAAATTTAATAATTTTATTTAATTGATTTTCGGTTAAATATATTATTAATGATGATTGAATTATTTTAAGGAAGTTATTAATTTAGATTGGGAGAATTAATATAAATTCGAATTTAAAAGTTTGAATTCAAAATTCAAATAAATTCAAACTGAAAATTTAAAAATTTCAAAATATTATTTTATAAATTGTATACATTAATGGTTATGGTTTATATTTTTTAATGTTTTATAACTTATAAACAGTTGAGGAACTATGGGTTATCATATATATGTCTATGACTAAACATAATTTAAATGAAAATCACATATTCAATAAATGAAACATATAATGAAAATCACATATTGAATAAACTAAACATGTAATAATAAATTTAATTAATTTAGTGTTTTGAATTCATATTTACAGTTTTCATCAGAAAACTTAAACATTCATTGAATTGATTTATGGTCTAAGCTATATATTAATAATGATGATTGGTTTCTTTAAAGTAAGTTATTAATAATTGATATGATTTAAAATAAAGAACAAATATGAAATTCGCATTCAAAATTTTGGAAAATTGAAACTGAAAATTCAAAATTTTTGAAACTTTACACTTGAAAACATATACATTAATTTTTATTAATTTTATTTAATTATTACCATTTAAAACACAGTTTATTTTTAGAAACACAAATTTCATAAATCAATGATTAAATTTATATAAAAGTTTTATACTTTATTTTTTACTAAAATTTAATAAAAAAACGTAACGGTGTAAGTACCATGTAATAAAAAATATATTGCATATTTTTTTGTTAAAACATACATTATATTAATTAAAAAGTCATTTGAAGAGAAAAAAACTATATAATAAAGTAAGTATAGAAATACCTTATTTTCTGAAAGTAAGGTTTCAAATACATTGGTATAATCTTTGAAGCTTCTTAATGTAACAAAATGAGTCTTACCCCTGTATTGATGTCATGGATGTTCATAATCTAAATTTTGAAGGTTAATTTTATTGTTTTCATGTTTATTAGCAGTCAATTAAGCTCAGAGATGAACAGAGGATGATAGATAAGTGTTTAATTTTGTATTTAGATATTATACAGGAAGATGATCATAACATTGTTGAACAAGGTGGTGAGAGGTTTGATTTTATTGCTGAACACGGAAGGATCCAAGGTAAGTGTTGTTTTTCTGTAAATGATGATGATCAACATGCGTTTTATGAACTTTTTACATGCGTTTTGAGGTATTTTGTTGTTTTCAGTAAATAATTGTCATCAATTTGGTTTTATGATCTTTTTAACATGCGTTTTGGTGTTTTTTACTAATGAGTTGTATGTGCATGTAAAATGTTTAGTATTAGGTGCGTTTTGATGTTTTTAACAAATGCGTTTTATGACAGATCTATCTAACAAAGATATTCCCATTGATGATCAAACTCCAATATACAAACCTGCTGTTGCATCTTCAATTAAACCAGAAATTGGGATGGTTTTTCCAAGTATAGATCATGCTTTTGAGTTTTATCAGCGGTATGCGAAGGCTTCTGGATTTACATCTAGGAAGAGTACCCAATATGTTCGTATGAATGTTCTTCGTATCAATTATTTTGTATGTTACAAAGATGGTGAGAAGCCATATAAATTCATTTCAGAGAATGACAATAAAAAAGTTAAACAAAGGAAAAGACCTTCAATCCGTACAGGATGTAAGGATCATATTAGATTTGGTTCAGAGAATGGAAAATAGTTTAAGGTATGTGAATTTGTAGAAGGACACGATCGTCGGAAACACAAGGTAAAAAATACACTATTACAAGATGTGTTGGGTCTAAAATTGATAGTCTAATGTTATCAAAAAAGTCAAAGTCAACAAGTCAATGTTCGGTCAACAAAATTCAAAGTCGAACGGCTCGCAGTCAACACGTAAGGCGACTCGAGAAATCCAGATAATAGATCAACGAGTGAAGTTCAAGTTATGATCGAGAATGACGCTACAACTAAATAAATATATTTTGCTTAGACAAAATATATTTATTACTTTAGAATGTTTTCTTATTTAGTGAGTGTTTTAGTAAGTTTATTAACCCTAGGGACCTAAATGTAATTAGCCTAAGTGTGTTTGGGCTATAAATAGAATGATAGATTAGGGTTTGAGGCAACACACATCCTAGTAATTTGGGGGCTCTCATTGTTATTCATCTTATGCAAATTATTAGTGGGTTTTATTGAATATTTAGTGTGTGTTCAACATAATTTTCATCTTGTTCTTCATCAAAATCAGATTCAAGCTCGAAATTTGATCCTACAATTTGGTATCAGAGCTTGGTACTCGAATTTGGGATTTAACCATCTACAAATTCGTCGTTTAATCTGATTTCTGTTGAAGATTTTATAGATTGTTTAAAGTTTTGGGTTTTTCATCAAACTGTGCACTTATTTCATCAATCTGAGCACTTATTTCATCAATCTGCGCACTTATTTCATCAAACTAAGCACTTATTTCATCAAACTGAGCACTTGTTCCATCAAACTGCGCACTTATTTCATAAATCTGAGCACTTAATTCATCAATATGCGCACTTATTTCATCAATCTGAGCACTTATTTCATCAATCTGCGCACTTATTTCATCAAACTGAGCACTTATTTCATCAAACTGCGCACTTATTTCATAAGCTGCATACTTATTTCTTGTTGTGTGCACTTAACTCATAAGCTGCATACTTATTTCTTGTTGTGAGCACTTAACTCATAATTTGCATACTTATTTCTTGCTGTGTGCACTTAACTCATAAGATGCATACTTATTTCTTGTTCTGTGTACTTAACTCAAGTCTTGCTGTGTGCACTTAACTCATAAGTTGCATACTTATTTCTTGTTGTGTGCACTTAACTCATAAGCTGCATACTTATTTCTTGATGTGTGCACTTAACTCATAAGTTGCATACTTATTTGAGCACTTACCAAAGGAAACTTTGGGAGACAGTGATTTAGCCTTCTGTGGCTTTATCACAGTGTACTTTTTCGTGTGTTCTAGTCGTTATTCTGCCCGAATTTTCTTGTGCCATCAGATCAACAAACCGTTAAATCTGCATACTTAAATTTTACATACTTAAAATCTGCATACTTAAATTCTGCATACTTAAATTCTGCATACTTAAATCTGCATACTTAAATTCTGCATACTTAAAATCTGCATACTTAAATTCTGCATACTTAAATTCTGCATACTTAAAATCTGCATACTTAAATTCTGCATACTTAAATTCTGAATACTTAAATCTGCGCACTTAAGAACTGCGCACTTAAGTACTGTGGACATTATTCTGGACTGTAATCTTTAATATCAGAAAACCAAACTTATAAAATCAACCTAAATCAATGGCTGGTAACGACAACAACTCAACTATGAATCATATAACCCAACAAGAACTTGAAACTGGAACAATAACTAGAATTCCTAAGTTAAAGGGTGCAGAAGATTATGGAACTTGGAAAAACCGAATGAGGTCGTTTTACTACGTCAACAATTTTACCCAATGGACCTTAGTTCAACTCGGACCACACCTCCCAATGAGGACCACAGAGGCAGGAGAGGTGTTCAACACTGATCCAACTACTTATACAGACCTTGACAAGCAGTTGATTCAACGTGATCACAAAGCCTGTGATGCTCTTACCAAGGCTCTGTTGAATGATGTTTTTAACATGTTCGAAGAGTATACCACTGTTCAGTCTCTGTGGTATGCCTTGTGTGACTACTATGAAGGAAATCAGGACATGATTTAGAAGAAGCAAGACATGGTTCAAAAGGAGTATGACATGTTTGGAAGCATTTGTGGTGAAAGTTTAAGCAGTCACATCGATCATTTCATGAATATGCTCACAAAGATGAAGAAAGTCGGGATAATTGTTAACAACCGCAATTCAATCAAGAAATTGTTCAATTCACTCCCAAAGGAATGGAGCTTGAAATTCATGACGGTCAGAGAGGACTTTATGATTTGTCCAATGACTTTGTCAGATGTGATAAATTCCTTAAAGTCATTTGAAAATGATGTCACAAAGGGAGAGATGAATCAAGTCGGTTACGTTCCAATATCAAGCCCACCAACATCAATATCTAGAAACATGGCTTTCACTGCTCCTATAAGCATGAAAAGCTCCAATCCATCCTCTATTTCAGTTGGGACTCTTCATAATCTCTCAGCAAATTCTGGAAATGAGATCAAGCCTACAAAAGGATTAGTGGCAGTAACCGACGAAAATGAGGCTGCTAAAATGCAAGCACCAAAGGCATTGACTGAGGACGACTGTGACAGGGAAAGATTTGTACCAAGGGTATGGTGAGCCAAGATCAAGATGTGGATGAAAAAGGTAAGAAGGAAGCTGTGGAAGAAACATTGATTGCTGAAAAGACTGAAAGCAGCAAGACTGAAAAAGGCAACATGACATGTAAAGTTGTGAATGAGGAATCAAACAAATATCATGCGGAGAAGGATCTGGTAAAAAGCATTCCTCTTGAAATTAAAACAAAACTATGCACACCAAGGTGTGTCACAGCAGTTGCTTACTATTTGTCCCACAATCGAAAAGTTTTAAGAGAAAGAGATGATATTCAAAAAAATCAACAATGAAATGAAAGAAAATGAGTTGGCATATCAACGAAAGTTAAATGCAACTCTCGCTGAAATGCAAACTCTTAAAGAATTTGTCCTTAGAAAAGATTTTTTTAATAAATGATTTAACAGAAAAGTTAGAAAAATCAAGAAACGAAACAAATCATCTTCAAATTATTGTGGACAAATGGAATGTAAGCAAGAAGGCTCAAGCTGATCTAGTGGAGTGTTCAAGGCAATCTTTTGTTAAAGATGGAATTGGATATAAGGATAACAATGGGATCGAAAGATCTTTATTTTTACCCCTGAGCAAAAGCGAGTATATACCAATTCCAAAACCTCATCCTAAAAATGATCTGTGTGAAAAGGCATGTGTCAAACCTGAGTCTAGTACTAATATGATTAAAAGCAATGCAGAAGTGACACAAAAGGCAGAGGTTGAAGATGATGACAGTTGTGGTGGAAAGACTTTGGGGTTGGGTCACCCAGGAGCCAGTTACTCAACAGTTAATTGGTTTATTTGGAATAATGAAAAGACTAAAACTGTTTTAAATTTGGATGATAATGTTGATTCGAATGGTATGGTAAATGTTTGTGATAAGCAGAAACCCATCTCACGTTCTGATGTTTGTCATGATGATACTGTGCATGAATGTGCTGATTTAAAATCTGCATTTTGTGATGATAAAACTGTTTGTGCTCCACCTATTTTTGTGCCCGCTCTTGAGAATAACAGGTTTGGAAAGTTCTTAACTGAAGAAATTCCAGAGTTTACTCCGTCAACATCATGCAAAGATGATTCACAAAGTGATTCGGAGTTTTGTTCATCCAGAGAATGGGAAAGCTCAAATGACTCAGAAACTTCAGTGTCAGAACTTGATGATAGAGTTGACACTACAAATCAAGTCCATCAAGATTCACCGGAAGAAGATCTGTTTATAGAAGATTGCTCAACTTCAGATGATGAATCAGTGATCAATGGAAATCACACGGGGTCAAAGCTCAGAGAGTCAAAAGGTGTTGTAAAACCCAAAGCTTCTCAACAAGCCGAATCAAGCTCAAAACAATCTACATCCCCAGTTGCTTCACACGGGACAACAAAGCATCAAAATCCATTCAAGGCTTGCTTTAGGTGTGGTAAAGAAGGTCATGTGCTCAAGCAATGTCCAGAACGACAAAATCCAAGCGGTAAAGGCAATGCGGATTGCTTCTTTGGATCAAAGGATAAAATGCGCACATCTTTGAATGTTAGGATGACACATATTCCATCAAGATCTCCAAATGTGAAGCCGGTTTCACATGATTCAAAGATTAAAAGGACCAAAGCATCAAAACCACAATCTATTCCTCCAGGTTTTAAACAAAAAATTGTTTCGAAAATTAATTCTTTCACAAAAAAAAATTTTGAACCAAAACAGGTTTGGCAAATCAAAACAAAAGTTGAAAAAGAAACTAATGAGGGAAAAGGTATGGTGTTTCAAGAAGTTACTTACATTGATGTAAAAGGACAAACCAGGACCACGATGGCCTGGGTTCCACTCTCTACTTAATTTACTCATGAGTGCAGGAACTACCATGGAGGACTGTTAGTAACACGGTTAGTAACAGTGGTTGTTCCAAGAATAGGGTTGGAGCGGAAATCTCACAGGATTGGTTATGGTATCTAACCTGATTGCACAATTGACACCATTGTCACACACTCATTTTCTTGCTGATATATGTTTATGTGTGTCTGATGTGGAAGACTTTATTTTTCGTAAATATTATTTTTAAGAAAATACAAAAAAAAATTAATTACAAAAAAGGGGGTTGTACAAAAATTAAAGTTTAGGGGGAGTATGAAAATATAGTCTCGGCCATGAGATGTGATTAATGCAAATAATGCTGATCTTATATGGGAAATGATAGGAACTAACTTGTCTATGTCTGCACATGTATAGGATCTGAAGGACGTTACAACTACAAGTTAATGATGTGTAGGTAGGTTCAGCCTTCAAGTTGAGTAAACTGCTATAAGGTGAATAATAATAAATCTACACGAAAAGCTGGATTCCCACTGTGTTTTAGGTCTGCACAAGCTGAGTCCGGTCATACATAGGTTGAGAGATTAAAAGACCAGAAAATTTTGTGCATATATATATTCAAAAGACACCTAAGAGTGCAGGCTACCAATGCGGGGCCAACAAATTAAGTGAGCACCAAAAGACATGCAATGTTAGTGACGTGCAAATATATATTAATAGCTCAACAATCAGATGATCAACTTCTCTGCTTATGGAAACATAGACCTAAAGCTCTCATCATCTGATTGAAATAATGATCATCTTCTCTGCTTATGGAAACATAGACCTGAAGCTCTCATCATTATATCTCGATAAACCTTGAGGATTGGTAGGCTTATACCTAGCACAAGTGGGGTCCCCAAAATTTAATGAATATTACCAAAAACATGATAATCTCATCACCAAACGTATGTTGAAAGACGAGAGGCATGGACTTAAGAGGACAAACATATCGACAATCGTTCTTGGGTTGTAGCTATCCTCAAGAAAGTTGAAACGTGGCTAGGCTTTTCAAGTTAGTGTGATCCCATATCTGATCCCTTCTATGTCTCGAAGGTTGATGGTTGTTTAAAAAAAAGGATTAAAAAAAACAAAAAAATCCAAAAAAAAAAATATATATATATATATATATATATATATATTTGTATACAGTTGTTTTTAAGTCTTCAATGTCACATTATTTGTGTCTCAAGCCTTTTGAGATACTTACGTGATTGCACACCACAGATGTATACGGTTTTGTCTGTATGTTGAATTTGTCTAAAGAAAATTCGGAGTTGTGTTTGTGATTGTGGATAGGTTTCTTGGACTACTTGCTGCAATGATGGCCGATCATCAGTTGAGCAAGATACCATACCAAAGCACCTGTTTCTTCAAGTTTGCAGAAGACACCGAGTTAGGAATCCTCCTCCTACATCTTCATAACCACTCAAGCTAAAAAGAGTTGGAAAAGTTTTACCTGATTAACAAAAAATGATGCATGCAAAAAGGGAAAGATTGTTGGATATGAGTACTCAAAGAAAAAAGTGACAAGAACACCTTCAGCAAAGAATATATGGAAAGCATCAGTCTAGGGGGAGTATTGTTGGGTACTGTATTTGAGACTGAAGCTTTCCAGATTGAAGATCAAAGTATATAGAGATTGACGGTTCTGAAGATGGTACAAGAGATTGATAACATTAGACTAAGGGGGAGATTGTTGGGTCTAAAATTGATAGTCTAATGTTATCAAAGTCGAACGGCTCGCAGTCAACACGTAAGGCGACTCGAGAAATCCAGATAATAGATCAACGAGTGAAGTTCAAGTTATGATCGAGAATGACGCTACAACTAAATAAATATATTTTGCTTAGACAAAATATATTTATTACTTTAGAATGTTTTCTTATTTAGTGAGTGTTTTAGTAAGTTTATTAACCCTAGGGACCTAAATGTAATTAGCCTAAGTGTGTTTGGGCTATAAATAGAATGATAGATTAGGGTTTGAGGCAACACACATCCTAGTAATTTGGGGCTCTCATTGTTATTCATCTTATGCAAATTATTAGTGGGTTTTATTGAATATTTAGTGTGTGTTCAACATAATTTTCATCTTGTTCTTCATCAAAATCAGATTCAAGCTCGAAATTTGATCCTACAAGATGAAAATGCAGAAGACCAAGGAAATGAACAACAGCAAGATGAAGACTAAGTTGATGAAGAGTGACTTTTTGATTTTAGTAAATGCGTTTTATGTTTTATGCCTGCGTTTTGGTATAGATTGAATAGTTTGCGCATTTTCTACTATTTTTTAAAGTGCGTTTTATGTTTTCTTGAATGCATTTTACTATAATTGAACATTTGAAACTCTGTTTTTTTACGAATGCGTTTTATGATCATATTGAATGCGTTTTACTAATACATCACATTTGTCCTATTACAAACACCGTTACATTGAAAACTCTGATGACTAAACCTTTGATAACATCATAACAGCTGATGGGATAACTCTGTTTGCTTGAATCATCTGTTGGAGCCTAAGTGTTGTTGACTCCAGCTGATGGGATAACTCTGTTTGCTTGAATCATCATAACAGCTGATGGGATAACAGCTGATGGGATAACTCTGTTGGCAAATGGATTGTACACGTGGCGCTTTGTTATTAGTCAGGTTTTTTTTTTAACTTTAACACAATATAATATTATTTCCTTCCCCCCCCCCTCTTCCCCCCCTTCCACTCCCCACAATCCCCCCCCCCCCCCCACAAGGGTCCCACAAGTACCACATGGCGCTTCATCCCCCTCTTTCCCCATCACTCCGGATAGTCTTAAGAGGTCATGCTGCGAACCATCTATTTAATTGTGTTACTTGAACGATCCATAATTGTGGCACCAACCTCACTAAAATTTCCAACAATAAATTTTCCATTCATAATTAATTTTTACACCTTAAAGTTAAACCCTTTACTTCATAGAAAGTGATAAATTAGAGGTTCATAAAAATAATCATGTACAATATATTTTAATATTTACATCGGTTGAATGAAATAATTGTTACAGCCTACATGTGTATGCATCATGCATGCATGAATATAAAGATGTTCACAGTTCATGATACACAACGTCCATCCCCGATGTTGTTAGCCACGTTTTCTAGAGCCAAGTGACAGTACAAGACGAAATCATCCCGAAACCTCATCAAGCAGGCGTTTAGCAGGTCACAAACAGGTCGCGAAACATGACTTCGACACAATGGACATGTTGGATGGTCTTTTAACCATGGCTCGATGCACCTAGCATGGAATTGAACTCCATGGTTGCAATTTGTGAGCATCCTGAACCCATCTGTGTCTCCAGGTGTTACTTCACAAAGACACACTATACAATCAAATGGAATCAAACCATCCGCGTCACAAGTTTCGCTGTTGCCTTTGTCGAGTTCGTGTCTTGTTGGTGTCGAAACATTATAAAGTACTTCGTGTTTAGATGGTATTTTTAGTTCTTCCATTAAAACTGTTACTCGCTGTTCGGTTGGTAAAAAAGGTAAATTATCATATAATTAATAAATAACGTGTCCTGCGTATATATATAATATATGGTGTTATAAACTTATAATAATGAGTAATGAGTGTGACAAAATATGGGTTCGGCAACTTATCTTGGTGGTAATTGCATCCATGTTCAAAGTTAATTTATTATTCAAAGTTTGACCTTTGACCAAATTTGCACTTAAATCTACCCTAACTTTGATTACTTTTTTTTTTCCTTTGATTTGAAAATTTACCTATTTATTAATAGACAATTTACCTATTTATTAATAGACAAAGGTAATTACTAATTAAGAGTATTATATTTATGTTTTCTCTTTATCAGTTTGAAAATTATAATTATAATTATATTATGGGAAAAGTGAATATGAGGTTGTTAGGCATTTAAGCTTAGATGTAAAACCAATCAAAACTAGTCGTTTTGATTCAACACAACTAAAAATCTATTTTATTTTTATTCCCTATTTTCTCTCCATCAAATTTGCGCTTATTGTTCATCTATTTGTCCTGATTTCAGCTATCTAGTTTCATGAAAAACTCCACAAACCAAATGAATGAAAGCAACTTAAAACCCAAAATGTTTAAATATTATCCTTGGATGTCTCTTCAAATTCTTTCGTTCTCAACTATTTTGCATTACTTTTAAAAAAAACGTACAGTATTCATAAAATTTGCTATGACAACCATTTTCTTCTATATCGTAACTTCTGAAATTAATTGACAATGAAAATCAATTAAAATTTCTTATTTCATTTCTAATTACAATATTAATTTTCCACTGGAGTTATTCATTATTTGATAGCTGCCACTTGAAAGTATTATACAGAGATCTAAACTTTTAATTAGTAAAGTGTCCACTTTAGAATTTCATGTATACGTCTTGCTTTCCAAAATTTTAATTCGTTGTCCAAATTAAACATGGAAAAATATGATTTTTCCCTTGCGAAATCGAATACATCTTTATCAGATCATTTCAATTTGAGATGGAGGAAAAATTATGTGAGCCGTGTTTAGTGGAGGGGAAAAGGAAATAAGAAGAACAAAACCAATTTTTTAGTTATATTTAATCAAAACTACGTAGTTTTGATTGGTTTTGCATCTAAGTTTAGATGCGTAACAGCCTCATATTCACTTTCCCCTTATATTATCTATACTACTATATAATGGGTGCTTGATGACTAAGAAGGTAAATTTACATCTTTTTTAAGATGGCATATCAAGAGTCTTAGTATAAATCTATAATTTTTGTCTAATTTCTTCCTTTATGCCCTCTTGTACAACATTTAATGCCAATTATATATGTATCTAATAGTAACTACATTTATTGCATGTTGATTTTTCCTTTTTCTTTTTTTTTTCGTTTTTTACCAACACTTATTTATTTATTAATAAATAGAAATGATTCCATAATAAGTCACAAAATTGCTTGGAGGTGGGGTGGTTTGTGGTGCATTTTGTGTAGTTTGAGGTTTTAGGTTCGAAACCGGTTTGAAACATGGGATTTTTGTTTTTTTTTTCTACAAACACTTATTTATTCGAAACAAGGAAATGACAAGTTTTTTTAAAAAAGTACAAACACTTTTTTAGTAATAATTATATATAATTTCATAATAAATAACAACATGGCTTAAATGGGAAGGGCAAGGGGCGACTCCTTTTTTTCCCATTCACAACATGTTATGAAAATTGTTAGTTACTTTGTTTTTTTTTTTTTTTTTTGGGAAGGCGAATTTCATTAAAAACACAACCCGCGACGACGATCTCTAAGAAAGAGATCGCCGAAACACGGAAAAAATTACATCAACGGAAAATCAAAATTACACCAATTTCTCCAATTAATCGAACCCTCCTTATGTCTACTCTTGAACCAAAGATACGCCAATGACTTCACATCCGAAACAATGCGAACGACATTGGCATCCACTCTGTTGAAAATCTTTTCGTTCCTAGCTTTCCAAATAAGCCAGCAAGCAATGGAAATGATGTCGTACAAAATCTCCTTTTTCTTCGTTGTGTAAGGCAAGCCGTCGAGAGCATGAGTCACATCATAAAACGAGAACACGAAAAACCGAGGGACCTTACACCAGGACCCGATTGCATCCCAAACGCCACAAGCAACCCTACAACCGGAGAACAAATGATCCACCGTCTCGTCTATATCGTTACATAAGCCACACACGACGTCACCCACATTTATATTACGACACCTAAGAGCTTCCTTGGTAGGAAGCTTATCCAAGCTAGCTCTCCACATGAATATATTGCATTTATCCGGCACCCATTGACACCATTTATAAACCAGATTGTTCCCGGATTGATTGCTCCCTTTTATCCACTTCCGAGCTTCTTTTACCGTGTAACCTTCGTGTCGGTCTTGAGACCGAACCCAACAATCACCCCGGCTACTAAGATTGACACTCGAGAGGTCCCGATGACATTGTATAAGCTCATCTATTTCCAGCTGAGTGCTCGAATATTGCTTCCAATTCCATCTTATAAGAACTGACCTGTTACGTTCGGAGAGCCGATCGGCCACGCTGCAACGTTTGTTACCATCCAAACGAAACAAACTAGGAAATTTAAACTTTAATGGTTCCGTGGTGAGCCAAGGGTCGATCTAGAACTTGAGTTTCGAACCGTCACCCACCTCCCCTTTTATCAAGTTAACGAACCCATTTCCTTCGACTTTCAGATTATATCCTGCTTTAACCAACCTCAACCATGCTCCGGCAAAGCGATTATTACATTGTATAGTCTCCCATCTTCTAGTTGAACCGTGTATAGCGTCCACCACCTTTCTCCACAACGCTCCGTCTTCTATGCGATATCTCCATAGCCACTTAAGCAACAACGCATAATTATTATCCTCCAGCTTAGCTAACCCCAACCCTCCGTCCTTAATACTCTTCGTCACCCTATCCAAAGCGACCCAGTGTATTTTAATTTTTTTCATCACATCCACCCCATAGGAATCTCTTAATGATAATCTCCAACTTGTTAATGACCGCAACCGGAGCCTTGTACAAAGAGAAATAATACGTTGGTAAGCTCTCCAGGACCGCCTTGATAAGGGTCACCCTACCCGCCATCGACACCACATTAGCCTTCGACGAAGATAGACGCTTTTTGAATATATCAACAATCGAATCCCAATTAGATATTCGATTCATGTTTGCTCCAACAATAATTCCCAAGTATTTGAATGGAAAATCCCCAGGTTTACAACCCATCCCCATGGCGCCAGTAACAATATCCTCCGAACTCTTCCCAATACCGAACAAGTTTGATTTGTGCAAGTTTATACGAAGGCCCGAGCACATGTGAAAAATGCGAAGAATCCTCTTCAAAGCATTTAAATTACTTTGAGACCATTCACCCATAACTAGAGCATCATCGGCGTATAGGAGGTGTGAAATAATATGACCATTATTCAAACGAACACCTTGAAACATACCTTTATCGCATGCCATTCTAATCAAAGACGACAACCCCTCCATAACAATCAAGAAAAGAAAAGGAGATATAGGATCACCTTGTCTAATACCTTTCCTACAACTAAATTCAAAGGTGGGCGACCCGTTCACAAGAACCGAAGAACGAGCCGAACATAGGACTCCGTCTATCCATTTACACCATCTATTCGGAAAATTCATTTGCTTCATAATGGAAATCAAGAATCCCCAATTAACGTTGTCATAGGCGTTCTCGAAATCAATCTTGAAGAAAAACAACTCTTTCCCAGTCTTTTTTGCCCATGCATACACCTCATTAATAATAAGAGGCCCGTCTAGGATAAATCTCCCAGAAAGAAAAGCCGATTGCGTCTCGTGAATAATACTACTCATCACCTTTTTTAAGCGATTAGCAAGGACTTTAGAAATCACTTTACTAATCACCCCAATCAAGGTAATAGGGCGATACTCGTTCAAGCCCACCGGGTCTTTAACTTTAGGAATAAGCGTTATAAATGAGGACGCCACTCCACGATTAATTTGGCCTGTCTCAAAAAATTCCTGCAAAACCTTAACAAAATCATTAGCAAAAAGAGCCCAAAACCTCTTAATAAACCGAAATTGAAGCCATCCGGACTCGGAGCCTTATCGCTCCCACAATCGAACACCGCCACTTTAATCTCTTCTTCATTAAACGTACCCACCAAGCATTCGGCTTCAAAGTCGGAAATATTTTTTGATCCCGTAACCCTCCAACAACGGCCGATCGGCCATATCTTCAACAAACCGACTTCTGAAAAAATTATAGACTTCTTTTTTCACTTCGGAAGCTTAAATATCCATTTGCCGTCTACATTTAAACCCGGAATATTGTTAACCACCCTTCTCATATTGAGACAACCATGAAAGAAACTCGTGTTTTCGTCCCCCTCACGCGCCCATCGGATACGAGCTTTTTGTTTAATATCTTTCTTTTTAAAATCTCCCAACTCTTAATCCGGTTCTTAGCTTCATCAAACACCCATAGTTCCACTTCCGTCATGTAACACCCCAAGCGATGGCGGAAACATCGGGATGTCACGTATTGACGATTGTTCAGTAGCTCATGGTAAATAATAAATTTCAATAAATGATTTAAATGAACTACATACAATTGTTCTAAAAATTTGTACATCAAAATGAAAAATACTAGCTACGCATCTTCAAGCATTAACTCTAATCTTCGAATAAGCCATAACCTGAAACATGTTAAGTTTGAAAATATTTTGGGTCAACAAAATTGGTGAGAATTACATAGGTTTTGATAATTGAATAAAAACTTGTACAATTCGAGTGTCATGGCAAGTCTAGTCCATATGTGAAAACAAAACAATCGGGTAAATCGAGTGCATAATCAAACCTTGTGACTAGAATATTGTGGTCCATCCCATACGCTCATGGTTCACTCGATTATGTTATAAATTCGATAACAATCACCCACGCTACCTATGTAGGAGGTACACGTATCCGGGTGGGATTGTTAGTCCAATAAATCTATCATTGTACACTGTCGGCTGATCAATGTTAATGATTATGCTAGAATATTGTGCTTACCCTAGTAATGTTTAAGACATAATGCAACATAGAATAACACATAGACACTTGTGATTGAATTGTAAATTGAATGTTGTAACATGTTTCACCCCAAAAAAAAATAGTGAATGGAAAAGGGCTATGTAAACTCACCTTAGGTGCATAATGAGTTCATGCGTTTTATTGAGCGTGCAAACACTTAGTAATAATGCCTTGGAAAACTTGAAACTAGCTAGAGGAGATAATGACGGATGAAAACTTTAGTATATGGGAGATGGGATAATAATGTTTTTTTTTTTAATGGTATAAAGAGTTGAATGGTAGGCTAGTGTATTTATAGTGTAAAATTTGGAGTTGTAATTAGGGACTACTTTGACTAGACTAGAATTTAGGAATAACTTTGACTTGACTAGAAGACCATATTTACTAACACTTTGACTTGACTTGACTAAGAGACTACGTTTGACTTTTCAGGTTTGACTAAGGGTCCTTGAAAGGGTTTAAGTTTAATTGGTTTTAATTAACATCACAAAACACCAAATGGTGTAGTGGTTTGTGTGGTGTGGTTAAGGTTTAGCCCGCCAGGGACTCCGGTTCGAATCCTGGCCCAGGCAAACATTTTTTTTAACGTTTTTAAATCAGAATTTTTAATAAAATCCAATTTAATATTGATTATAAGTCATTATTTAAACAAAAAAATAATAAAATGGATGGGAAAGATAATGTAAATATGAATCGGATGAATAAACGAGGGAGTTCTATATATATATATATATATATATAAAATTGTGTGATGTTACAGTCTCCCCTACTTTTAGGAACTTTGTCTCGAAGTTTATTAAAAACACAGGGTTGAGGATGATTAGGTAGAAATTAAGTCAACTGGGGTTTGTAAAACTTGGGTTAAGGCACGACATGAATTTATAGGTAATAGAATAATCTGTTTCGAATAATTTGGATAAAAGGTTTGATATGTGTGAGTTTTAAGGGTTGGATTAGGTTCGTCTGAAATAGCAAGGAGAATAAGAATCTAGCAAAACACTAAACTTAAGTGTTAGGAAAGAAATACATGAGTTGATTGACATAGAAAGACTAAATGAAATACCAGATAACTAGAGTTTATAATTGATTATCTACCGAAAACCTTGATATAAGTCCACACTACCTTAACGTACCTGTAAATTCATGATTACGTTCCGGACCGCAATCACCAATTTACCTTACATTAGGGTTTTGTGTCCTTCTATGACTCTAAACACATATGTAAGTAATGCAAAATAACCTTGTGATTGAATCTTTGTATCAATGAGTCTAATAAATCTTTGTATCAAATTACATGTATGATGTATCCAAAAATGAGTCCAACTATTGAGCAGGAAAAGACCTCTACCGGTCAGTGAGTAGGAACCTCTACCGATTGTTGAGCAGGTGCGATAGCCTCTACCAGTCGTTGAGCAGGTTATTAGAACCTCTACCGACTGTTGAGCAGGCATGATGACCTCTACCAATCGTTGAGCAGGTTGTTAGGTACTCTACTAACTGTTGAGCAAGTACTTCATCCTCTACCAGTTGTTTGATTAAGTGTAACA
This sequence comes from Ambrosia x helenae, assembly GCA_030844895.1. Lineage (NCBI taxonomy): Eukaryota > Viridiplantae > Streptophyta > Magnoliopsida > Asterales > Asteraceae > Ambrosia > Ambrosia x helenae. Next base: position 112,343,379 of record CM061231.1, on the reverse strand, counting down.
ATTGTTTTTTTATTTAACACATAAGTTGCAAGTTCGTAATATATACATGTAAGTAAGTTTGAAAATGCATCAAGTATAGCATGCGAGTTGTAATAGAGTTGTCCTAGACAAGATTAATGACTCTAGGTGTGTTTATAGCAAATAGTTTATATTCCATGCTTTCAAGTATCATGAATAATCAAATGTTCAAGTAGATAATCAAATCCTCATGTATAACTAAGAATCAAGTTTGATGCAACGAACAATCAAGTTTTCAATAGTCTGATTATCATAGGGATCAAGTTCATGTTCCAGAAGGTGAAGAATATGAATTTAGTTCTTGAGAGGATGATGAAGAACTCAAAGCATCATCAAGGTTATGAAAGATAGTGAACGTGAAAATAGTTAATAAAGGGTTTATTTTATAATAAGGAGATTATGTAACAGTGTAAATCGTGGGGTTTGGATCAAAGGTTAGAATCTAGCGTATGAGAAAACATGATTGTGATAAATACCAAAAATTGTAAAAGTTCGAACAAGTTGAAAATAATTAGGTGGCAATGGAGATTAAATTTTGTTCATGAGGATGGAAAGATCTTATCATTTTTCTTTTTAAAACTGGTTTCTTATATAAAACAAAAGTTGCTAAATAGTACAAACTAAGTGGCTTTAGATCAGAATATTTTAGTTTAGTCGAAAATTTTAAACACGGCGTTAGGTTTTATAGATCAAGGTGACATTATATCAAAAATCCTTTGTTATGCTAATGAATAAACATTTGGATTTAGAAATTAAGTTTGACGATATCTTATAACAAAAATATGTATTTTCCATGGTTTATAGGTGATGAAAATTTTGACAATATTAAGAAATCTTTAGTGTTGGGCTAGGGTCTACCCAGGTTATGAGGTTACAGTTTAGAAATATGTAACATGTTGAAAAATGAAATAATATGATTTGGGGAGGGTGTTGAAAATAATCAAACATGTGGCTAAGATGGTAAGATGAAATGTGATTGTGAAATCCATATATGATTAGGAAATAGGATTGATTTAAGTTGTAAAATTTTGAGATTTTAGAGCTTAGTTTTAAGGAAAGTGAGTGTAATCATTTATTCATTAATTAAAACGAATAAACGAAAACGTTGACTTATCAAAACTTCTAGATTTTAATAACATAGTGAAGACATGCTTTAGCCTATAAGTGAACACTCATCCCGAGAATTCCCAGGTAGGCATCCAAGTCCCTCGTCTGATTGGGATTTATGCGCAATGCCAGTCCTAGACAGAAAACTCAGAATACAGGCGTTCACCCTTCCAGATTGCACGTGTTCGTTATTAGAATATAGAGCTTCGACGAGATTTATAAGGTATTTCAGATTAGGATCTGAGAATTTTGTTCCAGTTATGGAAAGCAAACATCTTGTAGGGACTAAAGTAGGGATAAGAAGTAGGATAGAGGTAGAGAAAAGAAACAAGTAGAGTTGCAAGTAAAAGGAGCAAGTACTGGTTATAATCCTATGGTTATAGACTAGATTATTTTTTTTTCTAATAACCTAATTCCCTATAACCATGGCTCTGATACCAATCTGTAACACCCCAAGCGATGGCGGAAACATCGGGATGTCACGTATTGACGATTGTTCAGTAGCTCATGGTAAATAATAAATTTCAATAAATGATTTAAATGAACTACATACAATTGTTCTAAAAATTTGTACATCAAAATGAAAAATACTAGCTACGCATCTTCAAGCATTAACTCTAATCTTCGAATAAGCCATAACCTGAAACATGTTAAGTTTGAAAATATTTTGGGTCAACAAAATTGGTGAGAATTACATAGGTTTTGATAATTGAATAAAAACTTGTACAATTCGAGTGTCATGGCAAGTCTAGTCCATATGTGAAAACAAAACAATCGGGTAAATCGAGTGCATAATCAAACCTTGTGACTAGAATATTGTGGTCCATCCCATACGCTCATGGTTCACTCGATTATGTTATAAATTCGATAACAATCACCCACGCTACCTATGTAGGAGGTACACGTATCCGGGTGGGATTGTTAGTCCAATAAATCTATCATTGTACACTGTCGGCTGATCAATGTTAATGATTATGCTAGAATATTGTGCTTACCCTAGTAATGTTTAAGACATAATGCAACATAGAATAACACATAGACACTTGTGATTGAATTGTAAATTGAATGTTGTAACATGTTTCACCCCAAAAAAAAATAGTGAATGGAAAAGGGGCTATGTAAACTCACCTTAGGTGCATAATGAGTTCATGCGTTTTATTGAGCGTGCAAACACTTAGTAATAATGCCTTGGAAAACTTGAAACTAGCTAGAGGAGATAATGACGGATGAAAACTTTAGTATATGGGAGATGGGATAATAATGTTTTTTTTTTTAATGGTATAAAGAGTTGAATGGTAGGCTAGTGTATTTATAGTGTAAAATTTGGAGTTGTAATTAGGGACTACTTTGACTAGACTAGAATTTAGGAATAACTTTGACTTGACTAGAAGACCATATTTACTAACACTTTGACTTGACTTGACTAAGAGACTACGTTTGACTTTTCAGGTTTGACTAAGGGTCCTTGAAAGGGTTTAAGTTTAATTGGTTTTAATTAACATCACAAAACACCAAATGGTGTAGTGGTTTGTGTGGTGTGGTTAAGGTTTAGCCCGCCAGGGACTCCGGTTCGAATCCTGGCCCAGGCAAACATTTTTTTTAACGTTTTTAAATCAGAATTTTTAATAAAATCCAATTTAATATTGATTATAAGTCATTATTTAAACAAAAAAATAATAAAATGGATGGGAAAGATAATGTAAATATGAATCGGATGAATAAACGAGGGAGTTCTATATATATATATATATATATATAAAATTGTGTGATGTTACAGTCTCCCCTACTTTTAGGAACTTTGTCTCGAAGTTTATTAAAAACACAGGGTTGAGGATGATTAGGTAGAAATTAAGTCAACTGGGGTTTGTAAAACTTGGGTTAAGGCACGACATGAATTTATAGGTAATAGAATAATCTGTTTCGAATAATTTGGATAAAAGGTTTGATATGTGTGAGTTTTAAGGGTTGGATTAGGTTCGTCTGAAATAGCAAGGAGAATAAGAATCTAGCAAAACACTAAACTTAAGTGTTAGGAAAGAAATACATGAGTTGATTGACAATAGAAAGACTAAATGAAATACCAGATAACTAGAGTTTATAATTGATTATCTACCGAAAACCTTGATATAAGTCCACACTACCTTAACGTACCTGTAAATTCATGATTACGTTCCGGACCGCAATCACCAATTTACCTTACATTAGGGTTTTGTGTCCTTCTATGACTCTAAACACATATGTAAGTAATGCAAAATAACCTTGTGATTGAATCTTTGTATCAATGAGTCTAATAAATCTTTGTATCAAATTACATGTATGATGTATCCAAAAATGAGTCCAACTATTGAGCAGGAAAAGACCTCTACCGGTCAGTGAGTAGGAACCTCTACCGATTGTTGAGCAGGTGCGATAGCCTCTACCAGTCGTTGAGCAGGTTATTAGAACCTCTACCGACTGTTGAGCAGGCATGATGACCTCTACCAATCATTGAGCAGGTTGTTAGGTACTCTACTAACTGTTGAGCAAGTACTTCATCCTCTACCAGTTGTTTGATTAAGTGTAACAATTGTTTTTTTATTTAACACATAAGTTGCAAGTTCGTAATATATACATGTAAGTAAGTTTGAAAATGCATCAAGTATAGCATGCGAGTTGTAATAGAGTTGTCCTAGACAAGATTAATGACTCTAGGTGTGTTTATAGCAAATAGTTTATATTCCATGCTTTCAAGTATCATGAATAATCAAATGTTCAAGTAGATAATCAAATCCTCATGTATAACTAAGAATCAAGTTTGATGCAACGAACAATCAAGTTTTCAATAGTCTGATTATCATAGGGATCAAGTTCATGTTCCAGAAGGTGAAGAATATGAATTTAGTTCTTGAGAGGATGATGAAGAACTCAAAGCATCATCAAGGTTATGAAAGATAGTGAACGTGAAAATAGTTAATAAAGGGTTTATTTTATAATAAGGAGATTATGTAACAGTGTAAATCGTGGGGTTTGGATCAAAGGTTAGAATCTAGCGTATGAGAAAACATGATTGTGATAAATACCAAAAATTGTAAAAGTTCGAACAAGTTGAAAATAATTAGGTGGCAATGGAGATTAAATTTTGTTCATGAGGATGGAAAGATCTTATCATTTTTCTTTTTAAAACTGGTTTCTTATATAAAACAAAAGTTGCTAAATAGTACAAACTAAGTGGCTTTAGATCAGAATATTTTAGTTTAGTCGAAAATTTTAAACACGGCGTTAGGTTTTATAGATCAAGGTGACATTATATCAAAAATCCTTTGTTATGCTAATGAATAAACATTTGGATTTAGAAATTAAGTTTGACGATATCTTATAACAAAAATATGTATTTTCCATGGTTTATAGGTGATGAAAATTTTGACAATATTAAGAAATCTTTAGTGTTGGGCTAGGGTCTACCCAGGTTATGAGGTTACAGTTTAGAAATATGTAACATGTTGAAAAATGAAATAATATGATTTGGGGAGGGTGTTGAAAATAATCAAACATGTGGCTAAGATGGTAAGATGAAATGTGATTGTGAAATCCATATATGATTAGGAAATAGGATTGATTTAAGTTGTAAAATTTTGAGATTTTAGAGCTTAGTTTTAAGGAAAGTGAGTGTAATCATTTATTCATTAATTAAAACGAATAAACGAAAACGTTGACTTATCAAAACTTCTAGATTTTAATAACATAGTGAAGACATGCTTTAGCCTATAAGTGAACACTCATCCCGAGAATTCCCAGGTAGGCATCCAAGTCCCTCGTCTGATTGGGATTTATGCGCAATGCCAGTCCTAGACAGAAAACTCAGAATACAGGCGTTCACCCTTCCAGATTGCACGTGTTCGTTATTAGAATATAGAGCTTCGACGAGATTTATAAGGTATTTCAGATTAGGATCTGAGAATTTTGTTCCAGTTATGGAAAGCAAACATCTTGTAGGGACTAAAGTAGGGATAAGAAGTAGGATAGAGGTAGAGAAAAGAAACAAGTAGAGTTGCAAGTAAAAGGAGCAAGTACTGGTTATAATCCTATGGTTATAGACTAGATTATTTTTTTTTCTAATAACCTAATTCCCTATAACCATGGCTCTGATACCAATCTGTAACACCCCAAGCGATGGCGGAAACATCGGGATGTCACGTATTGACGATTGTTCAGTAGCTCATGGTAAATAATAAATTTCAATAAATGATTTAAATGAACTACATACAATTGTTCTAAAAATTTGTACATCAAAATGAAAAATACTAGCTACGCATCTTCAAGGATTAACTCTAATCTTCGAATAAGCCATAACCTGAAACATGTTAAGTTTGAAAATATTTTGGGTCAACAAAAGTTGGTGAGAATTACATAGGTGTTGATAATTGAATAAAAACTTGTACAATTCGAGTGTCATGGCAAGTCTAGTCCATATGTGAAAACAAAACAATCGGGTAAATCGAGTGCATAATCAAACCTTGTGACTAGAATATTGTGGTCCATCCCATACGCTCATGGTTCACTCGATTATGTTATAAATTCCATAACAATCACCCACGCTACCTATGTAGGAGGTACACGTATCCGGGTGGGATTGTCAGTCCAATAGATCTATCATTGTACACTGTCGGCTGATCAATGTTAATGATTATGCTAGAATATTGTGCTTACCCTAGTAATGTTTAAGACATAATGCAACATAGAATAACACATAGACACTTGTGATTGAATTGTAAATTGAATGTTGTAACATGTTTCACCCAAAAAAAATAGTGAATGGAAAAGGGGCTATGTAAACTCACCTTAGGTGCATAATGAGTTCGTGCGTTTTATTGAGCGTGCAAACACTTAGTAATAATGCCTTGGAAAACTTGAAACTAGCTAGAGGAGATAATGACGGATGAAAACTTTAGTATATGGGAGATGGGATAATAATGTTTTTTTTTTTAATGGTATAAAGAGTTGAATGGTAGGCTAGTGTATTTATAGTGTAAAATTTGGAGTTGTAATTAGGGACTACTTTGACTAGACTAGAATTTAGGAATAACTTTGACTTGACTAGAAGACCATATTTACTAACACTTTGACTTGACTTGACTAAGAGACTACGTTTGACTTTTCAGGTTTGACTAAGGGTCCTTGAAAGGGTTTAAGTTTAATTGGTTTTAATTAACATCACAAAACACCAAATGGTGTAGTGGTTTGTGTGGTGTGGTTAAGGTTTAGCCCGCCAGGGACTCCGGTTCGAATCCTGGCCCAGGCAAACATTTTTTTTAACGTTTTTAAATCAGAATTTTTAATAAAATCCAATTTAATATTGATTATAAGTCATTATTTAAACAAAAAAATAATAAAATGGATGGGAAAGATAATGTAAATATGAATCGGATGAATAAACGAGGGAGTTCTATATATATATATATATATATATAAAATTGTGTGATGTTACAGTCTCCCCTACTTTTAGGAACTTTGTCTCGAAGTTTATTAAAAACACAGGGTTGAGGATGATTAGGTAGAAATTAAGTCAACTGGGGTTTGTAAAACTTGGGTTAAGGCACGACATGAATTTATAGGTAATAGAATAATCTGTTTCGAATAATTTGGATAAAAGGTTTGATATGTGTGAGTTTTAAGGGTTGGATTAGGTTCGTCTGAAATAGCAAGGAGAATAAGAATCTAGCAAAACACTAAACTTAAGTGTTAGGAAAGAAATACATGAGTTGATTGACAATAGAAAGACTAAATGAAATACCAGATAACTAGAGTTTATAATTGATTATCTACCGAAAACCTTGATATAAGTCCACACTACCTTAACGTACCTGTAAATTCATGATTACGTTCCGGACCGCAATCACCAATTTACCTTACATTAGGGTTTTGTGTCCTTCTATGACTCTAAACACATATGTAAGTAATGCAAAATAACCTTGTGATTGAATCTTTGTATCAATGAGTCTAATAAATCTTTGTATCAAATTACATGTATGATGTATCCAAAAATGAGTCCAACTATTGAGCAGGAAAAGACCTCTACCGGTCAGTGAGTAGGAACCTCTACCGATTGTTGAGCAGGTGCGATAGCCTCTACCAGTCGTTGAGCAGGTTATTAGAACCTCTACCGACTGTTGAGCAGGCATGATGACCTCTACCAATCGTTGAGCAGGTTGTTAGGTACTCTACTAACTGTTGAGCAAGTACTTCATCCTCTACCAGTTGTTTGATTAAGTGTAACAATTGTTTTTTTATTTAACACATAAGTTGCAAGTTCGTAATATATACATGTAAGTAAGTTTGAAAATGCATCAAGTATAGCATGCGAGTTGTAATAGAGTTGTCCTAGACAAGATTAATGACTCTAGGTGTGTTTATAGCAAATAGTTTATATTCCATGCTTTCAAGTATCATGAATAATCAAATGTTCAAGTAGATAATCAAATCCTCATGTATAACTAAGAATCAAGTTTGATGCAACGAACAATCAAGTTTTCAATAGTCTGATTATCATAGGGATCAAGTTCATGTTCCAGAAGGTGAAGAATATGAATTTAGTTCTTGAGAGGATGATGAAGAACTCAAAGCATCATCAAGGTTATGAAAGATAGTGAACGTGAAAATAGTTAATAAAGGGTTTATTTTATAATAAGGAGATTATGTAACAGTGTAAATCGTGGGGTTTGGATCAAAGGTTAGAATCTAGCGTATGAGAAAACATGATTGTGATAAATACCAAAAATTGTAAAAGTTCGAACAAGTTGAAAATAATTAGGTGGCAATGGAGATTAAATTTTGTTCATGAGGATGGAAAGATCTTATCATTTTTCTTTTTAAAACTGGTTTCTTATATAAAACAAAAGTTGCTAAATAGTACAAACTAAGTGGCTTTAGATCAGAATATTTTAGTTTAGTCGAAAATTTTAAACACGGCGTTAGGTTTTATAGATCAAGGTGACATTATATCAAAAATCCTTTGTTATGCTAATGAATAAACATTTGGATTTAGAAATTAAGTTTGACGATATCTTATAACAAAAATATGTATTTTCCATGGTTTATAGGTGATGAAAATTTTGACAATATTAAGAAATCTTTAGTGTTGGGCTAGGGTCTACCCAGGTTATGAGGTTACAGTTTAGAAATATGTAACATGTTGAAAAATGAAATAATATGATTTGGGGAGGGTGTTGAAAATAATCAAACATGTGGCTAAGATGGTAAGATGAAATGTGATTGTGAAATCCATATATGATTAGGAAATAGGATTGATTTAAGTTGTAAAATTTTGAGATTTTAGAGCTTAGTTTTAAGGAAAGTGAGTGTAATCATTTATTCATTAATTAAAACGAATAAACGAAAACGTTGACTTATCAAAACTTCTAGATTTTAATAACATAGTGAAGACATGCTTTAGCCTATAAGTGAACACTCATCCCGAGAATTCCCAGGTAGGCATCCAAGTCCCTCGTCTGATTGGGATTTATGCGCAATGCCAGTCCTAGACAGAAAACTCAGAATACAGGCGTTCACCCTTCCAGATTGCACGTGTTCGTTATTAGAATATAGAGCTTCGACGAGATTTATAAGGTATTTCAGATTAGGATCTGAGAATTTTGTTCCAGTTATGGAAAGCAAACATCTTGTAGGGACTAAAGTAGGGATAAGAAGTAGGATAGAGGTAGAGAAAAGAAACAAGTAGAGTTGCAAGTAAAAGGAGCAAGTACTGGTTATAATCCTATGGTTATAGACTAGATTATTTTTTTTTCTAATAACCTAATTCCCTATAACCATGGCTCTGATACCAATCTGTAACACCCCAAGCGATGGCGGAAACATCGGGATGTCACGTATTGACGATTGTTCAGTAGCTCATGGTAAATAATAAATTTCAATAAATGATTTAAATGAACTACATACAATTGTTCTAAAAATTTGTACATCAAAATGAAAAATACTAGCTACGCATCTTCAAGGATTAACTCTAATCTTCGAATAAGCCATAACCTGAAACATGTTAAGTTTGAAAATATTTTGGGTCAACAAAAGTTGGTGAGAATTACATAGGTGTTGATAATTGAATAAAAACTTGTACAATTCGAGTGTCATGGCAAGTCTAGTCCATATGTGAAAACAAAACAATCGGGTAAATCGAGTGCATAATCAAACCTTGTGACTAGAATATTGTGGTCCATCCCATACGCTCATGGTTCACTCGATTATGTTATAAATTCCATAACAATCACCCACGCTACCTATGTAGGAGGTACACGTATCCGGGTGGGATTGTCAGTCCAATAGATCTATCATTGTACACTGTCGGCTGATCAATGTTAATGATTATGCTAGAATATTGTGCTTACCCTAGTAATGTTTAAGACATAATGCAACATAGAATAACACATAGACACTTGTGATTGAATTGTAAATTGAATGTTGTAACATGTTTCACCCAAAAAAAAATAGTGAATGGAAAAGGGGCTATGTAAACTCACCTTAGGTGCATAATGAGTTCGTGCGTTTTATTGAGCGTGCAAACACTTAGTAATAATGCCTTGGAAAACTCAAAACTAGCTAGAGGAGATAATGACGGATGAAAACTTTAGTATATGGGAGATGGGATAATAATGTTTTTTTTTAATGGTATAAAGAGTTGAATGGTAGGCTAGTGTATTTATAGTGTAAAATTTGGAGTTGTAATTAGGGACTACTTTGACTAGACTAGAATTTAGGAATAACTTTGACTTGACTAGAAGACCATATTTACTAACACTTTGACTTGACTTGACTAAAAGACTACGTTTGACTTTTCAGGTTTGACTAAGGGTCCTTGAAAGGGTTTAAGTTTAATTGGTTTTAATTAACATCACAAAACACCAAATGGTGTAGTGGTTTGTGTGGTGTGGTTAAGGTTTAGCCCGCCAGGGACTCGGGTTCGAATCCTGGCCCAGGCAAACATTTTTTTTAACGTTTTTAAATCAGAATTTTTAATAAAATCCAATTTAATATTGATTATAAGTCATTATTTAAACAAAAAAATTAATAAAATGGATGGGAAAGATAATGTAAACATGAATCGGATGAATAAACGAGGGAGTTCTATATACAAAAAAAATTGTGTGATGTTACACGTCAAATCCCTCTCATCGACTATCTCATCTAAATCATGAATCTCAGCCTTTAAGTTAAGTTCCTCCTCCGCCTCATTAGTCGACCAGCACTTCTTCCACTCAATGATACTGTTCTTCAAACAACGCAGTTTCCTCATTAAACCCTCCTGAGCCGAACCATTATCCACCACCTCCGAGCACACCTTCTCAACCAAGCCGCTAAGACCTTCCCTGTGAAGCCAAGAATTAAAGAATCTAAACGGTTTAGGTCCAAAATTCCGAGCTTCAATTTTTAACACCAACGGGCAATGATCTGATTCCTCCATCGCAAGAGCCCGATACTCCGCATTAGGCCAATCATTCACAAAATTCCAAGACACGAACATACGATCTATACGGCTACACTTATTCCCAGACATAAAGGTGAACTTCCTCCCTTTTAAGGGGAACTCATGCATCTGCACCTTATCAATGAAATCATTAAATTCATTAGAAACCAAAGCATTAAATTTAGAATTCCGTCTTTCTGTCCGATCACGAACACAATTAAAGTCTCTCGCAACTACCCAAAACACAGGGTCTTGAACAATGATGCCATCTAGATCGGCCCACAATAGTCGTTTATCTCTAAGTCTTTGGGGAGCATAAACATTAACTACCGCGAATTTCTTCCCATCATCAATAGCCACACCACAAATATATAAAAAAAATACCGGTTTTTAATTACATTAGACACCGAAAATCTTTTCAGATCCCATATAGATACCAATCCGCCCGACCTGCCCGTCACCTCAACCCAGTCACAATCGTATCCCCCTTGCCCCCAGAATTTACCTAAATCAAAACCTTCAAGAGACGCAAATTGTGTCTCCTGAAGCATAATAAAACCAATTTCATTAGCGTTTCTAAGTTTACGAATCCAAGTACCTTTATCATCACTGCCCAGTCCACGGATATTAACAGAGGGGAAATTCATTGGTCAACGGCTTGAAAACCTTCGTTAACGATTACCTGAGCCAACACTTTAGAAAATTTATTCATGTTTTTCACTCCCAAGTCATGAGCTAAAGACACAGTAGCATCCGTTTCTTTAGTCACCTCAACATTCTCCCCCATCCCATCATGCATCACATGAGAATTTTTAACTAAACCACAACCAAACCCAATGCCCACACCATGAACATTCTCCAAACAACTCCCTGATCATGACTAATTGTCGAATCTGGGACTGCCTCCTTCTCCAGTGCGTGTTGACCTTCATTAACTGTATAAATAAACCGGTCCAAATCGAACAAATCCTCACCGTCACGTTGTCTTTTTTTAGGTCTATCATTGCCACCCGGCGAAATCGATTTATTACGATTCCCTTTCTTCCTACAAAACCCTTCCTTTTTTTATGGTCGAATCTTTGGCACCTTGCTTCACATTGTCACTAATGTGTACCTCCTCATTAGCACCTTGCACCGTTTCAGTAACCTGATGCGACTCCATTTGTGCCACATTTAGATCGGACCCCTCATCTACAACCTGATTATCCTCCGGAACCAACTCCTCTAAACCCGTTTCCTCCTCTTCCATGTCCACCAAACAATCGGGGATCCAATCGGCCATTTCTTCCTCAACCAACACGTCAAAAACAAAAGACAAAATATTTCAAAATAAAAGTAAGGTTTATCAGGGGGTTGTGCTTTGTATGAAGTTGGCATTGGTGGCCGACCCAAATATTTTTACCATGTCGTCATATATTGTTATGTGCCTAATACTAAGTCACGATGACTTACGACATTAATGTGCTTGGCTTGGGTAAGTCATTGTGGCTTAGTATTAGACACATAACATATATATTTTTACCAAGATGGGTTATGTCGCCGGTTTGTTTTTTTTTTTTCCGAATTAGTTAAGAAAATGCTTGTTGGTGGATTTTCACTTTCTAGCGTTCTTGCTGATCTTAGATCATAAGACAAAGCTATAGATTTTTTTTTTTTTTAATAAATCCGTAATGCAATTATGCGAATATGCTATTTTGTTTTTAATTTAGGTGTGTTTGTTTGCCTGTTTAACTTCAAGATTTAGGTAATCTTTAAATACTTCAACACTTGTAGCCCAGTTGGTTGAGGGGTTAAATTTCCTATGATAGGCTTGGGTTCAATTCCTACTAGCTACATTTGGAGGACATTAAGATAAATGAGGGATGACTCCTACCTATGGTCAGGAGTTCGAGTCCTGATCTCGCCCGGGTTTTACCGGTTCTCCATAGCGGGTCTTTGGACAGGTGGGGGATCGGGTTTTCCCCGGTTCGGAAACTTCGTGGGCAAGCCTGGCTACCCTGGCCAGCCCCTTGCATAGTCTTGGGGGATTCTTGGGTTCGCCAGTTTAAGGATCCCATGGGTAGTCGGGCAGAAACGTTTCGTTGGCCGTTCAAAAATAAAAAGGTAATCTTTAAATAATGTTACAAAAAATTATTACTTCTGTAGAAAGTTAAATTATTTGACAAAGTGTAGAAGCATCAATAACTGGTGACATTAATAGGTAAATTGGAAAACTTGTTTGAAACATAAGAAACATTAATTATTTAACTTGTTCAAATAAGGAGCAATATCAAACATTCTGTCATAGTTCAAACACTAAAGAAACATATAATATTTGAACCTATTTAGTGAACAATACTTCTGAATGTGATATAAACGAAAGCTCGCTCAATACCTTAAAAAACATTATGTCAAATTACGATTAATATACGAAGCAACCAATATCAAACACAATTATCCCATCTGAACGGCTGACGAACCAACATGAATTTTGGTTTTGAAACCTGACGAACCGGCTGATTTGACTTGGTTTAGGACTCTGGCTTGTTCTAGCAGTTTCAACGATTTTTATAGGTGTCATCATATGAAAATATACGGTGTCATCGAGTATTGAATACCAATATAACATATAAATAAATGTTTTATATAGAAGCAATCACCAGTTTTAAAGTTGGTAGGTAAAACTTTACATCAAATGTTATTAGCCTCCTTACATTAATAACTAGTTTAACCAAATGGCGATGTTCAATGATAATTTTAATATAATGATTACATTTTGATATAACAAATCGTGTAATAATCAAATACAAATAGATTTAATGTGTTAAACATCAAAATAACTAGAGTATTATGCTAACCCTAGAGTACGTGTCTACACTTCTTAAGCTAGAGTATTTGTTATTATTTTGCTTCATTTTTTGTTATGTAATTACTCTAATTCAGACCTATAAAGCAATAATAATTACAATAGTTATTTGTATGTTTATTAGATTAATTTCCGATCCACACTCTAAAAAATCAAATAAATCATTTTCATTCTTATAACAATCTCACGTTAACATGACAGCCTTAAAAGTCATGTTAACATGTTATCTAAGGTCTGATCACAATCTTATCGGATAGAATTTGCTTTTCACTTTGATGATATTATTATCATTATTTATTCATCAACCTAATCTTATTCATTATTGCATATTTGTAGTCATGTGTGTTAAAGTAAAATAATTATAAACAAACGAGTCTAAACCGAATTCAAGCATAAAAATTTACACATCAGCTAATTAAGTTCAAGTTTTATAAATAAAATGTTAGAAAACTTAAGTTGTAATCACCGCATGCCTTTCGTACATGAAGCTCGCAGGTTTTCGAGTCTCTGTACTTGCTGCAATAAACTGTAACAGAAAACGAAATCATAGAAGTGAACCGGGCTTGTGTTTGACACAATTCCCTTAAACAGATTATTCGTCTGTTCCCAGTGTACACCGGTTCGAAACAATGGCGATGGTGCACTGCCGAACTATCCCAATTGCCTGAAAAGGAACCGGAACAAGACTGCTTCTAAAAAGATCTTTCTGCAGCAACAGACAATGTATGTGATTGAACATGTTTCTGTTGTGCTGCAAGAGTTTTTAGTGTAATTTTTTCATGTATCTCATGTCTCAAAATGAGGTACAAAGCCTTATATGTATACATGAACCATGGCTAGTGAAAAGTCTCACATAATTAGAGACTTGAATTTTCTTTATTAGCCATAAAACTCTATTCAAGCCTCATAAAGCATTTTTATTTGTCTTGATTTATAATTAATAATTATAATTTCAGTAAATTATAATTAAATCTACATCCACCTTATTTCCAACAATCCCCCACATGAATGGAGATTGATCAGAACACGCATATTTCGAACAAACCCCCATATGAATAGGAGTCATTATGAGAAGCAACCTCATTCCGATTGAGTTTCAACAATTGAGTTTTGCATACGATAGGTAGGTGTGACCCTTTGAACCTTCGCTTTTGAAACGCACTTAGCCCATTGGCTCTGAGTAGAACGCGATGTCTTTGAACTCGTCTGCCATTTGTGTGGACGACAATACGCTTCACACAAGACTCTCCCTGACAACGTCAAGTCCTCATAGTTGTGTCCGTTATGGTCATGGACACGTGCCTGGTTCTGCGAGAGCTCTTAGGTATTGTGCCCCAACAATACCCTTTAAAAGCGACACCACTTCTCTCTCACATAGGTGATCTACTAGGACTGGTTACCTCAGTCAAATCATTAAAAGCCATAAGCATAAGCTTAATCTCAACCTTGTCACTTTTTAGGAATGGACTAGGAAGCTTATTAAATTTATAGTAAGCTCCCTTTTTTTCAAAACGTGTGGTTTCCACCAACTCTCCCCACAGTGACCTTCGCCAGTTCATACAATTAGGTTGTCCTATTGAACTCAGATCTTGGGATCTCCAGTCAGATGAGTTAGGTTTCCTTCGCATAAACCTAACCTTTCATGGGCTTTAGCCGCATTCCCATTGACGACTTCTGAACTAACTCTCTGCTTAAGGCTTTTGTTAGCGGATCCACGATGTTATCCTTTGACTTCACGTAGTCAACAGTGATAACTCCTGTAGAGATTAGTTGTCGTACCGTATTATGCCTACGTCTTATATACCTGTTCTTACTTATACACATTGTGATATGAGCTCTGCCAATTACCGATTGACTATCACAGCGTATGAATTAGGCCAATGCCGGCTTCGGCCACCTAGGTATATCTTTAACAAATTGACGTAGTCATTCTGCCTATTCATCCTCTTTATCTAAAGCAATGAATTATGATTCCATCGTGGATCTAGCAATAAACTGTTGCTTAGGTAATTTCCACATTATCGCAACACCTCCAAGTGTGAATAAATACCCACTCGTTGCCTTGGAATCATTCGTGTCAGATATCCACTTCGTATCATAGTAACCTTCAATAAATGCTGGATATCTTTTATATTGCAGCCCGTAGTCTCGTATGTATCCTAATTACCAAAGCGTGTATCTACTTAGCTTGCTTGCTAAGCCTGTTCTTTTACAACTCATCAGATACATCAGGCTGCCAATAATTCTTGAGTACTCTAATTGGTTAACAGGCTCACCTCGATTCTTAGCTAGACATTGACTCGTGTCAATGAAAGTTCTAGCCACATTAGAGTCATTTCCATTGAACTTCTAAAGAATTTTGTCCACATAATAGGACTGACTTATAACAAGTCTGCTCTAGGTTCGTGTGATTTGTACTTTCCTAAATCACATCTGTTCATATCAAACCTTCTATTTTCAAATGCAAGTCACCTTCACACTTAAGTGTTATTGGATAACTACCAAATGGGGTGATGAAAGTTTCTTCCTTTCATATATAGCTTGAAAACATCTCAAATACCATTTTTACATCCCTACAGATTGTTTCTTAAATGGCTTTTTCCCCCACATTGCTTGCACTTTGATTAAGTTCGAGTAATATCACTCATGATGGCATTAGACACCCGTGATAGATAGCGACTATCTATATCTTTGTGTTATTGAGGTCATCCATTATATTACTCAACCCATATTTCTCACACGAACCGTTTTTTGAGCTATATGAGTTCTCCTCATATTAAGCTAAATAGTATCATAACCAATGAACTATTTATCCAGTCCTTTCGAGTCATCCTTTTTAATGAATTATATATTTGCTTTTACAAAATTCATTCTTATGTCGTCACATATGTTTGAATGTTCAAAGTTAATTTATTCTCCGTGGAGCATCTAAATTAACAAGTATTAGTCTAGCATGCTTTAGACTACGAATACTTAGCATGTGAACAGAAGATGCCTAATTCTGATTCTTTACAGCTTTAAGAGATAACTCACTATCTCTTCCTAACATTCACGTCTTAGTTTAGACACAAAATGAGATTTTGTTTACCATTCGAAAACCTTGGTTTAAAGAATGCTTCAAAACCATAATTAATTCCATCCATTAGGATCAAGACTGTTTGCCTTTAATCTCCAAAGCTTCACCATTGACTCTTTAGGACTTAAACATAAGTCTTAATATAAGTCACTTTGATGAACATATTCATCATCAACAAGTCAATTAGATTGACACTCAACGACATGACATTCACATATGCCTATATTTTGTTGAAACTATTTATTGGGCGACTCTCCCAAAATTTATCACGAATCCTCCGTATAGTTCAACCAACATTGATGGTTTGTAGAAACTCTACACGTCCATCACTATTGTAATCTACACGTCCATCACTATTGTAAGTCTTTTATAATAAATCTCGCAAAATTTATCAACGACTTATGAATAATAACATATATTCCTATCATATGTTATAGTCATCGAAAATACATTTGTTCAATTCTATGTTGACGCTCTCAACATTGGACGACTTATCTCGTTTTCGTGTATTTAACCTTAATACACTTGCCACGTTGATCATGATTATCTCAATGGGGATGGATGAAGAGTTTTTCTTCTTAGTCACTTAATTAGAGACTTAATTTTATAAATAAAGGCTCTAATAAATTGACATAAAAAGCTCTAATAAAGTGACAGAAAAACTTTAATTAGAAAACATGAAACTCTACCCAAGAGTTTACTCTTTATTCACCACATTAAGATTCCAATTAATATATAATTTACCAAATTATAATTTCAATATAATCCAAAATATATATAATATATTACATATATATTTAAACGGATTCATATAAGGATATATAAACATCAAATCTCAAAGTGTTATTCTCTTCAACACTTTATCGTTCGACGAAATAATAGCAATTATATCGTCTCGTTGCATGTTTCGAGTTATTCCCTCAATACACGGTTCAAACCAACAAAGTTGTTTATACTTAACTGCTCACAAGTAGTCGAACAAGTAAATATGTCCAAAACAACATCAAGTTGTTTTACACTAAATAGTCTCTCTAGACTATTATTTGGTTCAAGTCATCATACTTCGCATACAATTATCAAACCATATATAATTTGTAAAAGACATGTTTTATTCATACATAACATTTCTACTTTTACAAGTATTTTCCATAAACTATACATATTTATGTTTTTTATTACAAAACAAAACCATAAACTCTAATATAGTTTTATTATTTAAACCATTCCTAACTCACTTGTTAGAGTATATGGTTTGCATGATTAACCATTTCTAATTCGCTCATTAGAAACTATACGTGTAACATATACGGTTTCAAAATTAACCATTTCTAACATACTTGTTAGAATGCAAACGATTTCATCATATAGAGTTTGGTTATATCAAATAAACTTTTTTCTAACACACCCGTTAGAAATAAACGATTACTAAAATCATTTTCAAGGTCATTGGTTTATATTCTCAACCGTTTTTAACCTGCTTGTTAGAAATACACGATTATGACAATCGTTTTTAGACCTTGTTGGTTTATATAAAATAAACCGTTTCTAACACCCTCGTTAGAAAATTAAACCATTTACATAAATGGTATTAACTTTGGATTTTCCAAAATATACCCGTTTCAAACTCACTCGTTAGAAACATCTTATTTTGTCTTTACAAAATCATCAATCTCTAACACGTCTGTTAGAGAAATCAATATATAAGTTTACAAATTAAACTTACTATTTTGTAAATAATAATTTTTAATATGCTTATTAGAAATGTTTCATGACACGTTATTCTTTCAACGTCGTCGATTCTAACACGCTTGTTAGAAATACATGTTTCAAAACCTTATATTTCGAAACCTTTTAATTTTTCAATAAATTTATTAGAAAATGTAAAGATTTCAAATACTTTGAAATTATCTTTCTAATACGCTTACTAGAAAGAAACCGTTATCAAACGTTTTACATGGGTTTACAAATATTATGTCTTTTCTAATACTTTCATTAGAAATTCAATATTTCAAAAAAAAAAATGTTTAAACACATATTAGAAATGTTAATAGTCCGGTTTATCTAAACATAACTCAAAACCCATGAATCTGAAGATTAAATCAAAAAATCATTTTGTCAAACAATCTTTCGGATTAAAGATTGCATTCTCATCATGAATGTAATCCAATTCGATGTACCAAAAGAAAACACTTACAAACTTTCGCGAACCCAAATTCCTTAGGAAGAACACGAAAGTTTGTTTACTAATCTGTTTAAGTTTGTTAGAAAACTTACATTGTAATCACCGCACGCCTTTCGTACATGAAGCTCGCAGGTTTCCGAGTCTCTATACTTGCTACAATAAACTGTAACAGATAACGAAATCATAGAAGTGAATCGGGCTTGTGTTTGACACAATTCCCTTAAACAGATTCTTCGTCTGTTCCCAGGGTACACCGGTTCGAAACAGTGGCGATGGTGCACTGCCGGACTATCCCACTTGCCTGAAAAGAAACCGGAACAAGACTGCTTTTGAAAAGGTCTTTTTGCAGCAACAGACAACGTATGCGATTGAACATGTTTCTGTTGTGTTGCAAGAGTTTTTAGTGTAATTTTTTCATGTATCTCATGTCTCAAAATGAGGTACAAAGCCTCATATGTATACATGAACCATGGCTAGTGAAAAGTCTCACATAATTAGAGACTTAAATTTTCTTTATTAGCCATAAAACTCTATTCAAGCCTCATAAAGCATTTTTATTTGCCTTAATTTCACACATGAAGAATATAATTAATAATTATAATTTCACTAAATTATAATTAAATCTACATTCACCTTATTTCCAACATATAACGCAAAATCTTAAAATAATTTATAGACTATAAGCAACTTGAACTCACATAAATTTAACTAGTCCCAAACTCACATTCAGATTGCTCATTAACCACCACTTTGCTGATATTAAGTTCTACTTAACTCATTTAGACGATTATATTTAAGTTTATAGTTTATAGATGCATGGTTGTATATTTTGTAAAACAACAATATTAATTGTTGAAAAAATTACACCGTTAGTTCTTATGGTCTCCTCCAAATTTCAATGTAAGGTATTAAGGTTTTATTGTTTCATTTTAAGGTATTAACCTTTTAATTTGTTTCATTTTAAGGTATTAACCTTTTAATTTGTTTCAATGTAGGGTATTAGGGACTAACCTAGTTAAAACTTAACTAAGTTTGAGGGGTATTATGGTCCATTCACCTATATATTCAGTTTTTTAAAATATTAGGTTGAAACCAGTTCTGAGAGGACTCGAACTCGAGACCTTTGTGTCACAACAAACCGGAGGAACCATCTGATCTGTATGATCAGTTGTTTAAAACTTAGACTTTAATATTTTTAAACCAACATTATAAACCCTCTATTTTTTTTTAAGAAAAAGTAAATCTGTCTCTCTCTCTACACTCTCCCTTCCTCTCTCTAATATTATTTTGTTAGATTAGTTCATTCGTTCTATAGAAAATCGATTAATTTATTTGGTTAACAACAGCATTAACGGCTTTTAATTTCAGATCTTAATTTCTTTTGGTGAACTTGCTAATTTCTGTGGGATGTTTTATAGTTTCATGGCATTATTAATATCTCGGTTGATCTGTTGCTTCTAGAGTAGCATTTGATGTTGTTTAATGTTTATGTTTTAAGGTTAATTTGGTGGTTTCAGGCTGCTAATTATCTGAACATCAAGAGCTTGCTAGATCTGACGTGCCAAACAGTGGCGGACATGATAAAGGGGAAGACACCGAAAGAGATTCGCAAGACGTTTAACATCAAGAGCGATTTCACACCGGAGGAAGAGGAGGAGGTTCGTAGGGAGAATGCCTGGGCTTTTGAATGAATCAAGTATGATAAGTTTATTTTATAATACAAGTATTATTAGTAGTAGTATATAATGTTATGATGATGCCAAAAGACCTGCAAGCATCTTCAATGTGATATCTGTTTGAATTCTGCTGGTATTTCAAGTGTTCTTTGCCATTTGCTGTTAGTTGATGTTTCTTCTTAAAACATGATCAATGTGATCTCTGTTTGATTTCAAAATTGTTAAGATTGTATTAGTTTTTTTATAAAAAAAATATCGAAGAGTTTATATGAATATAAGTTATATGTAGTCAATCGATCAAGAACGAAGGGATGAGGTTGGAAGAGACAGTCAGCTTAAGGTGCAACTGTCCGGCCACCAAGATTATTTTGTTAGATTAGTTCATTCTTTGGTCATCAACATTCAAATTCTTAAAAAAAAAAATAGAGGGTTTATAATGTTGGTTTAAAAATATTAAAGTCTAAGTTTTAAACAACTAATCATATAGATCAGATGGTTCCTCCGGTTTGTTGTGACACAAAGGTCCTGAGTTTGAGTCCTCTTAGAACTGGTTTCAACCCAATATTTTTAAAAACTGAATATATAGGTGAATGGACCATAATACCCCTCAAACTTAATTAAGTTTTAACTAGGTTAGTCCCTAATACCCTACATTGAAACAAATTAAAAGGTTAATACCTTAAAATGAAACAATAAAACCTTTATACCTTACATTGAAATTTGGAGGAAACCATAAGGACTAACGGTGTATTTTTTTTCTTAATTGTTGGATTTTGAATTTCATGTAATTGGGTTAATTGAATTGGAACTAAAGCAAATGGGAAGAACAATGATGCTACTACGTCGAAGCATTCAGGGACATAACAACGGCGAAGGAGCAAGATCAATGAAAGGTATGCAGTTGTGTGTGTTAATTAAATTGGGATTGATTTTTTTTTATTTTTTTTTATTTTTTTGTCTTGTTTTTGGTGATTGTTATATTGTTGTGAACCATGGTCAAAGTGAAATGATAGTGTGATTGCTATGTGAACCTAACAGTTTTAAACATGATAGAGATTCATGATTTATACCCTCCAACAAGTTTTATGGTACTTCCATTGAGGCAATCCTTTGTATATGCCTGAATAATTTGTGTATTTGAAATCTTGTAAGATGTAATACATGCTTTCTTGGTATGTATTGAAATGTTGTAGATTAAGGGTAAATACTTATTAGTACTTTTTTTTAAAGACATACCTGTCAATTCATTATATAATAACCAAATTACATCTGGATAATGAGTAAGCGAGCAACAAGCTGCGCCGCTATCCCTTTTTGAATCGCAAAGCCTATTCTACTAAATACAAAACCTTGGTTTCTCGGGCTTTGTGAGTCACTGTAGACCACATCTGCGAATTGCCTCAGGGGCAAAGGATCCAAAAGTGTCGAAGGCAAACGGAATGAACACATGTTGATTCTCTAAACACGCTGCCTCGTGCTTATCAACCTTCCTAGCTTCTGCCTTCAAAACCGTCTGTCCCGGAACGAATCCACTATCTCTCAGCCCCACCACTGGGGACACCCCAGTGAGGTCAACACACGCGTGCTTACCCCTCGCCCATCCAAACACAATGACGTCCGCAGGATACACGGTAGATCTTCCCTCTCGTGGGTCAATCAGAAAGTTAACAGGGTAGATAATAGTACTAAAATCAACACTAACATTTTTCATGAAGTGTCGCAACCCAAGGTTTGTACATTAAGTCACTAAATGAAGAAACACGGGGTTAAACGCCTAATAATACGAGCACAATGAAGATATATTTTTATTAATACTTGACTGGACTATTACAATGAACTCGATTACAAGCGAATATAATGTACCTCGTATTTGAAAGTGATCATGGAGCTGGGAATGACAACCTCTGATTGGCTGCACGTCCCTTTCCTTGTCGGGTCACAGCTGGCACGTGCTAGGAAGCGTGCGCAGGCTTCCAGAAGGTTTGCTTGGCGCTGCTGTTGACGTGTATGAAAATGTGGGACCGTGCGTACACACAAGTACATATCTCTTCATTAAACATATTTAAAAAAAATATGATAAAATCTCTCAACCCACTTTTGCTATATTAAATTCACTAAACATATAAAAAAAATATATGATAAAATCTCTAAACCAGCTTTGCTATATGATACTAAACTTATCTAGAATGTATGGACATGTGAATGAATATCCAAAATAATAACTTGTTATTACCTCTAAAACTAGTAAAAAGTGACTCAATTGTTTTTGCAAAAGACATATATAGGCTGGCAATGGGTAACTTGTATAAGACATGATAAGACCGGTTAACTGAAAAATACGCTATGAGATTTTTTTTTTATTTTTTTAAATAATTAGAATTAAGAGGCAAAGATCATTCACTTCTCTTTTTTGGTACATAAAACATAAAACTGTGTTATAAACATGAGATATAAAGTAGTTAAATGAGCCGTGCTCATGATTAGAACTTGATTTGTTCGCGTCGTCAAAAACATGTTAAACATGTTAAGACACGATTTGCCAGCCCTATTATATCCTTTTTAATTTGATAACTTTAGGGGTAACAAGGCATTATTCTAAATATTTGTTTTCACAAACACATGCATTGTAGATAAGTTTAAAGACTTAAACATAACAAAAGTGGGTTGAGTGACTCCTTGTTAATATTTAAATGGACTTTTATATATGAAAGATGGGACAAGTGATTCTTTCCGGTTAACGTTTGGTTATGGGACACCTTTAATCATAACCATAACCGATTTATCGGTTAATCATTAACCTTAACTATAACCGTCGGTTAGTCTCGTTATCAGTTATTTTTAAAGGATTATAGGAAAGCTAGACTACAAAGTAGTTAAATGAGCCGTGCTCATGATTAGAATATGTTGAGTATTTATAGGAAAGCTAGACTACAAAACTATGGAGGATCATACAGGCAAGGTTGGAGCACATGGCCCACAAAGGTAACAAATAATTTGTCCTTGTGTAATCATAGGGTGTTTGGATGCGCACTATTAACTGGGTTGAGTTATTCTACAAAGGCTACGAAAAATGACAAGGGTGAGAAAGATACAAAAAACACAATAGATCATGAAATATGACACAATGAACAACAAAATATAACACAGTGCCAAAAAAAATGTAACACAATGAATTGAAAAAATGATACAATTATGAAAATAAGAAAAAGACACAATGGTACGTAAAAGACACAATGATATAACGCATATTCTAAAAACTACAAGCTAAAACCCAAAAAAAACAAAGACCTAAAAACTAGCGTCGTAGTGTTCGATAAGACGATTCCAATGCCGCTTGAATGAGTTCAATCGGAGTCCGTTTGATACCCTTCCTATGACTTCCTATTTTTCTTTCACTGTGTATTTGATCCTAACCCCTATTAACAATTTCATTAGATATTAAGTTTTAAAAGGCGGAACCAAACGCCACCTAAGTTGTTGAATATGATACATACAAGCAGTCTTTCATGTGAACTTAATGGACATGTGAACTGTAATATGCATGATGGCCGGATTCACAACCTGAATATTGATGGTGCATTTTCCGTTACAACTATTGATCAGGACCCGTTGTGTAATGTCAATATGCAGTCGACTCGACTTATGGCCCTCTTGTCTCTAGTGATGCAAATCAGTAAAAAGAGTTATCAGTTGAAGGTGGTATAATTAGCATTTCAAGTGTTTTAGAAAAGAACTGCATTGCAGTTCCTGTTTGGTACTTAAAAGTGTGATGTATGACTATTGTATTTAACGAGTTAACGTTAACCGTGCTTTGCGGCAGGTTGTTGAGTCATCACTACATGAGATGTAAATTGTATTTAATGTTGGTATGAATCTATTGTTATTAATATTATAGTTTTGTAAGATTAGGGATTTGGGTTTATTTGTAGAATCCAGATAGGAAATTATATAAAAGTAACAAAATTCTGGATTTATGGCTAAATGTTAGTAATAACATGGTTGAAAGGAATGATATTAACGATTAATAAATAAAAGAAATAGATGTAAACAAATGGGGTGGTGGCGCAGTTGGCTAGCGCGTAGGTCTCATAGCTATCTGAGTAATCCTGAGGTCGAGAGTTCGAGCCTCTCTCACCCCATTATTTTTTTATTCTACTTTTTCCACCAAATTATATTATATAACTGTTTTAACACAAACACATCAACTTATATAATTAGAAAAGTTATTCATGTCAACATTTTTTAATAGTTGTAACGTCACAAGGATGTGCATTTCAACCGATAGCGAGAGGAGCCACTAAAGGTACAAGAGTTGCATTGAGACTGACACATACCCATTATTCTTGTCCCACATTACTTTTGGGACTGTTGTGGTATGGTCGCGGTGTATGTATATCTTTGTTAAGAAACGACAACAATTGTTTTGAAACTGATAACCATTTGATGTTTCCGAATTCCAACTGAGATAGTTGTGATGATGACTTGCCATGGTTGCCAGGTTAATGTGTTGGTTTGGTGGCTGAAAATAAACCTGCTGAATTGGTGACTTGGTGGTGGAATATGATCGCGTGGCAACATTGGTGGCACGATGATACTCCAGTGTTCCGTGAGTGATTCCAATTTGTTGGCCGTTCAAAAAAAAATAAAATAAAATAAAATAAACCTGCTGCAAATGAGCATGTTTCAGCAGCCGCTGATCAGTTGCCACGTTGATGGATTATGTATTAACAACTTGCCCCAAGACTGTCTACAACAGTCTGTATCTGGAGGTTTTTGTGTCCTGCGTGTGCATGCCCTTCGGAAGGGCTGCATTGGAGGTGCCCATCCTTGGTGGAAAGCCCTTGCGCAAGAGCGGTGAAGTTGGGGACAATTGATTCGTTGACCATGTTTCTGGGCTCTTCTTGGCTCCTTTGTACTGTCGATGATCTAAGCCCCTAATTCATAATCGTTGATTTGCTGCTACTTATGATTTGTATATACAAAAAAAAAAAAAAAAAAAAAACACAAAGATGCATGAAATCAAAATGTAAAAAACAAATATAATTAACTGATTGATATAAACTTGTATTTAAGACAATTGTAAAATTAATAAAATGTAACAATTGTAATTTTCACACAAAACAAAGATGCATGAAATCAAAATCAAAATCTGCAGCATAAAAGCCCATGCCTCCATCCATGATGTTTCTGTAAACGTCTCTGGTCAGCTTTCGCCATTCTTACAGGGCTGCTGTTCCACTCATTCTGCAATCTACACATATTACAAAAATATTACTAGATTATTTTTATAAAATATACGTGCTTTAATTTGAATACACAAAATATTACATAGGAAAGGCAAATGATCGGGTGCTAGTTGTGCTGCTATCTGATCGAAGAGAGATGTTTCCTATATGCCCTGAATAAGTTACCAGTCCTGCAATGGGACCTGCAACCGAGAAACTTGAGTCTGCTTCACCACCACTGTTAACCATTATAACATCATCTGGCTCTTTGGAAAGTTCATCAACCGTCAGAACGTCATGTGGCTCTTTGTTCAGATTAGAAGTGGCGTTTTCCTCCATTGCGCTTTCGCTCTCGACTAGTCTTTCCAAGACTTTTTCTAAAGGACTCTGTAATTAGGAGGATTAGTTGAGAGAAAATGGGTAGGGTGCGTAACAGGGTCGGGTCAAAATGATTTACTTTTTAGTACGGGTCAAAACAGTTCAAGTTGGGAATAACTAACCTGAAAAGGCTGTTGATCAGACTCAAAGAGAGATTTGAGGGATGGCAGTGCTCGGCCTTGATGCAAGGATGAAATTCCGCTTGAATTAATTTGTTCTTCTCCAGGCTGCAACGAGATGTCTGGACCATTATGATCAACGACTTTTGAAACAGTTTCAGATCCAGAAAGTCCATCCACATTGCTGATATCATCTTTCGACGTTTCCTTCAACTCGCTTGTAACAAAAGCGTTGACAACTTCTTCGTTAGTCCCACGTTCTTTGGAAACAGGTGTTGAATGCTGCAAATCTTCCGTGGTTGAAACTTTCAACAGTTCGGGCTTTAGGATCTGATTATTATTCTCATCAAACAAAATCCTTTCTTCACGACGTACGCCTTCATCAACACAAATATCCTTAACATGAAATGCACCCTCTTTGTAACATACTATCAGCTTATCATCTTCATAATTATTACTGGTCAAATCATGTTCACTATTTGAATGCTCGAGTTCTTGATTCCATACGTTGGATTTTTCATTCTCTTCGTCCGATAAAAAGGGGTTTGTAGATCTTTTAGGGATTGCTTTCATGGCTTCCTTCAGATCATCTGCACTAGATTCAAACCAAGCATATTATAAACTCACACTTATTAGATATAGAGTGCAACATTCATAGTCTAACTAAAAAGAGTGCAACAGAAGTCAATGTCTTGTGTAACATCGCCAGCGCGTATGCTTGTTGCATTTTAAACGAAATGTGAGGACCGAAAATTAGAGTTTTCGCCTATTGATCAGAAGAAAAAGAAGAAAGTGCGATAAACGTGATCAGAATACCGTCTATATATGAAACAACAACTTAGGAACTATGACTGATTGCTTAAAGATAAGACTATATATTGTCACTAGTTCTTTATAAACCAAAAGATAAGCCATTATGTAATAAACAACCGCCTACCCATAAACCAAAAGAGAACAGAATTAAAGGTTGACATTCAAACCATTATCATCATCATCATAGTCAGTTAATCCCACCAATAGCAAAAGCTAAGGTAGGGTCCGAGGAGGGTAAGATGTAGACAGCCTTACCTCCACCTGTGGGAATAGAGAGGCTGCTTCCAGTGAGACCCCTTGCTCAATAGCGGTTTTGTATCAAGCCTTAGACAATAAGGCACATAACACTTAGCAATCGGGACAAACCCGATTGGTGCATGTACCCCTTGTCTTTTGGCTATCAACGTCACCACGTGATGCATGATTAATCGTCCGTCATTTTTAACATTATTTTCACGAAATTAGTAAAAGTAACGTTAAAATTAGTGCAACTTTACTTTTGCCCCCCCCCCTGAGGGCCACACATATATACATTATATGCGCACAGCCGTAAACGGGGCTTAAAAGGTTGACATTCAAACCAAAACCTTAAAAGATTCATTAGACAGACCAATCAGGTTTTGGGTTGTCATACCTGACCTGTTTAATAAACATGTCGCGTTTGGGTTAACCTGTTTAATTAACAGCCGTGTTCGGAATAAGTTGCATAAAAAAGAACACAGAACACAAAAAAGTTAAAAGTTTTAACTGAAAAACAAAATCTTCTAAACTTATTTAAATAATAAAAATTCTACAGCTTAAAAATAACCTTTTTATATTCATCAACTTTGTTACCTTACCAATTTAATAAACAAACAACACTTTACAGCCTAATCAACCAGATTTAATAAACTATAGAGCAATAACAAATTAGCACTTTATAACTACACATTAACAAAGAAAACTATGAAGTGTTACAAACAACTAAACACAGTACCTGCTTTATAATAAGAGACGATCAACCATTCGATTCGACGCTGCAAATCATAAAAAAACACCTTTAGATTTTTGTTTTCTCAATCAATATTGTGATCATATTCAAATTACATTTAAGGAAAACAAAGCAAATTTTCATTGCATTAAATACACAAAAATAGACAGATATGGAATCACAATAGCCTCTACTTATCAGGCATTAATTACATGCACAAAAAATTCAAAACAAAAACAGTTAATTTTCTAGTTAGGAAATATATTCTGCAACTGAGTTCATAATCCTACACATGTTTTTTTCCATGTTACCCTATTTTTTTCATAATATTTATAACTAGTGACAGGTAAGGAGACCAGTTCAACGTCTGGTACGTGTGTGTTGTGAAACCATTACCTGAGAGGAGAGAAGCTGAATCTGTTTGAAACAGAGAGTTAGTTAGTTAGATGAACAGAATGTGAACTCATCACCTGCCAATGGGATCTAGTTTTTTGTACTTTTTTAATATTTTTTTATTGTATTATTTTGTATATTTTATTATTTTATGGCTTTATTTTGGCTGGATATGTGGGACCCACCTACACCAGAACTAAAGCCACCAATGGGCATATGGTGGTGGTTTGAGTTGAGTCACTTGGTTTGAGGACCATGGTGTGTGAAAGAAACAGCTTGGACCGCCATGTTGTGGTTCAATCAGTTTTTGATAAGTAACTAGTGGGACACCCGTGCTCTGCGATAAGGGCGACCTGACTTCTAACGAATTTTATATGGAAACGTAAATGCAATGGTAAAAGTTATGTGAATGGTAGGAATTGGGTTGGTTTGTTATAATACTAGCACCGGCTATAACAACCGAAGAGAGACAAAAAAATAATAAAGCCGCGATATGACCAAAAGGATACCAACAAGTGTTTTTATATCGATCCGAAACAATACAAACGAATACCAATACCGGTACCGACTTTGTTCGGTAGGTACAGGTGAGGTTCGTTTTGTTACCTTTACAATACCAACAATCTATGTAGTTAATAAACGCTAGTTATTTAAAGTATAAGAGTTTGATTAAAACTAAAAAAATATAAAAAGACAAAAACCAAAAAAAGAAAAAGAAAAGGACAAAACAATGTAGCAAAAATACAACATATTTGATAAGTGCTTGTGTAGTGGAAACGTTATGAGGCGTTTTAGCCTTCAAAACGCCACAAAACACCGCCCCCTCCCCGTTATGAGGCGTTTTAGGGTGAGTTCGTTTTGGAGAGAACGAGCGTTGTGGGACAAGTTTTGATGATTATTACCGTTATTGTAACGGTCTAAAACTTAAAAAAAAAATCAACTTATATATAAACATACCTTCACACATACAATTCACATACAATACAAATATACACTACACACATACAACCTTCAACTCTCAAACAAATTCCACACACAAACAAATCACCAAAATGCCGTCCCCTCCTCACTCCGATGACTCGTTTGTCGATCTATATAATCGGTTTTTTAAAGATGACGGCGTGGAAGAGGACGAGGCCGTTATGAGTGCGGTTCAACTAGCGTCTAGTGCGGTGCAACTTGTAAGTACTTCCACCCCACGGCCGATATTGTCTAGGCAATATATAGAGCGAGACCGTGTAGCCGCCAATGAGCGTTTGATGAATGACTATTTCAATGCCAGTCCGGTTTACGGCCCTGATTTGTTTAGACGAAGATTTCGGATGCGTAAAAACTTATTTTTGCGCATCACCGGAGATTTAGAGTCCGCCTATGACTACTTTAAGCAAAAACCCGACGCTAGAGGGTGTTTAGGATTCACCCCAATTCAAAAGGTCACTTCCGCCTTACGTGTACTCGCATACGGGAACACATACGATATCAATGACGAGTATTTGAAGATGGCGGAGAAAACCACACGCGATACCTTGGAGTATTTCTACTACGGTATTTACAAATATACATATATTTTTTTTATACATTAGTAGTTACATTATATATATATATATATATATATATATATATATATTTGATTGTTTAGGTATATGCCAATTATACGGGAAACGATACTTGAGAAACCCGACATGGAGCGACCTTCAACAACTTTACGAAGCGCATTTAGAAAGACATGGATTACCCGGTATGATTGGTAGTATAGATTGTCGTCAATGGCGATGGTATGCTTGTCCAACCGCATGGCGAGGTCAACATACACGCGGTGACCAAAAGGGACCAACGTTGGTTTTACAAGCAGTTGCCTCACAAGACCTGTGGGTTTGGTCGGCCTTCTTTGGTCTCGCCGGGTGTATGAACGACATAAATACTTTCCAGCATTCGCCATTGCTAGAGTCTTACATTGGCGGAACAATACAGAAAGCTGGGTTTTATGCAAATAATAATTACTACGAGCATGGATACTACTTGGCGGATGGTATATATCCGGAGTATTCAATGCTCGTCAAAACGTTTAGTCAGACACAAGATGAAAAAAGGCAATATTTTAAAACAGTTCATGAGTCTGCAAGAAAGGACGTCGAGAGGTGTTTTGGCGTTCTTCAATCACGATGGCATTTTGTTAGAAATCCTTGTCATATGTGGGAAAAAGAAAGGATTAGGATGGTCATGTATGCTTGTATCATAATGCATAATATGATACTTGAAGATGAAGGAAAGGCAATATGCCCAAACTATGTAGCAGAAGAAGATGTTCAAGGGACGCAAGCGACACAGGAGGAGAGATTCCAAAACAGTTCCATGTTGCGTTCCAAGGATATACATAACGCGTTGAAGGTGGATTTGGTTGAGGAAGCATGGGCGATTCGCCCGATTCATCACATCCAAGAAGAAGAAGAAGAAGAAGGAGAAGGAGAAGGAGAAGTAGAAAAAGAAGAAGAAGAAGAAGAAGAAGAAGAAGAAGAAAATGAAGATGAAGATGAAGACGACGACGACGAAGACTAGGTTTGTAATATATTTTTTTTAAGTATTTGTATTTTTTTAGTATTTGTATTTTTTTAGTATTTGTAATATTTATATATTTAATGGAATATTTAAACTATTAAATATTATTATTTAAATAAGAAAAAGAATAATTAACCAATGATTACCCAATCATTTATAACCCCCCATAACCCCTCTTCCCACTACACCCTCTTTTTCCATAACCCCCATTCTATTACTTTTTAATATTTTAATCCCCATAACCCCTCATAACTATAAACCACTACACATGCACTAAGCTGAGAAAACTCTCTTTTTTGAGTAAACCCTACTTTCTGAGTTTTTTTTTATTTGAAA
Organism: Ambrosia x helenae; assembly: GCA_030844895.1. Lineage (NCBI taxonomy): Eukaryota > Viridiplantae > Streptophyta > Magnoliopsida > Asterales > Asteraceae > Ambrosia > Ambrosia x helenae. The sequence continues at coordinate 112,312,234 of CM061231.1, read as the reverse complement.
ATTTTAGGAAATGTAATATACATGTTTTTAAGAGGTTTGAGCCAAAAAAATCAAACAAACGCCGATCGCTTTTTTTTAATAAATAAGTTTTGCATCGTAACATATGTTTGTTAAATAAAGGAGTTAAAAGTTATAATGAGTAGGAAAGAAATTGAACCATAAATCAATAATCAATATTCATACAAGAGGGTTGCGGGAAAGTTCTCGGGTAGTAGAGCGTTGGAATGATGGGTGGTAATTTGTGTGTGAGACCAATCCAACTTGACCTTTGTAGCTTTAAGATTGTTTTTTTTTTTCTTGGAATGGCGGGATTTTAGCTTCAAGATATCTTCATGTGACTTATGTCCGTGATGTTTTGCTCTGACTAGGAATGACTAAACAATGCTTAATAATTCTTACATAGTTAGCGGTTAGCCCGCAAATTTGTATGTATAAGAGCATTCACAGTAGTGCCCTATTTTTTGTGAGACAAAACCCTATAATTTTTTATGAGGTTGAAAGTGGTTGTGAGTGAAGAAAATGGGGAATCTACTGTTTATCGGTAAATTTTGGGTTCTTTGAGAATCTTTTAGGGAAAATAGGAAAACTGTATTTATTTTTTAATATTTGTTGAAATTGATTGTGAATGGAGGAGAGAGAAACTGTAATGATTTTTAATGTAATATGTGGTTGCGATTGGTTGTGAGTGAATGAGGGATCAGGAAGCTATTGAGAATGCTCTAATGTAGAGAAGATCCAAATGGTTGAGGTGACATAACATGTGGGCCCTCCTCATCCCCACCAAATTTTGATATATAATAGAAAAAATTACAGAAATCGTCCTTTATGTTTACCTATTTTTTCAGTAGATGTCCTTAAACTTCAAAATTGACGAGAATCGTCCTATATGTTCTAAAATCTTTCAAGTCTCGTCCTTTAGCACTAACGTAGTTAGATTTTCTGGTTAAGTTATGTCACGTGCATAACATGTGAGGGCATAATTGTCATTTTACCCTCTGATTCATCTCCCCTTTTATAAACCCATCCCTAACTACCCTCGTTCCCAGTTTCCTCCCCCCCCCCCCCTCTCTTGTATTGGTCACCATCTCCGGCGAGACAACCACCACAGGCCTGGTTTTAACTCTTATGGTGGACGGATTTATGGGGTTTCGTTGTTGCAGGTGGTGGTCGATGGCTTGTTGATTGCAGGTTGTGGTGTTGGGGGTTGTTCGTGGAGGTTGGAGACAGCCATGGCTACGAAGCAGATGAGCAGCGAAATCTATATATTTGTGTTCGTGGAGGTTGGAGTTGCTGTTTGTTGTAATATTTTTGTGGAAAACTCTTAATCAAATTGGGGGTTAGGGTTTGTTGAAAAATTAAGATTTAGGGTTTGTTAGTTATGGTGGGGGTGTCGGATTTGGTGGGAGGGGGGTTTGTTGTTGTTGGATTTGTGGGATTTCGTGGTGGCAGGTGGTGGTTGGTGGCACTATGGGGGGTTGTTTGTGGCAGATTGTGATGGTGGCTGGTGGCACTGTGGGGTGTTGTTCGTGTCAGGTTTGTGGTGGTGGTAGAGGTGGTGTTGTGGTCTGGTGGTGGAGGTGGTGGTGCGACTTGGTGGCAGTGATGGATGGTGGCAGGTTGTAAGTGAATATGGTGGAGTTATGGTGGTGTTTTCAGGTTTTAATAAGGGGGAAGTAAGGATAGAAGGTGAAATGTCAATTATGCCCTCACGTGACCTTCACATGACATAACTTAACCAGAAAATCTAACCACGTTAGTGCTAAAGGACGAGACCTGAAAGATTTTAGAACATATAGGACGATTCTCGTCAATTTTGAAGTTTAAGGACATCTACTGAAAAAATAGGTAAACATAAAAGACGATTTATGTAATTTTTCCTATATAATAACTGTTCACAATTAGTTAGTTTGCTATTGGTGGTCCTTAGTATGTTGACGCACATCTATCACCTAAAAAGATAACCTTAGTTATTATCCATCCTAATTGATGCTTCATCGGACAAACTAAATCAGCAAATCACCATATATTTTTTTCACACTGATACTAGACGTCTTACGCTAGGACGGGCCATTTAAGATGTTACCCAAAATTTTGAGACCGGACCGGACGTTGAACTGGGCTACCCACCGATTCGATCGGTCGGACAAACTGCCTAATAATCCAGCAAAAAATCAAGCAAAATGAGAAAATTTCAAACAATTTGCGGTTCAAACCTCTTTGAATCCGGTCCGAACGTTGGTTCGCTGCATGACCAGTCTTGTACCATGACCCTGATCAACCAAAATCCCCAGTCCAACCTATGGCTGTTCAAATCGCTCGCCGCTCATGGATCGCTCGTCGCTCGCTCGCTCGGAAAATGCTCGAAAAATGCTCGCTCGATCTTCTGCTCAGTTTGAAATGAGCCGACCGGCTCGGTTCGGTTTGTAAATGAGCCAAGCACGAGCAAAGGTACGCTCGGCTCGGTTCGGCTCGAATAAATTTGTATTTATATATTATATATTTAATTATAAATATACACACAATTTACAGATAAATTTATGGCTTTATATATAATATTCTATTGGATTTGACTTAGTAAATGCAAACAAAATATAACTAGCCCACTTAACTCAATAAAAAATTTAACACTAGATTTAATAGTAAAACGATAAGTCATGAGGTGACAGTCTTGACTTCTTTATGTTATTAGTCGTCCATCGCTAATTGTCGCTTGATATCCCCTACGTCACAATGCAACAACTGTTCTCTGACATATGTTCATCGCCTCACCAGCCTCAATCTAAGCCTTATCCTCGGAAACTGGGATTTCAAAATTAGTGTTATCATCGGATAGTTCGACCTTAGTTGTCACCCGACAATGAAACATTGAAGGAAACATCCTAATTTTATGATCGTCCAAATTACTCTCCGCTTGATTCTTGCTTGGCGCTCGCTCGGAAAATTTGCGCTCGAAAAATGCTCGTTCAGTTTTCGGCTCGATTATAAACGAACCGCTCCGCTCGGTTTGGTTTGTAAACGAGCCAAGCATGAGCAAAGCTCCACTTGGATCGGCTCGGCTCGTGAACAGCCCTAGTCCAACCGCTAATCCGATCCGGGTCTGAAAACACCGATGTTACCCCTTCAAGCATTCTGGTCCACTCAAAAAGTCAAATGCTTACTTGTTGCGTCGTAATGTAGGTAATTTGAACTAAATTCATTAAAGTTTTAGTATATAAATACTATAAGGGTGGTGATATTTAAACCCCTCAGCTTCTATTTAAACCCCCTCCAAACGCCTCGCTTAGGCCTAAGCGAGGCGCTTGGAGGGGGTAATTTATTTTGGTAGTTTTTTGATGTTTTGAGTTGTTTTTTTTTTAATTTAATAATTATAAAAAGTTAAAAAAATTTAAAAAACAAAGTAATAACCCTCAACATTGTCAATGACTTAAACAAAGTAATAACCCTCAACATTGTCAATGACTTAAACTTGACATCATCAAAGGATATGTGTAAATTAGGTGTATGTCATCTTGATCAAAGTAGTCGTCTGATAACAACTGAAAAGTAGCCGGTGCAAGTTATGTTGTAGCTTCCAAAACACGACGTCATTGTAGCTCATATGTTATTATCTCTTCTCTTATTCTCTGTTTCTCTAGTTCTCGATGGATTATTGCTCTCATATCATGGATCAGAGAGATTTAAGCTAATTAAACTCATATCTCAAGCCGGTGCAAGTTATGTTGTAGCATCCTTGATCATCTTCTTGTAATTACTTTTCAGTTGTTATCCGAGAGATAGCGGTCAACGATGAAGACAACCTGAAAGTGGATACCATGGATCAGAGAGATTCAAGCTAATTAAACTCATATCTCAAGCCGGTGCAAGTTATGTTGTAGCAGTCAAGGTAGATCGTGGAAATCAATTACAGTTATTTGGAATGTTTCTGATCATTACAGTAACGAAATCATTCTCACATGAATATCCTTTGAAATCAATGGGAAGATAGATAAACAATCCTCATCCACAATGTTCTTACCTATAGCTACCAACGATGATTGCCAGTGAGATTGATAACTGGACAGGTTAGCCAGGTGTTTGTCAAAAAGGTAGAGCACACCACTAGAGCAAAAAGTTGTGTGTATTAGCAAAAAGTTGTCAAAAAACCTGCGTAAAGGACTAAAGCCACATATCTTGCCATTAATACCACCTGAATTTTACTTGCTTGCATCAAAAGTTCATTGTACGATGTCTTTTTCAGAGGACCTCGACTCTTGAGATGTTGCAGGTGTTTGAAAAGTTTGAACTGAAATTGAACTTTTCATGCAAGCAAGTAAAATTCAGTTGTTTTACTAATTTCATAGTCTTGGTACTTTTAACAATCGGATCGGCGCTAAACAATATAAAGTAATTACAAATATTGATAGAGGGTCACTATTCATATATAAAGAACATTAATCGGTTTCATCTTTGTTTTCTTGAGTTCAACTTTCCATGATCTACCTTTATCATCTCAGAGAGATATCTGTCAACGATGGAAGGGAACCCGAAACAATAAAAAGTAATTACAAAGAAGATGATCAAAGATGCTACAACATAACTTGCACCGGCTTGAAATATGAGTTTAATTAGCTTGAATCTCTCTGATCCATGGTATCCGGTTGTTTTCAGGTTGTCTTCATCGTTGACCGCTATCTCTCGGATAACAACTGAAAAGTTGTCTCATTAATTCTAATTCCAATTCCACCGGTGCAATCAGAATCTGAAGAGAAGCTATCATCTCAGAGAGATATCTGTCAACGATGATGGCGCAGAGGTTAGCGGTAACTTTAAATTTTGAATGATCGTCGGTTTGCTCTCTATATACCAATCAACAGTAGCGATCATTACAGTTATTTGGAATGTTTCTGATCATTGTCAGAGGGTCACTATTCATACATAAAGAGATAAAGGTTGTACACGAGTATAATCAAACAAGGGTTGCCCGGAGTTTGATTAGCTTGAATCTCTCTGGTCCATGGTATCCACTAACCGTAGCGATCATTACAGTTATTTGGACTGTTGCTAAATTAGTTAAACAAAAGCTTAAATTATACAGTTATTTGGAATATTCTTGATCATTACAGTGAGATATGAGTTTAATTAGCTTAAATCTCTCTGATCCATGATATGAGAGCAATAATCCATCGAGAACTTGAGAAAGAGAGAATAAGAGAAGAGACAATAACATATGAGCTACAACATAACTTGCACCGGCTTGAGATATGAGTTTAATTAGCTTAAATCTCTCTGATCCATGGTATCCGGTTGTTTTCAGGTTGTCTTCATCGTTGACCGCTATCTCTCGGATAACAACTGAAAAGTTGTCTCATTAATTCCAAAACCTAAAGAGAAGATATCATCTCAGTGAGATTGATAACTTCTCTATGGAAGTTGCTACAATAGTTAAACAAAAGCTGAAATTGAACAGTTATTTGGAATGTTTCTGATCATTACAGTTATGTCTTTTTTGGTGAAATGAACTTGAAGAAATGATTTGGTGGATATATCATGAGTTAAACAAAAGCTGAAATTGGACGATTATTTGGAATGTTCCTGATCATTACTTTTCATGCAAGCAAGTAAAATTCAGATCATTACTTTTCATGCAAGCAAGTAAAATTCAGTTGTTGGACAGTGAGATTGATAACTGGACAGGTTAGCCAAACCATACGAGGGTGGCAGGAAAAAGTTGACATTTTGATCCAAAGGAAATTCAGGTTAGCCAGACGTTTGTCAAAAGAACATTTTTTATAATAATTATATTAAAAAAAACAAAAAACTAACTCAAAAGATCAAAAAAAAAAAAAAAAAAAAAAAAAAATTGATCCGAAGAGCCTCGTTTAGGCCTAAGCGAGGCGCTTCGAATTCAAAATCAGCTTTTTCTGCCCCCTCGTACTGACCTCCTCTGATTGAATTCAAAGCGCCTCGCTTAGGCCTAAGCAAGACGCTTTGAGGGGGTGGAAATAGAATGTGGGGGGTGGGAATAGACGGAGCCATACTATAATGGATAACATTTATTAATGTAACCCAAATATTATAACTCTCCTGTCAAAACATACTATCAAATTATTGTTTTATTATATAATATAAATACTATCATCCACTTTTTGACTAACAAACAACAACTAAATACGAGGCAGGTTCATCATTTTCTCTCATCCATTTGGACTAAACAAAGTGAAATAAATGGATCCTTGATCCTTTCCCTCTTGGGGTCTCCATTATATAATAAATGACAATCCCTATTTTTGGGATGATTTACAAGATGATAAGGAAGGAGTTTAAATACATTTAAATTACAAATCATACTATAAATATTATCTGTTATCTATTACACCCCCGCAGTCGAAGCCGGAGGTGACCGAAGGCCGAGACTGTCTCGAAAATCTTCAAACAATACACGCGGAAGGCCTTTAGTGAAAATGTCGGCAATCTGATATCTTGAGGGGACATGGAGAACACGAATCTGACCCTTCTGCACTTTTTCCCGAACAAAATGGATGTCAAGCTCTATATGTTTTGTGCGTTGGTGTTGAACTGGGTTACCGGACAAATAAATGGCGCTGACGTTGTCACAGTAAACCAGAGTGGCAGACGTGTGAGGGCGGCGAAGTTCCAAAAGCAAGTTTCGGAGCCAGCAAACTTCGGCAACGACATTTGCAACGCCACGGTATTCGGCTTCGGCACTGGATCGAGAAATGGTGGCTTGCCTCTTAGAAGACCAAGATATGAGATTATCACCATAATAGACACAGAAACCACTGGTGGAACGACGTGTGTCAGGGCAACCGGCCCAGTCAGCATCTGTGTATGCAAGTAACCGAGGGTCCTTAGATGGACCAAGTGTGAGACCGAAGCTAAGTGTCCCCTGAATATATCTGATAATACGTTTAAGTGCATTCCAGTGGTCTGTCTTGGGAGCGTGCATGTGAATACATATTTGTTGAACTGCATAGCTGATGTCTGGCCGAGTGAAGGTAAGATACTGTAGAGCACCTGCAAGACTGCGATATAAAGATGGGTCATGAAAATCAGTACCCGCATCGGAACTCAGCTTAGAGTTAGTGTCGACCGGGGTATGTACGGGTTTGCATGAAGACATGCCGGCCCGTTCAATAATCTCCTGAGCATATGCTTGCTGGGAGAGAAACATTGTGTTGTGGTGACGTTTAACCGCAAGCCCAAGAAAGAAGCTTAAGGGCCCGAGGTCCTTCATGGCAAATTCTGTAGAAAGATGAGACATAAGTGTAGTGCGAAGGGAGGTAGATGAGGTAACCAAGACAATATCGTCCACGTACAAGAGTAGGTACGCGACGTCTGCCTCATGGTGATATGTGAACAGTGATGCATCGCATTTACTTTGTGCAAACCCCAATGTTAGAACATAATCAGTAAACCTTTGATACCACGCCCGTGGAGCCTGTTTCAACCCATAAAGAGACTTTTTCAGTCGACAAACATGGTCCGGGAAATTTTTATCTCGAAAACCCATAGGTTGGTACATGTAAACTGTTTCTTGTAAGTGGCCATGGAGAAACGCATTTGTAACGTCAAGTTGATGAACCTGCCAAGACTGAGATAGAGCAAGTGATAAAACAGTCCGAATGGTAGCAGGTTTAACCACCGGGCTAAATGTTTCTCCGCAATCAATACCAACCTGTTGAAGACGACCATCACAAACCAACCGCGCCTTGTATCTTTCCAAAGACCCATCTGATTTAAATTTATGTTTGAAAAGCCACATGCTACGTATAACATTCATGTCCGATGTCCTAGGTGTTAATTCCCATGTCTCATTTCTAATAAGTGCTTGGTATTCATCGGTCATGGCTTTATACCAAACCGGTATGGACAAGGCATCGGTGGGTGTTTTGGGTAATGGGACAATAGTAGAGGTGTGAAGGTTAAGTCGGTGTTGAGGTTTGAGTATGCCATCCATTGCGCGAGTGCGCATGGTGCGAGTAGGAGGAGGTACGGGTGGAGGAGGGATGGCTGGTTGGGTATCATTGGTGTTATTGGGTGAAGTGGGTGGGCTGTTAGGCTGGGGAGTGGGTAAGTTTTGTGATGGGCCAGGTGAGGGAGGGGCTGTCGTGTGGGATTGGGCTGGCGGAATGGGCTGAGAAGAGGGAGTGAGAGTTGGACTGGTTGGGTGAGTAGGCGAGTGTGGGTATTGGGCCGAAGACATGGGTGATTGGGCTTGGGGCGAGTTGGGTACAGAGGTGGGGGGTGAATTATTTGGTGGGTAATTGTGTGGCGTGGCAGATGGTTGAACATGGGACCAAAGAGTGGGTGGGAAGACCATAAGGAAATCATATGAGGGGGGCGGGTTTATGGTGTTTGCAAATGGGAAGGTGGTTTCATCGAAGGCAACATGGCGGGAGATTATAATTTGCTTGGTGTTGAGGTTGAAGCATTTGTAACCCCGATGTGTGATAGGATATCCCAAGAAGACACAAGGTGTTGATCTCGGGTCAAGTTTGTGGATGGTAGTGGGTGGGTGGAGAGGGTAACAAAGGCAACCGAATACTCGAAGGTGGTCGTAGGAGGGGATACGGTTATATAGTAGTTCGGTAGTGTTTTGTTTAGAAGGTGTTTGACGGGCAAGATGTTGAGGAGGTACGTGGCGGTTTCGAGTGCATGATGCCACATGGTATTTGGTAGGGAGGCATGGGTAAGTATAGTGCGGATCATGTTATTAATAGTTCGAATCATGCGTTCCGCCTTACCGTTTTGAGACGACGTGTGTGGGCACGAACGTCGAAAAAGTATGCCATGTGTGGAGAAAAAGTTTTGAAAGGATGAGTTAATATATTCGGTGCCATTGTCACATTGGAAGGTTTTGATGGGTCGTTCAAATTGGGTGGCAATTTGTTTATGAAATTGACAAAAAATAGAATACACTTGTGATTTATTTGATAATGGGTAAGTCCAAAGAAAATTAGTAACATCATCAATAAATAAAATGTAGTATCTATGACCATTAGAGCTCAAAATAGGTGATGTCCATAAATCACTGTGAATCAAGTCAAACGGAAAATAAATGCGAGTGTTAGAACTAGCAAATGGTAGTCTAACACTTTTGCCAAACACACATGATTGACAAACATTATTATTGTATCTAGAAAAATCAACAAAAGTAGAATTCTTCAAGGACTGAAGAGGTGCCCGGCCTGGATGACCAAGGCGTTGGTGCCAAAGAGTTGATGTAATTGCAGCAAAGGTTGAAGGGAAAGTGGTGGTTCCGGGCCCAAGCATAAGTGGGTAAAGATCACCGCTGCTGTTGCACCGGAGGATAGGGATCCGGCTCTTGTAGTCCTTCACAAGAAAACCAAAGGGGTCAAACTCAACAGAGACAGAGTTGTCGGTTGTGAACCGACGAACCGAAATTAAATTTTTAAGGAGTTTGGGTGCATATAGGACATTTTTAAGGACAAGGGGTGGGTATGGTGGTGGTAAAGTTATGTTGCCATGTCCAAGTACCGGGATGGTAGAACCATCACCGACGATTATTTGTTGTCCCAAGTTATTATTAGAAAAGGCATCAAAATTAACATAGGAGTTAGACATGTTACCTGTAGCACCGGTGTCCATGTACCCGGTTGGTTCCTGTTGTGAGTTCAGCGACATGGCGTTGAGAGCTTGATCGATGTCTGTGGGTGTGTAAGCGGCATGATGAGCTTGACTTGGTTTGGACCCGAGAACCCCTGCAGAATTATTATTAGTGTTGTTTGGGTTGGGCCGAGTAGCAGTTGTGGGGTATGGACAGGGTGGAAAAACCCATGAGTTTGGAGACTGAGATGAGTGGGCCGCATTGGGCCAAGGGCTGTACGGAGACATAGGCCATCCCCAAGGTGAAGGAGGTCCGGCCCAGTAACCGTAGGGATTACCGTAGGGATTAGAGGCACGTCCGCGGCCCCATTGTGATCTGCCACGGCCTCTGCCGCGAGAGCGTCCGCGTCCACGGGACCGGTCAGAGGTGAAGTCACTTGGCTGGGAAGAAGAGTTGGCACGTGTGGAAGTTTGGAGTGCCGTACCAGCGGACTTTGAAGCATGAATCGCCTGTTCAGCCTTCTGCGATTCAGCCATGCATAGTTTCGACCGTGCCTTGTAGAAAGGCGGTAACGGTTCCTGGCCTTGAAGTATGATACCGAGGCTTTCGTATTGCTCGGTGAGGCCAGCGATGAGTTGAAGAACCAAGTCATCATTAGAGATAGGGTGACCGACGCTAGCAAGTTGATCGGATAAGGATTTTAGTTGTTGACAGTAAGCGGAGGCGTTGGGAAAACTTTCGAGGCGGGTGTTGGTGAAACGGTGTTTTAGGTGGAGAGCACGGGCGCTCTTGTTATCTTGAAAAAGATCTTCAAGAGCGGTCCATACCTCGTGGGCTGTTTTGTTTTGACCGGGTTCTATAACCGTATGAACGAGATCTTGCGAAATCGTGCTGAAAATCCATTGGAGTACAACAGAATCCAGACGATCCCACAGCTCGTCCGAGGAGGAGGAACCGGCCGGTTGTTTGTCTTTGTCGGCTGGCAGAGGGGCGGCGGGTGGTGGGCGGGGTAAGAGGTGGTCGTAAACTTGGTATGCCTTGCAATGTATTTTAAAGAGTTCCGACCAAGATGGCCAGTGGGCGGTGTCTATCTCAAGTTTGATGGGGATGATGTTGGACATGTTGGTAACGGTGGTAGCGGGATGGATTTTATCGGACATGGTGAAGCAGAAAAGGTGGTATATGGGGAAGCAGAGGGGTGATATATGATTTAAGGAATAGAACGAACAGGTAGTGAAGAATAAATGGGAATAGGTAGAATTGTGTAGAAGGGATGAGGGTATAGGCTGTTAGGAGATGAGGAAAAGGAATGAATGTGAACTAGATGGAAGCAGACGAGAAAGAAGGTGACCACCAAGGAATAGCGGCCGCCGTAGGGTTAGGAGGAGGTGAAGGTGCCTGGTACTCTTGATACCATGAAATAAATGGATCCTTGATCCTTTCCCTCTTGGGGTCTCCATTATATAATAAATGACAATCCCTATTTTTGGGATGATTTAGAGCATGTTTGGCTCTCCTTATTTCCACCTCCTTATAACTTATAACTTTTTCAAAAAGTTAATAAGTTACAAAAAGTGTTTGGCAAAAGGAAAAGGACTTTTTGTTTTAACTTTTTGTAAGCCTATGATAAGTTGTTTTGAAAAAGTAAGGGGGGAGTGACTTTTTGAACCTCCTTATAACTTATTGATGGTTATTTACCTACATGCCCTTATTATAACCTTACACCTTCCCTCCTTATACCCTTTTTGGTCATTTTACCTAAATAAGTTAAACCAAACACTTTTTTACAAACTAACTTATCAACTTATTGTTTTTCCCTACCACATAAGCTAATCCAAACACTTTTTTAAAAACTCCTTTTTAAAAAGTCATAAGTTAATAAGTCCTTTTAATAAAAAGTCCTTTTTGCCTCAAATAAGTTTATCCAAACATGCCCTTACAAGATGATAAGGAAGGAGTTTAAATACATTTAAATTACAAATCATACTATAAATATTATCTGTTATCTATTACAAAGAGACGGGTCCTTCTAGGTGTGACATGTGAAGTTTCCTGTTTAATTTTTATATTATTATTTTCTATATGTTACGTTAGTTAATTGAGATCATAAGTGGAACTTGATGTTATAATATTAATAAAACAGGGTAAAAGTCAAACGCATTTTGGACCAGGATGTGTACACTTGAAAAAGTGGTTTAGATTTTGGTACATAGTTTGACTTTACAAAGTCAGAATACAAACCGTATATTCAAACACTAGATTTTAGCCCGCGTGTACACGCGGTTCACCAACGTACATCTATTTAGGGAATTATAACGTATAAGAAAAATACAGTAGAAATATTGTATTAAAGTATAACACAACGAATACAAATTTTATTCAAATATCACTAAATATTTCTTTATACACCACATTTCTGGTTTTAGTTTTCACATTCACATCACCATCAAGTATAAGTAATTTCACTCCTGTCCTGCTTTTAACTCTTGAAAATGCGACATAAAGTTGGCCATGTGAGAAAACAGGTTCTCTTAAATACAATCCAACCTTAAATAAAGACTGTCCTTAACTTTTATTGACGGTCATTGCGAAACATACACTTATTGGAAATTGACGCCTTTGGAAATTTACTGGAATCTTGATATCAGATGGTATCATATTTATTCTAGTAATAAGAGTTTTGATACCAATGTTTCCACCTGATATGAAATCTAAAAGATACGGGAGAGTCCCAAGGCTGAAATCTAATAATATTTAGTGTAAGAAATGTGGAATGTGTCTCAAAGAATACGAAGCTGAATATATGATGGGAACATTAGAATGCATACATAGGTAAACATATTGGTGAGGTTATTATTTAGATGTATAAGTATAAAACAAATTAACAAATTATAAATGTATTATGAAATATATGAATGAGGAATATATTATTATAGATTAGATTTGAAGAGATGATTTGGCAAAAGTAATTAAGTGTTAAAAGAATTTGATTACTATGCCGAAGAAGGAAACGAATTACAAAATTAAGTCATAGATTTAAGAAAATCTTTTTGTACACAACATTTGTTGTCTTTGTTTGTGGTTTACCCTCTTTATTAAGTATTAACAATTTAACTCCATCTCTGCTAAAAATCCAGTTGCAATAACTAAAAAGGTGTCACCACTTAGTGCAAATTAATATAACACGATCAAAACAGTTTTTATAATGTTAACAGACAATACAAAGAAGATGCGACAAAATATAATTTTACTAAAAGTATAAAACCCATGGCTACTAACACTACTGGGCTTATCCAATAATGACCCATGGTGAAAACTTATGGACCTGTACACGTAGTTATATTTTTGAAACAAACTTTTATGAATTGGGTTGGACTTCTATAGATAATTGGGCTTATCCATTCACGGGCCATAATGAAAAAGTTTTATTCCTTAATTGAACAACTGACATACTCGATAGTCGGTGCATAAAAAAATTTTATTTATCAATATTGTAAAATAAAATCCATAGATTATATCTATATATCCATAATCATTACACAATTTTTTATATTTTAACATGAACACAGGGTTCAAACTTCGAAGGATGTAAATGCAGGTTTTATGTCTGTTTAAAATAGGCATGTTTTGTTTACAGTAAAAACTTAAATCAACTTCAATGAGGGTGATCATGGAACAATTATAAAAAATACAAACAAAACCTAGCTTTTTATCACCAACATATCATTGGCATTTTGTCATTTGACCTGGGTATACAACGTGTGTACACGCGTGACTATAACCTAGCTTTTTATAAACTTTTAAAAGTTACTCATCTAATAACAATTATTCAAATCAATATTGATATTTTACTTATGTAATGTGCATATCATAGCCTTGCAATTCACAACTTTCACTATGAACTTTAAATCTATTCATAAGTTTTCTAAATTCTATTCTTACCACTTAAAGCAACGCATATTTACTACTATAATCAAGAATTATTGGAACACTCTATTTACAACCTAAAGCCAAGTTCAAATAAAAGTAATGAAAAATATTAACCTAATAACAAAACCAATAGATTATTAAACATAACTGATTAAGGTTGTTATAATAATTATACATCAAAATTTCAACTTTTACTAAAGTTGTTAATAAACTGCATCATAACATATTCATTACATATCAACCAAAAGTATTTTAAGTTCATATAAAACATACTATACTTAATCAGCTTCTTCATCATCATCCATTTCAGAATCGGATGACTCCTCTGCTTCCACCATTGCCGCTTCCTCCTTCAGATTCATGATTTTTAGGCGAATCATTTGTTCCAGGTTCACAATCGCTAAGCTTCTACTGCTGTTAGACATGCCTACCTTATCGAGTTCCACCAGCAAGTCATAGTCATTGCAGTTTTCAAATTCATCTCTTGACATCAACCGATGTGACCCATCGGTAAACTGCACACTTGCAATATTTAGATTTTCAACAAAAAACCAACTGTAGATAGGAAATACCTCCATAAGTTCATCAAACTCATCCACTTAAAAGATGTCTTCCAACTTCCCAATCAGTCTCCTTTCTTCAATGCTTGGCAACCTCATGGTTCTTCCAAAGTCATACATTTCTCTTTGAAACTCTTCTCCCATTTGCATAACAGCTTTTCTTGAACCAAAAACTAAACATGAATTGTCACTCATGTTCACCAAATATCGACGCTTGATACTGCAGAATCTCCAACTCACAACCTTTTCCATTGCTTAATATCTTTTTTTTTTTAGAACTTATGTGTGTTTATTTTGAAGAAAGTAGAGTTGTGATTTATGTTTAGTGATTATGATTATATACATATGTTAAAACGCGTGTAAAGAACTAAAGGGACAACATAGATTTTCCACACTGATAATAATTAATATTCCCTATTAATTGTATAAGCAGATGAAAAGACTTGTTTCTACAACAAGCTTAAAAAGTGGCGGTTGTTAATATATGAATTTAAAATTTGAAATATTAATTATAAATTAAAAAAGTTATTGGTTATTGTTATTAACAATACGTGTACTTTATGTGTACTAACAATTGTTAGTGTTATTAACAATAAGTTTATTGATCCCTCTGCATATAAACATAATATTGGTTAAAATGAAACTATCTATTAAAGCGACACAAAATAAAGTTAATCAGAATTATTAGTAACAATAACATGTTAATAACATAAATTAAAAAATCAATACCTTAAACACTAACCTGAAAATCCATCAGAAACATATGTAGACAAAGAATTTCTGCAAGATTCTTGCGGTTTAGTCGTTTCCAGATCCTAAGCACCTTAACTTTGATTGTATATTGAGACATCCTCCAATTGATGTCATTCAAAAACGTAATGTTGTTCGGATCCATAAAGCTGCAAGTTAATCGAATGTAAGTAATACAACATTACATGAATAAAAAAATAACTGAATGATTATGTAAAATTTGATAAACATACCTGACAGAGTTGAAGGAATTACACTATAGTTTACGAAACAAAATCTGTATATAAAGTTCTAAATTGCCAGATTTATTTATGTTAAGAAATTAATAATATTAAAAAGGAAATTATAAAATGGAAACCAGAATTAATTTAGATTTAAATGTTGCTAAAATTAAAAAAAAACAATTTATTTTATTTAAATCTATATACCACATTAAAATCTAAACCTATCTAATATAAAGGTTTCAAAATACCTAAAATAAACGTAATCTAACTTTTTAAAGGTTTCAAATTTAACAAAGAATTGTTTAATTGGTTATTTTTTAAACTTTAATCTAGCAAATTTAAGTTTCATCTTTATTTAAATTTAGTTGAAAGAATTGTAAAGTGTTTGTTTTTAAAAATTAGATTTTGGGTATAAAACGAATTGGTTAAGTATACAAAATTTAGCTTTAATATAATTGTTAAATTTGTATCATTTTTAATAATAATGGAATTTTGTGTTAAACGTGAAAAAATCTAAGACATTTACATTTAATAAGAAGTCAAAGGTTGCCAAAAAAAAAACGAATATGTTTTGAATTTTTTAAATGAAAACCGTTTGATATTATTGTGTTGAAACTTACCAAAATTTGAGTCAAATTAAAACCTTTATAAATCAACCAAATTTAATAAAAAGTCAAATCTAAATCTAGAAACCACCACCAATAACCCCACTAATTACCATTAACCTTAACAACATTAGAAAGCTTGGACACACCTTGATTTAGAAAGTTATAAATTTAAAAGTTTTTACTTAATTTAAAAGTTGACCAAATTTAATATTTGACTTGACTAAATTAAAAGTTGACTAAATTGTACATCAATAAGGAGACGTATTAATAAAGTCAAAAAATGTATATTTTCATAACTTAAAAAATTGTTTCTATTTGAACTTTTATGAGGACTTCATATATAAAACCAAAAATCTAAAACATAATTACTAATTACTAAACATTAATATAGAAAAAATCGTTGTAGTAAAATTTTTCCATTTGACCTAAATAATTGTAACTTACTATAATACTATAAGGTTGAAAGATGGTTAACATACTTTACAAATCCTTGCATTAACAATTACAATATTAGACTGCTGCTAGGAATATCTCATGATTCATGATCATATCTATACAAACCATAACAGGATATTCGGGTTTAAAGACATAACATCCCAAAAAATACACAGTTTACTACATAAGCAGTAAACGGTGAAAAGGTATGTGACCTTTGACTTTTTTAATTTTAAAATTTGGCATTAATAAGAAATTAATATGAATTTTAAAAAAGTCAAACTATTTAGTAACCTAAAATACGTTTATAAAACAGATTTCCATAATTAAGAAAATGGTATAAATAATAGATTAATATAAAATTTTAAAAAAGTCAAACAATTTACTAAAAACAAACAACATTATATTTAAATTTTAAAGTTTTTTTTTTAAAACCATTATACACTATGTTTACTATCTTACTTCCTAAACAACCAATTAACATTAACATAGACAACTATTATCCATAACATACTTATGAAATATATAGTGTTGTTAACTAATCCACATAATCCGTCAGAATATTACTGATGCTAAACACAAAAATCCCCAAAATTCACGAATTACCACATAAGTAGTAAACGTGCAAAAGTTAGTCCCTGCAAACCACAACCCCTTTTTTTGTTATGTTACCCACCAAAAGTTGTCATCCTACAAAAAAGTTTCATCAACCTAAAACCACCTAATTACCGTCACCTCTAACCACATTAGAAAGCCTGAACGAACCTTGGTTTTTGAAAAACAGAAAATGCAGTTTATCACCCGTATGAAGTCCCTTATCATCGACAAAAGACTGCATGCCTTTGATGTTGTAACGGGGTTTTCCTCTTGACCCCTCGATTCCCACATACACTCCCCATGACCGACCCTCACCATCAGAAACGCTTAACGCCCTTTTACGGTTCAAACCGTTCTGCTTTGCCCACCCAAGCTTCATACGCTACATAAGAAGAAACATAAATGATAAGGCTTGAAATTGTAATAACAATCACAACTACTCATTACTTGACCTATTAACGAAATTTCACAAAACATATTAGTCACCCATTTAATGCAATATGACATATCTATAACTTGTTTAGTATTATCTACGTTTATACTAAACAAATAATGAATGAAAATAACCTTGACAGATTAACAACTAAAGTTTTGCGACACCAAGTCTATACACTAAAAATTAATTCAAATCATTCTGCATATTTGTTGAATTTAGAATAAACATAAATCATAAAGCTTGTAATAGCAATAACAATCACATACATTCATTATTTTAGTTGATTACCATTTCAAGATGTCATCAATCCATCGTTACGTATTAACTAACTATATATTATAGCTATGTAGAATGAACATCAACTTTGTTGCAACAAACCTATTACTATAGTATAAACACACTTTTTAAAAACTGATTGATTAATGGGCAAATAAATGGAAACTGTAAGAACTAACTTGTAACACTTACAAAGTGATTGTCAACAGTGAACACCACTGGCACACCTTCATCTTCCACAGCTTCAGCTCATGGCATCATGAACCTCCATTGAACTGTCTTGAACATGTTCGACCGGTTCACCTCCAGCATCATCCTGTCCATCATCATCAGATAGAATAATCACATCTTCATCCAGTTCATTTTCATCTTCGTATTCCACCTTAACCCTTGTTGCCCAAAACTCCTCACATGGAAGAGTAAGCTTGTTCTTCAAAAACAACGACAAATTGTAGATCCTCTTTTTTATCAAAAACAATGAAAAATTAAAACGCATTAGAATAAAGCCAGTAAAATAATTTTTAAAAATAGAAAAAACATGTATGAAATGAAGAAAATAATACCGGCTTAACGATTTCAAAAACAATTAAATGCTCCTTTGTTATTCCAAGAGCATCCTGCACCCAAGGCCATCCTCTAGTAACATAAAAATGACCATCTTCACGCACAATCTCTAACTCAAAGCATGAACGCCGAACAGATCTGCAATCTACTGGATTTACTGGAAGCTTTTTATTTAGTAATCCATGTGCAACAAAGGGACTAATATGCTAAAAAGCAAAAATAATTATTTATAAAACATTAATAAATGTCTGTGTAAAAAAAATATTTACATAATTTAATTAAATCACAATTGATTAAACTTACAAGACGTTTGTGCGTTGATTTATGGTCCTTCAAACTGCAGTAAAAAAAGTTACCAGGTGCCGATACTGCATCCTGATGGAAACTGATGATCCGGAATGAATGAAGATTTTCTTCATATTGAAATATGAAGTTACATTCAGGTGGGTACCCTAATTCATTGATCATGCTTCTCCAGCCGTCGTAAAAGTACCAGCTTCCATTGATGCTTGATACTGTAACCTCAAACACCTCAGAGGTTAATGTGCGGACCTTGGTAACACCAGTGGGATAATTATATTTGTTGATCCATTCACCATAATCAGAAGGTAACGGCTGAATCAAAAAATACACACAATTTAAAATATTGAAAACAGATTATACTTTAAAACATATATTATGGCAACACAGTAAAACATGTTAGATATCTTACCAAGGCAACGACGTCGTTATCCTCCATATATAACCAAAACCCATACAACATTGTGTCACTGTTTCATAAACAAAAATTAAAACTGTAAGCATAGATCAAACTAATTTGCAAAAATATTCAAACTGTTTAAATAAAAGCTTGAAAAAACATTTCGAAATACATGTTGAAACCTAAAACACAAACACTAAGTTGTAATCTAAAACATAAACCCTTAATCAATATAAATAATAATAAATGAAAATTAAAGAAGAATCACTCAAACCTTAAAAAATCAATTTACCCTAAAAATCCTTAAATCGATAATTATAAACTAAAAGTATTACATAACAAAGAACTTGACTGTAAATATAATGGATCTGAATCAAATGACATCTATGATGAACCAAAATCCCCTAAAACCAATGTAAGTTAATAAAACAGATCAACATTACAAAATTGATGCATATTACAGACAAATCGACCAAATCTGAATGATGAACCAAAATCCCCTAAAATCAATGTAAGTTAATAAAACAGATCAACATTACAAAATTGATGTATATTACAGACAATACATAAACATTAAAAGATAAATCAGATCTACACATATAAACCATACAAAAATTATCGAACATCTGTGTATTTACACGGATCATCAAACATAAACCATAAAAAACTAAATATTAATAAAATCGATCAATAATAGATGTAATGCAAGTACTATAACTCAATAATTGAAATCAAACAAAACACAAATAAAAAAAATCAAATACATAGCGAAATCAGTAAGAAAGGCCAAAAAAAAAACGAGAAAACAGAGATATACAAAGGACAATTGACTGAGATAATGATAGAAGAGATAATACCTTGAATATGAGATGAAGAAGAAGACGCTTGATGGAGTGATTTCGCCGATCGGGTGTATGCTAGGGTTTGGTTGAATGAGAGAGACGATTGTGTTTATGTTAATAAAGTTGTTTTCCTTTTTTTATTAGGTTTATATATTTTCTGTTTTTTTTTTTATAAAAAGAAAAATTTTATAAAATCTCACAATGGGACACTTGGCATAAGTTGATTGGCTATGTAATTGGAGGCTTAATGTGGGATTGACAAGTGTCCACATTGAGTTTCATATATTAGTTGTATAGATTAGGGAATAGGGACACCCCAAGTTATGTCTTATCTAAAAGTGTATTTTTTTTTTTATAAAAGTAGTAATTATCATATAAATAATAGGTATGGGTATTGGTTTTAATAATCCAAACTTTTACCTATTAGCCGACAATAATCTGTATTTCAAAAATTCCCAACAACGATCTTAACTTTCAGACATTTTTCTTCTGGTGAACCTTTTATAACTAATGACTAACCAGGTTAGTGGACGCTTACATGACATGCCATATCAGCATCCACGTCAGCGTCAGCATGTCATGTCAACGTCCACGTCATCATTCATGCCAGCGTTGGCATGCCACGTCAGCATCCACTAAATGAGTTAGTTATCTGTTAACAAAGGTTCATTGTTGGCCAATACGTTGAAAATTGGGATCGTTGTTGAGAACTTTTGAAGTACATATTATTACCGGCCAATGAATGAAAGTTTAAATTATTAAAATCCAATACCCCTATAAATAAATATTCATAGCTCATGCTTTAACATCTATTATCTATTATCTATTAATATATATAAAAGAATTGAACATTGCTGACGTGACGTGCATTGATGCCTTCAACCTCTCTATGAAACTGCCATGTGGCATCATAATTGAAAGATTTTAGTCCCTAAATTTATCTCTCTATCTCTCAATTCTCAATTCTCAATTACTAAAATTAAATTGAGTTATTTTAGGAAAAAAAATTTAAAAATAAATTTAGATTTTTCTCTCTTATGTTCCTCCCATAATTTTTAAACGTTAATATCTTTTATATTCGAGATTTTTTAAATAAAAAAATTACACCAAATTAACGAGCGTTTTATTATCTTTCCAACGAGTACCATAGTGCTATATAAAAAACGGAGAAAAAAACGACTATTTTTTGTGGGATTATGTTCGTACAAAAAAAAAACACAAGGTGTTCAGGTTATTCATTAATCATGATTTTTCTTTTAAACCATGTTCTTATCTACGATGTTGAAATTCAGCCCAATCGCCATGCTATAATTGGAATTTTACTCTTCTAAAGATGGATATGTATACTTCATCAAGAGAAGCTAGGAGAAAGAATTGCGCAACACTGCAACACATGGTGTCACCTTATAACAAGGTTATTTTTTTATTTATTTAATTAGAAGAGTAATAATTGTTACTATTAGTATTAGTATTATTAGAATAGTTATATTTTTCAACCCCCCTCATGAATTCTACATCTATATAAGTCAAAGTCAAATTGTAACATATTTTAAATTACGTGAAAATGATTATATGTTGAAGGTTATCCTTTTAATAATGTATTATGTTTAATATGGTTTATGCTTTTTATTTTTTTTTTTACTTTTTAAATAAATGTTTTTTTTTAACTAAGATTGATTATGTTTAAGTTATTTACTCTTTTCGTGATTTGAGTTTTCTTCTTTTATCATTTTTTTATTAAATCATATTAAAATTTTCAACCCCGGGACCTTCCCGGGGTAATCAGCTAGTTACCAATAATTTAATTATGTTAAACTGTCTTCTAAACTTTACATTAAGCATTGATAACAAAACATGTACACTATTTATTATCATTTGTTTTACACGTCTAAATGACATTGTCCGGTATTTTAAATTAATCCGGTCCAACACTTGTAGCCTAGTTGGTTGAGGGCGTAAAGTTTCCTATGGGAGGCTTGGGTTCGATTCCCACTAGCTACATTTGGAAGACATTGGTGGATGAGAAATGATGGATGACCCGGCCATTGGTTTGGGTTCGAGTCCTGATCCCGACCGGTTTTACCGATTATTTCATTGTCGTGCCTTCGGGCGGGTGAGTGGTCGGGTTTTCCCGGAAATTGGTGGCAATTGGTGGCCCGGGTACTCTCGAGTACCTGATTCGCCAAAAGGGTGCCTGAGAGTGCTTGGAAATTGATTCGTTGGCCGTTCAAAAAAAAAAATTTAATTAATCCGACCAATGAACCTCTAGAGTGGTCAGTTCGATAACCACTAAAGTTTTCAGACAATGGCCTCACACACATAAAATCTTTAGACTTACGTTTGGCTTTTGGTACCTAAACGCCTTAAAGTGCTTTAAGAGTTTTCAAGATCAAGTAAAGGTGACAAGTGAGGTTTCCAGTTTAATTTTTAGATCATTACTTTCTTACATGAACTTGGTAATAATATTAATAAAGCAGAACAAAGGTCACTGCCAAGATTTTTAATTTCAATTTATTAAAAGGAAAGAAAAAAAAAGTCTTCAACTCATTTCTGGACCGCGTATTTCCTGTATGTGTACACCAAAAAAATCGTTTAAATTTCAAAAATGTACATTCAAACATTACAACCACATTTAGGGACTAGCCACACTATGTCTTACCCGAAAGTCGCAGCAAGTGGTGGACCACTGGACCATTGGTTTGAAAACGATGAGGAAGACACATCATTGGCAAAAAGTAGCGTCTCATGAAAAACAACTTATGGGACGAAGAAACTATGAACGGTTTACTTGACAGTTGACATGTACCAGGTTTATACATAAAGCATATGAGAGAATATGCATCTTCCACGTTGTATATAAACCTTATTTGGTTGTACATAGATGCATGCTTTGATCTTTGAAAACGCCTCAGAGCACCTCATACTTTCTTAAACAAGGTTGGACCCAAAATCGTTTTACTATTGTCACTTTTGAAAAAATGTTCAATAAATCAATGTCACTCGTTCAGAGATAAATAACATAAGAAAAACAAGTATTAGATGCTTTACAAGAAAAAAAGGTTTAATACTCTTAATGACAAGAGAAAAAAAAAAAAAAAAAAAAAAAAAAGTTGAGCAGTTTAAAACTTTAAATAAAAGATTACATGAAATAATGTGCATTTTCATGCAAACTGATCTCTAACAGATACAAAAATCTGAAGCTGTAATACATAGAAAAGAAATTCCCATGTACACCTTGAGATCAGTAAAAATCACCTGGTTTGCCAATTTTAATATTTTGTTCGTCTAAATACTCGACGATTGCTTTCTTCTGCCAGCCCTTGAAACTCCTGTCAGTTTGACAAACACTTAGTCATATAATCCAATTTAATTTGATACCAACGGTAATCGGTTTCTGATGAACGTTAAGATGAGAGGTTTACTTGTGATCGATGTGAGCAATAACTTCCCCACCGGGAAAACCCTCAACTGTAGCATCATATGCAGCTTTTATAGCATGTTTCCAAGTTCCACCAATATTTTTTGAGTTTTTTTCGCCTTTTGATTCGACAGGTTCTTCCATTGGCAATGAATATCCAGACAACAAGTGACCGACGCACACACCACCCTTTCTAAAAGATGCATAAACATTTAACAGAGTAATATTAAATGGAAATGATGTTATAAGCTAAAAGTTAACTAGCAGGTGCAAGTAACTTACAGGACTATGTCCATGTGGCGAGGTACATAATGGCCGCCTCCTATACCAAGAAGGATCTTCTTATTACTGGACATGCTGGGACATAAAAAGGGAAACATTTTGTTAGGTATCTAAAGGTTTGATAATGATTCGCAACTCCCAAACTAGAGTATACATTTTGAATAGTTACAGACTTACAGTAAACAGAGTTGTCGTAAAGATCCAATATCGACATAATTACTAAGTTTTTTTAGAAAATTACAAGATTTTGATAGTACCTGTTCCAGTTTCCTACAGCTTCACCTCCTCCAATTCCAAGTCCTTCCCAGACTAACTTCAAAAATTAAGACGTTTCAGAGAAAATTTGATAATGAGAAATAGAGTTTGACTCAGGTTTAACGGATTAATGATAACATTTAAGTCTTATTGTTATGAACTTATGATAATCATTGTAAGTTATCATTAACAATTACCATAGTTGTCAAAGCGCCTAGGTGCACTCAAGGCGCATAGGCCGAGCCCGGAGCCTAGGCGCAAGGTGCATAAAAAACGGGGGCTTTTTATAGTTAGGCGCATAGTATAAAATACATTTTTTTGGGGATTTTAGAAATGTTTTAAGCTTGTTTAGGGCTACATTAGGATGTTTTAGGGTTGTTTAGGACTTGTTCATAACTCATTTAGGATGTTTAGAGGTTTAGGCAACTTTTAGCCTGAATTTGGCCGGAAATCAGCCTGAAAGCAGCTCCGATATTGCGCCTCAGTGCCTAGGCGCGCTTTTGACAACTGTGACAATTACCATTATAAAGAATAATGAAAGAATTTTTATATTTCCAAAATTTGTGGCAATGCAAGTATGGAATTAGTGATAGCATTCAAGTCTTAAGGGATGTACTGTACTTGAGCGATGACTTGAGCAGCATCTTGTCTCTGCCAATATTCACTTGTGCTACCTAAACAAATCAAACCAACAAAAGTTAATTGTGTTCATTGGCCCTCGGTCATCATAGACATGACAGATGTTAATTAAGGCTCATCATGAATTCATGACTATACACATCTAAGTATCTAACTAATAAAAAAGTTAGAAATAAAACATTAAGAGTGCAAAAAAATCACGATGGCTTAAGCAGGAAAAATAAAGAAAAAGATAATATGACAATGATACAACATGAATAAGAAACTTAAGATCTCTACCTATCTCCAAAAACATTGTTGGCTTGCTTGTAACTGGACCATGATGAGTAGCCTCCAAAGTAATCTACAACAAATAGAAAGAAAAGGAAAGGAATACCGGACTTTAAAGTATCCAAATTCCAAATTACAATCATACTAAGATAGTGTAGGCAAAAAATGCTTTTGATTTTAATACCGTGAGACCCTTCAACCAGAAACTCATGGGTCCAGCAATACCATGCTTGCCAATGGACCAGGTAAAATGCAGCTTGCGTAAAGCAGGTGACCAGTGACCTTCAAGTGGAAGTTGGATTCGAACCTAAGATCTATGCTAGAGGGATTCAGGCACTTGTCATTGCGCCACCCCCTTAAAGGTCAAAAACGTTATTATTTTTATGCAGGTATTCTATGACCAAAGTAATTGAACCTAAGTTTTTACTAATTTAGTTGTGCTTTATGACTTTTATGGAGTTGCTAATCTTTCTTTATCAAATTTGTGGGTTGTGTCCTATTAGTGTTTGCCCTTTTTTCTTGATAAATCCTCCTTCTTAACATGTTAAAATTTTGGCCTTCACCCGTCTTCCAAAAATATCTCTAAAAGACAAAATTGGATTTCTTTCATCCCAAGAGACAATTCACTCTTTAAATGTCATAATATGTGTCGACAGATTAATAATTATATCCAAAAGATTATGGTAAACTTGAATAAGGTTTTTGTATTAAACTTTAAGAACATAAATCATGTTGAAAAGTGCCACTAGTGTAATATTTTTGTGCCTTAGTACTTGCTGCTACATCGTTCTTAACACAGATACGAATAACTAAACTAAACTAAATCCACTAGAACTTAATGTAGGGACATCCCTTGTCACCTTTTACAAGGTAAATTAGTTAAGCTGTTCTCACTGTTCATGAAAATAACAATATTTGTTTGTTTTCATGGATTTCATGTTATTAACAGGTGTTTTACGGACTCGCATAATTTCTACTAAAAGAAATGTTGGCAAACTTCACAAGCTTGTTACATCAAAGATGCTTGTCTAGTAGATGCCATAATGACTCTTAACATTGACATGCCTAGACAATCAAAATTTAGTAAATATGGAAGTGATAGCATATATGATTTATTGATCATTAAGAAATCTTTATAAGTACCTCAAATTCAGGAAGCAAATTATGAGATTGTGCAAGTTTATTTAAAAGTATCAACCATGCTGTCATCCTAGGACTGGGAACCGCTGCCCATCCAGGCTTCCCTCCTTGCGGTGGAACATCTCCTTCTTTTAGATGTGGAACGCCTGACCAAATATATTAAACAATCTTGATTAAACAAAGGTATTAAGTTGATTATCATTCTTAGGGGGGTCGGGGCACTCCATGGCAAGCGGAGCACGGTTAGATTGTCGCGCGGAAACACCGCCACCACCCCCTCGGCAACACTCAAAATCTTCACTGCTCGGCAATAAGTAACCGATCGACAACCACAATTTTGATGATTTTGGATGTCATTTTAACATGGCAAAGTGGGGTTGGGTGGGGCTCGGCAACTTTGCCGGTAGTGCCCCGACCCCCCTTATACTCTTTACAACTTACAAAAGTGAATTCCAAAACATATTCATTTAAACTCAGCTTAGTCACAAAGGAATCCTAATATACCATTAGATTAAAAGATATAAACAGAATATAGTAACGGTTAGATGAGGAAAACACTTCCTCTGCTCGACTTCGGAAACACACTTACGTGTGGGCAAAGCTTTCTGTCGTACCATCGACTCTTATCTATTCATTGAATATGCTTGGAGGTTGGAGCTCAATCTAAGATGCCAGCCAAGATGAAGATGGATTAAAGGGGTTGCCATGGCACTTCATATTTTTCATAAGATTAATAAGATCCTAGCATTGTGTGTTATAAAGTGATTATGTATTTAGGGGGATTCTAGAAACATATTTTTTTTTTGCAAGAACATAAAGAACAAATAGATCATTCATTTTTCAATCTTAAAAGCTTTTAAAAATTTACAAAAATAGTTGAAATTAACTGTTTAATAAACTCTCTTGAAACTATAAAAATAATATGAAACCTAAACATAACCTACACATGTGTATCCAAAATTTAAAAAAAAAAAAAAAAAAACATATAAACAAATTAGTTTAACGATTTTTTATGCACATGACTACACATTTGTACATAAAAGTTAAAAAAAATTAGAAACAATATATATGAACCATTTAAACGATTCAGTTTTGTTCTTTTTATTCTCACAAAGTGTTATGGCATGAACCCGTCTGGCAGTCTGGTATTTCTGCTATTTATAATTATTAGTATCTAATAACAAGCAATGAAAAAAACCACAGCAGATGGTATTTCACAGGCCCACGCTTTTTTTGCTATTCTAGGCCACAGGCGGTACCAAAGCGCCTTGAGTGCGCGTTACGCCTTTGACAACTATGCCTAAACAATCAGATAATTATAGCAAATTACACTACAGCTGATCCTAAACTGATCACATAAACCCTAAACCCTAACAGAACACAAAGTATCATAAAACAAATGAAAACAATACCGATGGGGTGAACGGTGAGAGCGGGGCGATTAGTAACCGCGGTATGTTTACTAAGAAAGATAATCTCATGAACAACCTCTCCAGTAGCCTCTTCCCACCTATCATCCAAATAATCTTCCTCAACTATGCCTTGATCATGCTCCAATAACCTCACATCTCCATTCACCTTGCTCCTGATCCCCTGTACCCACATATTTATTTATTTATTTAAAAAAAAAAAGACAAAATGTTGAAAGAAAATTGGGTTTTGGATGTGTGACCTGAAAGGAGAGTCCTGGAGACCAGGTGCCCATGGTTAAGAGGGCTGATGCTGGACCGTAGGATGCTGGGTCGGTGGTGGTTGATACCACTAGCGTCACCATTTTGTTTTGTGATTTGAATGAGTGATTTGTGTGTTTGAGGAAGGTGACAATTGGAATTGGAATATGTTTTTAAGGGTGGATTGGTTTTGTTGTTGGGAGTTTATGAAAGAAACTATTGGCGGGTGTTATTGGTTTTGGTTTATTATGTCGGTGGGAATTTTACCAGAGGAAAGAAGCTCATTTTAGAAATCTTGATTCAACCTTGGTTGGCTCGGCTCCTTTAGAATTCGATTCGGATTTGAAAAATTTGAAATTCGATTTAGTTCGATTCGATTACCAAGAATTTGATTCGATTATTAAGAATTCAAATTCTATTCAATTTGAATTCGAGTCCAGTAAATCGAATAAAAACTATAAATGAATATTTTTTAAACATATATACACACATACACATTATTATATACACAAATATACACATTGAAAAAAAGAAACTTCTAAATTTTGGTCAAACTCTAAGAACCCATAGTCACTACAAGTTTTACCATAACAATATTTTACATATTTACCTTATACATCACAAAACTCTAACAAAGTATACTCTCTACTATTTTTATTAGTCCCGTATTTGACATATTGTTGTTTATCAATTTTGTAGATTTGTATTTTATATGTTAAAAATAATGAGTTTGTATTAGTTTTAAAACTAAAAGTAAAACAATTTATTATCTATGATGAATTTGAACTAAAGCAAATTTATTCGAATTCGATTCGAATAACGAATTCGATTCGAATTCGAGTTTCTTATTCGAATCGAACAAATTGAATTTTAAGTGAATACGAATCAAATACGAATTTAGGTAAAAATATTAAAAATTTGAGAAATTCGATTCGAATAATTCGAAAAAGCGTTATTTGATTCGTTGAACACCCCTAGTCGGCTCGGCTTGTATGAGTGTCGGGAGTGGGTGGGGGGGGGGGGGGGGGTTTGGCGTGGGTTGCCAACCCAAGCCCCACACACACCACCGTCCAATTTAATGCACAGGGCATTGCCTTTTTTGTCGTGGCCTTATCCACCAACGTGGGGCTCTCTTTGGTAATGAGTTGGGGCTCTCTCATTAGTTGAACTTAAAAAAAAATTGACGATCCTTATTGATTATTATTTTGAAACCTAAGCCCCTCCACTTCTCACCATTTTAAAGGCTTGAGTTTTGAACTCCACACCAAGTCTTTCCCCCACGCCAAAGGCCAAAGGGGCAACGCCCCACTCACCCAAGGTAGGTGGCGGTGTTTGGGGCTTGGGTTGGCACCTAACGCCAAACCCGCGCCCCAATCCCCTTAGTCTTAGTCTAAACAACTCTCATGCGTGTAAACCAAGCGCAATTTTGATCAGCATTTTGATATCGGCTTATAATCAAGTCAAACTTAAACGAACTTGATCATATGTTGGAGCATATTTAATAAATGAGCTCAAATTATCACATATTAATTGAGATTGACTAGGGTCGTAAATGATCATATATCAAATATAAGTTACTTGATAAAATAACTAAATATTACGTTATGACTATAAATATAATTATATATCATACAAAAAAAAAGTTAGATCAATAAGTAAGAAATGATCCAAGCTAACTATTACACATAAGTCTCAAAATAGCAATTTTGATTTTTAAGTTTAAAGAGTTGAGCTCAAGTTTAAGCTCTGCGTGACTCGTCCACATTCGATTAGTTGCATCAAGATAATAAAAAGTATTATTTTTCATAGAGTAAATTGTCAAAATGGCCCCTCAGGTTTGGCCCAAAATGCTTGTTTGGTCACTTTTTTGAATTTTGTGCCAAAAGCACCCCTCACAGATCGAAAATTGCCAAAATGACCCATATTTAACAGAGTTTTTAACTGAGTATTGAAAGTAAGTTAAGTCTCAGGGGCAATTTTGTCCTTTCAACTCACCCCTTCTTCCTCATCATCTTCTTCAACCTACCTGCACCCACCCCTCCTTCCACAACTCCACCATACACAAGCAGCTAACAGACAAGTCAACAAAGGCGTTTCACCCACCGGGATGAGGTATGTGTGTGTGTTGTTGTTGATGTTAACGCCGCCGGGATGAGGGGTCTCCGCCGTGAACTGCCGGAGACCCACCGGTCTCTCTCTCAGCCCTCGATTCTGTCTCTTTAACCTCTGACCCGAACTTGAGCTGTAACCCTCTGACCAAAACCATCAGAAATGGCCACCACTCGTCAAAACCACCACTGTCGGGCCGAACCAAAACCCACCAGCCCGTCACCGCCTTCAAATCCCACTCGACACCTTCAACATCATCGTCATCAGCCACGAAACCACCGAGATGACTCCATCTGCACCACCAAGACCCGACACGAACCAATCCACCACGTCGCATCCACCATAACTCGGCCTCCCACGAACCGGACAAAAACCACCACGCCAAAAACAACCACCAAGACTCCTCTGTTCGTCACCTACTTCTAGCATCACGACAGCCCCCAAGACCCGTCTAATCCACCTCCAAGCCCTCAATCACATCGCTGAGGCCACTATCTAATTATCTGCAACATCGGCCACCACCATGGTGGCCGCGTCCTTCTGTAACCGGAGGAGAAAAGGGGCGGGTTCAGTGAGATAGAGAGAGTTTGGAGGAGAAAGATAGGTTAGAGAGAGAGAGAGAGAGAGAGAGAGAGTAGGGAGAGGAAGGAGATGTAGCGGTTGCAACATAAACAAAAGAAAGAGAAGGTGTGGCTTTTATAGCTAGGAATTAGGGATTTATAGGGGGTTTTGGAAATTAGGGTTAGTATGCTTTGAAGGGTTGTTTGAGAAGATGAAGTTCAGATGGGTTTACAGATGAAAGGACGAAATTGCCCCTGAGACTTAACTGACTTTCAATACTCAGTTAAAAACTCAGTTAAATATGGACCATTTTGGCAATTTTCGATCTGTGAGGGGTGCTTTTGGCACAAAATTCAAAAAAGTGACCAAACAAGCATTTTGGCCAAACCTGAGGGGCCATTTTGGCAATTTACTCTTTTTCATATTATGTTAACATATATTTTTGTCACACTCTTTTAACTATTTGGAGATTTATAGCTCGAACACAATAACTTGGCTCGTAGGTATATTATACTAACTAATGGTGTGCAAACAATTGTTGAAGTTCCACAAACATGATATATTCTCCCAACTCTTGTAGTTGTTGAATTTTGTTTTTCTGTAATAGACCTATGGGCTTATTGACATTATCACACAATCGTAGAGCTTTAGTAGTTCGAAAATAATATTATAATGAGAATAATATATTTTTTTTGAACGACCAACAAAGCGGAATCGTATTACTTATCAAGCCTAACTAGGTGCTGGCATTGCATACGTTTATACATCGCGTGCACGGATGTATCATTATTCTATCCTGGCTAGTGGCTACATTAAAATTTAAAACATTTCCAACCATCGCACGTAGGCTAATTTTCCTCGATCTATTCCTTACCCATAAATAGCTTAATGTTCGCGATTCCTCAAAATTACGTTGCACACTGTTGGCTGAACTGAACACCGCTTGAAATGTATAATAGAAATGTTGTATGAAAATAATATTATTCCATATCATACATAGCTAGTTTGTATTGGGATTTGTATTTATGAACCGCCAGATGTTGACATCCTTACACAAACACATCCATCTAATAATAATGGCTCCTAAACCTCAACGCATTCGTCAACGTAAGTAACTCCTCCTCCTCCTCCTTAAACCCTAATTTCACATAATCACATTATTAACGTTTATAATAATAATAATACTATTATTAATTTTCCATTGCAGTTGCAGAATCAACAATTCAAAGCACAAGTAAAAAACCTAGGTCAATTTCAACTGAAGCAGACACAGTACCTTCGTCTTCAATGAAGGATTCCTTCACCAAATACGCTGAATACCTTAATCACCTTGTACGCATTCTCCCCAAATTACTTCTAATTTAAATAATGGACCCTCGTTTTATGCATAGATTTGTTAGCTTGTAAACATGGTTAATTATGTAACTTGAAACATCATAGGTTTTGTTTAGTTTAGTGCATGCTCTCTTCACATGACTGGATGATGACTCTTGTGTTGTGAGGGATTTTGTGGGGTAGAACTATGTTTGTCACATTATCGACTTACTCTATTGGTCATTTGGTTGTGGATATGGTTGTCGGTAGTGAGTGAATAGCAGCAAATAGCTACAAACATAGTTGTCAATAGCGGCTATAACGCTCCCTATAGCGTGCTATGTAGCAATGCAGTTATAGGGCACTATATGGTGTTTGGATACCTTTGGGTCTCTGACACCGGAAGCTATCCGTTTTTTGACCAGGGTCCAGCGGGTTATGCATAGTAATGTTTCGACCCGGGGGGGGGGGGGATGGTTTGTTTTCAGTAGACTAGGGTTCGCTATACAAAAAGGGGTGGCGGCGCAGCTTGTTGCCCGTCTGCCCCCTATTTTGATGTAATGTTCGTTGTTATGGAATGAAAGTTTGGTTTTGTGAAAAAAAAAAACGAAGAAAAGAAAAAATTTACATAAATAGCGATGCCCATTAGTTTTTTTTTTTTTTGGTTCACAGCAGCAAAAAGAAGCGTTTTTTTGCTTATCCCCAGGGCGTTATGTGGTGCTTCACATATTCGCCTCGTTTCCCACTCTTCTTTGGTTCCTCCTCTCGTCTTCCTAATCTGCACTGCTTGATAGCTCAAGTATTAACCATGTATTACACTTTGATACCAATACTCTATACAAATATAATATATGCAGGGCCGTCTCCGAAAATGTCGAAAAAAATTTAGGCCTTGGGCGAAAAAGAATTTGGGCCCAAAATTTTGTAAAGATGAATGAATTATAAAAAAAAAAAATTGAGTATAGTGCTAGAGCCAAGGATTGAACTTGAGAGCTCTACATTAAATTAACATGGTTTTTCCAACTCTACTAACAAGACTTTAATGTATAAAACACAAATATATATCCTAAATATAGAATTTAATATATATACGCATATTTTAAAAAAACGTTCGGGCCCATTTAAGGGTCGGGCCCGGAGCCGGTGACCACCCGGCTCACCCTCATAGCCGGCTCTGAATATATGGCTAATATCTGGTACGGTCTTCCTCAGCCACGCATCTTCTTCAATTCCATGAACTCTGTATTTTCCTCATCTCCATTGCCCAACAACATGTACTTTTCTGTTTATTTATGATTTGTGAATTCTGTTAAACAAAATGGGCATTAGATTGGATGTTGATTACTTGATTTGTTGTTGACTTACAAGACTTTCGTATAAGGAACCAAAAACTTAGCGAGATGCAATTTCTATCACTTTGTTTCAACATGCGAGATTACAAGGCACGATTATTGCCTTTCCTGGGAATCCCTGGATGTGGTGAGATGTACCAAAGTTTCCCACTCAACTGAAAAATTATTCAAATAACAATTTGAAAAAAAGAAACATGCTTGAAAAGTGATGAATAACATACCACATTTTGACATTGTGGTCAATTTAGAAGATGATGAAATCCCTAGTGTTAGTTGAATCAAAGGGAGAGAGGTCCGTTTCATCCGCTGGTTCAACGACTAATGCTTTTAATAAAAAAGCCAAAGGCCTGTTAGATGCAATGTTCAAGCCATCAGGCATATCCCGGAAGAAAAGCAGGAACTTTGTCGGAAGTGTCTAATACAACACGCCTTTTTCCTTTTGATTGAACTTCACTTTTATTAATACGGATTTCATCTTCTTCTAAATCGACCACATCGTCAAAATGTGGTATGCTATTCATCACTTCCTGTACACGTTTCTTCTTCTCAGATTGTTCTTTGAATAAATTTTTCACTTCAATGGGAACTTTGGTACATCCGGAGAATCCCAAGCTACGGATGTTTAGAATAATCTACTTATCAGCTATGGATGTAATTTAGGATTATTGGTGTAAAGGAGTAATGTTAGCCATTAAAAATGTTATGGATTTAATTTGTATTTTGGCCCAAATTTAGAAGTTATATGTTGTATATTAAAAATATGTAATAATTTGAATTCGAATTCAGAATCGAATTCGAACCTTGATTGTCGAATTTCGAATTTTTCGAATCCGAATCGAATCGGAACATCCCTAGTGAGGACGCGAAGACATGAAGCACTGCCTACTTTTTTCAATCGTGAAACAAAAAACCCTAATGGGCATTGCTATTTATAGTTGTAAAAAAATTACGTAACCTCTCTATTTGTCGCCAATGGATGCATCGCTACGTAGCGCTATAGCTGCTATTGACAACTATGGATGTGGAACTGGCATTATAGCTAGATTTTTACAAGAATGGCCAAATGGTGAGCCCCATGTTTTTTTCACTGGTGTCACTCGACGTTATTTAAATGTCACACACACAAATAACACATAACTATATAACACTTGAAGAAAATTTTTACCGGGGTCATGCATGTGGGTCTACCCCTGTGAAGGTTGGTTTTCAAACTTATTAATGTTTTATTAGTCTTCTGAGTATACTGCTGGTTTATTGATACTTCAAGTCTTCAAGATGAGCACCGGGATTTGTTGGTAATGCATAATGGATGAAATTAACAAGCTTCACTTCCGATGGGCTATCCAAGCTCATTATATGTTTAAATAGCATTGGTTAAGAGTATAGAGCAGTGTTAAAAGAATGAAGTCAACCATATGTTACATAGCTAAGCATTGTTTAGGCTGTATAGCTCATAGAAGTTCAGTTATTTTTTTCTATGAATTTCACTTCCATTTACTTTGAATAATCAAGGATAATTACTAAATTATATAATTATACATTTATATTAAATCTGTTATTTTCCAATTGCATAATGTTTTACCATTGAAACTTGCTTCATTACACTCATGACTCAACAATTAGGTGTACGGTTTTGTGCTTATTACATGCTAATCAATGCTTACTGCAGAACGACAAGAGGGAACGAGTGGTGAAAGCAAGTCGTGATATCACCATTAATAGCAAAAAAGTGATATTTCAGGTGCACAGGTGAATAGTCAACCTTATTACTTGAAGCATTCTTAGTTTTCATATACTATACTATGTCTATGTATGCATGAGTGTGTAATTCGTCTTATTTTATTCCCATTCTAACAGAATCAGCAAAAATAACAAAGATGAGGTGTTGGAAAAAGCAGAAAAAGATCTTTCAACGGTTAAAGATCAGCATATAGCCCGACTAGTAAATGAATTACAAGGAACTGATTTCTGGAAGCTAAGACGTGCATATTCTCCCGGGGTTGCATCTTTTTTTAATCTTAACCTAAGTGTCATAAATTTATCTTTAATTTAGTGCATTATCTAATTTAATAACAAGGCCTTTTATATGTTATGCAGATACAAGAATATGTTGAGGCTGCAACATTATGTAAATTCTGCACTACTGGTACCCTGTTGAATCTTGATGAGATAAATGCAATGTTGTTACCATTGAGCGATCCCTCTCTCGAGCCTTTGCAAATTAACATCCTTGATTATATATTGGGGGTAGGTTCTGACGTTCTGTTACATTATGTTATATTCAACTGGTAAAGCGATATCTGTAATGTGTTGACCTTTTGGTTTAGCTTGCTGACTTAACCGGGGAATTGATGAGGTTGGCGATTGGGCGCATATCAGATGGTGAAGTTGAATATGCTGAAAAAATATGCAGATTTGTGCGTGAAATTTACAGGGAACTTACACTTGTGGCTCCAAAAATGGATGACAGTTCAGATATGAAAACGAAAATGGATGTGATGCTTCAGAGCGTAATGAAAATAGAAAATGGTATGCTTTTTAACCATGAGAACCCGTAAGGAAAAACTCATAGGCCCAACCAAATATACAACTATGTTCGGGTAATTTTTATACTTAAAAGAGCTTTTCAGAGTTTTATTATTATTTTTTTTGTTTTTGCAGCTTGTTTCAGTGTTCATGTGAGAGGATCAGAATACATTCCGCTAATTGGATCGGACGATACAAGTTACACCGTATTGGGAGTGCCCAACTTGGAATAATGAATAACTTTTTTCT
This sequence comes from Ambrosia x helenae, assembly GCA_030844895.1. NCBI lineage: Eukaryota > Viridiplantae > Streptophyta > Magnoliopsida > Asterales > Asteraceae > Ambrosia > Ambrosia x helenae. The sequence continues at coordinate 112,276,959 of CM061231.1, read as the reverse complement.
CTTTTTGTTTTTGTATCTGGGCTTAACCGATGTGCTTGATTCTTCGGCTGTAATCGATAGCTGGAATGATGTATCATGTATATCTCCTTCCAGTAAAACATGAGTTGATGTTTTGAGGTTTCAACCATGTATTTGAACTTAAAACATGTCAATGGTGTTCTGATGATGGTTACCTGGGTAATGTAATGTCTATGGTGAATGGGTAGTGGGTTCTCGGCTGCACGACAACACGTTGCCACCCCCTTGGCAACGGTCAAGGCTTCACCATCTCGGCAAGAAGTGACAGAGGTCAACTGGTCATATTTCATATGAAAAAAATTATATTTTAAGTCATTTAATTTATAACCTATATATTAACCAAAACTAACCATTACTTCCACTCCAAGTTAAAACCACAACTCTCCGAATCAAAACCATGAGGGGACAGTTCGAGCCCTAAAGTGGGTGTTTTTGTTCCTGATGGTTTTACACCACAACTACAACTATCGCCACAAATTTTTTGTTATGGCCAATACGGACGTAATATTTATTCCAAACCTATGGTTTTGAATAATTTTGATGTATTATGTATAGGAGCCCACCACCTAAAATGTCCCCCCTTGAAACACGTCTTCGTGAACCACCACTTTTTGAAAACCTTGATGATGATGATGATCTTGTGCATGAAACTCAATTTGACTAAGTTTTGGAGGAAATGAACGCTGCTGATTTGAGTAGCTTTTGATTGGTTGTTTTACTTCAGTTTTAGCTCTTTATTTTGTTGTAGTAGCTGTTTATTGTATTTGTTTTTTTTAGTAGTTTTATGTCTTTGTTTTGATATCTTTGCGATTTTGTTAATGTTTAACTTTTAGATGTCTCTTTTGATAACCTTATGTTTTTCTGGCAATACAGTGACGCGATAAAAATTCCTTGCAAGTCCTGCTGCGAATCATCTGGTTAACTTAAACTTAATGTTTTGTGTTAAGACAACATTTTCTTCCTTAATTAGGATTTGGGCCGGCCCAATAAACACAAAGTAGATAGATTTCTTTATGGGTTTGTTTTATTTACTTTTGTAACGTACTAACGTTTCATAAATGTTGTGTTTTAAGTTTTACCTTTTTTAAGCGTTTGATTGTCTGTTGTGATTATTTCGTAATGACTGTAAACATTATATAAAATTTATCTAATGTCGTATCACCAGTAACGACACACGGATAAATTTAACCTAATTAAATTAACTTATAACCCAAAATAATATTTGGGTTGTATAATGGAATGGCGGATTAGCTTTATAATGAGAACCAAGGTCAATTGACCCCCCCCCCCCCCCCCAACCACACAAACACACCTCTTTTGTAGATGTTAAGTATACCAATTTACTTAGTAGTTTTTCAGACAATGATCAATATATGTTTATTGTATGATTAAATTAAACAATGATAGACGGTTTCAATGGTTAACCTCATTTCCCTTAAATCCATAATCTATTTATCACATCAATCTTTTAGGGTTTCTTAAAGTACTCATGTCTTTACCTGCCGATGTCTCATTCTTCTAACCTCAATTGTTTATAAATTTGTGCCTTTTTTTCTTCTTACCATTCCGTATAGCATTTGTTATAGGATAATACATCTCAATCGACATCTTGCTTGCACAATTTAAACTCTCAACCTTTTGGCCGTGACATAAATCACTTAACCACCAAGATGTCCACTTGGGGACCAATTTGCATATTTTCTAAATATTTTCATACATTATTTATGAATTCAAAGGTGAAGAGCCTAGTTTTTCATCTTGTTTTTGTTCATTTATTTATTTATTTTTGTTACATTTGAGTTAGGTTTTAACCAATACATTATTATGGTGGTTCCATGCAAATTATGGTGGTAACCGGCCAGCTTGTTGTAGGTCTGCGGAATTAGATTAACCACGTGGAAGAAGAGGGTCGTTGGGGAAAATGTGGTGTTGAAGCATGCACATAGGCGGTAGTACATTATGGTACGATTGTTTAAAGCTCATCTTTTACATTATTTGTAAGTTATAACTAATAATAATAAATGTATGTATGGCCTACAGTCAAGATCCAAGGGCTATACCCTTTAGGGTGGTTTAAATACAATGTTGTTAGCAACGTGCAACTAATGTCTTTTAGAGTCGAATTATTTGTTCATTAACAATCATTATTAGATGTTGGTGTTGTAGATATAAGATCTTGCAACTTTATATATTTTTTTTTGAAAAGAAAACTTCATTACCAACTCAACTCAACTGGTCCTCAAAGCAAGGGCCAAAGAGCGAGAAAAACCAAAAACAAACGTCAATCCAAAGGACAAATACACCAAGTTTTCCAATCGACATCGTTATATCTAGACCTAAGACGAAACCAGAAAAACGAAGTAGATTTAACAAGCTCTACTATTTCCGAAGGTCTTCGACTTTTGTTATTGAACACCCGATTGTTTCGCTCATTCCAGATGACCCACATGGTTGCGTAAACTATACCTCTCAAGATGTACTTCTTGCTTCTAGAATACGAACTAATATCCGGCACCTGCAACAGATCCGCAATATCAAAAGCAAAAGTGTGAGGCAAACGGCACCAGGACTCGATGCGAAACCATACTTCCTGCACAAACAAACAGCCCGTATACAAATGCAGCGATGATTCCAACTCCGACTGACAGAATTTGCAGGTCTGGTCCATGATTATCACTCCCCGTTTGATAAGCTCGGAAATTGTTGGCAACCTGTTTAAAGCGAGTCTCCAAACCAAAATTTTACACTTCAGCGGCACCCAAGTCTTCCAGTAAATCGGAGAACTGGAGTTGGAAGGACCATTTTGAGCGAGAAGAACCTTAGCCGAAGCAACTGAGAAGATGCCATCCTTTTTAAAATTCCATTTCCATAAGTCGGCTCCATCCCTCCATGATAAATCATAGATATCGCATAAGAGTTGAAACAGTTCAGAAACTTCCTCAGGAGTCGATGGTTGTAATCTCCAATCCCAGTTCAAGACATTAGAATTGTTGACCCGTAATACTCTCTGCGAAACCAGAACCCATTTATTTTTTTCGAGCCTAAAAAGATGAGGATATAGAACCCGAAGCGGAGTATCTCTCAGCCAAACGTCTCCCCAAAAACATATCGAGTTGCCGTCCCCTAAGATACCAGAAAAGTATGAATTTAGAGAAGACCCGTTTGGCAATTTTTTCTCCCCGACTTTAACTATAGCTTTCCAACACCCATTCAATGCCGTATTGCAAGGGAGCGAAGCCCAAGGCCTACTAGAACCGTGGCAAGCCAAGATAATTTTCTTCCATAAACTATTGCCACCGTTTTTAAATCTCCATGACCACTTTAATAACAACGCGTCATTCACCTCTTGAAGCTTAACAATACCCAAACCCCCTTTTTGTTTTGGAGAAGTGACGACTTCCCACGCCACCCATGAGATCTTTTTCTCATCACCATTCCCCGCCCATAAAAACCTTCGCATAATCGATTCAATAGCATCTATGACCGCCTTGGGGGCTTTATAGAGAGAAAAATAATAAATAGGCAAGTTTTCCAATACCGATTTAATTAAAACCAATCGACCTCCAATGGATAGAGTTCTAGCTTTCCAAGAGGCAAGCCGATTTCTCACCACCTCGATAACCGGGTTCCAATTGCTAACCCGAGACATTTTAGCGCCGACTTTAATACCAAGATAGTTGAAAGGAAAATCGCCTTTTTTTGCATCCCAAGAGGTTCATCACATTATCCACCTCGCTATCTTCCACACCAACCCCAAAGATGTTCGACTTATGTAAGTTTATCCGGAGGCCCGAACAAAGATAGAAAATGCGGAGAACTCTAGCAATGCTCTGGATGTTGTCGCGGGACCACTCTCCCATAATAAGAGCATCGTCAGCAAAAAATAAATGGGACAACTCGACTTCATTGTTTGCGAAACTTACCCCTTTGAAAATACCAATCTGTTGAGCTTTCTTCAACAACCACGACAAGGCTTCCATCACTATAAGGAACAAAAACGGAGATAAGGGATCACCTTGACGAAGCCCTTTTTCACACCTAAAGTCGAACGTTGGGGACCCATTAACTAACACAGCGGCTCTAGCAGAAACACAAACGCCTTTGACCCATTTACACCAAGTCGGATGAAAACCCATCTGAGCCATAATAGATAACAAAAAATTCCAATTAACGTTGTCGTAAGCTTTTTCAAAATCGATTTTCAACAAGAAAGCCTTTTTATTTCTTTTTTTAAACCATCCCATAACTTCATTGAGCATAAGTGGTCCATCAAGAATGAAACGATCGGCTAAAAAAGCCGATTGGGTCTCCGAGATAACCTGACCCATCACTTTCTTGAGGCGATTAGCAAGGATTTTGAAAATAACCTTACTAACCAACCCAATAAGAGTGATTGGTCTATAGTCTTTTAAGCCCATAGGAGTTTTCACCTTCGGAATTAAAGTAATGAACGCTGACCCGCACCCCGAATTTATGTTACCCGAAGCATGAAACTCCATAAGAATATTATAGAAATCCTCCTCGAACAAGTTCCAAAAGCGCTTAACAAAACGAAAATTAAAACCACCCGGGCCTGGCGCCTTGTTAGAGCCGCAATCGAACACGGCATCTTTTATCTCTTGTCTCGTGAACATGGAAATCAAGTTGAGACTATCGCTGCCACTAATCTGTTTCATACCAACACAATCAAGAGTGGGCCGAAAAGGGTGTTTCTCCTTGAAATGGTTTCTAAAAAATTTTAACACCTCTCTTTTGACAAGTGTTGGTTTAGTGACCCAAACCCCGTCAATCATAATCCCCGGGATAGAGTTTCTAGCCTTTCTACCATTAACGACCGAGTGGAAAAAACAATAAAAATATGATTACCGTTCAAAACAAATGATAAAAATAAACCTAAAACTAATAGTTTATTTTTACCATAATTTTTTTACTTTTATTATTGTTAGTTTATTTCATTTGATTTTAAAAATATCTAGTTTATTTCATTTGATAATAAATAAAACCATAAAACTAATTGTTTATTGTTAGTCGATCCGTATTGTGCCCAGTCAAAGGAAATTCTATATTCGCCACTACACCAAAGTAATTTAATCATTAGTTCATTAGTCAATAACCATGAAGCGTTATCCCACTTAAGTAAAAAAAAACTTTGCGGATTGGCAATGATAATTATCGAGAACGAAACGCTGGATAATATAAACTGTATCTATCGATTTGATATTACTTTACCCGTTGTTTAAAAATGGTTTATGTTTATTTATTTCGTTACCGCCTAAGGCTAAGGGGCACTTTGTTTCGTGACTCGGTCCGAGCACCTGAATGCTCAGAGACGACCCTAGTGGAGAGGGTGCGATTTAAAAAAAAAAAAATCTTACCTCTATTCCAAAGGATAAAGAAGTTGCTTCTAATTAGAAAGCCCCAACTCAAAAGTCATAGTAAGACATAAAAGGTCAAATAAAAACATACATATGCAAATAACTTAAAAAAAGAATAGAATAAAATAAAAAACAAAGGTATGCTATATATATATATATATATGTATCTATAATACATTATAAAGGAAGAGTGATGTACAACAAGGTAATTTGTATTTCCGTACAACTTAACAAGCAACATGTACAACATATTTAAGCAAGAAATTTAAGGGTATTATGGGCATAATTGAGACAATTAAGACACTTAAGAAGGTACTATAGGCATTTCATCCACCTCCTCCTTTACAATATCAAAAGACTTTTACAATACTACCCTCCTTCTTCCATCCATACCCTTCAATTGTTTGCCTTCTTCCTTCATCAATATAGATCATTAATCTCTTGTCCCTTCAAGTTCTGTAACCCTAAGGATCAAATTGAATGAGATTGATTGTGAAATTCAAGTCCTCTTCTTATAACATTCAATTGAAGGCCTACATGAACTATCTTGCCTTCAAAAAAATGCTTCTGTAAGAAATATTACTTATTTTACTATTTGCATTTTCTTTGTTTGTTGCACAAAGTTTGCAATGTTTTATATTGTTTTTTTATTTATGTACCTAAATTTGGACAAGCACATTGCAACGAACAATTTTGACTGCAAATCAAATTGCTGGATTCCCCAAGGTTAGTTTTACATATCACATAAATTGCTTCTTTGATCACTTATCATTTGTAAAATTTGTGTACTTTCTTTACGTTATAGATACAATGGCGAGCACTTGATGAGATAAATGCTGGTGTATGTGACGGTATGACGTATGAAAAAATAAAGAAGAACATGCCTGAAGAATACGAGTATGTTAAATATGAATTATTCGATACGTGAGGAAAATATAGTCAGTATCAAGTCCTCCTCTTATAACATTCAATTGAAGGCCTACATGAACTATCTTACCTTCAAAAAAATGCTTCTGTAAGAACTATTACTTATTTTACTATTTGCATTTTCTTTGTTTGTTGCACAAAGTTTGCAATGTTTTATATTGCCTTTTTATTTATGCACCTAGATTTGGACAAGCACATTGCAATGAACAATTTTGACTGCAAATCAAATTACTGGATTCCCCAATGTTAGTTTTACATGTCACATAAATTGCTTCTTTGATCACTTATCATTTGTAAAATTTGGGTACTTTCATTACGTTATAGATACAATGGCGTGCACTTGATGAGATAAATGCTGGTGTATGTGACGGTATGACGTATGAAAAAATAAAGAAGAACGTGCCTGAAGAATACGAGTATGTTAAATATGAAACATTCTATTTTTTTTTATTTTTGTAATTTTATACATTTCCATTCAATGGTCTTTTTTAAAGGTCAAGGAAGAAAGACAAACTCAGGTATCGATATCCTCGTGGAGAGTCGTATCTCGATGTGATACAAAGGTACTGAATTCAAATACAAGGAAAAAACTCTGTTGAAAATATAGAAAGTAAAAAATTAAAGTTTTGGTATTTTAAGCAACGTCAAAAGTTTGCAGTTGTGTATATAACAGGTTGGAGCCGGTTATTATTGAGTTAGAACGACAACACGCGCCTGTTGTAGTCGTATCTCACCAGGTAAGACAAGGCAACCACAAAATTTTACCTCCACAAATGGGTAAAAAAACTAAAAATAAAACGGGTTAAACGTGTTTGTAAAGTGCATTTTAATACATGTTTATGTATCAATATAGCTTTTGAATAATATTTAGGGCATTAGTTTTTTATTAACATTTTTAAAACAAATGAACATTATTTTTTATGGGCGTGGCCCAAACCGTATGTAAATTACCTGTTACCTAACTCATCCATTGAAAGATGTGTGCAATGCAAACATAGGTTTAATGGATTTGTGCATTCCAGGCTGTTCTTAGGGCTTTATATGCCTATTTTGCTGATAGGCCATTGAAAGAAATTTTACATATAGAGGTAAACAACAAAACATTAGATCAATCTTTTCGGTCTTTTAATCTTTGAAAACACGTTAACACGTTTGAATATCGGGAATTTCAGATGCCACTTCATAGGAAGTTCTGGTACCGAAAAAAGATACTGGCTATATTTTCTTCGTGTAACGAACCCGCTGCAACGCGCGGGCATTACCACTAGTAAGGATAAATGGAAAACCCTCCTAAACTGGAAAACTTTGGAAACTCTAACTTCCCGAGCTTTTTTTTATATGAAAATTTTAGGGTACATGATTTTAAGCATTTTGAGCCAAAAAAACCAAAAAAGCGTCGAGTACTTTTTTTTAAAAAAAATAAATAAGTATTTGGGTAACACATTGTTAACACATGTTAATTTCTCTTAACATGTGTTACCCGAAAACTTATTTTTTTATTTAAAAAAAAAGTGTTCGGCGCTTTTTTGATTTTTTTTTTTTTTGCTCAAAATGCTTAAAATCATGTATATTCCATGCCCTAAAATTTTCAGGCCCTAAAAAGCTTGGGAAGTCAGAGTTTCCAGAGTTTTCCAGTTTAGGAGGGTTTTCCATGGATCCTTACCTCTATATATATATATATATATATATATATATATATATATATATATATATTCCTCGTAAGCTACCAAACAACTAAAAACATATAATGGTGATAGATAACAAGTCATATAGACACACATACAAATGATAACACACATATACCACCAACATATACTGAAATGCCAAGCTCCTAACAAAGGAATCTAATATAAAACTTGTCCGTAATAAGTCCAGAGTCGTCTCAAGTTTATTGGCGGCCCAAAACGCAAAAAAAAATTGGGCTCTTTTCGTTTAAAAAATTGATTTTAATACCTTGGTTTCTATATGATATTTGTGTGTATACATACTTATATACCACAAACCTTTGTGCGAATAATCTGAAAGCCCAAAATTATTTATCTATACTTTATTATTTTAGAAAATGAGGGCCTAAAGCCCTAGTTTTATTGCACTCCCTCTTAAGCTAACCCTGTTGAAGTCCATAACCATAATCTTACGTCTCCACAAACTACTATCCGCAACCATGTCTTTAGAGTGGTGCAAGTTCAGTAAACTGCCTAATCTGCTTCTTCCAAGTCATTTTCATCCTGCCTCTACCCCTAGGGGTGTGCAACGGTTCAGAACCGCTCTGAACCGGAACCAAATCGAAACCGTTAACTGATAAATATAAGAACCGAAATTGAACCGTATAAAATCCTACCAGTTCGATTCGGAACCGGGTTAAACGATTATCATATATACGGTTCTTGCCATAACTGGTTGTCAATTAAATCTTAAAATTAACAATTAAATAAAAGACAATTTTAGTAAACTTAAGTTGTGGTTTCGTAGTTATATGAAGGACTTATCATTGTTTAGAAGTGCACGGTACCAACATATATACAATGATTAATAATTTTGGCACTACGAATAATATGTAACACTCACTACTAATGTCACATGCCACAACATTCCCCTTACCAGGATGGTATTTGATAGCGCAATCATAATCCTTCAGAAGTTCGACCCATCGACGCTGCCGCATGTTCAAGTCATTTTGGTCAAATATATGCCGAAGACTCTTGTGATCGGTGTAAATGGTGCACTTGGTACCGTACAAGTAGTGTCTCCAGATCTTCAAAGAAAAAACAACTGCACCCAGTTCCAGATCATGGGTGATGTAGTTCTTCTTGTGAACCTTAAGCTGACGAGAAGCATAAACGATAACCTTCTCGCGTTGCATCAACACACAATCGAGGCCCCGGATAGAAGCATCACAGTAAACAACAAAATCATCTGTACCCTTAGGCAAGGATAATATGGGCGCAGGACAGAGTTCAAGCTTCAGTATCTGAAACGCCGACTCTTGAGAATCACCCCAGTCGAACTTTCGGTCCTTCTGGGTAAGAGATATGAGGGGTTAAGCAATCTTTGAAAATCCCTTAATAAAAAGGCGATAGTAACCCGCGAGACCTAGGAATTGCCGCACCTCAGATGGCGTTTTTGGTGCTTCCTAGTCTTTGATGGCTTCTTTCTTAGCTGGATCGACATGTATCCCTTACACATTAACCACATGACCAAGGAATTGGACTTCACGCAACCAGAAGTCAAACTTTGAGAACTTAGCGTAAAGCCGTTCTTTTCGCAAGAGTTCCAAGACGAGTCGCATGTGTTCCTCATGGTCCACCCTGCTCTTGGAATAGATCAGAATGTCGTCAATGAAGACGATGATGAACTTATCAAGATAAGGTTTGCAAACATGGTTCATCAAGTCCATAAATACTATCGGGGCATTGGTGAGACCGAAAGGCATGACCAAGAACTCAAAATGGACATAACGGGTACGAAAGGCAGTCTTCAGAATATCGGCTTCATGCACTTTAAGCTGATGGTATCTGAATCTCATATCAATCTTCGAATAGTAACCGGAACCATGAAGCTGGTCAAACAAATCATCAATAGGGGGAAGAGGATAGCGATTCTTGATCATCACCTTGTTTAGCTCACGGTAATCAATGCACATACGGAGACTTCCATCTTTCTTCTTGACAAAAAGGATAGGGACTCCCCACGGAGACAAACTAGGCCGAATAAAATCCTTCTCTAATCAATGCACATACAAAGAATTCCATCTTTCTTCTAGTCTAAAAGTTCGTACCTCATATTTCTCCCCCCAAATAATGAAAACAGTAAAATGTGGGGCTGTGACACTCACCTTAGGTTGCGTTCTTCTTAAACAGACACACCGACAAAGAAATGATAGTCCCTAATACCGGCGACTGATGTCGGGTGGATTAGGTCTTTTTTAAACGTCTTTTTTATAACCAACACTTTCTTGGAAGAAGTGTCAAGACTCGGTAAAAAGGGTAATTAAGCAAAACCTTTTTATTAAAACACTTATCTAAGTTTTAAATTTATAAAAATAAAACGATGGCTGCTGACTACTTTAAACCCACACGATAGGCAAGTGGACCTATCGAGTGTAGTATAGTCTATAGCAAGTACCGAGTATCGAACCCTAAGATACGACTTCCCGTACTCAACCCTAAGTTGCTGCGAAAGAAAAGATAATAAAATAAAGAAAGAAAACAAAAGTGATCAGAATAAAAACCAATACCAAACGAAGTGCTGCTTTGGGATCCGACTTATTTTTGGAATGGACTAATAGTAACTACCTAATTAAGTGGTGTAAACAAGTGCGCACTTTTACTGAACTTGGAGTTGCTACAACATTCTCCAGTGGTGTTTGTTATCGCAATACGAGTTGTGTTCTTGTTTGGAAAATGAGGGTCTCTCGACCTGGTAAGCTTACCTCTCGACTATGACAACTGGATGACTCAAGACTGTGTATACCCAACCCCGAATAATCCAACTCCCAAAGCCGCAATAATGACATCTAATACTCAAAGCCTCTATGGACAACTTGCCGGTGGCCGGAGCATGACCGAACAAGAAGCCACTTGATATCATAAAGAAGTCGTGACCTACCGGCACACGTGCATCCTTTACTTGACCCAATTAACTATTTTAATAAGTGAGTGGTCTATCAGTAACTGTGCGACAGCATAAAGATGAGAGAAAGTAAAGACCGTTTTCTCTCAACGTGGGTTCATCAAACCTTAGTTTGCACCAAAGCTTTCACGTAGACAATGAAGCTAAGTCGCACAACTAAGACCCGACTTATCGCTTGTGTAACCCCCCGAAATCTTGTTTCGCCTAAATACGCAATTAGGCGTAATTGATAAAGTATCGAAAGCGAATTTAGCGGTGGATGTTTTAGTCAACGGATAAAAACGAGGCTAAAACTCAATACATGAGACCAACCTAGATCGTGATGTTATCTAATAATCATGGAAATTGGAACTTGAGGGACCATAGTGGCCAAAATGATAAAGTTGGTTTTATTAATAAAAATAAAACACACACAATGTGTGTGTTCGTATGATCTTCAAGAGACCCCAAGAAGGGCTCCAACCCTAACTCATCTACCAAGCACAAATCTGCTCAAATCAAGGGGGGTTTCTTGATGCATGATGAAATTATTGTTTATCTAGTGTTCTACACATAAGGTATCTTTAGACCCATTTGATTTCACCTAAAACACTTGTATGTGGAAGATGGTAAATTAGGGTTCACATTAAAAACGTGAATTCTTAGCTTCTATGGATTTCTATGTGTTAGTAGACATCAAGGAAGCTATAAAAAATGATGAATTGTTATATGATGTTGATTCATATGAATTTGTGAATTCTCATTATGTATAAGTAGTGAGTTTTTACCCTAAACATGAATTACCCTACTATGTGGTAAATCTTTCAACGATATGTGATTTGTATCATGTATGTATGTTTATTGGTGAATTGATCATGTGCAAAGGGTTAGCTAAGCCATGGTGGAATCTAGAAAGTCTTGAACACCTAGAATTAACATAATGAAATTAGTGCATATAAGGTGTTTGATGAAATGCTTGAATGAGAAAATAAATGTGTAGAACATGTATGAACATGAAAACTAGAAATGTAAATGTTGAGCTTGAGGAAAAATGAATACATGATGCCATGGATTAAGAAAGAAATCCATATTATGTGTTCTAACAAAAAAGGGTTTGACATGTCCCTAAGTTAGGTACAAGGACTAGGGAGCAAACGGGTCAAACGGATACAAGCTCAATGCGTACAGAAGCGAAACGGATATGAGGTAAGTAATGCTTATACTACTAGTCTACAAATACAACTCTTGTATTGATATAAGTGTGTAAACTTTGAAGTGGGAAAAAAAGGTATAACCTCAAGGGGTGAAACCTACTAATCGAGTGATTGATGCGATTTCATGTCAAAACAAAATTCATAGTCATAAATGAGTCATATAGTGTTGATCAAATGATGGAAATCATCAATTAGGTCAACCAATAAAGCCATCTGGTAAACAAGAGTCTAAACTCAGATTTTGGATGAAAATCACATGAATAAGGAAGCTAAGTAATCATGAGTCTTAACGGGTCGAAGGGGTGATTCCCTCACCATTCGAACCTGATATTAAAAGCCAGTTATCTAAGCTTTAAGAAACTTGTGGATAATGGGTCAAATGGTAAATTCAATACCATTGAGTCCCAAGAGACTAATGTGGTCAATCTAGAGTGTATGCAGGAGAACACTTGGAAAATTGGGCACTCGTTGACTAAGTAATCCATATGGGTGCAAGGTGTGGGTCAAAGCCACCCGGTAAGTCCGTAGCTAAATAAACGCCTTCGGGCGAAGCAATGTGGGTACTAAAGCTACTCACATAAAGTGTGGGCGTCAACCAAGTAGATTATTTCCATCACCATGTCTAATGCACGCTAATGCGCTTAGAATTTACTAAATAAGAGAAAACTTGAGAAAAGGTGAAAATCTAAGTCCGGAAGGACTTGGAGGTTTTTAAACAAGTCAATGAGTCAAAAGCAATGGGTTGAATCAAAAGTGTCACCATGGATAGCTAAACTTATGGATTTGGCTATAAAGGTGCATTTTGGGAATTTAAAGATTTACTGAATGTTAAATCTAATAACCAAGTCATAATGACACAAAAGGGACAATGCTTTTAGTTGAACATGTGTCCAATGAGTTGACAATATGATTTCAATGACTTTGGTGTGATTAAAAAGTGTCTTGTAGAGTCCAAGGCCTTAACGGGTCGATTTAGGTCAAAATCGACATAAACATTTAAAACTGGGAACCAGATCTTAATGACATAAACCGGATGATGTTTTTAGTTAAACAAGAGTCCAATAAGTTCACAAAATGATTATTATGCTTTTTGAATGGTCTAATGAGGTTTTGTAAAACCTATGGCCTTAATGAGTCGTGGTTCCCCTTTTTGGATATAATCCAGAACCTAAAGTGGGATCCAGAACCTAAAGTGGGATCCAGATTCTCAAGTGGGATCCAGAACCTCAAGTGGGATCCAGAACCTTTAAGTGGGATCCAAAACCTCAAGTGGTATCCAGAACCTCAAGTGGGATCCAAGACCTCAAGTAGGATTAAAGCTGGAAATTTTAGAAACAAAAATCACTTTGTTTAGACTTTCTATCCTATTCGATTCTATAACGTTTAATGGGTTAATTAATTGTGTTTAACCCTCAAGTACTCGGTTGCACTGAATGGATGATGATCAAGACTTGTTAGAAGAACCGAACCGAACGCAGGCTTAGTACATGTTTTTTTTTTTGTAAACCTAATTACAAAAAATTTGTTGGGACCTATAATGTAGAAATCATAATGGGTTGGATTTCACAGATATCAAAGTTTTAAATCGGGAGTGTTATTCATTAAGACCGAAGCCCGTAAGTTTTAAAGTTAATCGCGCGTTTACGGGTTAGGGTCTTACAGCTAGGACGGAATATAAAGACCGTACCGACCCTAAGCGAAATCTTGATAAGAGAGGATTAAGTCTCAAAGTGTGTGTATTTCTACCTACAAATGGACTAATCACCACTTGTGGGTTTTAAGTTCACAAGTGCATGCGTTTATACACACCATGGGTACACTCATGAATCCTTCCCACTTATGGGTTTTAAGTTCACAAGTGTATGGGTTTTTACACACCATGGGTACACTCATGAATCCTTCCCATTTCCTATCAAGACACCCACATGACCAAAAACTAGTTAATTAGTTATTTAGTTAACCAAACAAGACTCTAAGTAAAAGAATTTAACAATAACACAATACCACTTAACTAATAAAAACTATATAAATCCATGCCAAAATAAGTCTTCACCCTAGCAACACTGAAGTAATCTAGCCCAACATCGGCTCTACAACTATCACACTAGCAATAGACAATCATGAATACATGGTGGTGAGTGTGAAGTGGATTAAAGAGGGTGGTTTGGATGATTTTTAGTGAACTCTCTCAATACTCTCAATCTTCAAGCCTTTATCCCAAGCTCCAAAGGTGACTTGCAAGACCTCTGAGGTGGCTGAAGTGTGAGTAAAACTCAAGTGAAATGGGATGCCCAAAATGTGGAGTGGAGGTCTCTATTTATAGGCAAAACAACCCTTGCACGCCCTTGACAACTTCTGGCACGCCCATGCTCGACAACGCGTACTGTTGTAGAGTCCTTTCACGCAGTATTGTCTGTACTAGGTGCTACATGCCCGTGCCATATTAGTGGGCACCCCCGTGCTTGCTGTTGCGAGTAACCGTCTTGTCAGTCTTTGTCGGTTTGAGCCTTGGAGAACACGCTGAAGGTGAGCACGCCCGTGCATGTCTAGAAATCTCAGTTTTGCCTTTTGTTGACTGGAAAATGTTGACTGGTAGACCTGGGATAAGTGCACGGTCGTGCTTCATCTGGATCTTCTCCGAAAGTCTTCAAATCCTTGTCTTTTTCGCATGTTTTCGCTTCTTTTCACTTTTCACCTTCAATTCCTGCAATTATCAACGGAGGAGAACAAAACGCGACAATGCATGCATAAAATAAAGTGATAAAAAGGTGAAAATTGTAACACCCCAACCGATGGCGGAAACATCGGGGTGCCACGTATTGATGATTGTTCAGTAGCTCATGGTAAATAATAAATTCCATTAGATGATTTAATTGAATTACATACAATTGTTCTAGAATTTGTACATCAATTTGAATGAAACTATACACATATCTTCAAGCATCAAATCAAATCTTCAAGCAAATAGAACCTGAAACATGTTAAGTTGAAAATGTTTTTGGGTCAACAAAAGTTGGTGAGAATTACATAGGTTTTTGATAGTTGAATAAAATGTTGTGCAATTCATGTGTCATGTCAATCTAGTCCATATGTGAGAACATACTAGAAATAAATCGAGTGCATAATCAACCCTGATGACTGTTATAAAATGATACATACCATACGCTCATGGTCCAATAATGTTATACGATAACAAACACCCACGTAACCTTTGTAGGAGGCACGTATCCGGGTGGGATTGTCAGTCCAATAGATCTATCAATGTATACCGCCGGCTGGATCAATGTTAATGATTATGCTAGAATGGTGCTTACTCTAATCATGCTCAAGACATAATGCAACATAGAAAACACATAGACACATTGATGATTGAATTGCAATGATGATGTTATAAACATGTTTCACCCCAAAAATGGTGATAAATAGAAAAGGGGCTATGTAAAACTCACCTTGGTAAAATGTTATATCTGTTGAGAAATTTGGATAATTGTGTTGACCAAATGTATCAAGTATCACCCTATAATAAAGTAATAAATATGTCTAAGTCTATCAATCCTAAAAATGTATAAGTTTCTAGGGCTTCGAATTGGGGATAATTGCTCGATTGATTAATATTAAAAATATTCGCCAATTGAGAGAAATTTAGTAAATAGGTAACCAAAAGTCTTTTTATGAAATTTAAATTTAGAATGCTCACAATAATGTGTCTAAAGTATGAAAATAATTTTTATAAAATTATTTCCTTTAAAATAGATTATTAAATCTATTTATTACAAATTGTCAAAATCTAACTTTAATATTCAAAAATACTAAAATTAAAGAATTTCTATTCTAAAAATCATATTTCTGTTCTAAATGATTAAAAATAATTTGTATAAAATTTTGGTGCAAAAATGATGAAAATTGAATTTATTATGATTTAATTATGATTAAATCTAACAAAAATTGATTAAAAATATTAAATAAATGATTTTTCAGAAATAAAAATCATTTCTGAAAAGTTTAATGTTATAAAAACTTAAAATGATTTTTGTGGAAATTAATAAGATCGTTTAGATATTTTAATGGAATTTTATAAATATAATAGAATAAAACTGATTTATTTATTAAATATATTAAATAAATAAATTTTTGAAAACTAAAAATTGTAAGTTTAACTTTTTAATCAGATTAGCTTAAAATAAAATTTTTGGAATTTTTAAAGCAGTTTTAATAATTAAAAACGAATTTATATAATTTGCGTGCTTTATATATAAAAACCGGAAAAAGGAAAATATACACGCCACAGCCGGGACTCGAACCCGGGTGGCTCGGGATAGAAGAACCAGTCACAACCACTTGGTCTAGACCAGTGGTTGTGATTTGTTCTGTTTGTTTTTAAATAAATACATTGTGCAAAATCCGGTTTATCCCCAAAATAACATCACGAGCCCTAGAATTTGTAATAGTTTGATTCACACATCAATAGCCCAATTAATCATGGGGCTATTGATGTGTGAATGCCGAAGAACATAACCCACTGGAATAATTGAACTTACAATGTTGATTCGAACACGATTGAACGGTCAATCAAAAAGTCAAAGAAACTATCATGGATCAAGAACAGGATATAATTAAGAAGATTGGAGGTTAAGAGAGGAGTATTGGCGAGTTGTGAAGGCTCGCAAACGATCAATTTATAGTGAGGATCAGTGGGTTGGTTAATTGGAAAGTTTGACAATGTAATAAAGTCAAAACGCGTAATAATCAATCAATTCAGTCAATTTGATTGCAATTGTTCGTGTAAGTGATGGTCATTAGGCCGGCAATCATGGTCCATTCCATCTTAAAAGAAATCACGAGTTAATGTGGGGATTTAGTTGGTCAAAATATAAATTTGTATCCATGTCTGCTGTCACGTTCGAACAGAGAGGTACAAGGAGAAATAAGCTGCGTATATATATAATTAATAGCGGGTTTAAACCAAATGAAGGTTGTGGTCCAGTGGTTCAGACGCGTGCTTGGTGTGGAGTTTGTCGGGTTCGATTCCTGCTGAGGGCACATATTATTTTTTTGTAAGGGAAAGGGAGAGGGGATTGGGCTTGGTTGTGTGGGCTGGGTAATGGGCTTCAGTTAAGGGTAAGGAAAACAAGGGGGGGGGGGGTTTGGGCTGAGTTGATAGTTGGGTTAATGTAAAACCAACTAGTTTTTATTATTTGTTAATATTATTATTATTATTATTATTATATATATATGTATATGTATATATAAGTTGTGTGGTCGGGAATAAAAACTTAGGCACATTATGAATGATAGAAATAATATACGTATTAAACTTTGAAAATTTTTGCGATGTTACAGTCTCCCCTACTTTTAGGAACTTCGTCCCGAAGTTAAGAGAAACACTAGGCCTACAATTGGTCAACCACTGAGAACCTTGATAAAATTTCACACTACCTTAATGTACCTGTAAACTCATGATTACGTTCCGGACCGTAATTACCAATTTACCTTACATTAGGGTTTTGCGCCCTTTTATGACTCTATCGATTGTTGAGCAGGTCTGATAGTCTCCACCAGTCGTTGAGCAGGTGGTAGGGCCTCTCCCGACTGTTGGAAAGACATGATGACCTCTATCAATCGTTAAGTAGGTTGTTTGGTAGTCAACTAACTGTTGTACAAGTAAGCAAGTATAATTATAAATATAGCAATTAGTTCACATTCAAACAAGCATGCACACAGATGTTATGGTAATATTTGAATTTATTATCTGATTCAAAAGTGACAATACATGAAATTAAAGAGAAAGTAAATATTATTCAAATGGTAGGGTTTGATGTTGAGTAGTTGGAGGGTCTCAAGCGGGATTATTTGGAGCATCAAGAGCGTTTGTAGCAGGGATTCGACAAGCTTCTGCAAGATGCCCATACCTCTGACAATTGGTGCACTGTCGACAGGGTACTTGAGTTGGATGGTGATACTGGCAGGTGTCACACTTAGGTAGGTTCCCATTGTATTGTTTCTTGGTGGGTGGGGCAGTGGTGTCTATTGCAAAATTCCTGACCTTGTTCTTCCCGTTGGTTGAGGCCTCAGTTTTGATGTCAATGGCAGGCTGGGAAGTATCCTTTTTCTTTTCCCCTTTACGAGTCAGGGTTCCTGCCTTCACATGGTTATCTGTTAGGGTGGCAGCCAAACGCTTTGCTTCCTCCAAAGTAGCAGGGTTCCTTCCCCACACCGTGTCTTGAATCTGCATCGGTAAGCCACCAATGTATTTTTCGATCGCAATGGTCAAAGGGGTGACTTTGTGGGGTAGCAGTAAGCTAAGTTCGTGAAAACGAGTGTTGTAAGCGAGGTTTTCCCCACTGTCTTGAGCAAGATCATGAAATTCGTCTTCCAGTTTCTTGATTTCATTACGAGGACAGAACTCTGCCTTCATGATGTCTTTAGCTTGATCCCAAGTTAAGGCTAGTGCAGCTTCAGCTCCGCGAGTGCGTTTTTCTTCATTCCACCAGGTGAGTGCTCGTTTGTGAAGAACACTCATGGCATAACGGACTTTAAAGTTGTCGGGGCATTCACTGTTTATGAAGGTATTCTCAATACCCTCAAACCATTGTAGGAGCCCTGTAGCTCCTTCTTCACCAGTAAACTTTGGAGGGTTACAAGAATTGAAATGCTTAAGAGTGCAGGCTTGGGGTCCATTGCCATTGCCGTTCCCGTTCCCGTTGTTGTGACCATTCCCGTTGCCGTTCAATTGGATGACCTGAGCGAGTAAATTGGGAACCAGAGTTGCGATTTGCTGCGCCATTTGTTGAGAAATGATTGCAGCCAGTTGAGCATCAACCCCATTGTTGTTGTTGTTGTTGTTGTGGTTAGTATCGTGGTTGTGGTTGTGATTGCTACTTCCTTCATCATGATTTTCACCACTGTTAAGGCGAGCACTGCGACGTGGAGGCATGATCTGTAAGAGACACAGTGAAATGAATGAGATTATATAAGGAATGTAATCATTTATTCATTAATTAAAACGAATAAACGAAAACGTTGACTTATCAAAGATTCTCAATTTTAATAACATATGAAGACATGCTTTAGCCTATAAGTGAACACTCATCCCGAGAATTCCCAGGTAGGCATCCGGGTCCCTCGTCTGATTGGGATATATGCGCAATGCCAGCCTAGACAGAAGACTCAGAATACAGGCGTTCACCCTTCCAGATTGCACGTGTTCGTTATTAAAATCTAGAACTTCGACGAGATCTCAATGGGGTTCAGGTTAAACCTGAGGATTTTGCCTTATTAGTCTAAGAGTGGATCCAGTGATGGAGAGCAACCTTCTTGTAGAGATGAAAGTAGGGATATGAAGTAGGAGGGAGATAGAGAATAGCAAGTAAAAGAAGCAAGTACTGGTTAAATCCTATGGTTATAGACTAGATTATTTTTCTAATAACCTAATTCCCTATAACCATGGCTCTGATACCAATCTGTAACACCCCAACCGATGGCGGAAACATCGGGGTGCCACGTATTGATGATTGTTCAGTAGCTCATGGTAAATAATAAATTCCATTAGATGATTTAATTGAATTACATACAATTGTTCTAGAATTTGTACATCAATTTGAATGAAACTATACACATATCTTCAAGCATCAAATCAAATCTTCAAGCAAATAGAACCTGAAACATGTTAAGTTGAAAATGTTTTTGGGTCAACAAAAGTTGGTGAGAATTACATAGGTTTTTGATAGTTGAATAAAATGTTGTGCAATTCATGTGTCATGTCAATCTAGTCCATATGTGAGAACATACTAGAAATAAATCGAGTGCATAATCAACCCTGATGACTGTTATAAAATGATACATACCATACGCTCATGGTCCAATAATGTTATACGATAACAAACACCCACGTAACCTTTGTAGGAGGCACGTATCCGGGTGGGATTGTCAGTCCAATAGATCTATCAATGTATACCGCCGGCTGGATCAATGTTAATGATTATGCTAGAATGGTGCTTACTCTAATCATGCTCAAGACATAATGCAACATAGAAAACACATAGACACATTGATGATTGAATTGCAATGATGATGTTATAAACATGTTTCACCCCAAAAATGGTGATAAATAGAAAAGGGGCTATGTAAAACTCACCTTGGTAAAATGTTATATCTGTTGAGAAATTTGGATAATTGTGTTGACCAAATGTATCAAGTATCACCCTATAATAAAGTAATAAATATGTCTAAGTCTATCAATCCTAAAAATGTATAAGTTTCTAGGGCTTCGAATTGGGGATAATTGCTCGATTGATTAATATTAAAAATATTCGCCAATTGAGAGAAATTTAGTAAATAGGTAACCAAAAGTCTTTTTATGAAATTTAAATTTAGAATGCTCACAATAATGTGTCTAAAGTATGAAAATAATTTTTATAAAATTATTTCCTTTAAAATAGATTATTAAATCTATTTATTACAAATTGTCAAAATCTAACTTTAATATTCAAAAATACTAAAATTAAAGAATTTCTATTCTAAAAATCATATTTCTGTTCTAAATGATTAAAAATAATTTGTATAAAATTTTGGTGCAAAAATGATGAAAATTGAATTTATTATGATTTAATTATGATTAAATCTAACAAAAATTGATTAAAAATATTAAATAAATGATTTTTCAGAAATAAAAATCATTTCTGAAAAGTTTAATGTTATAAAAACTTAAAATGATTTTTGTGGAAATTAATAAGATCGTTTAGATATTTTAATGGAATTTTATAAATATAATAGAATAAAACTGATTTATTTATTAAATATATTAAATAAATAAATTTTTGAAAACTAAAAATTGTAAGTTTAACTTTTTAATCAGATTAGCTTAAAATAAAATTTTTGGAATTTTTAAAGCAGTTTTAATAATTAAAAACGAATTTATATAATTTGCGTGCTTTATATATAAAAACCGGAAAAAGGAAAATATACACGCCACAGCCGGGACTCGAACCCGGGTGGCTCGGGATAGAAGAACCAGTCACAACCACTTGGTCTAGACCAGTGGTTGTGATTTGTTCTGTTTGTTTTTAAATAAATACATTGTGCAAAATCCGGTTTATCCCCAAAATAACATCACGAGCCCTAGAATTTGTAATAGTTTGATTCACACATCAATAGCCCAATTAATCATGGGGCTATTGATGTGTGAATGCCGAAGAACATAACCCACTGGAATAATTGAACTTACAATGTTGATTCGAACACGATTGAACGGTCAATCAAAAAGTCAAAGAAACTATCATGGATCAAGAACAGGATATAATTAAGAAGATTGGAGGTTAAGAGAGGAGTATTGGCGAGTTGTGAAGGCTCGCAAACGATCAATTTATAGTGAGGATCAGTGGGTTGGTTAATTGGAAAGTTTGACAATGTAATAAAGTCAAAACGCGTAATAATCAATCAATTCAGTCAATTTGATTGCAATTGTTCGTGTAAGTGATGGTCATTAGGCCGGCAATCATGGTCCATTCCATCTTAAAAGAAATCACGAGTTAATGTGGGGATTTAGTTGGTCAAAATATAAATTTGTATCCATGTCTGCTGTCACGTTCGAACAGAGAGGTACAAGGAGAAATAAGCTGCGTATATATATAATTAATAGCGGGTTTAAACCAAATGAAGGTTGTGGTCCAGTGGTTCAGACGCGTGCTTGGTGTGGAGTTTGTCCGGGTTCGATTCCTGCTGAGGGCACATATTATTTTTTTGTAAGGGAAAGGGAGAGGGGATTGGGCTTGGTTGTGTGGGCTGGGTAATGGGCTTCAGTTAAGGGTAAGGAAAACAAGGGGGGGGGGGGGGTTTGGGCTGAGTTGATAGTTGGGTTAATGTAAAACCAACTAGTTTTTATTATTTGTTAATATTATTATTATTATTATTATTATATATATATGTATATGTATATATAAGTTGTGTGGTCGGGAATAAAAACTTAGGCACATTATGAATGATAGAAATAATATACGTATTAAACTTTGAAAATTTTTGCGATGTTACAGTCTCCCCTACTTTTAGGAACTTCGTCCCGAAGTTAAGAGAAACACTAGGCCTACAATTGGTCAACCACTGAGAACCTTGATAAAATTTCACACTACCTTAATGTACCTGTAAACTCATGATTACGTTCCGGACCGTAATTACCAATTTACCTTACATTAGGGTTTTGCGCCCTTTTATGACTCTATCGATTGTTGAGCAGGTCTGATAGTCTCCACCAGTCGTTGAGCAGGTGGTAGGGCCTCTCCCGACTGTTGGAAAGACATGATGACCTCTATCAATCGTTAAGTAGGTTGTTTGGTAGTCAACTAACTGTTGTACAAGTAAGCAAGTATAATTATAAATATAGCAATTAGTTCACATTCAAACAAGCATGCACACAGATGTTATGGTAATATTTGAATTTATTATCTGATTCAAAAGTGACAATACATGAAATTAAAGAGAAAGTAAATATTATTCAAATGGTAGGGTTTGATGTTGAGTAGTTGGAGGGTCTCAAGCGGGATTATTTGGAGCATCAAGAGCGTTTGTAGCAGGGATTCGACAAGCTTCTGCAAGATGCCCATACCTCTGACAATTGGTGCACTGTCGACAGGGTACTTGAGTTGGATGGTGATACTGGCAGGTGTCACACTTAGGTAGGTTCCCATTGTATTGTTTCTTGGTGGGTGGGGCAGTGGTGTCTATTGCAAAATTCCTGACCTTGTTCTTCCCGTTGGTTGAGGCCTCAGTTTTGATGTCAATGGCAGGCTGGGAAGTATCCTTTTTCTTTTCCCCTTTACGAGTCAGGGTTCCTGCCTTCACATGGTTATCTGTTAGGGTGGCAGCCAAACGCTTTGCTTCCTCCAAAGTAGCAGGGTTCCTTCCCCACACCGTGTCTTGAATCTGCATCGGTAAGCCACCAATGTATTTTTCGATCGCAATGGTCAAAGGGGTGACTTTGTGGGGTAGCAGTAAGCTAAGTTCGTGAAAACGAGTGTTGTAAGCGAGGTTTTCCCCACTGTCTTGAGCAAGATCATGAAATTCGTCTTCCAGTTTCTTGATTTCATTACGAGGACAGAACTCTGCCTTCATGATGTCTTTAGCTTGATCCCAAGTTAAGGCTAGTGCAGCTTCAGCTCCGCGAGTGCGTTTTTCTTCATTCCACCAGGTGAGTGCTCGTTTGTGAAGAACACTCATGGCATAACGGACTTTAAAGTTGTCGGGGCATTCACTGTTTATGAAGGTATTCTCAATACCCTCAAACCATTGTAGGAGCCCTGTAGCTCCTTCTTCACCAGTAAACTTTGGAGGGTTACAAGAATTGAAATGCTTAAGAGTGCAGGCTTGGGGTCCATTGCCATTGCCGTTCCGTTCCCGTTGTTGTGACCATTCCCGTTGCCGTTCAATTGGATGACCTGAGCGAGTAAATTGGGAACCAGAGTTGCGATTTGCTGCGCCATTTGTTGAGAAATGATTGCAGCCAGTTGAGCATCAACCCCATTGTTGTTGTTGTTGTTGTTGTGGTTAGTATCGTGGTTGTGGTTGTGATTGCTACTTCCTTCATCATGATTTTCACCACTGTTAAGGCGAGCACTGCGACGTGGAGGCATGATCTGTAAGAGACACAGTGAAATGAATGAGATTATATAAGGAATGTAATCATTTATTCATTAATTAAAACGAATAAACGAAAACGTTGACTTATCAAAGATTCTCAATTTTAATAACATATGAAGACATGCTTTAGCCTATAAGTGAACACTCATCCCGAGAATTCCCAGGTAGGCATCCGGGTCCCTCGTCTGATTGGGATATATGCGCAATGCCAGCCTAGACAGAAGACTCAGAATACAGGCGTTCACCCTTCCAGATTGCACGTGTTCGTTATTAAAATCTAGAACTTCGACGAGATCTCAATGGGGTTCAGGTTAAACCTGAGGATTTTGCCTTATTAGTCTAAGAGTGGATCCAGTGATGGAGAGCAACCTTCTTGTAGAGATGAAAGTAGGGATATGAAGTAGGAGGGAGATAGAGAATAGCAAGTAAAAGAAGCAAGTACTGGTTAAATCCTATGGTTATAGACTAGATTATTTTTCTAATAACCTAATTCCCTATAACCATGGCTCTGATACCAATCTGTAACACCCCAACCGATGGCGGAAACATCGGGGTGCCACGTATTGATGATTGTTCAGTAGCTCATGGTAAATAATAAATTCCATTAGATGATTTAATTGAATTACATACAATTGTTCTAGAATTTGTACATCAATTTGAATGAAACTATACACATATCTTCAAGCATCAAATCAAATCTTCAAGCAAATAGAACCTGAAACATGTTAAGTTGAAAATGTTTTTGGGTCAACAAAAGTTGGTGAGAATTACATAGGTTTTTGATAGTTGAATAAAATGTTGTGCAATTCATGTGTCATGTCAATCTAGTCCATATGTGAGAACATACTAGAAATAAATCGAGTGCATAATCAACCCTGATGACTGTTATAAAATGATACATACCATACGCTCATGGTCCAATAATGTTATACGATAACAAACACCCACGTAACCTTTGTAGGAGGCACGTATCCGGGTGGGATTGTCAGTCCAATAGATCTATCAATGTATACCGCCGGCTGGATCAATGTTAATGATTATGCTAGAATGGTGCTTACTCTAATCATGCTCAAGACATAATGCAACATAGAAAACACATAGACACATTGATGATTGAATTGCAATGATGATGTTATAAACATGTTTCACCCCAAAAATGGTGATAAATAGAAAAGGGGCTATGTAAAACTCACCTTGGTAAAATGTTATATCTGTTGAGAAATTTGGATAATTGTGTTGACCAAATGTATCAAGTATCACCCTATAATAAAGTAATAAATATGTCTAAGTCTATCAATCCTAAAAATGTATAAGTTTCTAGGGCTTCGAATTGGGGATAATTGCTCGATTGATTAATATTAAAAATATTCGCCAATTGAGAGAAATTTAGTAAATAGGTAACCAAAAGTCTTTTTATGAAATTTAAATTTAGAATGCTCACAATAATGTGTCTAAAGTATGAAAATAATTTTTATAAAATTATTTCCTTTAAAATAGATTATTAAATCTATTTATTACAAATTGTCAAAATCTAACTTTAATATTCAAAAATACTAAAATTAAAGAATTTCTATTCTAAAAATCATATTTCTGTTCTAAATGATTAAAAATAATTTGTATAAAATTTTGGTGCAAAAATGATGAAAATTGAATTTATTATGATTTAATTATGATTAAATCTAACAAAAATTGATTAAAAATATTAAATAAATGATTTTTCAGAAATAAAAATCATTTCTGAAAAGTTTAATGTTATAAAAACTTAAAATGATTTTTGTGGAAATTAATAAGATCGTTTAGATATTTTAATGGAATTTTATAAATATAATAGAATAAAACTGATTTATTTATTAAATATATTAAATAAATAAATTTTTGAAAACTAAAAATTGTAAGTTTAACTTTTTAATCAGATTAGCTTAAAATAAAATTTTTGGAATTTTTAAAGCAGTTTTAATAATTAAAAACGAATTTATATAATTTGCGTGCTTTATATATATAAAAACCGGAAAAAGGAAAATATACACGCCACAGCCGGGACTCGAACCCGGGTGGCTCGGGATAGAAGAACCAGTCACAACCACTTGGTCTAGACCAGTGGTTGTGATTTGTTCTGTTTGTTTTTAAATAAATACATTGTGCAAAATCCGGTTTATCCCCAAAATAACATCACGAGCCCTAGAATTTGTAATAGTTTGATTCACACATCAATAGCCCAATTAATCATGGGGCTATTGATGTGTGAATGCCGAAGAACATAACCCACTGGAATAATTGAACTTACAATGTTGATTCGAACACGATTGAACGGTCAATCAAAAAGTCAAAGAAACTATCATGGATCAAGAACAGGATATAATTAAGAAGATTGGAGGTTAAGAGAGGAGTATTGGCGAGTTGTGAAGGCTCGCAAACGATCAATTTATAGTGAGGATCAGTGGGTTGGTTAATTGGAAAGTTTGACAATGTAATAAAGTCAAAACGCGTAATAATCAATCAATTCAGTCAATTTGATTGCAATTGTTCGTGTAAGTGATGGTCATTAGGCCGGCAATCATGGTCCATTCCATCTTAAAAGAAATCACGAGTTAATGTGGGGATTTAGTTGGTCAAAATATAAATTTGTATCCATGTCTGCTGTCACGTTCGAACAGAGAGGTACAAGGAGAAATAAGCTGCGTATATATATAATTAATAGCGGGTTTAAACCAAATGAAGGTTGTGGTCCAGTGGTTCAGACGCGTGCTTGGTGTGGAGTTTGTCCGGGTTCGATTCCTGCTGAGGGCACATATTATTTTTTTGTAAGGGAAAGGGAGAGGGGATTGGGCTTGGTTGTGTGGGCTGGGTAATGGGCTTCAGTTAAGGGTAAGGAAAACAAGGGGGGGGGGGGTTTGGGCTGAGTTGATAGTTGGGTTAATGTAAAACCAACTAGTTTTTATTATTTGTTAATATTATTATTATTATTATTATTATATATATATGTATATGTATATATAAGTTGTGTGGTCGGGAATAAAAACTTAGGCACATTATGAATGATAGAAATAATATACGTATTAAACTTTGAAAATTTTTGCGATGTTACAGTCTCCCCTACTTTTAGGAACTTCGTCCCGAAGTTAAGAGAAACACTAGGCCTACAATTGGTCAACCACTGAGAACCTTGATAAAATTTCACACTACCTTAATGTACCTGTAAACTCATGATTACGTTCCGGACCGTAATTACCAATTTACCTTACATTAGGGTTTTGCGCCCTTTTATGACTCTATCGATTGTTGAGCAGGTCTGATAGTCTCCACCAGTCGTTGAGCAGGTGGTAGGGCCTCTCCCGACTGTTGGAAAGACATGATGACCTCTATCAATCGTTAAGTAGGTTGTTTGGTAGTCAACTAACTGTTGTACAAGTAAGCAAGTATAATTATAAATATAGCAATTAGTTCACATTCAAACAAGCATGCACACAGATGTTATGGTAATATTTGAATTTATTATCTGATTCAAAAGTGACAATACATGAAATTAAAGAGAAAGTAAATATTATTCAAATGGTAGGGTTTGATGTTGAGTAGTTGGAGGGTCTCAAGCGGGATTATTTGGAGCATCAAGAGCGTTTGTAGCAGGGATTCGACAAGCTTCTGCAAGATGCCCATACCTCTGACAATTGGTGCACTGTCGACAGGGTACTTGAGTTGGATGGTGATACTGGCAGGTGTCACACTTAGGTAGGTTCCCATTGTATTGTTTCTTGGTGGGTGGGGCAGTGGTGTCTATTGCAAAATTCCTGACCTTGTTCTTCCCGTTGGTTGAGGCCTCAGTTTTGATGTCAATGGCAGGCTGGGAAGTATCCTTTTTCTTTTCCCCTTTACGAGTCAGGGTTCCTGCCTTCACATGGTTATCTGTTAGGGTGGCAGCCAAACGCTTTGCTTCCTCCAAAGTAGCAGGGTTCCTTCCCCACACCGTGTCTTGAATCTGCATCGGTAAGCCACCAATGTATTTTTCGATCGCAATGGTCAAAGGGGTGACTTTGTGGGGTAGCAGTAAGCTAAGTTCGTGAAAACGAGTGTTGTAAGCGAGGTTTTCCCCACTGTCTTGAGCAAGATCATGAAATTCGTCTTCCAGTTTCTTGATTTCATTACGAGGACAGAACTCTGCCTTCATGATGTCTTTAGCTTGATCCCAAGTTAAGGCTAGTGCAGCTTCAGCTCCGCGAGTGCGTTTTTTCTTCATTCCACCAGGTGAGTGCTCGTTTGTGAAGAACACTCATGGCATAACGGACTTTAAAGTTGTCGGGGCATTAACTGTTTATGAAGGTATTCTCAATACCCTCAAACCATTGTAGGAGCCTGTAGCTCCTTCTTCACCAGTAAACTTTGGAGGGTTACAAGAATTGAAATGCTTAAGAGTGCAGGCTTGGGGTCCATTGCCATTGCCGTTCCCGTTCCCGTTGTTGTGACCATTCCCGTTGCCGTTCAATTGGATGACCTGAGCGAGTAAATTGGGAACCAGAGTTGCGATTTGCTGCGCCATTTGTTGAGAAATGATTGCAGCCAGTTGAGCATCAACCCCATTGTTGTTGTTGTTGTTGTTGTGGTTAGTATCGTGGTTGTGGTTGTGATTGCTACTTCCTTCATCATGATTTTCACCACTGTTAAGGCGAGCACTGCGACGTGGAGGCATGATCTGTAAGAGACACAGTGAAATGAATGAGATTATATAAGGAATGTAATCATTTATTCATTAATTAAAACGAATAAACGAAAACGTTGACTTATCAAAGATTCTCAATTTTAATAACATATGAAGACATGCTTTAGCCTATAAGTGAACACTCATCCCGAGAATTCCCAGGTAGGCATCCGGGTCCCTCGTCTGATTGGGATATATGCGCAATGCCAGCCTAGACAGAAGACTCAGAATACAGGCGTTCACCCTTCCAGATTGCACGTGTTCGTTATTAAAATCTAGAACTTCGACGAGATCTCAATGGGGTTCAGGTTAAACCTGAGGATTTTGCCTTATTAGTCTAAGAGTGGATCCAGTGATGGAGAGCAACCTTCTTGTAGAGATGAAAGTAGGGATATGAAGTAGGAGGGAGATAGAGAATAGCAAGTAAAAGAAGCAAGTACTGGTTAAATCCTATGGTTATAGACTAGATTATTTTTCTAATAACCTAATTCCCTATAACCATGGCTCTGATACCAATCTGTAACACCCCAACCGATGGCGGAAACATCGGGGTGCCACGTATTGATGATTGTTCAGTAGCTCATGGTAAATAATAAATTCCATTAGATGATTTAATTGAATTACATACAATTGTTCTAGAATTTGTACATCAATTTGAATGAAACTATACACATATCTTCAAGCATCAAATCAAATCTTCAAGCAAATAGAACCTGAAACATGTTAAGTTGAAAATGTTTTTGGGTCAACAAAAGTTGGTGAGAATTACATAGGTTTTTGATAGTTGAATAAAATGTTGTGCAATTCATGTGTCATGTCAATCTAGTCCATATGTGAGAACATACTAGAAATAAATCGAGTGCATAATCAACCCTGATGACTGTTATAAAATGATACATACCATACGCTCATGGTCCAATAATGTTATACGATAACAAACACCCACGTAACCTTTGTAGGAGGCACGTATCCGGGTGGGATTGTCAGTCCAATAGATCTATCAATGTATACCGCCGGCTGGATCAATGTTAATGATTATGCTAGAATGGTGCTTACTCTAATCATGCTCAAGACATAATGCAACATAGAAAACACATAGACACATTGATGATTGAATTGCAATGATGATGTTATAAACATGTTTCACCCCAAAAATGGTGATAAATAGAAAAGGGGCTATGTAAAACTCACCTTGGTAAAATGTTATATCTGTTGAGAAATTTGGATAATTGTGTTGACCAAATGTATCAAGTATCACCCTATAATAAAGTAATAAATATGTCTAAGTCTATCAATCCTAAAAATGTATAAGTTTCTAGGGCTTCGAATTGGGGATAATTGCTCGATTGATTAATATTAAAAATATTCGCCAATTGAGAGAAATTTAGTAAATAGGTAACCAAAAGTCTTTTTATGAAATTTAAATTTAGAATGCTCACAATAATGTGTCTAAAGTATGAAAATAATTTTTATAAAATTATTTCCTTTAAAATAGATTATTAAATCTATTTATTACAAATTGTCAAAATCTAACTTTAATATTCAAAAATACTAAAATTAAAGAATTTCTATTCTAAAAATCATATTTCTGTTCTAAATGATTAAAAATAATTTGTATAAAATTTTGGTGCAAAAATGATGAAAATTGAATTTATTATGATTTAATTATGATTAAATCTAACAAAAATTGATTAAAAATATTAAATAAATGATTTTTCAGAAATAAAAATCATTTCTGAAAAGTTTAATGTTATAAAAACTTAAAATGATTTTTGTGGAAATTAATAAGATCGTTTAGATATTTTAATGGAATTTTATAAATATAATAGAATAAAACTGATTTATTTATTAAATATATTAAATAAATAAATTTTTGAAAACTAAAAATTGTAAGTTTAACTTTTTAATCAGATTAGCTTAAAATAAAATTTTTGGAATTTTTAAAGCAGTTTTAATAATTAAAAACGAATTTATATAATTTGCGTGCTTTATATATAAAAACCGGAAAAAGGAAAATATACACGCCACAGCCGGGACTCGAACCCGGGTGGCTCGGGATAGAAGAACCAGTCACAACCACTTGGTCTAGACCAGTGGTTGTGATTTGTTCTGTTTGTTTTTAAATAAATACATTGTGCAAAATCCGGTTTATCCCCAAAATAACATCACGAGCCCTAGAATTTGTAATAGTTTGATTCACACATCAATAGCCCAATTAATCATGGGGCTATTGATGTGTGAATGCCGAAGAACATAACCCACTGGAATAATTGAACTTACAATGTTGATTCGAACACGATTGAACGGTCAATCAAAAAGTCAAAGAAACTATCATGGATCAAGAACAGGATATAATTAAGAAGATTGGAGGTTAAGAGAGGAGTATTGGCGAGTTGTGAAGGCTCGCAAACGATCAATTTATAGTGAGGATCAGTGGGTTGGTTAATTGGAAAGTTTGACAATGTAATAAAGTCAAAACGCGTAATAATCAATCAATTCAGTCAATTTGATTGCAATTGTTCGTGTAAGTGATGGTCATTAGGCCGGCAATCATGGTCCATTCCATCTTAAAAGAAATCACGAGTTAATGTGGGGATTTAGTTGGTCAAAATATAAATTTGTATCCATGTCTGCTGTCACGTTCGAACAGAGAGGTACAAGGAGAAATAAGCTGCGTATATATATAATTAATAGCGGGTTTAAACCAAATGAAGGTTGTGGTCCAGTGGTTCAGACGCGTGCTTGGTGTGGAGTTTGTCCGGGTTCGATTCCTGCTGAGGGCACATATTATTTTTTTGTAAGGGAAAGGGAGAGGGGATTGGGCTTGGTTGTGTGGGCTGGGTAATGGGCTTCAGTTAAGGGTAAGGAAAACAAGGGGGGGGGGGGGGGGTTTGGGCTGAGTTGATAGTTGGGTTAATGTAAAACCAACTAGTTTTTATTATTTGTTAATATTATTATTATTATTATTATTATATATATATATGTATATGTATATATAAGTTGTGTGGTCGGGAATAAAAACTTAGGCACATTATGAATGATAGAAATAATATACGTATTAAACTTTGAAAATTTTTGCGATGTTACAAAAATATGCACATAAAACATGTTAATTTTGGGACTCATCGGCAACCTATCATAAAGAGTGTGTAAGTGTTTTGTTGGATCAGTATGCTCTTTGTTTAAGTAAGAACTTGCTATCTTTGACACTTAAGTGTTTAGCAAGCTCTTGTATATCAGATTGTAAGCACAGCGGAATGTATAAGTTAAAGCAACACTTTTTATACTTAAGAGGAGTTATTACTCCCCCTTGATGATTGAAAAACTAATAATGACAAGTATTTATTATGAATCTAAGCAGTAAATGAGAATTAGATACTTAGACAGATTCACAATAAATACTGAAATGGAATAGAATAGTGAAAGTGTTTGAAGGATTTTTCTATTAAAATCAATGTCTAAAATAGAAGGTTGAAGCCTCCTATTTATAGACGTTTACATACATGTATCTTGCCCATAAAGCAAGTACAGAAACATCAGAAACAAGTTGCACAAGTTGCAACATTGAAACTAACAATTACAGCTAAAAGTAATAATAAACAATAAACTACTGATACAAAAGGCGGTGGAAAATATCTGATGCTAAGTGCTGATGAATGACAAACTACTGATGAGTAGTTTGTCTTCAGTACTTCTGAAGTGAACTTGTCTGGTTTGGACTTCAGAACTTCTGATGAAGTTTCTTCTTCAGCACTTCTCATATCTTCTCTTCAGCAGTTTCTTGTCTTCTCTTCAGTACTTCTGTACTTAGCCAAAAATGACAGAAGTGAATTAGACTAAGGTTTCCAAAAGTGGTTTCATCAATCCTCTTTGTCCTAACAATCTCCCCCTGGATTGATGAACCCAAAACCTTACTAATTCCTTATGATCTTCTTCTGTCTTGAACAATCTTCCATATTTCTTTGTACATGGTGTTCTTGAGCTGGTTTAACTGTCCATCAGATAGAGATCCTCTCTGTTGTTCCAGATGTTGAATTGTGAGCAGGTCTTGTGTTGACAGTTTCTTTAGATCACTGATCTTCTTGTAAGCCCTGCTTGAAAGGTCTCTTCTTGTCAATAATACTGAGTTGTTAGCAGTAAGTGACCATCTGATGATAGGTACCTTTGACTTGTTAAAGTCAGAGGTATAGGGAACCAGACTTGTCCCTTGGGTTGATGATCCTGAGTGTTGGATGCTTTTTGTTTCAGTAAACCTCAGGTGGGAGTCTCTTCCTTGTTGTTGTTGTTGTTGTTGCATATCAGGCATCTGAATAGTTAGGAGATGGTGTTCAGTCACTACCTTGGTATGCATCTTTTCTTTGATAGTCTTTTGGATTTGGTAGGCAAAAGTGGAAGGATCCCTGAATTGTGTTAACAGAGGTTTCTCCTCAATGTCAAAATCTGAATGAACTACTGAACTTCCTTCAAGTAGTACCATTTTGAAATCAGTTTTGACATTGTCCTCTGCTTTCTTTCTTTGAGTAGCAGGCCTTCTTGTTGACATACCAGAAGTTCTAACTACTGATCTTGAAGGATCAGCAGTTTGAAACTTCTCTGGATTTGCAGCCTTGGCAGCCTTGTATTTTCGATAAGTATCCATCAGTCTTTCTTCTTTCCATCTGGATACTGAGGCTTTTGAACCATAGCCATCTGCTACTAATTCATTTATCATTTGGGCTCTCTTAGCCTTTCCTTCTTTACTTGTGGCCAGTTTGTCTGCAATCAGTTGTGCCCTTCTTGTCAGTTCTTGCATAGAGAGTCCCTTGAGTGTGTAGGCTTTAGTCTTGCTGTTCTTTGTGATGTAAGACATCAGTTGTTGTCTTTTGTCTTCTTCAGCAACATAATCAATTTCAGCCTGTCTTTCCAGTTCAGCTTGATAGGCCTGGAGCTTCTCTTCAAACTCTAAATCATCCCTTTGTTCCAGACTTTTCCAAATCTGGTCTTCCTTGGCTTTTTGTTGAACTGCCTTTAACCTCTGCTCAAGAAGTTCAGTAGATTGAGAGATTGGAGCAGGGGTTAGGACAGTCATGGTAGTGGTTGTTGTAGGCCTTGGAGGAGCAGAAGTTGGTTTGACTTGTTCAGTGGATCTGGAAGGTTTAGTTTGTTGAGGTTTGGAAGTGTTAACCTCTGATGGGTTGACAACTGCTGATGGTTTGTCAACTACTGAAGGATTGTCTTCAGTACTTTCTGATTCTTCATCAGAACTTTGGCCATCAGAGGTTTCTTCATTATGCCCTTGGGATTCATCAGATTTTTCAGCATCCTCTATTTCTTGAATAGAGACACCAAACTGTTTGGCCAGTTTTTCCTTTCTGGCTTGATTCTTCTGATCTCTTTCAAGGATAGCCACTCTTGCCATTAATGCAAAGTTCTTTCTGCCATTGTCTGGTTCTCCCCAGTTGATGTCAAACACCTTGTTGTCTGCATCAGGATTGCACTCTGTGGTGTCAAAAGGGAGACTGCTCCAGTCAACATACCCTGAGGTGAAAAGACTTTGTTGAGAGGGTTGTTGAGGCTGTGGAGGTTGTTGAGCAGCTGGAAAGGGAGGGATTGATTGTTGGCTCTGCATCTGTTGAGCCGACATTTGAACATATTGTACTTGTGGCATGTATTGCTGTTGAGGAGCTTGTGCCTGTACAAAATGAGCACTCCCTTGAGTTCCATTATTCCTATTATAATTGGGGTTAAAGTTATTTCCAGATTGTGATTGGTTAAAGCTAGAGTTTCTACACTCTCTAGCAAAGTGTCCCAACTTCTGACACTTGTGACATCTCAGTTTAGATTTGTCAAAACCAATTTTTGTATTACTGGTCAATCCTGGAAATTTCCTTCCTGACCTTTTATAAAACTTGTTAGTTTTAATGCTTAGCATGGCCAGTTGGTGTAAAATGTCCATTTCTTCTAAGTCATCACTGCTAAAGTTTTTCAAATCATCCATGATAAAACATAGATTATCAGCAGTTTGACTTTGGTCATCATTGTCATAACCTGGGAAAGATCTTTCTGATGAGATCCCAGTTGTTATGGCAATGTTGTCATAAGATCCATAGGAACAAGTTGGCGAGTCTTGTCCCAAAAGTGTTGTACTACCTGGTAGGTAGTCATCAGCAGTTTTACCAGATGATTGCAATTTCTTCTTTTGATCAATTTCTCTCTCAAAAGTAAGTAATCTCCCATGGAGTTTTGTAAGAGTGAGGGAGCCAAAATCTGGTGAGGATCTTAAAACAATGGAGTATGTTTCCCATTTGTCTGGTAAAGACCTTAAAAATCTATTTAGCATAGATACTGTTGTATAGGTCTGACCATTTAACTTTAGCCCAGATATTAATGAGGAGAATCTTTCAAATTGTTGAGTTAAAGTTTCCCCATTAATGTGAGCAAATGTCTCGTATTGTTGAGCTAAAATCTCTCTGGTGTTGGCAATCACCTCTTCAGTTCCTCCAAACTGTTCTTTAAGACAATCCCAGAGTTCTTTGGCACTTTCACAATGTAAAAGGCCAGAGTATATCTCATTTGGGAGAGCCATTGCCAACATAGAGAATGCTTTTGCATCTAGCTCAAGTTTTAGGAAATCATCATCTGTATAGTCTTTTGGTTCTTTAGGAACCTCAACTTTAGTTTCAAGATTTATGTTTACTGGTTTGTGAGGACCATATATCACAGATCTCCAACAACCTGTGTTGGTTTGTGACAAGGTATGTGCCATTCTCTTTTGCCATATGTTGTATTCATTTCTTACAAGCATGGCAGGTTTAGTAGCAGAACCAGTATTATGTGGATCCATTTTAAAGAGTATTGATTTGTCAGATGACTCTTTTAAGTGATGGATGTTGATAAAAAGTGAACTTTTGATCTTTTATTGAGTATCAATAAGAGCTTTGTGTCTGATTCTCAATTTGTTAGATTGATATGTGATCAGATAAACCAATGCTCTGATACCAATTGTTGGATCAGTATGCTCTTTGTTTAAGTAAGAACTTGCTATCTTTGACACTTAAGTGTTTAGCAAGCTCTTGTATATCAGATTGTAAGCACAGCGGAATGTATAAGTTAAAGCAACACTTTTTATACTTAAGAGGAGTTATTACTCCCCCTTGATGATTGAAAACTAATAATGACAAGTATTTATTATGAATCTAAGCAGTAAATGAGAATTAGATACTTAGACAGATTCACAATAAATACTGAAATGGAATAGAATAGTGAAAGTGTTTGAAGGATTTTTCTATTAAAATCAATGTCTAAAATAGAAGGTTGAAGCCTCCTATTTATAGACGTTTACATACATGTATCTTGCCCATAAAGCAAGTACAGAAACATCAGAAACAAGTTGCACAAGTTGCAACATTGAAACTAACAATTACAGCTAAAAGTAATAATAAACAATAAACTACTGATACAAAAGGCGGTGGAAAATATCTGATGCTAAGTGCTGATGAATGACAAACTACTGATGCGTAGTTTGTCTTCAGTACTTCTGAAGTGAACTTGTCTGGTTTGGACTTCAGAACTTCTGATGAAGTTTCTTCTTCAGCACTTCTCATATCTTCTCTTCAGCAGTTTCTTGTCTTCTCTTCAGTACTTCTATACTTAGCCAAAAATGACAGAAGTGAATTAGACTAAGGTTTCCAAAAGTGGTTTCACCAATCCTCTTTGTCCTAACATGTTTTGACTAATAACTTGTAGGTTAACTAGTCCCCGATTGTTCAGATCATGACCATGTATGTTTGAAAACATGTTTAAACACTGATCCGACCACACAGGACAGACTCGACATCCCGTTGGTGACCCGTTACATTAGTTGATCAAGTATACAACGTTTACATACGAGAAATGCACATAAAACAGTTTATATCACATTTCTATTTCTGCAGTCGAGGGCACGAACCAAAAATACATCATTTGGTTCGTACCTTTCAATGGGGTCGGATGGGATTCATCCCATTTCATTCGACCCTTCAATAGGTTGAATGAAATGTTGGTTCGACCCATTTTCTTGCTGCATCATTTAAACGAACAAAGTCCTATCAAAACAATCCGAAAACGTCACGAAAAGCTACAAATCATAGCAGTCAATCATATCTACCCTAACCACATGCAACCATACCATTTTTACATACAAAAGCGTCCATTTCACATAACAATCACAACCTTTCCCAAAATAGCAAATTATGGAAATGTCACATCAATTGCATGAAAACTTTACCCAAAATGGAAACTATCAAAATAGCATCATGTACAGATCAATAAGCACAAATTTATATGTATTAGTGAATCCCTAATCCTATCATCATCATCATGAACAAACCCTATATCTAGCATAAAATCCCTAACATGGGTGAAAATCCATTAACATCAAATAGTCAACAATATACCTATAAATCATGTTCCAACTTAGTCCTAAATCATCTATATAACATCTACACATCATTTCATAACATGTAACACATAAAACAATCATCCAACCTCATTAACATTTGGGTTTTTAGAAGAAAATTCATTATTTATGTAAAGGTTTAGTTTGGAAAGATGTTAGGAATATTTTTATCTATGAAAACTTATTTAGATCAGATCTGGACACTTGGGGTTTATCAAAAACGTATGAAATTTTATCAAAAAGGGTTTAGATGATTAACACACCTTTAATCTTCACTTGTTTTGATTATAAAATGTGTTTTAGCTTTAGGATTCGAAAAACAAGGGCAAAAACTCCTTCCTACAGGTTTGGGGTTGAGAGAGAGCACTTGGAGGCGAGTTAGGGTTGTGAAATGATGAAAATGAGGCAAAGTGGTATATTTATACCCAGTTTCCGTTCGCACCCTCACATGGTCGAACCAAAATTTATTATTTTGGTTCGTGCCTTCTAATTTCCATTCATACCCTCCCTTGGGTCGAATGAGAATCCAGACTTCTCGTTTGTTCTTTCGATTTGCAATCTTGCCATTTTAACATATGTTAACACACCTTATCACATAAACATGCATTCACAAGTTGTACATCATGCATAAGGCATCTAATACTTGATAACTCAATCCAACTATGTAATTTTACCAATAACGGGACCCATGATTTGTGTGTGTGTGTTTCTCCCAATGGTTCCCCGAACTCTTGAACCCTAGACAATACGTAAATATAAATCAACTCCTGATGATTCCCTGAATCACCGAACTGACTCAACTGACCCAGTTAAGTACGTTAAGTAAATATTTTGGTAAGGTAGACTTGTATGTTTGTAAAAAAGTGTTAACCTGGGTTTGCCGAGTGTCACACCGCGCGTTTCCGCGAGTTAAATTTTCCTTATTTTGTTTGAGGTTATGCGTATGGGTTGATATATGTTTATTAAATTCAATTTCCATGACCGTCTAAGGTGGTCCGTTTTCTGAGCATTTTTTGAGGTGTTTGATGCAGGAGCATCTGTTTTATCGCATCGTAGTTTATGTCATATTTGTTAGTTGTTGTCGGTGAACCAAATTTCGCTTTGAGCCATAAACTTGGAATATCATTTATGAGCAATAACACTTACAAACCTTTAATCAGAAGTAATTCTAACACCACAATGCAGGTTTAAGTAAATAGGTTAAATTAATTAATTCCCAACAACTTATTAAAGTGGCGACAATATACAACTAAATACAAATCCTCATGTATTAGACATTATATTCATTCCGCTATATCACGTTTACCTAAAAGTTTAAGTAATTAGGGCAATGATAACAAAAAAATAATTTACACTCGATGAGTTTATCTAAATCATCTATCTATTATCATATTAAGTTGTATAAGTGGATGTTAAATGTTTTTTCATTAAAAGTTGTCATTAATAAATCTTCTTTAAAAGTCCATACATTATATGATAGAAACCTAATAATGAAAACATTGTTGTTTGAAACCATTAACGTCATGTTTAGATGTATATATGTTGGGTACAATATGAAATACAATAAAATGATTGAAAGCAGTATTGTACCTTGGATGTAAAATTCCGGTGAAGAGGAAGTGCCGATTGGTGGTTGATGTAGAGATGAGATGTTAGTCCAAAACCCCACAGCTAGGTCAAGGCAGAGTAACCACGATTTATGAAAAAGGCGCTATTAAGTTAGGGTTTTTTTTTATGAAACGTAAATCTTGAGAAGGTAGGTGATTGAGTATATAAAGGGAGGGAATGGAAGGGAAATGTAACTGATACAGTATTAAATTGGTGTTTATGAATGTGGGTTACATATTGAAAGGAAGATGAAGTGTGCACACATAGTTATATAATTGACATCATAGGTTATACATGAAGGACAAAAAAAGAAGAAAATAACCAAAAATTGAAGACTTGTGAAAGGATTCTTCAACTCCCACCTTAAAAAAATGTGTGAAATTACCTTATTGGACATCTTTAGTCCTTAATAAGGTAACAAAGATTAACACTTGATGTCAGCATAATATAATGTAACGGGCATCTTTTGAGGTCTTATGTGGCGTTTCTAGTTGTCCGGGGTAAGTCAATTTTTTCTGCTCTTAATATGGGTCACTGGTTTCGTTTTGTGTTAGACTCGTGAGGAGAACGATAATAGCTCTCCACTAGTGGTGTGTTCTTCGGATCAACACGATTAGGTGCGTACACTTTACAATCCACTGAGGTCGTCCCTGATGAAGTCCAATACTAGTCAGTGAATCCAAACACTCAATTAAAAACCTAGCAAAATGACATTCGAACATTTTACGCATGACACTCTCCCACTACCATATCACGCACACCCCAATTCATACTCGCAATCCCATAGTTGCTTTCAGTCGAAAAACAATGCATCCTCACCATGTAAGATTGAGTTTAATTCACTTTGGTTGGGTTGGAAACCCGATAACACATAAATCATAATCTTTATATGAATTAGGTTAAGTAAATGGTGCATCAAATATGTTTTCCAACAATTTAAATATTGGGACCTGAAGGTTGTAACAGTCTCAAATTGGTTACGACACTACTATACAATAGGTGTTGCACTCCATCACAGTGGAACTCAATGTAAATGGACTAAGGCAATGCTCAAAATCCCATACTCGCGGCTTACAGAAGCCATCGGCGAAGCGTTCCCCATTTGGTCTTCTTAATTTTACCACCATTGTGTAATTATACTCATCTGGTTTAAGCACAACTAGGATAAGTCAAGTTCCAAAGTATCTGAAGATCAACCTGCTATGATACCACTTTGTCACGGGGGTTGTCTTTCGAGGATCCATGTGGCATCTTCGCTTGCCATGGGATAAACCAATCCATCCCGCTCTTGATAAGGTTTAATGGTATCGTCCTGCCTCAGACTCATCGGGAGTGCGATAACAACTCTCGAGTAGTGGTGCGTACGTCTGATAGACCCGACTTGGCACATACACTTTCCTAGCTGCTGAGGTTGTCCTTTATGAAGTCCCAAACTAGCAAGTGAACGCAAGCATTCAAGTACAAATCCTAGCAAACGACCTTTAAACATTGGCCTGTGACAGTATATAACCAAATAATATATGTTACCATATAGAGTTATTAAAACTTAAATGGTTAAGTATATTTTAAATAATCTAACTGACCTGAATAAAAAAACAAACATTGTAAAACGATTAATATATAGTTAACTATAACAAATCTTTAAGATTTTATCAAATGTTTTTGTAACGATAAATTTCATTAGAACCCGGCAACTAGCAAGATGCTAAAGCCAAAACAACAATGACTTACAAACCAAAATCACACGCTAACGCTTGTTAACGGCATGGTGCCCCCATCATAACGGAGGTGGGATGCTATTGAGGGCGCCCCACACACGAGTTTAAAACAACCTTAGCCAACTTTGAGAAGGCAGTTAAACTTTGAAGATATAATAAAAACAATACTAAACAAAAGTAAATAATACTTCTAATGAGGTATTGACATGTATCTAGGGCCATGTTTTGACCCCTAACATGTAAGATCTCCCTGTCCACTGGCGCCAAGTCACGTGATTTCGGTTGGGTTTTTCCACAATCCGAAACAGTAGTTTATGGGGCTTTTTAACTATTCCACATTTCATTTATGTATTGGAGATTGTGCGGTCAAAACCCCTTTGACCATCATAATATTTTTGTTTATGGCTCCATCTAGCTAGTTTCACCCCCACACTTATTTAGAGGCACCCTATTTAGATTCACCCTCTAGCCGTCTTTAAAGCATCATGCTATAGTCAAAGTGTTACCTTTTGGAGTACAAAAATCAACACTTTATCGGATAACCTAGTGCGCTGTCAGCTTTATGGGGGATTAATGTGACCAAAACACCACGCTATGGCTATCGATCGTTTAGGTATTTTTTTTAACCCTAAAGCGCCAAGATATAGGTGGTGTTTGTTTTTGAAGAGGTAAAAGGTCTGCAG
This sequence comes from Ambrosia x helenae, assembly GCA_030844895.1. Lineage (NCBI taxonomy): Eukaryota > Viridiplantae > Streptophyta > Magnoliopsida > Asterales > Asteraceae > Ambrosia > Ambrosia x helenae. The sequence goes on along the minus strand of CM061231.1, from coordinate 112,236,071 downwards.
ACTGCGGACCACATCTGCAGACATCTGCAGGAGAAGAGGTGGACCAAATGTCTGCAAGAAGAAGACTGTTTGTTTGTTAGTCGTCTGTAGCATAACCCAAAACCATAACCCACCATAACCATAACCAATAACAATCCATCATAGCCATAATTCATCATAAATAATATAAAAAATAAAAATAATTGAAGCACGGTAGAAACACGAACAATGGTCATTCCACTTTCCTATTAAACATTTCCATTTCACTTTCCAAACAGAAATTTCATTATCCCAACTAATTCAGTCTCTCATTAGCTTCCAACCTTCCTTCTTATCATTAATAATAATAATAATAATAATAATAATAATAATAATAATAATAATAATAATAATAAGAAGAAGAAGAAGAAGAAGGTAAGTTTCAATTTTTGATAACGGGTTATGCAGAGAGAGAGAGAGAGAGCTAGCTAGCTAGCTGTAGTAAGAAAGAGACACATGAGGAGGAGGAGGATGAGGGAGGAAGAAGGGACGGTGGGGAAGAGGTGATGGTGGGGAGGAGGAGGGAAGAAGAGGGGACGGTGGGGATGAGGGCGACGGTCAAACCGGGGAGGATGAGGGCGGCAATGGACAGTGAGGAGGAGGAGGAGAGTTGCTATAGTTTGATGGAGAAGATGGTGTGTGTTGAAGAAAGTTGTAGAAGAAGGTTGGAGAAGAGGTTTGAATAACTAGAAGAGGTTTTGAAATGTCTGCCCCAAGAAGAGGACGGGCATACATATTTTAGGGCTATGTCTTCCAAAAAAACAAACGGTCTGCAGAACATAAACGTCTGCCCACGTCTGCGCGGCGCATACAAAAGAGGTCAGGAAGTACTTCTACTGAAAAACAAACACCACCATAGACATAGCTCGGTACTTTGGGGTTTTATTTAAAAAATAATAATTTGTTTTAATTTATTTTAAATTGTTTTAATTCGTTTTTAAGTATTTTAACTTATTTTCAATAAAAAAAAATTTGTTTGGTGCCTTTTGGTTTGTTTATTTCCAATAAACAAAAATTGGTTGGGTGTTCATACTTGCAAGTTTATTCTAGAAACTACCAATAAGCAATTAAATCAATCCAAACGCCTCAAACAAAATTTTTATATTGGAAAACAGTTAAAACACTTCAAAACGAATTAAAACAATTTAAATAAATTATTTAAAAAAGAAAAAACAAAGCACCGAGCATTGCCACAGCTTGACGCTTTGGGGTTAGAAAAAATACCAAAACACCGAGCTATGGCCATAGCACAGTGCTTTAGGTTCAAATGTTTCACTTTATCAGACAACCTAGTATGCTTTCTGCTTTATTGTTGATTGATGTGACCAAAGTACCGCGCTATGGCCATTGGCCATAGCGCGGTGCTTTGAGGGTGAAAATAAGTTTGGGAGGTTTAAATATCAAGGTCCTTGTTTATACTTTTTCGAATGATTGGCGATTTTTTCCATTTTCTTTTGTAATTTGTTTTGAACAACATTTTTTACGTCAATTCGTTAAAAAAAAATCGTTAAAGAAGGGCTCGAAGTATTAAGCTTTAAAGAAATCTTAACTCCAATAGCTTTTCTCTTTAATTGGGTGGGGCTAACGTAAAAAGGAGATTAGCGTGAGAAGGATAAGAAACAATATTAGCCATAGATTAAATTAGATAATCAGGGGCACGATCGTAATTTTATTGCGTCATTAAAGTTCACCCCCATTTTTTAAATTGCCATAACTTTTTCATACGACATGATTTTTTGAAAAAAACTATACTATAAAAACAGTCTTTTCATCCTCTTTCATTTGCATACCATATTACTATACTTTAAAAAAAATTGCTTGGTTGATAACTTGCGTGTTATTGAGGGTATACTTGCGTTTTAGAAACGCAAGTTATACCTGATAAGACTACCTGATAATGACCTGATCAAACGCAAGTTATAAATGATAAACGCAAGTTATACTTGCTAAAACGCAAGTTATACATGATATAAACGCAAGTTATAGATGATAAAACGTAAGTTATAAATGATAAAAAGATGCAAGTTATACATGATAAAACGTAAGTTACACATGATAAAAACGCAAGTTATACCTTATAAAAAAAGGATCAGAAACTTGAATTGTTTTCAAATTTTCAAATGAAGACTCTTCAAACAACACTTGGAAGAACATCAACTATACCATTTTCAGCTCTCATAGTTGCATTGCATCTTGATCTTTAGTTGGAATTAAAGATCATTCTGATTAAATTTTTAATCCAGCTCGTCAGTAGAACAAAGCAGAGATTGTTGATTGGAGCTACTGCATGCTTCTTGATCAACAAAAACTCCGTCCAAATTTCGTTTTCCTGAAGAATCCTCATCCGATCTTTGTGATTTGGTGTCAACTATACTATTATTTCGCTTATTTGCCGCATTAACACTTCAAAAATATTAAAAGATAAACACAACACGTTTGAAGCAAAAGAACTCAAGTAAATTGTAGGAATTTGGTAAAACGCAAATTATACTTGGTAAAAACGCAAGTTATCAACCGAGCACAACTTTTTTTTATAAGTATAACAATAGGGTATGCAAATGAAAGAAGATAAAAATCTAGTTTTATGGTGTATTTTTTTAAAAATAATGTCATATTAAAAGGTTATGGACGTTTAAAAATTGGGGGTGGAACTCAACAAATGACTGTTATACCTATTTTGTCCTTCCCTTCTCTTTTGGAAAATTTATATTCACTATTTTAATCCTATCTATTAATTCATTTAGATCAAAAGCCTAAAATCCTTCTTATACTTTTTAAGTTAAGGTTGTTTTTACTGTAAACTTTCTCTTGTTAATTATACTCACCCCACTCTTACCCCTTTTCATTCCCAGTTGTTTTCATTGTACAACTACACCCTAGGACAGCTTTACCTCAAAAAGATCTATAATGTTCGTATTATCGATTTACTAGTTGATATGATGTTAAATTGATATGATTTTAAAAATCAGGTGACGTCAAAAAAGTTGAAACATACAAAAGACTTGCTTATCGTCACACGGATTATATCATGATTAATACAAAGATTAATTGGCGTGTTGTAAAGCAGTTTAGCTAGACAAAAAAAGAACAGTGATCTAGTTGCTTTGCTCTGGTCTTAAAAGCACGGGTTATAATTATAAAAATAACTAGTGGTTTTTTACGGCCGCGTTGCGGCCGCGGAACATCTATGTGTCACCAACACATTTAACGATCGAGAGAAATGCTAACTTTACCGCTATCCTATAATGCTAGGTGTTTTGGGTAAAACATATCATAAACTTAGTTGTTCCAAATCAAATTTTGATTGATTCAAAAAATTTTCTCTAATCTGTTTCTTATACACACACACACACAAACATCTCTCTCTCTCTCCCTCTCTCTTTCAGTCTCTCTCTCTCTCTCTCTTCTAGCAAACCCAAACTCCTAACCACATTATAACTTCAACTTGAGATACGGAAATAATAGCCAGGTGACTTGAATAAATATTGCAGAGACCTTTGCATGCCTGGTTGTATAAAAAAATATCAATTAACACCTAATATTGTAAGTAACATCATATATAGCTGCCTTTGTTTAAATAGGAAATTTAGAAAATAAAGTAAGATAAACAATTAAACGTACCTCATTAGTGTCGCATTGCTTTTCAGTTACGCTCAACATTCTCAATAAGGCAGAAGACTGAATTTGTTGTCCCCCTTGCATTCCTTCCCTTTGTGAAGAATTCCATTTCCATTTTTCTCCACCCTTCTTTCTTCCTTTGTTATTCTCTTGTTGGAAGCACCTAATCTTTTTGAAATCTTTCAAGGCTTCTGCATATTTAACAAATTTAGCGCTTGGTCTATAACGTTCTTGCATTAGTTTATCCATGTTCTCTTCATATACCTCGACAACCTTACGTAGTCTTTAGCCCCACTTTGAATTTTGTGTCAACACCAAGATCATCTTTAAGATCAGCCTGGCCCTGACCCAAAAGTGAAGGCGGAGCCAAAAACGCCCTATGGCTGGAGAGTTAGCTAACGAAGAAATGGATAAACTAATGAAAGAACACTATAAAACAAGCGCTAATTTTGTTAAATATGCAGTAGACTAACCTTGACTTAGTAGGATGTGTGAATGCAACATGTATATGACGCTGATAGAAAAGGACCCACATTTAGAATGTGACTTTTAAACAAAAAAAAAAAGAAAAAAAGAAACACTGTAAAAATAATACCCATATTGCAAAAAATTTAACAATAACAGTTTGAAACCTAAACACATAGCTAAAGTGATGCACTACCCATACCCTTCATTGACATCCAAACGTGTACCATTAATATCATGCATTTTCTTTAAAAATGCTGAGGTAAGACAATAGCACAAATTAGTCGTTTTCCTTGAAACGCCATGGCTTTACAACCTACTCGTATTAAGATAAAAAAATATCATCTAAATAATATAAACACTAAAGAAGATTATAAAGAAAAATACCCTTTTATTCTTAAACTTTAAGCACCTGAGCCATATCAAACTCAAAATGCATTTTAACTCATTGATATGCAATGGATGGTATGTCGGAATTAGTAGTTGGTTATACACAAAATGGGCTGCAATGCAGAAGAGAGGAAACATTAGTATACATTCAGGACAAAAGAAATCTTCAGCCAAATCTTCAGCTTCATTTTGAGCTTGACTTTCTGCAAATGATTAGCAGTCAAGATACTTTATTTAATCTCTTTCTCACACACACACAGACATCTCTCTCTAGCTCTATCTCTCTCTCGCTAGAATATTAAAGAACTGATTTGACGCCTGCCAAATCACTGAACTTCTTTATACGGGTTTTACTTATCTAAGCTGCCCAGCGGTGCCTCAATCTCAGTTCAATGCGTTAGATCGTCGATGCATGCTATGAGGCTTAACGGACAAAGAAAAGGGCATCTAACAGACAGAGTGATGCTTCTGTCATATCTTTCTTATGATAGTCTATTATTAGGAATCTGTATAAATTGACTGTTTGGCGCAACGTCGGGGACTATTTGAATGAAACATTCTATCCTTGAGGTTGACTTTCCGCAAATGATTTTTAACCTTCAATACTACATTTGGAAAACAATGTTTCTCTCCACAATCACAATCATTCAAATAGGGTATCACCTGATGATCATTACATTGATCTAAGATACATAGATTACCTTCCCCACAATCACAATCATTCAAATAGAGTATCACCTGATGAGCATTACATTGATCTAAGATACATAAATTACCTTTCAAAATTTACGTGGGATTCTGCCACCACCATTTCCAGACACATGATCCAAACCCTTCATCCGCAGCCACATAACACGTCATTCAGCCAACCACCATCACAACCCTGGAAAAAAACATTTGTTGATCTTCGTTGTTCACCATCATCATTAAACCACCACTGTGAACTGTTCACATCCTAAACAACCATTTTAATAATAATAATAATAATAATAATAATAATAATAATAATAATAATAACCTTTACCTGACTATGATCGGAAGATCTGCTGACGACCACCAACCATCGGCGTCTGCAGCCGCATCATCGAACCCCAACCTGTCATCGAACCCACCACCATCAACACTACGACCACCGTGTACAACCACATCACCGAACCCCACCATCCACACCCACGAAACACCACCATCATCGAAACCCTAAAAACGACGCATGTTCATCTTCATAACTGTCTGTTATTTGTGACCGTCGATTGAGATCCCAAACCACCCTCATAACGAACCCCAGTCACATCCCCAACCACCCGCCGTATTGTATAGAAACAGAGAGAGAGAGAAAGAGAGAGAGAGACCTGCGTGCGTGTGTGTGTGTAACAAATAAATAGAAGAGAGAATGCATTCAGTTATGATTGTGTTTAGGAAGGTGGAGAGTTACGTGTAAGAATGAAAGGGAAGAAGAAAACGTGGCAAGCACCGAAATGACCAAAATACCCTTAAAAATTTCTATAATTACAAAGGCAGGTAAAAAAAACAAAACCGGGACACAAAGATTCAAACCCGGGCACCCCAGCTGTAATAAAACCACCCCAACCACCAAACCAACACCAACAACTTGAATAAGTATTCAAACTTAAAGTATTTAACAACTGAAATTTTTTTATGAAGATTGCGACGACACTATTCAATTTAGTGGATATATAAAGAGATATATAATTATGGTTATAATTATAAAAATAATTATAATGAGAGTATCTCTCAGAAGATATGATTTTTCTGTTTTACAGTATATCATAAATCATATTATAAAAATAACTAGGTCTAAAAAAATGTAGGAACCGCTCGTATATAAAATAAAAATAAACAACTTTGATATTATGATTACAAATTAAAAATGAAAATGAAAGCAGAAAGTAATACAATACGATTACAACTTAAAGAAACAAACAAGGAGTAGAAACAGAAATCTAGAAGCCGAGGATCGTGTTGAACACGGGGCCCTTAAAACAAATTCCGAGTCTATTAACGAGAACTCGTTTTGTTTCCCAGTGTACAACAGCCAGAACAGTGAAAGCACTGCGGGAGTTGGCACTGACCCGAGTAGTACCTGAAAACAAGAAGAAAATAGAAAGAAGATTGCTAGAGAAGTGAGTTGGTGAAATCAGAGAGACTGTGTAGTTTTTGACCGGAATTTCGTTAGAACTTGACATAGAAAATGTGCCTGAGGGCCTGAAAATGTGTCTGAGAGCCTGAAAGTTAGACTTTTAAAACGAAGCGAAAAGGCTGGGCTGAACCAGTGGGTTTTAGCGCGTGCCTAAGTAAGCATTGACAGAGTACTATACTAATAAAATTACACTAATGTATATATTAATACTAATTAATCGATACAATGTCTCCTAAACAAATAAATTCGTATAACTAAATCGCACAAATATGACAGACTTTACATATACAACAGATGTCGGATAAGGTATGTTGTTTAATATATTCATTTTTAGGTAAATAATCTCTATTAAAAATTTAAAATGTTAAGAAATGTCATTTTTTTTTAATTCATAAGGGGTTAGGTATGCACAAGAAATGATTTTACATCCTTTCCGATGACATGCATGGATATGACACTTTTATTGTTCGACACTTCTAATTTTTATTTAGAGTACTCGGAGTGGGGGCGGGAAGGGGGGAACACCACCGCCAGGGTGGCGTGGAGAAGGGCAGGAAGGAGAGGGCGGGAGCAGCAGACTTGGCGCCGGGGGGGGGGGGGGGGGCTTGAGTGGCATGTGGAGGGTTTTGGTTGGCTGAATTTTTTTATTTATTTCTTTTTTAACTTTACACACATAATAATAATAATAATAATAATAATAATAATAATAATAATAATAATAATAATAATAATAATAATATTTCTTCCACCCCCTTTTTCCCCCTCTCTCACTCCCCACAATTTTCATTCCCCCACATGGATCTCACAAGTGTCGCATGACGCTTCATCCCCCTCCCCCCCCTTCCCCCCTTCCACTCCCCACAATTTTCATCCCCCTCCCCTCTCCCCACCACTCCGAGTAGTCTTAGACTACTCGGAGTGGTTGGGGGGAAAGAGGGGAATGAAGTGACATGTGACACTTGTGGGACCCCTGTAAAGGGGGAAAAAATTGCGAGAAGTGAAAGGGGGAAGGAAATAATATTATATTGTGTTAAAAAAAAAAAAAAAAAAAAAAAAAAAAAAAAAACCCTGACCAATCAAAAGGAGACACCCCCCCTCCCCCCTTTCATGCCCTTCCCGCCACGCTACCACTCCAAGTAGCCTTAGTTCTTCGTAAATAAAAATATCTACATTGATTACTGTATTATCACATTTCGACACTTCTAATTTTTTATTTAAAAAGAATGCATGTGAAATTATTTTGTAAAGTACATTTTGATACACACAAAGCTTATGATGTGTGTAATATATGAAATATGCCTATAGAATTTTATTCATGATCATTTTAAACGAAAAAAAATATATATATACTAAACAATGAAAATTATGCTTCATATGCAAAGTAAAGTATTGAAAACTATGTATTTTATAAAACGGATCTTGCTACGAGCTCAAAGTATAGTGGCCATGAAGATCCTACCATCCGAGTTTAAAGCAATAGGAATCTTGCAACGAGCTTAAAGTATAACTCAGAGCCTTACATGACATAACATGGTCTTACAAGTAGTGACGGTACGGATTCTGTGACTTATTTGACTAGAGTTTTACTAAGGTTGAAGGGTGTGGGGACGCGAGGAAGGGAGACGAGGGGTGAGGGGCGGTGGTTGAGACGGGGACGGGGGCAAGAGACGGTAGTGGTGGCGAAAGGTGATTGGTGCTGCATGGTGATTGGTCCGCCCGTTGTGTTATGGGGGAGACGGGGGAGATGAGGGACGGGGGTGGGGGCGGTGGTTGGGACGAGGGAGACAGGGGAGACGGTGGGACGGGGGTTGCCCGGTCTGTGCACCCTTCAGCCTAACTTCTTCTATTTGTGAATGTTAAATGACCGGCAAGGTCCACGGATGGCTGTGAACGGGTTCAAAGATATAACCATGTCTAATGTTGACAAAAGTTCTTTTAAAACATTGATGTTTAGATTGTTTTCGTATGCAAGCATTTTCATTGACGTGAAATATGAAAAATGTTTTGTGAATGTTTATAGCAATGCTTAAAGTAAATACAGTTTGTATATAACGGGAGTAAAGCATTTTCAAGGGGTTTTTCCTGAAGAGATCTCAAGTTCGATCCCTACTATGTGCAAAAAATTGTACCTAATGGGAGTAAGGGTTACTGTGAAGGATTCGAACTTGGGCAAGGTTTAAGAGCCACCGCTCGCCCTGAAAGAGGTAGCAAGTGTTTCTGAAGCCAGCTATACTAGCGGTTAAAAAAAGACATTGTTTGATAAACGTTTAGCTAGCATTATTGTGATAACTTACATGTGTAATTAAAGTTACTAATGATGTAGTTATACTTTATTAAGCTCATGCTAAGAGAATCAACAAGTCAAACTTTGAGTGACCACAACGTGATATATCCATGAATTTCCATACTTGCGAGCTCCTAAAAGTTGATATAGGAGGATGCTCCCTATTAAATTAAAAGCATCATGGCTTTGCATGTGACTAAAACCGTATTTTATTTTAATGTATTAACATTTTCTGAACGTGACCTATAGCCTGTAAACGAACCGAACGTTTATGAACTGTTCGGCGGGAAGTTCGTTTATGTTTGTTTATTTAAATAAATGAACGAACACGAACACAATTTTTTGTTCGTTTAATTAAACGAACGAACGTGAACACACGCTTTCACGCTTTGTTCGTTCATTTATGTTCATGAACGTTCGTTCATTTATGTTCGTTTATGTTTGTTCATTTATTTTCGTTTTTGTTTGTTCGTTTATTTTTGTTCGTTTAATTAAACTTTACTTTATTTTTATTATTTATTTCCCTTTTGTTAAGTAACCTTAATTCAAAATTATATTATATACAATATATTTTATATGTTCTAAAAACTCAACCTTAATCTTAACATTCTAAACATATCAGCCGCTCTCCACACTTCATAGTCCCACCTCCCTTCTTCTCTACACTCCATAGCGCTACCTTCTTTCACTTCCGACCGACCACCTTCACCGCCCCCATCTCCACTTTCCGGTCTCCAGCTTCCACAACGCCGCAAGTATGACCCATCTTCTCTTATCGTATTTTTCTCTATAGCTTTATGGGTTTTTTCTCTATAGCTTTGTTCATTTTTGTTCGTTTATGTTCATTTTTGTTCGTTTATGTTCATTTGTGTTCGTTCATATTGATCATTTGTGTTCGTTTATGTTCATGAACTGTTCGTTTAGGTTTTAAATGAACGAACATAAACGAACACGAACACGAACATGACAAATTTCTTAATGAACGAACACGAACACAAAACTGTGTTCGATTATGTGTTCGTGTTCGTGTTCAGTTAAAGTTAAATGAACAAACACGAACACGCATGTATTCGTATTCGTTCGGTTCATTTACAGGCCTAGTGACCTAGTTATATATTTAAGTTCTTTAATAAGTTTTGTTTTTAACAAATGGAGCCATCGGCTTACATATTTCAGCTTTCTAGATGCATAAAAATAAAGGGGCATGTTTTAAATAAGAATGTTTAAACAAGTAACTTTCACCCGTGATTAGGGTTGTTTATGAGTTGAGTCGAGTTGAACCAAGCAAGTATTTTTCGAGCATGTGAGCAAGGTACGAGCGCAGAGTAAATTAGACAACCATATAATTGGAATGTTTCCTTCGATGTTTTCATTATCGGGTGACAACTAATGTCGAACTGTCTGACGATAACACTAATATTGGTGTCCGAGTGTCAGAGGATGAGGCCGGTGAGGCAATAAGCATACTGCAGAGAACAATATATGGTAGCGTTGGGTGATATCAAGCGACAATTAGCGACTGGTGACTAAATACCATAAAAAAGTCAAGATTATCACTTCACGGTTTAGAGTTTTACTATTAAACTTGAGTTAATTTTTTTATTTAGTGAAGTGAGCTAGTTATATACGTGTCTCATCTTGTACTTCATTTAAGTTGTGAATATGAAAACGATACTATTTGAGATGTATAGCACAATATGAATATGAAAATGAAAGGTATACGGAGGATAGTACAGTTAAAAGAGACAAACATGACATGTTAGCCTCAAAGGTTGAGAGTGATATTTATAAGACCATGCGTAGTGGGGGGGCTTTATTTATAAAGTCCCCCTTCCTGATTGGTCCATGTGGCTGCTGAGTCAGCGTGGAGAGAGAAACTGAAAAAGGGGTGTAGTGGTGGGGCTTTATTTATAAAGCCCCTGATACTGATTGGTTGATTTTTTTTATTTTTTTTTAATCTTTTAATTCAAAATAATTAAAATAAAAATGCAAATAAATATAAAAAAATTACAAATAATAATAAAAACACACAACTGATATTAAAAAAAATTACAACTAATATTAAAAAAAGTTACACACATCTAAATTCCTAAATTACTTATTAATCCTAAATTACTTATTAATCCTAATTTACTTATTAATCCTAATTTTCTCCACTATGGAGAGTAGTTGTCCCAGGGGAGGGTGGTGTACTCGGGTGAGATGGAACGTGAGCTATCCCGTCCATCGGATCTCGCATCCGAGGGGAAGTAATAGCACTCACTAGGAGGGGTAGGTCGGCTCCAGTAGAGTTCCTCCTCCTCAATCTCCCTGAGGGCTTCCAAGTCCCCCTCAATTGGGGAAGTCTCGTGGTAGGGGGTGTGGGTAGTCTGGTGTTGGGGGATGGGGATAGGGGTAGTCTGGTGTTGGGGGATGGGGATAGGGGTAGTCTGGTGTTGGGGGATGGGGATAGGGGTAGCCTGGTGTTGGGGGACTGAAGCAGCAGGAGGGGGATATAACCAATGTTGTGGAGGAGGAGGAGGAGGATAAATAGGAGGTTGTGGAGCAGGAGGAGGAGGAGATGAGGAGAATGGTAGTCTCCGGGGGCGGCCCCGTCCCCTGGGATACCGGCGAGAGTACTGTCGGAGGTTAGAGGAGGATGAGGCTCCTGGGGGGAAAACGTTTGAAATTCAAATTTTGAAATTCAAACGGTTTGGGGGGAAATTTTGAATTTCAAACGGTTTGAAACAGTAACCGTTTAAAATTTAAAATTTTCAATTATTAATATTATTATTATGTTTATTATTATTATTATTATGTTTATTATTATTATTATTAAAAATAAAAAAAAGGCTTTGACCTTGCCACATGGCAAGGTCTGATTGACTAGAGTTTTACTAAGGTTGAAGGGTGTGGGGACGCGAGGAAGGGAGACGAGGGGTGAGGGGCGGTGGTTGAGACGGGGACGGGGGCAAGAGACGGTAGTGGTGGCGAAAGGTGATTGGTGCTGCATGGTGATTGGTCCGCCCGTTGTGTTATGGGGGAGACGGGGGAGATGAGGGACGGGGGTGGGGGCGGTGGTTGGGACGAGGGAGACAGGGGAGACGGTGGGACGGGGGTTGCCCGGTCTGTGCACCCTTCAGCCTAACTTCTTCTATTTGTGAATGTTAAATGACCGGCAAGGTCCACGGATGGCTGTGAACGGGTTCAAAGATATAACCATGTCTAATGTTGACAAAAGTTCTTTTAAAACATTGATGTTTAGATTGTTTTCGTATGCAAGCATTTTCATTGACGTGAAATATGAAAAATGTTTTGTGAATGTTTATAGCAATGCTTAAAGTAAATACAGTTTGTATATAACGGGAGTAAAGCATTTTCAAGGGGTTTTTCCTGAAGAGATCTCAAGTTCGATCCCTACTATGTGCAAAAAATTGTACCTAATGGGAGTAAGGGTTACTGTGAAGGATTCGAACTTGGGCAAGGTTTAAGAGCCACCGCTCGCCCTGAAAGAGGTAGCAAGTGTTTCTGAAGCCAGCTATACTAGCGGTTAAAAAAAGACATTGTTTGATAAACGTTTAGCTAGCATTATTGTGATAACTTACATGTGTAATTAAAGTTACTAATGATGTAGTTATACTTTATTAAGCTCATGCTAAGAGAATCAACAAGTCAAACTTTGAGTGACCACAACGTGATATATCCATGAATTTCCATACTTGCGAGCTCCTAAAAGTTGATATAGGAGGATGCTCCCTATTAAATTAAAAGCGTCATGGCTTTGCATGTGACTAAAACCGTATTTTATTTTAATGTATTAACATTTTCTGAACGTGACCTATAGCCTGTAAACGAACCGAACGTTTATGAACTGTTCGGCGGGAAGTTCGTTTATGTTTGTTTATTTAAATAAATGAACGAACACGAACACAATTTTTTGTTCGTTTAATTAAACGAACGAACGTGAACACACGCTTTCACGCTTTGTTCGTTCATTTATGTTCATGAACGTTCGTTCATTTATGTTCGTTTATGTTTGTTCATTTATTTTCGTTTTTGTTTGTTCGTTTATTTTTGTTCGTTTAATTAAACTTTACTTTATTTTTATTATTTATTTCCCTTTTGTTAAGTAACCTTAATTCAAAATTATATTATATACAATATATTTTATATGTTCTAAAAACTCAACCTTAATCTTAACATTCTAAACATATCAGCCGCTCTCCACACTTCATAGTCCCACCTCCCTTCTTCTCTACACTCCATAGCGCTACCTTCTTTCACTTCCGACCGACCTCCTTCACCGCCCCCATCTCCACTTTCCGGTCTCCAGCTTCCACAACGCCGCAAGTATGACCCATCTTCTCTTATCGTATTTTTCTCTATAGCTTTATGGGTTTTTTCTCTATAGCTTTGTTCATTTTTGTTCGTTTATGTTCATTTTTGTTCGTTTATGTTCATTTGTGTTCGTTCATATTGATCATTTGTGTTCGTTTATGTTCATGAACTGTTCGTTTAGGTTTTAAATGAACGAACATAAACGAACACGAACACGAACATGACAAATTTCTTAATGAACGAACACGAACACAAAACTGTGTTCGATTATGTGTTCGTGTTCGTGTTCAGTTAAAGTTAAATGAACAAACACGAACACGCATGTATTCGTATTCGTTCGGTTCATTTACAGGCCTAGTGACCTAGTTATATATTTAAGTTCTTTAATAAGTTTTGTTTTTAACAAATGGAGCCATCGGCTTACATATTTCAGCTTTCTAGATGCATAAAAATAAAGGGGCATGTTTTAAATAAGAATGTTTAAACAAGTAACTTTCACCCGTGATTAGGGTTGTTTATGAGTTGAGTCGAGTTGAACCAAGCAAGTATTTTTCGAGCATGTGAGCAAGGTACGAGCGCAGAGTAAATTAGACAACCATATAATTGGAATGTTTCCTTCGATGTTTTCATTATCGGGTGACAACTAATGTCGAACTGTCTGACGATAACACTAATATTGGTGTCCGAGTGTCAGAGGATGAGGCCGGTGAGGCAATAAGCATACTGCAGAGAACAATATATGGTAGCGTTGGGTGATATCAAGCGACAATTAGCGACTGGTGACTAAATACCATAAAAAAGTCAAGATTATCACTTCACGGTTTAGAGTTTTACTATTAAACTTGAGTTAATTTTTTTATTTAGTGAAGTGAGCTAGTTATATACGTGTCTCATCTTGTACTTCATTTAAGTTGTGAATATGAAAACGATACTATTTGAGATGTATAGCACAATATGAATATGAAAATGAAAGGTATACGGAGGATAGTACAGTTAAAAGAGACAAACATGACATGTTAGCCTCAAAGGTTGAGAGTGATATTTATAAGACCATGCGTAGTGGGGGGGCTTTATTTATAAAGTCCCCCTTCCTGATTGGTCCATGTGGCTGCTGAGTCAGCGTGGAGAGAGAAACTGAAAAAGGGGTGTAGTGGTGGGGCTTTATTTATAAAGCCCCTGATACTGATTGGTTGATTTTTTTTTTTTTTTTTTAATCTTTTAATTCAAAATAATTAAAATAAAAATGCAAATAAATATAAAAAAATTACAAATAATAATAAAAACACACAACTGATATTAAAAAAAATTACAACTAATATTAAAAAAAAGTTACACACATCTAAATTCCTAAATTACTTATTAATCCTAAATTACTTATTAATCCTAATTTACTTATTAATCCTAATTTTCTCCACTATGGAGAGTAGTTGTCCCAGGGGAGGGTGGTGTACTCGGGTGAGATGGAACGTGAGCTATCCCGTCCATCGGATCTCGCATCCGAGGGGAAGTAATAGCACTCACTAGGAGGGGTAGGTCGGCTCCAGTAGAGTTCCTCCTCCTCAATCTCCCTGAGGGCTTCCAAGTCCCCCTCAATTGGGGAAGTCTCGTGGTAGGGGGTGTGGGTAGTCTGGTGTTGGGGGATGGGGATAGGGGTAGTCTGGTGTTGGGGGATGGGGATAGGGGTAGTCTGGTGTTGGGGGATGGGGATAGGGGTAGCCTGGTGTTGGGGGACTGAAGCAGCAGGAGGGGGATATAACCAATGTTGTGGAGGAGGAGGAGGATAAATAGGAGGTTGTGGAGCAGGAGGAGGAGGAGATGAGGAGAATGGTAGTCTCCGGGGGCGGCCCCGTCCCCTGGGATACCGGCGAGAGTACTGTCGGAGGTTAGAGGAGGATGAGGCTCCTGGGGGGAAAACGTTTGAAATTCAAATTTTGAAATTCAAACGGTTTGGGGGGAAATTTTGAATTTCAAACGGTTTGAAACAGTAACCGTTTAAAATTTAAAATTTTCAATTATTAATATTATTATTATGTTTATTATTATTATTATTATGTTTATTATTATTATTATTAAAAATAAAAAAAAGGCTTTGACCTTGCCACATGGCAAGGTCTGATTGGATGGACAAATATGCATTAGGCGTTATATATATAAAGCCCCAACCCAAAATTAGCATATAGCGCCCCCCTGTAGCGGTGTGGGGGGCGCTATTTTTTAAAAAGTTTGAAAAATAAAGCCCCACTACGGGTGGTCTAACAAGGAAGTTGCATAATATTTCCCCATGCTCACGTGCCGGGCACATTAGTAATTAAAGACGTTGGTCTATTATTTCATTGAAAGGTAGCGGACGAGGCATGTCTCATTGGTTGACTATGTAACATCCGGTCTCTCTCACCATCACTATTGTCCGCTTTGTCCTGATGGGCTGCTCATTCAGAGCTCACGGATTTATTTTTGGTCACCCCGGTGGAGACTTCCCAGGAGGTCACCCATCCTGATACTACTCCCACCTGAGCATGCTTAACGTTGGAGTTCTCCTCTCATCCACTAGCATTAAGCCCAAAACGCGTTGGTGATTTAAGAGGCTTTGCATTACTTATGAACCAAGGATCTCTCCTGGCCACGGCCGATGTGGGATTTGCCTAGGGTGTCATACAAAGGTCCATGTTAATCTCCCAGAAATCAGTACTGTTACAAACTACTTAATTGGTACACTCTCACGCTTAGTTTTGTATCAAAGGTGAACCACTCTTTGTCGGTCTATTGTCCTATCCACAAAGTTTAATTGTTTTTAGCCTTATGTTTGTGTAGGGTCATGTCATTGATCGCCTCCAGCGATTTGAGCTCGAAGGGTGAATCCTGAAAATTTGGAGTCGCAAGGTTGATTACAAGCAGTTAACTTATTTTCCTCTTGTGCTTCAGAAAGTACTTTTGATGACAAATTATATCGTAAGTAGTTGTTAATTTAACGCAATCAATGCCTGAAAACGATACTATTTGTTAAAATTGTCTCATTTTCTTCGACTTTAAGCTATTTAAGTGTGTGTGTGAAGAAGTGTGTCTTATATCTAAGGCTTGATACAAAACCACTATCGAGTTAGAGGTCTCACTGGAAGCAACCTCTCTGTTCCCACAGGATAGTGGTAAGGTTGTCTACATTTTACCCTTCTCAGACCCTACCTTAGCTTTGCTATTGGTAGAATTAACTGAGTATGATGATGATGAAATGTGTATGTAAAGATAGGGAGGGGGTTGTGTGTGTATGGGGGAGGGAAGGAGATATATTATTGCAAGTTTAGTCATTTACCAAACTATATCACTTAGGTTTGCTTGGCATGGGCTAATTATATGGATGAGGTAATGGAATGAGAAATTAATACCATGTCTTCTTTGGTTGCAATTTGAGAATGAAATAAATCATTACTTTGTGTTATTTGATAGGTAGGAAAAGACGCGGATATAAAATCGGTGGTGGGTGGTGGTCGATGGCGGCAGCGGCGAATGGGTGGGTAACAGTGACCTCTATCAATGGTGAGTGGGGGTGACGGTGGTGGGTGGTGGAGGCGACAATGGTGGGTTGTGGTGGCAAGTGGTGGGTTGTAGTGTTGTTGATGAATGGAGAAAGATGAAATGGAATGAAAAAACATAAGAGATAGAACAAATGGAATGATTTTAAGGGAATGAATTGTTCTGGCAATTCTATTTCATTGACCAAACAAAAACACTTTTGTGCTTTCAACCTTATTAGGGATGAGCTCGGGACGGTATCGGTACCAACCGATATCGATCCCGAAAACTCCTAAAACTCAATGCTGATACCGATATCGAAAACATACGGTACGGTATGGTTCGGTATCGGTACGGTGCCGGTATTTTATCTTAAAATACCGATATCATACCGATCCCGTACCGATACCGATAATACCAAAACCGAAAACCTCTAAATGTGGGTACCGATACCGAACACAGTCAGTTCAGTACAGGATCGGAATCGGAACGGGACAGGATGGGTATTCGACGGTATGTGATCATCCTAAACCTTATAGCCTTTTTAGTAACTGACGTTGTAAATGACAATTATACATTTACTTAAAATGCTTAAAATATATTTAAATATCCCGACATTTGATAACTAATTAAACTCATGTGATTGAGATTTTCACATCTTCTTCCTTGTGTCCCATAACCAATTGATCGTCACGTGCGTACCCTTTCCAAAACATCATCATTGTAACATAAAATGAGATTTCACTTCTCAACCGCTAAGGACAACATGATCACTAAATCAAAACCGACAATTTTTTTACCTCTTAGCGAATTTTCGTCTAATTTTAACTAATGATATCAAATTAAGACATATAAAAAGTAATCAAATGGTGTGTTGATTACGTTCTTTCCATATTTCTATATTTTGGGTATAGAATACACATACATAACATAACCATACCTACCGGTACTTTTTTTGTTTTGGGTTTACTGTATAGCTCTCGTGTTGCGCATATTTATTGTTGCAAGTTTTATATGTTCTTGAACTCTTGTATTGGAAGCTTTAAGAAAAGAACTAGGGATTACCGTGTATTAGGGATTAGAAAACAGTATCAGGTATCGGAACCGAACCAGTGCCAAATTTTCTGTATTGAATGATTTTTTATATCAATTTGGTACCCACTTTTTGGCGTTGTTGGGATCCATACTTTTGGTTTGGTACGGTAATGGTATTTTATTGATTTTTACCTTTAAATACTAGTACCGTACCGTATTAAGGGTACCAGTATCTGTACCTAGTTTTGGTATTTTTTAGGATCGGTATTTCAGTAACGATACATTCGGTACCAGTTACCAAGCTCATCCCTACCGTAGATATGGAGATTTGAGTGGGATAGAAAAAGGTTGGGAGAGTGAGAGAGGTGTTATGACAAGAAGGGACTATGCTCGAAACTTTTTAGTGTGGAAAGTCGGTTTATGAATGAGAAAGGTGTGCGAATGCGGGCAACTCATCAAGTCTCATAGAAGAACAAGCATACTACATTAGTTGGTGAAAATGACGAAACATGTTATTGTTTGACAAACGTATAGAATTTGTAGTTTTAGAAAAGAAGAACCATACATGCAATAAGCAAAACGACCATCGGTGTAATTAACTATGTATTGTGGCTTTGAGTGCAGAAGAATTATAAGTAGAGAACTATGATAATCGTATAAACACATATACTTATTGCGTCAAGTATGATTTATAAACAATTAACTTTGGTAACTGTATTTTAAAACGCTGTATGTAAGTTTTTAAACGATTCTCTACTTCCCCTCACACAAAACACACTTCCCAGCCAACCAAAAATGATTCCTTATGACATATATGGTAACACGTTTCCTTGCAAATAAATATTGTAGATCTAACAAAGTTTTAAAAAAGTATATGTATTTCATTAATATTTTGTCATACATATTGATTAAAAAAAACTGACTCTATATGTTTGAAGTTTGAACTAGCATGTCGATTTGTGGAAGTATATGAAACACACAAAATCACGTGAAACAGTTCCTCATTTATATGAAATTTATTTATAAAAGTGAGAGCATGAAACGAATTAAAAAAAAAAACAAAACAAAAACAAAAACAAAACAGGGAACATCAGAACATGGATCTATTCAAGGACAATAAGAGACACTCGCACACTGGTCGGTGGATAAGAAAAAATCACCCAGATTATTGGTCGGATTTTAATAATTTTCTACTACTTGATTATTAGTATCTTATATTTTGTTTTATGTGTTTTATTATATTAAGGTTACACTATTTTATCATATTAAAAATAGAACTTCTCCAACAAACACATCCAAAACCATAACGTTGTGGGTGATCTTAGAGTATGCGTAGTGGCTAATGTTATGAGGCGTTTTGGGGCTCTATAGCGCCGGGAACACCGCCCCGAGTGGCGCTATGGGGCGTTTTGGGGTGATTTTGTCTTCTCCATAACGGGCGTTGTGCATTGGGGTTTTTTAAGGGTTTATTATTATTATTATTATTATTAATATTATTATTATTATTGTTGTGTTTGTGTGTGTGAAGAGGAAGAGAAAGAAGTGAAGAGGAGGAGGAGGAAGAAGAAGAAGGGAAGAAATGAAGAAGAAGAAGTGAAGAAATGAGGAAGAAGATGATGGTGATCTTATATTGACTTATTTTAATCGGGAGTATTGAATTTAAATAATCTTAACTATGAGCTATCCAACTAAAGAAATGTGTGCTCTTAGTCCCACATTTTAACATGTTATCCACCAACGGACCATGACTAACATATTGTCCACCGTTTAACAGGCAGTTACTAGCCACCACCGGTCCAAACTGATGTGGCATGCTAGTGTGACAAATTCCCTCTTGCGTGTCAAATTCTTTCTTACTAATAGCAATAATATATTTATGTATAATTGATTGTATATGTCATAATTAGTGGCAAGGTTGTTAGACTTTCTATATTATAGATAGCATTGTATTTGTATTTATAGAGGTAATTATCAATGAAATAAACTCAAGGGATTAATCTCTAATATGGTATCAAGAGTCTAGGTTTCTCCTTAACCCTAGGCCACCATCAATCCCCATAAACGGCCGCCCACTGCGACCGCTTCACCACCACCTCTGCTCAATTCTGCTAGCCTGCTCCGTCACTTTTCTTTTACTCCCTAACCCTCCTAGCCTTTCCTTCGATCCACCCGGCCTACCATAATGTCCACCGACTCAAACACCTTCACTACCATACCTCCTGCCGCCCCCACTGACCACAAAATCCACCCGGCAAACACCGTAACAAACATCAAAATCTTCATCCCCTTCACCCTCGAAATCGAATCTTCCCAATACTCCACATGGGCCACCCTCTTCACCCTTCATTGTAAAGCTCATATGGTAGATGACCACCTCAAACCACCCGCCAACCCCACTTCCGCCGAATCTTCCACCACCCGAGACGAATGGGAACGTATTGACGCCATTGTTTTGCAATGGATGTACACTACGATTTCCAACGATCTCCTCCACACCATCATTAACAATATCTCCAACGCCTACGAAGCCTGAGTTGCCATTAAAGACCTATTCCATGACAATAAAAGCGCTCGTGCCATACATCTTATGCACAAGTTCTCTAACACCCGGTTAGACGGCTTTCCCAATATGTCAGCCTATTGCCAATGTAACATCACACAAATTTTCTTTATATATATATATATATATATATATATATATATATATATATATATATATATATATATAGAACTCCCTCGTTTATTCATCCGATTCATGTTTACAGTATCTTTACCATCCATTTTGTTAATTTTTTTGTTTAAATAATGACGTATAATCAATATTAAATTGGATTGTATTAAAAATTCTGATTTAAAAAACGTTAAAAAAATGTTTGCCTGTGCCAGGATTCGAACCCGAGTCCCTGGCGGGCTAAACCTTAACCACACCACACAAACCACTACACCATTTGGTGTTTTGTGACGTTAATTAAAACCAATTAAACTTAAACCCTTTCAAGGTCCCTTAGTCAAGTCAAAGTGTTAGTAAATATGGTCTCCTAGTCAAGTCAAAGTGTTAGTAAATATGGTCTTCTAATCAAGTCAAAGTTGTTCCTAAATTCTAGCCTAGTCAAAGTAGTCCCTAATTACAACTCCAAATTTTACACTATAAATACACTAGCATACCATTCAACACTTTATACCATTAAAAAAAACATTATTATCCCATCTCCCATATACTAAAGTTTTCATCCATCATTATCTCATCTAGCTAGTTTCGAGTTTTCCAAGGCATTATTACTAAGTGTTTGCACGCTCAATAAAACGCACGAACTCATTATGCACCTAAGGTGAGTTTACATAGCCCCTTTTTTCCGTTTTACATTTTGGGGTGAAACATGTTTAACATTTTATACACTATCATTGTTGAAACTTGTGATTCAATTATAAACATTTTATACACTATCATTTACTCATTCTATCATTTGACTGTAACAAAAAGACACAGTACAATCATTAACAATGATCAAGCCGCCTGTTTAGATTATAGCGCTATATGTCTGACAAACCCATCCCCCCGCATAAATTCAGGGATGATCGATAACAGTTACACTTTTACTAACTTGCGAGTTAGGTCTCAGTCGACACAAGGTTTGATTGTACAAAAGACGCATTGTTACATGTCGGACTCATATTCTATCATTACTCATTATTATACTTCAACTATGATTGCTATACAACATATTGTTTTCAACTATATGCAAAACCTATGTATTCTCACCAACTATTTATAGTTGACCCCCCCATCTTTCCAACTTAACATGTTTCAGGTTTTATTTGCTATTGGAAGTTGTACAAGTCTTGGAACACATAGGAGCTTTGGACCTAGTTTATGCAAATCAAGTTTATGTAATTTGTATGACAAATTGTAAATTGTTTAGTAATATTCAACTTCCATTTAGTACCATGAGCTATTGAACAATCATCACTACGTGACACCTCGATGTTTCCGCCATCGGTTGGGGTGTTACAGCCAAGCCCTCAAAGTCCTAGCCGACCAACTTGCTAATGTCGCCGCTCCGGTTGACAATGACCGTTTAGTCTTGCAACTCCTTTCGGGTCTAAACGATCAATATGAAAGCATATCCACCATCATCAAAAACCAAGACCCTCTCCCATCCTTTTACAACGCGCGTTCCAAACTTTGCCAAGCTGAAACTGATAAGGCTGAGCGCGCGTTGACCGCCTCCAAAACTGCATCCCACGCCCTCACTGCCTCCACAAACCGCTCCACACCCACCGATAACACCCGCCAAACCGATCGCTCCGCTTCTGGCCGTGGCCGCGCCCGTCCTGGACGGCGTGGACGAGGTCGTGGTGGTCCACGTCGTTACCCATTCCCTCAATTCTGGAACCAATCCTATGCACCTTGGTCACCTTTCTGGCCATCAACACCCTACAGCTTCTTTCCGCCCAACACCAAGACCTCCACTTCGGCCCAATCCAACTTCTCCCTGGCCCAAAACTTTAGCCCCTGGCCCACCCCTCCCTGCCCATCCCCCACTGCAGCCCGTTCTTCACAGCCTTCTTCGGCCCAACAACCAGGCCTTTTAGGCCCAAAACCTCAACACAATAATTATGCTGCCTACACTCCTACTGACATTGAGCAGGCCCTCTACACCATGTCTCTCTAGCAGCCCGATCCTACGCAGTACATGGATACCGGTGCATCCTTCACTATGACACATGAACAAGGTGATTTCCATTCTTTTTCTAACTCGTGCATTTCTCAAAATATTATTGTGGGTAATGGTAATACTATCTCGGTTTTAGGTCAAGGCACTAAATACCTTCCCAAACCTTTCCCACCCTTTGTCCTTAGAAATGTCCTTTACTCACGTAAACTAGTTAAGAACCTTATATCTGTTCGCCGCTTTACTAGAGATAACTCCGTGTCTGTTGAATTTGACCCGTTTGGTTTTCTTGTGAAGGACCTCAAGACGCGGACCCCGCTCCTGCGGTGCAACAGCAGCGGTGACCTCTACCCTCTGGTGCTCGGGTCCTCCATCACTTCACCCACAGCTCTTGCTGCCATTACTGCTGATCTTTGGCATCATCGTCTTGGTCACCCTGGACGACAAACTTTGAATTTTTTTAAAAATATTTCGTCTGTTTCTTTTGATACTTTGCATAATAATGTTTGTGAATCGTGTGTTTTTGGTAAAAGTACTAGATTACCTTTTCTTGCTTCGAATTCTATGAGTTTACAACCTTTTGACATGATTCATAGTGATGTTTGGACTTCTCCCGTTATTAGTTCGTCTGGTCATAAATATTATGTTTTGTTTTTGGATGATTACTCTAATTTTTTATGGACCACGCCACTCACCCATAAATCCAATGTGTTTCAAGCTTTTGAACAATTTGCCACAAATGTTAAAACCCAATTTGAACGCACCATTAAAACCTTCCAGTGTGACAATGGTCGTGAGTATGTTAATGCCTCTTTTAAAAAAATTTCACGACCAATGGCATACAATACCGTCTTTCATGCCCTTACACATCTTCCCAAAACGGTAAAGCCGAAAGAAAAATCCGCACCATAAACAACATCATTCGTACCCTCATGGCCCATGCCTCCTTACCCACCCATTTTTGGCACTTTGCACTTGAAACCGCCACTTATTTACTTAACATCCTTCCAAACAAGGCCACCAAAAACAAAACACCCACCGAACTACTTTATCTCTTAACACCCACCTATGATCATCTTCGTGTCTTTGGTTGTCTCTGCTATCCCCTCACTCCTACCACCACTATCCACAAACTTGAAAACCGGTCTCACCCGTGCGTCTTTCTTGGCTATCCTCCTACCCATAGGGGATACCGATGCCTTGACTTGACTACCAAACAGGTCTATATTTCACGACACGTTTACTTTGATGAAACCACTTTTCCCTTTAGGAAAACCATCAGACCACCACCCACCTATGAGTTCCTATCCGAGCCATTCCCATTTCACTTATCACCCCACATCCAATCTGGACCCAGGCCCACTCAAAACGGTACTAGCAACCCATCCCAACCTACTGCCCCACAACACCCTAGCCCACTATCCACTACACCCGTACCCTCCTCTAACTGTTTTGACCAGCCCTCGGCCCAAACCACCACTCACCCGACCCAACCTGTTCCGACCAAACCAGCCCCAATGCCCCTCCTGTAAGCCCACCCACGTACACTTCCACCGCCGCCACACCACCTTCGCCACCCCACCACCTCCACCACCCACCCGAACCATGCACACCTGATCCATGAGCGGCATATTCAAACCCAAACAGCCTTTCAACCTCACCGCAACCACCACACCTATCGTACCACTTCCCAAGAACCCTACTGATGCCTTATCTATACCGGAATGGTACTCTGCCATGACCACCGAGTACAATGCATTAGTTAGAAACGGAACTTGGAATTAGTACCTAGGTAACCTGATATGAATGTTATACGTAGTATGTGGTTGTTCAAACATAAATACAGGTCGGATGGCTCCTTGGAACGGTACAAGGCCCGGTTAGTTTGTGATGGCCGTACTCAACAGGTTGGTATTGATTGTGGAGAGACTTTCAGCCCGGTAGTGAAGCCGGCTACTATTCGGACAGTCTTATCTATTGTTTTGTCCAAGCGTTGGTCCATTCATCAGTTGGATGTCACCAATGCTTTTCTTCATGGGAATCTCCATGAAACGGTTTATATGTACCAGCCAATGGGTTTTCGCAACAAGCAATTTCCAGACTACGTGTGCTCTCTTAAGAAATCTTTGTATGGGCTGAAGCAAGCACCTCGGGCATGGTACCAATGGTTTATCGATTTTGTTTTATCTATTGGGTTTCATCACAGCAAGAGCGATGCCTCTCTCTTTACTTTTCTTCAGGGTACTGCTACTGCATATCTTCTACTTTATGTCGACGATATTGTTCTGGTTACTTCGTCTGACCGTCTTCGCCACTCACTCATGGCAAAATTAGCTGCCGAATTTGCCATGAAGGACCTTGGTCCACTCAGCTATTTTCTGGGCATCTCCGTGTCTCGTACAAAGGACACTATGTTTCTCTCACAGCATACATATGCTACTGATATTATCACTCGGGCCGACATGCAATCATGTAACTCTGTCGCCACGCCAGTTGACACTAACAGCAAGCTTAGCTCCACACAGAGCGACCTGTTTCATGATCCTACTTTATTTCGCAGCCTAGCGGGCGCTCTTCAGTACCTCACCTTCACTCGCCCTGACATCTCTTATGCGGTCCAACAGGTCTGTATGCACATGAACTTTATCACTGGAATGCTTTGAAGCGCATCATCCGTTACATTAAGGGGACTACATCTTTTGGTCTCACACTTCATGGCTCCTCTGCACAGTCTCTCGTCTCTTACACAGACGCGGACTGGGCAGGTTGCCCTGACACTAGGCGTTCTACTAGCGGCTACTGTATTTACTTTGGTGATAATCTCATATCGTGGTCGTCTAAACGCCAATCCACCGTCTCTAGATCCAGTGCCGAGGCTGAGTATCGCGGCGTTGCAAATGTCGTTGGCGAAATTTGCTGGTTACGAAATCTTCTCCTTGAGCTTCACCTACCACTCTCCCGTGCGACTCTGGTCTACTGCGATAATGTGAGTGCCATTTACTTGTCTGGCAACCCAGTTCAACACCAGCGGACCAAGCATATCGAGTTGGACATTCATTTCGTCCGCGAGCAGGTTCAACGCGCTCATGTCCGCGTATTACACGTCCCTTCCCGCTATCAGGTCACCGACATCTTCACTAAAGGCTTGCCTCGCGTGTTATTTGAAGACTTCAGAGACAGTCTCAGCATCCGGTCTCCTCCCGCTTCGACTGCGGGGGTGTAATAGCAATAATATATTTATGTATAATTGATTGTATATGCCATAATTAGTGGCAAGGTTGTTAGACTTTCTATATTATAGATAGCATTGTATTTGTATTTATAGAGGTAACTAGATATTTGCCCGCGTTGACACGCAGTTCAACAACGTACGATTATTTGGAGTAGTATAACGTATAAGAAAAATAAAGTAGAAACATTTTATTAAAATTTAAAAGCAACGAATACACATTTATTCAAATATCGCTGAAAATTTCCTTATAAACCAAATTTTTTGTTTTAGTCATCACTTTCCCACCAGCATCAAGTATAAGTAACTTCACGCCTGCCCTGCTTTTAACTCTTGACAATGCGACATAAAGCTGGCCATGTGAGAATACAGGGTTTCTTAAATACAATCCAACCTGAATAAGGCGACTTAAATGGTATGTGTTAAAAATAGACTTATGGCATATTCAACAATAAGAAAGTAATAAAAATGAAAATAAGAAACTAACTACCACCTAAATTTCACAATTTAATTTGACACGTCTGAGAAGATGAGCATTACCCATATCGACCCGCTAAAAAAGCTTCGAGCATATTTTATTCTATTTGACACATTTGAAAAGGCAAACATTACCCAAATCGACCGTTAAGAAAAGGGAAGATTGCCCAATTCACCTATGGCCTATGTATAACTGAAGAAGTAAATACCTCTCCGAGTAGACAAGAAATAATGCTCCGATTATAAACAACCTATTCAAGTGGGATCTGGGTGCCTGCAAAACAAAACACCGTTAGGACTCGTCACAGGAAAGGGGGGTTTCCTGTGACCACCCTCCGGCGTGAGAATAAGTATGGGTTTCTGAGGTGAAAGTAAAGCAATAGCTTTTTGTGAGTGTGTATCAATTGACGTACCTTTTACCTGTATTTATAACCTTTCTCGTAACCGCCTTATTGAGCCTATCTCCAGGAACTAAGTCTGCGGTTCTTATGGAGATAGGCCCTATCTCTTCTATTGAACCCTTCATCCCCCATTGTTCGGGGAAAAGGTTGGAGCTTATCAATAGCCCGGAACATGACCGCCTTGGCCCATCCGGCGTTAGTCTACCATTGGGCTGGCTTTAAGATAATGTGGGCCTTTAGTAGGAGTTGGGCCGATCCATCTGGAGTGGGCCTACCTCGTCATGTCCCCCCAAGTCTAGTGATAAGCAGGTTTGGTTATGACTAGGCTTTAATCATAAGTGTATTGATCTTTAAATAATGACGTGTATGCCAAATAAAAATCTTCATAGAATGTAGCGCCGCATGGTTAAGGCACGTGATATGACGTCACCCTGAGTTGTCACCTCAGCCGTTTCAACAGTCTGAGAAACTCAAGGGATGTGACTGTTGGCGGGTGGATTTCAAAAAATTTTGAAAACGTGTACTAACCACCACCTATAAATTAGCTGGTTGCCATTGGGAACTTATTCCATAGTATAGAACCTCTCATTTTTACCTACAATGGCTCCCAAAACCAGCACATCACGAACCACCATGAGTGTTGCCCAGATTCATACCAGTTGGTCGGTAACGGCACTACAATCGTTCTTGTCCGAATGGCGTATACTGCCGGAGTGGAATCCTGTTTGTCCAGGACCTACTGACGTTGCTTTTCCCTTAAAACCTGGGAAAATTACTCTGTACGCCGAATTCTTCAAGTTCTGCCATTTCCGGCTGCCGGTGACACAATTTCTCGTGGAATTGTTGTCATACTATAAGGTGAACATTTCTCAACTCCACCCGTTAGGGTTAATCAAGGTGAAACACTTTGAGTTCTGTGCCCGGGGACTGGGTATGTCCCCCCAGTTGGATGTATTCCGAGTTTTTTACATTCTTGTTTACAAAGGGGAGTATTTTACCTTTGATCGTCGTCCTGGTGCACCTCCTTGTATCGAAAACTTTCCTCCTAATGTGCAAGACAAAAACTGGAAAAAGAAATTTTTCTTTATCGATGAGGCCGTATTGCCTGTTTTCGCACCGGTGCAAACGCCTGAGGGGAAGACAAGGTTTGCCGATGAGAGCCCTGCTCCTGCCGTATTTGAGAAGCTTCCTCTTCCGGATGAATCCACGTCTACACATCAAGCTGGAGTGACAGATCCTGCTACTGCAAGCGCATCCGAGCAAGTTGTTGATGACCCGGTGGTCACTTTGCCAACCGCTCCTCATCCAGCTACTGAGTTTTCCACGGCTATCACCATGTCTCCTGTTGCGGCTCCGCGTTTGGAGATCGTAGAAGAACCGAACAACACCATATCAATTGGTGTAACCTTCTCCTCAACCGTCGTAACCCCTGCTGCCTTAGCGGCTGGTCCTTCAAGTGCTCCATCAGTGGCAACTTCTTCAAGTACTATTTTGACCCCCAGCAGTACCACCGTGCCTTCAACTGTTCTGACCGGGTTGTATGCTGGTGGTTCTAGTAGCAAGGCATTTAGGGATATGTCCCAGGTGAGCTTCACCGAACTGTTACACGACGTTCAACATCATCCTATTGCATTCCCTGGGGGTGTAAGGTCCGGGCAGACACCGTTTAGCGTGGACCCTGCTGAGTCAGAGAAGATGATCTCTCATGCTTATGTTCCGGGTATTCATTGGAATCCTTCTCTGCCAGATACTAAATATACTCCCAAGTGGAGAATAGCTCAGTCTACCCGACTGATCGGCCCGGATATTATAAGGCATTGGGTTGATCATGCCTTTCCCCGGCCGAGCGGCACTATCTTCAGGGTTTGGACAACGCTCAACTGGCTGAAAATGCCCTAGGATCCGGTGTGAGCTCACTTGCTTCTATGTATGAGGTGCTACGCCGCTGGCGTTCGGATGTTGGGGACTTATATGACATGCATGTGTCTCACGGCAAGTTGTCCGTGGAGGCTGAAGGAGTATTGCAATCCTTAACTGAATGCCGGAAGGAGCTTGCCGAGATGTCATCAATTCGTGACAAGTATGAGCAAGATAAGACTCGTTTGATCAACACCCATAATGATGAGAAGCTGGAAATTCTTCGCTCTCATGATAATCAGACCCGTTTGATAACGTCCTTGGAAAACCGGGTGAAGCAACTGGAAAAAGATTTGCAACTGGAGAAAGATGCTGCTTCCAAAGCCAAGGCAGATCAAGAGAGATATCAACAGTTATCTGCCGAGATTGAGGGCTATGAATCTCGTGCTCGGAGAGCTGAGGAGGATAGGGATGCCATGCTAGAGCAGCTGAATACCCAAAAGGCCGAAGCTGAAACTGCTACCAAAAATGCTACAAGCTTTTCTGAACAGTTGACAGCTGCTCTTGCCCGGGTGAATGTGCTGGAGATGGACCGGGATTGGTTAATATCGAAGGGATTCCAGGCTTCGTGGGGCCATGTCAGGGGAGGAGGTCAGTATCAGCAGAGACTTAACGATTTTTATCGTACTGCTGTAGAGTCCGGTTACCAGGATGGCCTTGTGCATGGCCACCGTCACGGGATGTTGGGGCGCAAGCTCCCTGAAGCTACTGACCATGAGAAAGAAGTTGAACAACGAACCTCTAAGGCCTTGGAAGCCTTAAGTAGTGACTCCCTAGAAGAACTTACCCAGTTGCAGTCCCGAACAGGTGACGAAGGCATGTCGAATGTCCGGGCCATTCTTGAGCCTGTTATTGCCAGTTCTTCTGATGACGAATGATTGTCTCTTGTGTTATTGAATTCTAGTTCTTGTATGTCGACATGCCCGGGATGCTGTATGTAATCCCGGACTTTTGATGTTTTGTGTGATTGTTATAAAACATTATGTTTTGTTAATCATTTATTTAATGTTTGTATAAAAAACGCAAGACTCTGCCAAAGGCCACTTGGCGAGCGATGTCTCGAAGCGTCGTGTCGTCATTAATGTTAGTAATGATGTTGCTGACGTCAGCCTTTCAACTTGACCGTCCCATCCACGTGTCAGGCGGCTTTTGTCAGTGTAATAATTACAGAGTTCTTTTAAACTCCCAAGGACGATCTTAACCGTCACATTCATTCATTATATAAGCAGGGTGTCCTATCATGCACAAGTAATCAACTCGTTCAAATATGCCACGTAAATTTGTCTCCCTCAAAAAGTACTTGAAGGAGCTGGATGCTCTGGAAGGGTTAAGGGAACTGCAGCGTCAGTCCCAAACGTTTGAGCATCATCCTCCTGCTGATGAACCTGCTGAGCTTCGTCCCCCAAGGGAGTGTCGATTGGTCTACCATCGGCGGCCAAGGGCTGTACCACCACCTCCGCCTATTGTTGCAGATGACATTGGGGGAGACCGTGGTATCCCCATTGTTCTGCCTAACCTGACGAGAGTCGAAGATGACGTCAGAGTTCAGTCAACCAGTATCCCAGTTCCTGGACGTTTTGGATTGGTCTACCGGCGAGGCGCTAGACGTCAACCGTCCCCCTGGATAACCCTGGGGAAGGATGTGGTGATTGATGAGGGAGTGGACCTGGTTGGGCCTTCCCATGCGAATGAGGACCCGGGGGTTAGGTCATTTGATCTCCAGTTAATGAAGATGTATGAGGAATGCTGGGTCCTCCCCCCTACTTGCAACCCCCCTGGCGATGTGTTATATACCCCTGCGGAGGTGTTTGCCATGTTGGATGGTTGCAGTTTTTAGTGCTTGCAGTTTGAACAAGGCTTTAGGAAAATAGCGCTATGTATAGTTGGTAGGAAAATTATTATTATTGGCTTTGGATTTTTGTCCTGCCCCTACCTTTTTTTGTAATTATGCTTTGTCAAGCATGTTGTTTATAATGGAATATAAGTACTGAAAGTGCCATTATCGGCGTTGTTTTATTGATTGTAATAAATAACAAGAAAGATAAAAACTTGATTGACCGGGGTGTCATGGTGTCCGTCCGGTCAATGTTTACAATGGCCTAAGGCCCTGAACTTTTGTGTTACATGTAGCATTTTCTGAGTTGGGCAGCATTCCAACTTCTGGGTACCGGCGTCCCGTCCAGTTGTTTTAGTCGGTATGCTCCCTTTCCCAGGCTTTCAATAACTTCATATGGTCCCTCCCAGTTGGGACTTAGCTTTCCCGGGGGCTGTTGTCTGCTTGCCTCATTATCCCTCATGACCAGGTCGCCCGGCTTGAATGAGCAGGTCCGGACTCTTTTGTTGTAATACTTTTCCATCAACTTCTTGTACCGGGCTTCCTTGATATGGGCTTCATCACGCCGGGCTTCTATTGCGTCAAGATTGAGTCTTAACAGCTGGTCATTGTCAGCATTGGAGTCGGCATGTCTGGTAGACGGCAGCATTACCTCTGCCGGAATCATCGCTTCTGATCCGTAGGTCAGGCAGAAAGGGGTCTCTCCATTACTTGTCTTAGGTGTTGTCCGATGGGCCCAGAGAACATGTGAAAGCTGGTCAACCCATGATGTTCCTTCCTGGTCCAAGCGTCTTTTCAACCCATCCAGTATGCTCCTGTTCGCCCTTTCAACCTGTCCATTTCCTTGAGGGTGAGCCACAGACGTGAATACTTGCTGTATGTTCAGGCTTTTTACACCATTCTTGTATGTGTTTATCCGCGAACTGCGTCCCGTTGTCGCTGACCAGGTACAAGGGAACTCCGAACCTGCATACTATGTGTTCCCATAAGAATTTCTTGATGTTGCTCGCCTCTATCTTGGCCAACGGCTTTGCCTCCACCCACTTTGTGAAGTAGTCGATGGCGACCACCAAGTACTTGAGCTTTCCTGGGGCTAGAGGAAAAGGTCCGACCAAATCAATGCCCCATTTTTGAAAAGGCCATGCTGCTGTTACCGGAATCAAGTTGTTCTTCGGTCGAGTCGTTACGGTGCATACTTCTGGCAACTAATACACTTTCTGAGTTCTTCGACGGCCATGGTGTGCATCCCGGGCCAGTAGTATCCTGCATTTGTGATCTTGGCCACCACTGCCCGGGGTCCTGCATGAATCCCACACATTCCCGAGTGGATATCCTTGATCAAATATCTGGCTTCCGAAGGGGATACACATCTCAGGGACGGCCCTAGGTAAGACTTCCTGTAAAGAACCCCGGCTTGGATCTCATATTGAATGGCCTTGGTCCGAATTTTCATTGCCTCGGCTTTATCTTCTGGCAGACTTCCATCCGTTAAGAACTTATGTATAGGGGTCATCCAGGAGACCTCAACTGCGTGCACCAAATGAACTTCTGATATCTGTGTGGACGGGTGCTTTAAAGTTTCCGTGTGGACGTTTGCATCCGTGCCGGACGAAGCCAACTTACTGAGAGCATCGGCAATGTCATTCTTGTGTCTTCTTACATGATGTAGCGTGACCTGCTTGAATTTTGCCATCAACTCCTTTGTTTTTTCTAGGTATCTGGCCATAGATTCGTCCTTGGCTTCGTATGACTCGTTCACCTGATTGTTGACCAAGAGTGAGTCCACATGGGCATCTACCCGGGTGGCCCCCATGGCCAGGGCTACTCGCAGTCCCGCCAGTAGGGCTTCATACTCAGACTGATTATTAGAACATTCAAAGTCGAATCGGAGGGCATAGAGGAACCGTGCACCCTCCGGACTAACCAGCAATAATCCTGCTCCGGCGCCCTTGCTGTTGGAGGAGCCATCCGTATAGAGCTGCCATGGGGTAGATTCATCTTCCAGCATATCTTCAATTCTCGGCACCGATTCTTGGATCTCTTCTCCTTCCGGGATTTCTGTCATGAAGTCGGCCAGTACTTGGCCCTTTACAGCCGTTCGCTTTTTAAATGATACATCCAATGCTCCCAATTCAATCGCCCACTTGGCCAGCCGTCCCGACACCTCTGGCCTATTCAGAATTTGTCCCAGTTGGAAGTTTGTGAGGACCTCCACTTCGTGCGCTTGGAAGTACCTGCGCAACCTCCGGGATGAATGTACCAGTGCCAGTACCAATTTTTCCAAGGTAGGATACCTGGCCTCGGCGTCTGACAATGTCCGGCTGATGTAGTAAATTGGGGTCTGGCATTTGTTTCTTTCAACTAGCAAAACTGAACTGACGGCTTGGTGCCCGCCGCCAGATACATCTTCAATACTTCTCCCGGACGAGGTGCTGTGAGCATGGGCAAGTTACCGACGAACGTTTTCATCTGTTCAAATGCATTGTCCGCTTCTTCAGTCCATTTAAACTTGTTCTTGTTCAGGCAGTCCTTAAGTGTGGAGATAAATGGTAGCGAACGCTCGGCATGCCTGGCCAGGAACCTGCTGATGGCGGCTAATCTCCCATTGAGTGTTTGGGCATCTTTCAAAGTCTTAGGGGCAGGCATATTCCTGATTGCTGCTACCTTTTCCGGGTTGACTCGGAACCCGTCCTTGGACACTATTACTCCAGGAACTTTCCTTCTTCAACCCCAAAAGAGCACTTTCCCGGGTTCAGCTTGATGTTATATTCTCTGAGAGTATCAAACGTTTCTTCGATATCTTTTAACATCATCTCTTCAGTCTTGCTTTTGATTACCAGATCATCCACGTATACTTCCAGGTTCCTGCCAATCTGGTGTTCGAACGCTTGATCCATCAGCCTTTGATACGTTGCCCCAGCATTCTTCAAGCCGAACGGCATTTTGGTGTAGCAAAATATACCAGCGTCTGTGTGGAAAGCTGTCTTCTCCTCGTCCTCCTTAGCCATCTGAATCTGATGATACCCTTTGTATGCATCCAAAAAACACTTGTACTGGAAAGGAGCTAGGGAATCGACCTTGAGGTCTATCTCTGGAAGCGGGTATGCATCTTTAGGACATGCTTTATTCAGATCCTTATAGTCCACACACATCCTCCATGATCCGTCGTGCTTTCGAACCATGACAGGGTTGGCGACCCATGTGTGATACTTGGTTTTTCTGAGGATCCCGGCTTCTTCCAACTTTTTTACCTCTTGCACTACAGCCGCTCTTCGATCCGGAGCCATGCTTCTTCTCTTTTGTGTGACTGGTTTCACGTTTGGGTAGGTGGACAGCTTGTGTTCTGCCTTTTCCCGAGCAATTCCAGTCATGTCAGAATGTGAGAATGCAAAAACATCCATGTTGCGCTTTAATAGCCGCTTCAATTTCTCCTGAGTGGCCGGGGCCAGCGAGTCTCCGATAGTGACCGTTTGATCTGGGTGTTTCGTGCTCAACACCCATCTCTCCGGGCCCCGTATACCGGACGGTGCCTGACGGCATGCTGTGCCCTCAGCTGCTGCGACAACTTTTTCCCCGGTCACCGTGGCTACTCCGTGTGGTGTTGGGAACATGAGAAAGCCCCTGGCTGTAGATACCAGGGCATATATTCGTCCCAACGTGTACCGGCCAATGATTAGATTGTACTGTGAGATAGCTGGGATCACCAGAAAAGTAACAAGGATCGTTCGTTCCTTATAGCCATCACCGAGTGTGACTGGGAACGTCAGTTGCCCCAACGGCTCTATACATTCTCCTGTGAACCCTTTTACCGGACCGTGGGCCGGTGCTAACATCTTCTGGTCCTCCATTGACATTCTTCTGAAACATGGCTCATAGATGATATCTTCTGAACTGCCCGTGTCCACCATGATTCTTTTCATACTGTAGTCACCTACAGCTGCTGAAATTACCAGCGCTTCCATTCGTAATGCTTTGTAGTACGGAGGTACAGTCATCACCGTTTCCATCCACGGCTCGATTGTTTCGAATCGTCTCTTGGAGCCGCCTCTTGCCTCCGGCCGTATTGTATTGATTTCCCTGGGCTTTTTTCCAGTCGCCCTGTCTTCCCAGGTTGTTGTTTCCGGTTTAGTGTCTTTAACCAGATGAGCTAGCTTCCCTGTTCTGACGAAGTACTCTATTTGTCTCTTCAATTGGAAACAATCATTCGTGTCATGCCCGTTGCCTTTGTGGTAATCACAGAATTTTGACTTGTCCTTTGACGGAGAGTCCTTGACCGGCCGAGGAGTGTTCAGCCTTAGGTTCTCCGTTTCTAGTATCTGTGATGGCGTCTTGATCAGCTCCGGGTAATCCAGCTTGGGCTTGGAAGCCGTATCTCCTCTGCTGGAGTAAGAGTCACGAGACCTTTCTGATCTTCGCCCCTGCTCGCGACGATCATCTCTCCGCTCCTCCCGGCGTTCGTCCCGACGGTCGTCTCTTGAATAAGGTTGACCCGACCGCCCCCTGTTTCTGGAGCCTCTGGAGTCCTGGTTGTCACTTGTTTTTGTAGTCTCTTGCTTCTTCCGTACTGCATGGTTCATGGCAATTGATTTCTCCTGTTTGACATACGCCTTAGCTATTGTCATCATCTCGTCCATGGTCTGAGGATATCCATGGGGACCATGAAGCTTTCTTAACAATCCGTCGTCATTCACTCCCATGGTGAATGCAGTGCATGCCAATTCTTCAGTAAGACCCGGGATCTGAAGCCTTTCTTTGTTGAACCGTATTATGAAATTCTCCATTGGTTCATTGTCTCTTTGGCGGATATGCATTACCTCCTCCCTATACTTGGTGTGTCTGCGCTGTTGACTGAACTGCTGGGTGAATCCCTTATGGATGTCTCTCCAGTTTGAAATAGACCTGGGCGGCAAACTGTCCCACCAGACCCGTGATGCTCCCACTAGGGTCTGAACGAACATGTGACACCAGGCCTGCATTGGCCAGTCCTTGGATGTGGCTACAGATTCAAAGATGCTCAAATGGTCATCCGGGTCCCCAATCCCGTCATACTTACCCACTGTCGATGGGAGTTTCAGGTTCTGGGGTAATGGGGCATTGGCTATCCTTTCCGTGAACTTGGAGTATGTTGCCATCGTCGGAGGACGGTATGGCCGGGTAAGGTCTTCATCATCTCCTTGATCTTCACTCTCCTGTACTACCACCGCGTTTTGCTGTCGTTCCTGGGTAGGTCCCGTGGAAGTTCCCGGGCCCCCGGGAGTGGTTTCATAGTTGAGGCGCGTACGGACTTCATTCAATCTTTCGTTCGAGGGTATCCCCGTCTGAGGGTTCCACCCAGGGGGTGGTTGCACCGGGGGATACATGTAAGGATAGGGGTATGTGTACGCACCACCAGTTGACGGTGCACACATGTACCCATATGGTGACATAGGATAGTAAGGCATGAACGGTTGATTTCCGGGAGTGACCGGTGTGTAAGGCGGCATGTTCGGCTGCATGAGAGTTGCTTGTGGTGATGATGTCATGGCTGCCGAGATCGCAGCAGAGAAAAGTGGGAGACTTTGTGCTGCTGTAAACCAAGGCATCGATGATACGGGTGCCGAAACTCGAGGGGCTGAGAAACTTGTACTAACAATCGGTCGAGTGTATGTGGGCAATGGGACCGGTCCTCTTGCAGAAGAGAGACGTCCTTGGTGGCCTCCGGGTGACACCAAAGTCTGCGTGTTCCCCGGGAGTGGGGCCGATGTCCCTGGAGAAAACCCCGGAGCCACTCCGTCACCTTCCCCTTCCGAGTCGGAAGCTATTGCACCATCGATCCGCTCCGTTGTGGGAATCAAATTCTGATCGCTTCTTGCCGGGTTGGCGGTAACCATGGCATTTTGATTTGAAGTCATCTCGGTCCTTCAGGTTATTTAACCGGTAGCTAGTTCCTTGTACGGGTCCCACGGATGGCGCCAATGAAGAAGTAAATACCTCTCCGAGTAGACAAGAAATAATGCTCCGATTATAAACAACCTATTCAAGTGGGATCTGGGTGCCTGCAAAACAAAACACCGTTAGGACTCGTCACAGGAAAGGGGGGTTTCCTGTGACCACCCTCCGGCGTGAGAATAAGTATGGGTTTCTGAGGTGAAAGTAAAGCAATAGCTTTTTGTGAGTGTGTATCAATTGACGTACCTTTTACCTGTATTTATAACCTTTCTCGTAACCGCCTTATTGAGCCTATCTCCAGGAACTAAGTCCGCGGTTCTTATGGAGATAGGCCCTATCTCTTCTATTGAACCCTTCATCCCCCATTGTTCGGGGAAAAGGTTGGAGCTTATCAATAGCCCGGAACATGACCGCCTTGGCCCATCCGGCGTTAGTCTACCATTGGGCTGGCTTTAAGATAATGTGGGCCTTTAGTAGGAGTTGGGCCGATCCATCTGGAGTGGGCCTACCTCGTCAATAACTAAAAGGAACATCAATCTAATCAAAACACCATAAACACACTGTTGGCGACTTTTACCCTATTTGACCCATTGGAAAAGTTGAACATTACCCAAATCGATCGATTTATAAGTAAACAAACATGAACCTACACCACTAAAACAACATTTTAACCGACTATTACCGTATTTGACCCGTTTATAGGAAGGAACATTATCTAAAGTGACCCATGTATAAGTAAAAGGAGCATTACTCAATAATTTTAACCGACTATTACCTTATAGATGCTATTTATACGCTAAAAATAGTAATGTGACAAATCAAATAATTCAGCATTTATTTTGTGTTTAAATGTCATTAATTTTAAAAACTGGATTTTTTTTTAAATTTTGATTTTGAATGTTTAAAAATAAATTTATAAATGTATTTATATATGATTAATAATTTTATGTTTATAGGTTATTAATTAAATGGTAATCATAATTATTAACATTAGATGTTTCCAATATTGTGTAACTCACGATAAATGCTAATTATACGCTCCATATTTGCGAAATCGTTGCTAACCCCACATTGTGTAAATCTTCTTCCACATTTTGCTTCCCGGACTACTCCACAGCCGGGTGTTTAATAACTTTCCTAAACACTATAATCCATAATTTTTAATTTTTTTAAAATAAAAACATTTAATAACTATTCTATTTTTAAAATTCAAAAAAAAGTCATTAATGTTTTTATACATGTTTTTTATTTTTTAAAAATCGAAATCATTCATTAATATTTGGGTCAACGTGTTTAATAACTTTCCTAAACACTGTAATCTAGATTTTTAATTTTCTTAAAATAAAAAAAATTTAATGACTATTCTATTTTTAAAATTCAAAAAAGAGTCATTAAAGTTTTTATAAAATTTTTTATTTTACATCAACGAAAATTATTCATTAATGTTTCGGTCAAAGTGTTTAATAACTTTCCTAAACACTATAATCCAGATTTTTAATTTTTTTTAAATAAAAAACATTTAATGACTATTCTATTTTTAAAATTCAAAAAGAGTCATGTTTTTATAAAAGAATTTATTTTTTAAAAATCGAAAATCATTCATTAATGTTTCGGTCAACGTGTTTAATAACTTTCCTAAACAATATAATCCACATTTTTTGTTTTTTTTAAATAAAAAACATTTAATAACTATTCTATTTTTAAAATTCAAAAAAGAGTTATTAATGTTTTTATAAAAAAATTTATTTTTTAAAAATCGAAATCATTCATTAATGTTTGGGTCAACGTGTTTAATAACTTTCCTAAACACTGTAATCCATATTTTTAATTTTCTTAAAATAAAAAACATTTAATGACTATTCTATTTTTAAAATTCAAAAAAGAGTCATTAATGTTTTTATAAAATTTTTTATTTTTTAATAATCGAAAATTATTCATTAATGTTTCGGTCAAAGTGTTTAATAACTTTCCTAAACACTATAATCCAGATTTTTAATTTTTTTTAAAATAAAAAACATTTAATGACTATTCTATTTTTAAAATTCAAAAAAGAGTCATGTTTTTATAAAAGAATTTATTTTTTAAAAATTGAAAATCATTCATTAATGTTTCGGTCAACGTGTTTAATAACTTTCCTAAACACTATAATCCAAATTTTTACTTTTTTTTAAAATAAAAAACATTTAATGACTATTCTATTTTTAAAAGTCAAAAAAGAGTCATTAATGTTTTTATAAAAATAAATATTTTTTAAAATCGAAAATCATACATTAATGTTTCGGTCAAAGTGTTTAATAACTTTCCTAAACACTATAATCCAGATTTTTAATTTTTTTAAAATAAAAAACATTTAATGACTATTCTATTTTTAAAATTCAAAAAATAGTCATTAATGTTTTTATAAAAAAAATAATTTTTTAAAAATCGAAAATCATTCATTAATGTTTCGGTCAAAGTGTTTAATAACTTTCCTAACATTGTAATCCCGATTTTTAATTTTTTTTAAAATAAAAAACATTTAATGACTATTCTATTTTTAAAATTCAAAAAAGAAGAAAGAAAAATCTAACCTCGTATGCAAGACGGATGCCTTTGAACACCTCACCAGCTTGTGAATCCTTGTTAACATTAAATCCACAGTATTAAACGGATTATTATGAAATCATGAAAGAGAAAAATCTTATAAACAATCGGAAAAATCTGAAAATAATTATAACGAAACAACAATATATAACAGGAATCGTATAAAAAAGCAAGAAACAATCGTTACCTTGAAGGAGAGAGACGAAGAACATGAAACCTAAACCCCAAATCTGCAAAATTATTTAAAAGCAATCAACAATACAAAAAAATAGGTTAATATCAACAATCGATTATCCCTGAAAATCATTAAATATGGAAATCATTATAAGAAACAAACAATCGCCTAAATATGAAAATCATTATAACAAACAAACAATATATAACAGGAATCGTATTAAAAAAATTGAAACAATGGTTACCTTGAATGAGTGACACGAAGAAGATGAATGATCGGAGCCGACGAACACACACAAAACAAACAGACTGATAATAAGTATAACAATATGTAACAGGAATATTATGAAAAAGAAAGAAAGAATCGTTACCAATGATCGGAGATAGAAGCGTTGGTTTGATGAAGAAGAAACGATCGCAATCTTCTTCTTCAAATGAGAGAGATCGAATCAGAGAGAATGAGGGAAGAAAGAGAAACGCGTGTGTTTTTATTAGGGTATTGATTGGGTAGGTTAATGATTTTAGTAAACTATTAACTCACCAATTTTGACCATATTTATGTATTTTTAATCTAATTTTAATTTAAAAAAAAGGAAAATTTTATAAATTACAAGAGGAGGACACGTGGCACAATATGGGAAGAGAGAGGAATTGAGGTGAAATGAGGGAGTGCCAAGTGTCCTCATGGACTTTGTTTTATTAGATGTATAGATTATCAATGAAATAAACTCAAGGGATTAATCTCTAATACTTACTATTCCATTAGTTATGGTCCGTCGGTGGACAATATGTTAAAAGGTGGGGACGTCAGTACACATTTTGTTAGTTGAGGCCAATTGATAAAAGTTGGGATTATATATATATCCAATACTCCTTTTAAAAGTATGCTCCGTTTAGAGTTATGTGCCCATAAGCAGTGAACAGAAAAAAACTTGACGAGCCATATCATGTGGCCTAACTATCGGATCTGGATAATGTCGTTTAGAGACCTAACATTGAAGTCAAAGATTTGCTCTCGATTTTAGCAATCTTTGTTCATTTCTTTTTATATAAAAACACGTGAATAAATTATTTGAGTATATTGAATTAGGCCCGTAAATGAACCAAACGAACACGAACACGAACACATAATCGAACACATTTTTGTGTTCGTGTTCGTTCATTAAGAAATTTGTCGTGTTCGTGTTCGTGTTCGTTTATGTTCGTTCATTTAAAACTTAAACGAACTGTTCATGAACATAAACGAACATAGACGAACACAAACAAAAACAAGTTAATAATGATTCATCACAATGCAACCAAAACCAAATGACGGGGATGAGAAATACGGCGGCGCTATGGTCTGTGGAGACGGGGATGAGGGAGACGGCGACGCTGTTGAGACTGGAGGCTGGAGAGTGGAGGTGGTCGACTGGAAGTAGAAGAGGTATGGCTGTGGAGTGTGGAGAAGAATGGAGGTGTGGCTGTGAAGTATGGATAGCGTCTGATAAGTGATATGGTTAGAATATTAGGTTTAGGGTTAAATTTTTAGAACATATGAACTAAGATACTTAACAAAAGGAAATAAATAATTAAAATAAAGTTAAGTTTAATTAAGCGAACATAAACGAACAAAAATAAAAGAATGAACATAAACGAACATAAATGAACGAACAAAGTGTGTGTTCATATTCGTTCGTTTAATTAAATGAACAAAAAATTGTGTTCGTGTTCGTTCATTTATTTAAATAAACGAACACAAAATGAACTTCCCGCTAAACAGTTCCTGAACGTTTGGTTTGTTTACATGCCTATGTTGAATGTTTATTTAGGAAGTCGATTTCATAATTAAGCCATATACTTAAATTCTATATTCATGAGCTGACGTGTCATATCAAAAGTAAGCCTAATATAGTAATTTCAACATTAGATATTATTCTATCTTTTTAAGTAATCAATATTTACCGATTCTGTTTTCGCTATTCTTATCAGTTAGAAAAAAAAAAAAAAAAACTAGACTATGTTGCATATCATACAAACATCAAAATGAGGTTAACATGTAGGAGGACTTATGATATTATACAAACCACACAAAGTTTAACTTTGAGGCCGAAAGTGAAATTTGAATATGTATAAGGACCAATATGAAAAAAATGATAAAGATGTAACAAAAAGTATCGACCACAGTGGGAGTCGAACCCACGACCTTTTGATCCGAAGTCAAACGCGCTAATCCACTGCGCTATGCGGTCAATTGATTATATTGTCGACCATTAATAACTTTAACTAACAATGATACAAACGAAGGTTTAACTAAATTTATTAGTACTTTATATATTATATCTTACTGTAATCATGAATATATACTAGAATCTCGCATAAAAGCCCAAGGCATTATAGCCCAGTGGCATCTTGGTGGTGAGATAAGATTTAGGGACCATAAGGTCCTGGGTTCGAATCTCACAAAGGGGTTTTTCTCATAATTATGAGTTTCCTCCTGAATTGGTGACTTGGTGGTGGAATATGATCGCGTGACAACATTAGTGGCACGATGATACTCCAGTGTTCCGTGAGTGATTCCAATTTGTTGGCCGTTCAAAAAAAAAAAAAAAAAAAAAAAAAAGAATCTCGCATAAAATAGCGGTTTATATGGTTAACAACATGTATCACAATGTATTTAACATCTACTCTTTTAAACGCTTGAGTTTAACTTGTTATCGGAACAATATAATTTGGATAGACTATCTATTCATAAATTGCCTAAAAGTATCTTAAATGCATAATATATTGCCATTGTGATAGAATGATAGAAGCATGGTGTTACAGATTCATTTGTATGGGCGTTGTGCAATGTCTTTATCTCGATTAGAGCACATGGTATGGGGGATTTTGGATTTGGTACCAAGATGATATCATAGGTGGCAAGTGAGTACCGATTGAAACACCATTCCTTGAGTTTCGGTACCACATAAGTTTAGGAAAATAGGTGAGTGATTCACCACTTATATATGCTGAGAGAAACCAACTCTTCATAAGCAAATCACCTCATGCCAACCTAGGCAATATTTCTTTTTTCTTTCGAATTTTTATAAATTGGCTGTGGGATGGATGAGATGCAAACGAAGGATACTTTTACTATGTGATGGAAACTAAAAGAGTTATTTTTCTGAATGATCCTTTCATTATGTGCATAGTGCTTTTATAATACAACAATAGGCATAATCATAGGGATTTACATTTGACTAGCTATTTAACATAAATACAAGTAAATGCTTTTGTTTGACTAGAGTGATATTTGCTAATACACCCCCGCAGTCGAATCGGGAGGTTGTCGGACGTTGAGACTGGACCGAAAATCATCGAACAAAACACGAGGCAAGCCCTTTGTGAAGACGTCTGCTATTTGGTACCGGGAGGGTACATGCAACACGCGAACACACCCCCGTTGTACCTGCTCCCGAACAAAGTGGATGTCCAACTCAATGTGTTTGGTGCGCTGGTGTTGAACCGGGTTACCAGATAAGTAAACAGCACTGACATTGTCGCAGTAGATTAAGGTGGCTTTCGTGAGTGGTTGATTTAATTCGAGCATCAAATTCCGAATCCAACAAATTTCAGCAACTACATTGGCAACACCTCGATACTCGGCTTCGGCACTAGAACGCGAGACGGTTGGCTGTCGTTTTGAGGACCAGGATAGCAAACTATCACCAAGGTAGACACAGTAACCAGACGTAGACCGTCGAGTATCAGGGCATCCTGCCCAGTCAGCATCAGTGTAAGCCCGAAGAGATATATTAGGAGCCGGTGTCAGCGAGAGACCATACTCCGTAGTACCCTGTATATACCTGATGATACGCTTAAGTGCGTCCCAATGATGATCAGATGGTGAATGCATGTGCATGCAGATTTGCTGGACTGCATACGAGATGTCAGGACGGGTGAAGGTAAGATACTGTAAAGCACCTGCCAGACTGCGGTACAGAGTGGGGTCATGAAAAGGAGAAGAGGAGGCGGCACCGAGTTTGGAGCCGGTGTCAACAGGGGTGGCAACCGGTTTACAAGAATCCATAGCAGCTCGATGGATAATGTCCCGGGCGTAAGATTGCTGAGACAAGAACATGTGGTCTCCGGTGCGAGTAACAGAAATGCCGAGAAAGTAATTCAATGGCCCTAAATCCTTCATGGCAAACTCCCCAGATAAAGAACCCATGAGGCGGGTACGTAACGCCTCAGACGATGTAGTGAGGATGATGTCATCCACATATAAGAGTAAGTAGGCGGTGTCCTGCCCATGGTGATAAATAAACAGAGAAGTATCAGACTTGCTCTGTGTGAAGCCCTGCAACAAGACAAAATCAGTAAACCTTTGATACCAGGCCCGGGGAGCCTGCTTTAGACCGTACAGCGATTTCTTGAGCCTGCAGACAAAGTTAGGGAAACGTTGGTCTCTAAAACCCATAGGTTGGTGCATGTATACCGTTTCTTCCAAATTACCATGAAGAAATGCGTTGGTAACATCCAACTGATTAATGAACCATGATCTAGAAAGAGCCAAAGTAAGGACAAGGCGAATAGTCGCCGGTTTTACAACCGGACTGAAAGTGTCCCCACAATCAATACCAACCTGCTGACCACGACCATCACAAACTAAACGGGCTTTATAACGCTCCAAACTACCATCCGAACGAAACTTATGCTTAAAGAGCCACATACACCGAATAACATTCATATCAGGGTGACGAGGAACTAACTCCCAAGTCTCATTTTTAATAAGTGCACTAAACTCGTCGGTCATGGCATGTTGCCATTCAGGCGAGGACAAGGCAACCTGTGGTGATTTGGGTATAGGAACGACAGTGGTGGTATGAAGGTTAAATGGGTGTTTGGGTTTGTGGATACCGTCCATTGCGCGGGTGCGCATGGTGCGGGCTGGTGGTGGTGGTGGTTCGTTTGGTGGAGCAGTGGAGGAGCATTGTGGTGGTATGACGGGGGCCGAGGATGTGGGGTGTGGGGATGAATGGGCTGGAGGGGAGTGGGCTTGGGGAGTGTGGGCTGGTGGGGATGGGGCCATAGGATTTGACCCTTTCGGTTTTACTGTGAAAGGCGTTGTTATCGTATTCCTTTCCATTATCGCATTGAAACTGTTTTATTTTGCCACTGAATTGGGTATTTATATAGGTGTTAAAAATGGTGAAGACATTGAATACATTCGATTTATGGGTGAGGGGAAATGTCCATAGAAAGTTGGTGAAGTCATCTAAAAACAAAACATAATACCGGTGGCCCCCGGTGCTGGGCACGGGAGAGGTCCACAGGTCACTGTGTATAATATCAAATGGTAAACTAGTACGATTACAAGAATCATAAAATGGAAAACGAACACTTTTACCAAAAACACATGCTTGACATAAATTTTTGTCATGTTTATTAGATCGACTAGAAAAAGATAAAGGCAACGAATGCAAAGTTGAGAAACCCGGGTGCCCAAGGCGTTGATGCCAACGGTCTTGAGTGGTGGCCACAAAAGCTGTAGGGGTGGTTTTGAGCGGGAGAGGAGCGGTCAGTGGGTATAGGTCGCCCGAGCTATTGCATCGTAGGAGGTGCGCCTTGGTCTTGAGATCCTTCACAGTAAAACCGAAAGGGTCAAATTCTATGGACAATAAATTATCAGTAGTGAGTTTGCGGACGGAAATAAGGTTTTTGATAAGATTGGGGGCAAATAGGACATTGTTTAATTTAAAGGGTGGGAAGGGAGGTGGGAGGGTTAAGTTGCCTTGACCAATCACAGGAATGGTCATACCATTTCCGACTACAATAAATTTAGAAGTGCAAGTATTAAAAGAAGACGGGGAGATCGTACCTTGAGGCGTTTTCATATGGCTAGAAGCCCCAGTGTCCATAACTCCATTAGGATCCGGCTGACTCATGGAAAGAGCATAC
Source organism: Ambrosia x helenae (assembly GCA_030844895.1). NCBI lineage: Eukaryota > Viridiplantae > Streptophyta > Magnoliopsida > Asterales > Asteraceae > Ambrosia > Ambrosia x helenae. The sequence goes on along the minus strand of CM061231.1, from coordinate 112,191,141 downwards.
AAGGCTTGCTGGATGTCAGTAGGGGACAGGGTGGCGGTATAAGCCTGAGCCGGGGCTGCACCCAAAATTCCGGCTGATGAGTTTGCTGCCCGAGGAGCCGAGGGGTAGGGGCAAGGGGCGGTGCCGGGTTGTGGGCTGGCCTGCATCAGTGAGCTCCATTGACTAGCCGTCCATGAATTCGGGAACACAATGTAGGGGTGTTGAGGATGGTTGTTGCTGGAGCGATCCCCTCGGTTATTATTGGTGCCCCGTCCCCGGTTTCGGGTTCTGTTGTTCCCACCATTGTTCCCACGGCTGCGGGCAGACGAGGATGAGGCGGCAGGTGGTTGCTGGACGGTGGTGGCAGCCAGAGCGGTGGCCGAGGAGGCCGCGGCCTTGGCCGAAACAGATTTCTTCGTGGACTCGGCCATAGTCAGACGGGACCGACATTCATTGAAATCGGGTAATGGGTCACGATTTTGTAAAACCGTGGAGATGCTTTCGTATGCTTCGGTTAAGCCGGCTAGGAGTTGGGAGACCAAACGTTGATTATCAACCGGAGCACCAACGCCGTTCAGTTGATCGGCCAGATGCTTGGCATGTTGACAATAGGCTGCCATGTTCGGAAACGACTCAAGGTGGATGTTGGAGAATTGCTGCTGTAGGAGAATTTGACGAGCGCTTTTGTTGTCGTTGAAGTGGTTGGCGATTGCGAGCCAGGCTTCATGAGCGGTCTGCCCGGGAACTAGGATAATATGGAGAAGAGGTTTTGAGATGGTGCCATAGATCCACTGTAAAACGAGTGCGTCTAGGCGGGACCAGAGAGCGTCAGCCGCAGCCTGGGCAGCGAGAGCCGTGGCTGCGTCTTCGGCTGAGGAGGAGGTAGGTGGGATAGGGGCTGGTGGGCGAGGTAGCAGGTGGTCGTACACCTGATACGCGCGGCAGTGGACCTCAAAGAGAGTGGTCCAGGTGGTGAAGTGTGAGGATTTATCTTCAAGAATGAGAGGTATCATATTCTTGATGTTTGTGACAGCCATTGCGGGGTGAAGGGTGGTGTCCATGGCTGTGAAAACAGGTAGCAGGAGGGGCTGAGAAGTAGCAGAAGGGTGGAAATAAAGAATGTCCGGTGAGTATTGACCGGAAAAAAAAAATATATGCAGAGGAAATAGAAAGCAGCGATTGAGAGGTTTTAGGATTGTGGGCTCTGATACCATAAAAGAGTTATTTTTCTGAATGATCCTTTCATTATGTGCATAGTGCTTTTATAATACAACAATAGGCATAATCATAGGGATTTACATTTGACTAGCTATTTAACATAAATACAAGTAAATGCTTTTGTTTGACTAGAGTGATATTTGCTAATAGAAACGACAGGATGGAGAAAAAAATGCGATGTGATACTCGAGGAGAGAGAATTGTAGGACGGGTGGATGAAAATATGGATAACTTGAAAACCTAAAGAATAAACTTTTATCCCCCGTATGGCTCGAGGTTGCACTAACTTTTTCATACCATGATACATGTATATATACCATTGACATGTGCTACGCCTACGATTAGGTAATATAACACTTGCTTTGGTGTTTTCATAATCTAAGCGGCATTCGTGTGCGGCGAAAACTAGAACACAAAGTAAGTATTCAATGAAGTGCCACACAGATAAACAGAACTTCCAGGACATAAGAAAGCTTGTGTTTCGGTTGATATTTTGTGCCTCTGCTTCAACAGGCAAATTGAATTAAATTTGGGCAAAACAATCATTGGTGGGGAACACACCAACTACCACTTGTTGTATTAATTTAATCCTCAATACCCCTCTATCTATCTTTCTTCCGATACATGGAAAACATGTTTAGCATTTTGTGGGTTTTTGCAAGTCTTTAAGCTTTGAATATTATATTGTTGTTTTATTTTGAATACCAACCCTTATGTTTTATAATTTGACATGACCTGGAAAAAAGTTATGATTTTGACATGAAAATAAAATACAAATTTCGTTAGCTTTATGTTTAATCTAAACGTGTTTGGGTCAAGCTAGTACAAGTTTTGTTGAATAGGTATAGTTTACGTTTTGATCTAAGCGTTACCCATTTATTATATGTTTTATTAACTTTGTTGTATCTCCTAACTTAAACTAGTAAGGTATTTATGTTAAAGTATAACAATCGTATTCCATTCATAGTCGAGCTATAGACAGAGTCTGAGGAGGGTGGACATAGGCAAACCTTACCTCTATCGACTATCGCAGCGAAAGATAGAAAGACTGCTTCCAATGAAACCCTCGGCTCCAATTTCATATCCAGACAAAAGAGTCATAAAAATATGTATAGACACATAACCACATAAAAAATTCAAAAGATATTCTTACCACGCTAACGGAGTTAGCCTCAGTTAGTTTGGGTCCGTTGGTGGCCAATATGTCGAAAGTTGGGACCGCTAGTGGTTATTTTCGTAGTTGGTAACATTATCAGCCAACGAGCAATTGTTGAGATTATATATTTCTATTACTCCTAAGAAAAATAATGAAAACATATATTAGGAGGAGATAGCACATCAAATAGACACACATGCAAGCTAGATTATTCACTTGCCACTGAAATAGACTAAAAAAAGAGAAGCTAAGCTCCTACATCGAGAAAATGGTACAAAACTGTATCATCTTTCTAAAAGCCTTTAACCTTAATCCTACATCTCTACGAACTTCCATCATCGATTATGTCCTCAGAAAAATGCAAGTCTAGCAAATTCTGCCTAATGCGCTCCGCCAAAGTCAATTTCGGTCTGCCACTACTCCTCATCCCCTCAATATTGAGAGTTCCCACGGTTCTACTGTGGCTGTCACCTGAGAAGTAGCCATTATGTTCCATAGTTTAAACGTCTTACACAATTGTATTCTTGGTTTTAAATTATAGTACTACTAGAGTATTAATATAAATGGGTCATATTTATGTCAACCACTACTATTTGTGGTGTATTTGTGTTCATGTACCTAATACGTTTTTCAGGTTCATATCATGTTCAAATTCGTGTCAAAATTTTGAGTTCGTATTAGGTTTGGCCCGTAAACTGTAAACACAAACTCGTTTAGCAACACTACTAAGAAATGGTGAAATACTGAACCGGCAAGTTGGTAACAAGAAATAAACATTGTCTAGGTCAATTTAGCATTAGAAAACGTGATTAAGTCAATGACTAAAAGATTCTAACAATTCAAGCTTTGTCCTTTGAAAAATGTCCAAATTAATGACACATCAAATTAAATATGTCATTGTTATATATTTTCATTTACGTAATCATTTAAAAAAAATATATAAAAGTTTATGTGCAAACGTTAACTTAGTTATTAACATACATTTTAATTTTATTTCTAAACATATTATTATTTATAAATAATTTTGCTAAAAATAAATTTAACTTTTGTGAGACAAAAGGGGCCGTGGTAACCGCAAAGACATGCGCATATGTGGCCGCACCCACTATTTGACCCACCGTTTGGTCAGGGTGTGCTAGCTCCAAATTCCACACTTCATAATATATATTAACATAAATCAATTAAATAATATATAATGAAATGAGAGGCTCAATAGATTCTTTGAAACCATAGGCTATGCGGTTAAAAAAAAACCATAAGCTATAAAAAAATCGAATAAAATTGACTGCATGTTCAATTTTGGTTATTGTTATTATAATGGATTGAAGTGTGACAGTTATCGTATACGTTAATTATTAAAGTTGATTTGATAAAAAGGTTATATGCTGATTATACATAATCAAACTTTATGTACCTATACATTTCAGTAAGACTATAAGGAGTGGGGGGGGGGGGGCAGGAAAGAGGGGGATGAAGCGCCATGTGGCACTTGTGGGACCCTTGTGGGGGGGAAAATAATTGTGGGGAGTGGAAGGGGGGGAAGGAAATAATATTATATTGTGTTAAAGTTAAAAAAAATAAAAAAAAATAAAAAACTGACCAATCTGCTGCTGCCACGTGTCCCCACCCCAAGCCCCACGCCGGTGGAATCCCTCACGTCAAAGGGGCAACGCCAAGGGTGGCGGCGGTGTTCCCGCCCCTTGAAAGCCCCACGCCAAGGCTTTCCCGCCCCCACTCCTATCAGTCTAAGCGTAATCGAACTTTAGGTAGTACTTCTATGTTTTTAATATTTTATTATCAAATGTGTCCAAAGTGATGGATGTTGTGGGTACCTAGTTCTCACACTTAAACATATTTAAAAAATCAATAGCCAATAGGGTCATATGCTAATAAGCAAAGAAGCTATAAGCATCAACTTCTCAGCTTATTAGCTTAACAACATCTAGCTATAGTGTCACTACACTAAATAGAGTCAGAAGGTCAACTGGTTTGACTTGGACACACTGATTCACGAGTCCAGCCTTGGGACTCATACGCCTCCTTAGGTAGAAAACCCACATTTTTCCTCCAATCTAATATACTTTTCATTTTATTTAATTTATAGCTCACACACAAAAAAAACTTTTTTTGTTCAATATTAAAGTGTCAAGCAGGCCCCACATCAAACCCAATAGATAGGTCTATTGCACCGAACGGACCACTCCAATTCAGCCTCCTCCAATGCTAACAAACTACTCCTTGGTCCTTTCACTCCCATCGGACTATCCCGTAAGAGTGCATTGTAGATACTCTAGCCCATTTTCATATCTCATATTTCAATGTTCACCCATATTCTTCTAGTTTTTGAATTGTTGATTACTTATTTCTCTCTTCTCGGAAAATTGGTATTGGCCTACTTGTTTCTAGAAAGCTATTAGGGAGTATTTGGTTCGTATGAAATAAATGAAATTTAATGGAATTGTAATTTGAATTTCAACTTGTAAGGTGTTTGGTTCGTTAAATTTGTTGGAATTGGAATTTCAATTTCAATTCTAATGTTGATGTGCTTTGTTGACAAATGAATTGGAATTTGATAAAAATTCTTTCAAAATCTTTTAACTAGTAGAATTCAAAATCCTTCTAACATTAGAAGGAATTCAAATCAATTTATTAGAATCTTTGATTGGTTGACGTTGTTTCGACTTGAACCATTTTGGATCGTACCGTTTTGACCCGAATTGTGTTGACTGTATCGTTTTTTTACCCGAACCATTTAGACCTGTACTTTTCAACCTGGACCGTTTTGATTTCGACCCAAACCGTCACAACTCGAACCGTTACGACCCAAACCGTTTTCTTACCTTATCGTTTCAACCCGAACCACATCAACCGTACTGTTTCGACTCGATTCATTTCGAACCAAATGGTTTCAGACCGTACCATTTTCGTATCTTATAGTTTTGACCCGAACCATTTCGGACTGTGTCGTTTCCATCCGAACTGCTTCGAACAGAACCTTTCGACCTCACCCGCTTCAATCAGAACTATTTCACTGTATCGTTTTGACCCCAGCCGTTTTGAAACAGTACGGTTCGAAACAGTTCAGGTTCAAAACGATACGGGCGTGACGATTCGGGTCGAAATGGTACATGCCAAAACGGTTGGGTTGAAATGGTACGAGTCAAAATGGTTCGGGGCCGGTACGGGGTAAAAACAGTGCGGGTGGGGGCCGGGGGGGGGGGGAGCGAGGTGATAGATTCCAATTTATTTACCAACCAAACATAATAATAAAGGATTTGAGATTCCAATTCAAACAGTTTCACGTTCCTATTAGAAGTGTAAATTGTAAATCCATTCCACGAACCAAACGCACCCTTACTCTTTTTAATGGCTTGTTTGCGGCAATTTGTTAAAATTCACTCTAATTTTACTCACATCTATAATATCTTAGTTTGGACATCTTTTATAAATGATCAATGTTTTCAAATTATAAAAAAACAACGGAACCAAATAGTCACGAGTAATATGGTTTGGTTCAGTTTAAGAGTTTTACAGTTTGGGTTTGGTTTTATAAAAATAAAAAACCGTTAATAACAGTTTGATATGATAAACCGCAAAATTTGAACCATAAACACCTCTAATTTCAACTCTAATAGGAGGAGCACTCCTTGTTGAACCCATAATATCATTCGACTTCAAAACCCTCTTACGCATATCTACAAAGTCCGAGCTCAACCATCATGTCACAAACCCTAATGATGGGATTGGGTACTGAATACACCATTTTGCATACCCAAACCCGACACAATACTGGCGCGCGGAAGAAAGCCATGCGCAGGATTTGGTCAAAGCTCATTAAATGCTCAGTCAACAGTCAAAGGTCGGTCATATACGGTCAAGGCGAATATCATGCATGGTCAATAGCCATGCATGAATCACGTAACTACCCCAGTTAAGGCGGTATTCGATTCCACTATTCCCTTCAATTTAGCTTTCCATTTATCACCTTATTAACATAATTAAGGGTGATGGAGACAACCTAACCATGGTTAGGACTTGGGTAATGGTGGCATACGGACTCTCCTATAAAAGGGGTCACACCCCCAATAGGAGAGGACACTTTCTACTGACCTGGAGAGCTATCATACTAGATAGTATCCCAATTCACCCCGTTTTTGTCATAAACAACTACCTCGTGTAGTCGTCTCCACACCCACACTTTCATTCTTATTTGCAGGTATCTCCAAGCCGTAGCTGTTAGTGAAGGATCAACCCTGTAGTAACTCATAATCTTATCACCCTTAACCGGTGGTGAGACTATTTGTTTCTTCACCTAATTTCAACCCACCATTGGTTGTGACGCTCAACCCTAGCCAACCCGATCGAATTTTCTCAACTCGTTCCTTTAAACCGCTAAACCCCTTCCACCCTTATACATTTAAAATCTTTAGAAAAATAGAAAACAAAAAAACAGTTTTGGTATCAACTTAATAAAAAAAAGTAATTACTTTCAACAAACCATATCCCTCTCTCTCCACACACTTTGGAGACTATTTACATCAACTTATTCACATTTACACGGCATAAACTGTTTTACACCAACAACTTAAACATTTAATATTTTAACAATTCACATTCAGTTACAAACTTTACAATTAATGTCCACTTAGCGCACTTTAGCAAGACCACCATTTACCCACTAACGTACACCACTTTACACTAACATACGCCTAACTCAACCCTTTTTAAAGTACTCTAGAGCTTTGTGTTAGGAGCCAGTTGTATCTGTGTCTTGCACGTTCCTCTTCATCTTCATGTTCACGTTCATCTCTTAAACAAAACCACAACATATTCACTCACTTTTTTACAACCAAACATATTTTCCTTCAAGAATCTAAGAAAACATAATTACCCAGATCAAATTCATCAAGAACTATAATGGGTATGTCTTTTTTTTTTGTCAACAAATCCTCTGTTTTATAATAAATTGTGTTTTTAATGAATTATTATTATTATTTATTTATTTTTATTTTTTGTATATGTTTAGAAACTACAGGTAGGAGTTACTCTAGACACATGGAAGACGAGTATCAAAAGTTTATCCGACGAATGAACCCACCTCGAGTCGTAATCGACAACGAATCATGTAAAAATGCTACCATCATTCAGGTAAACATACACACACACACACACTCTTTATTATTATTATTATTATTATGTTGAAAGAAAATATATGAGCGAATGAAAATTTGTCTAAATTGGACTGCTGCTGTTGAGTAGGGAATTTGTGACTTAACTTTTGATTGGTTTATTATTATGATTTAATGTTTTTGTTGAAACAGGTGGACAGTGCTAACAAACATGGCATTCTTTTGGAAGTTGTGCAAGTCCTCACTGATCTTAACTTTATTGTTACTAAAGCTTATATTAGTTCTGATGGTGGCTGGTTTATGGATGGTAATAATATTTTTCTTTCTTCTTTTTAATAATTTTGAATTTAGGTATGTTATATAATTAATTGATGTTATTTGCCAATTTGCGGCTAGCTCAACTGGTAGAAGCATATTACTTTTAAAGGAGACGTCTCAAGTTCAATACATGGTCAAGCGAGTTTTTAAATAATATCGGTGTAAAAGTAAAAAAATAAAGTTAATTGTTGTTATTTGCCAATGTGCGGCTAGCGCAATTGGTAGAAGCATATGACTTTTAAAGGAGACGTTTCAATATCTGGTCAAGCGAGTTTTTAAATAATATTGGAGTGAAAGTAAAAAAATAAAATTAATTGATTTTATTGTGTTTGGACAGTCTTCAATGTAACTGATCCAGAAGGGAACAAAATCAGAGATGAAGAAATATTGGATTACATTCAAAAGGTAAAGATTCTGTTTTTTAAATTAAGATTCATGAAATATTTCATCCCAAATGTAGTTGTAAAGTACAAGTCTTTAAAAGATTCTGTTTTTATGAATCTTGACCATTGTCACATTTTTGATTTCATGTCAGGTTCTTGGCTCTGAAACTAGCTTTACCACATCAATAAAGTCTGTCGGTTCCGACCGCACGGTTATCGAGTTAATCGGAACCGACAGACCCGGATTACTATCTGAAGTGTGTGCGGTTCTTACGCACTTAAAATGTAACGTGTTAAATGCTGAGGTCTGGACGCATAACACGCGCGCTGCGTTTATAGTCCAAGTGACCGATGATGAGTCCGGGTTGGCTGTTACCGAGCCGATAGGCTTTCGGTTATTAAGCAAATGCTTGGCAATGTGCTTAAAGGTAGTAATAAAGCTAGGGAAGCGAAGACTGTGATCTCTCATGGTGCGATTCACACCGAGAGACGGCTGCACCAGATGATGCTTGAGGATAGTGACTATGAACAGAACAATAGTGGTTCTGGTTTAGGCGAATCTGAACCGCAAAGGCCTGATGTGAATGTGGTCAATTGGTATGATAAAGATTGTTCAGTTGTGACTATTAGATGCAAAGATAGACCTAAACTGTTGTTTGACACCATTTGCACCTTAACCGATTTGGAATACGTCGTTTTTCACGGGCATGTCGACGCTGAAGGGCCGAAAGCCTACCAGGTTTGTTAACATTTTGTGGATTTTTTAAACGTTTTTTTTTCGGTTATATGACCGTGTAATGTTCGTGTTTACAGGAATACTGCATTAGACATGTAGACGGGTCGCCTGTGAAATCGGAGGCCGAGAGGCAAAGAGTGATCCAATGTATCGAAGCAGCCATCGAAAGAAGAGTATCCGACGTACGGCAATTTAAAAAAATATATATGTTTTTATTGTTAATGCATACTGAGTAAATAATCCTGGATCTGCCACTGCCACGGACTGGAACAAGGACTAATGACTACGCGTTTTCATGTAGGGTTTGAAGTTAGAGCTATGCACAACGGACAGGGTCGGGCTTTTATCTGATGTGACCCGTATTTTTCGTGAAAATAGTCTTCAGGTAACGAGAGCTGAGGTGGCAACACGTGGTGGCAAAGCTGTAAATACATTCTATGTTCGTGATGCTTCGGGTTATCCGGTTGACTCAAAGATCATTGAATCGATTAGGAAAGAAATCGGGCAAACGATTCTTAAAGTGAAATCAAACCCTCAAGATTCGGATCAAAGCGCGCAAGAATCTCCCACTAGGTTTCTGTTTGGTGGTCTGTTTAAGTCTAAATCTTTTTGCAACTTTGGCCTCATTAGATCCTACTCTTGAGTTACAAGTTGTTTTAGTCTTAGGTTCATCGCGACTCGCAGTCTAGAGATACAACTCACAGGACCCATGTATATATGTCATTAGTTTTCTTTTTTTCGATCCAACAAGGCGTTGTATCATCGAATTAATGTTGAATCAGTCTAACTTTACTGAATGTGGTTTGTAAATATTAAGATTCACGGTTTGTTCCTTGATCGTGTGTCTGGTTGTTGCTTGAATCGTTCCTATATGTGTTTACACCACTCCTCTTAGAACTGGTTTGGTTGAGTATTTTAAGCCGCGTTCACTTGGCCCGGTTGTTATGGTGCCAACTTGTTAATATAGTGTTCTGGGTTTCATACACCTCGTGACATCATATTCTGTATGGTGTGACATCACTATCTAGGATATTTGGCAGCCTCTTATTGGTGTTTGATATGGGATAAGGTGTATAAATCCTAAACAGGTGTGCTTCCTGATTACCATTAATATATAGTTTTCCCTTGTCATACTTCATATTTTGTTTGGTTTAGATTCTTTATTCAGTTAACATTGTAAGTTCTTATCAAAACATAAAGACGTGTGTCTACATTGAAATTTGAATTATCAAAAGTGGATTTGTAGTTGGATGGTCAAAGTCAAACATGGTAAAAGACTATGCAAATGTTTGGAAGTTTCTTTATGGTTAGATTTGAACCAGAAAGATTGAGCAACTAGTTTGAAACATGCAAGGAGTGGTTGTACTGTACAACATATGAAAGCTGTCAACTCACAAAATGTAGAAATAGATTTTATATGACCATCCTGATTGGGGCAGTTTAGAATTAGGAATTGTTTGAAAAGATTTGACCAGAAAATGCAATGCAAGAATCTTTTTGACAACAAAAGTAGTCTCATTGAATATTCAAACGTACAGACTTTGAAACAAACCTGAGTTGGTTTCATACTTGCTTTTTCTTTAAATTTTAAGAAAAGTTGGAAAATTATATGATTTATTATTTAAATGAGAAATATGTTTCTAGAATTGATTGGGAGAATTTGTAAGAATTGTATCATTACAAGAGAAAAAGGAAGGTTAAAAACCTTTTTACCTATCAAATGTAAAATATCACATGTGTAATGGTTTATTCGTCCTCTCTATATTAAAAGATCCTCATCTATCATCATCATCATCATACTCAGTTAATCTCATCAATAGTAAAATTAAGACAGGGTCTGAAGAAGGTAAAATGTTAACAACCTTACCTCTAACCCGTAGAAATAGAGAGGTTGCTTCCAATGAGACCCCCGGCTCGTGGCTTTGTATCAAGCCCCGAACATAAGGCACATAACACTTAGCAATCGGGAAAACCCGATTGGTGCATGTACCCCCTTGTCTTTTAGCTATCAATGCCATCACATGATGCATGATTAACTGTCCGTCATTCTTTAACGTTATTCTCACAAAATTAGTAAAATAACGTTAAAATTGGTGTAACTTTACTCCCCCCCCCCCCCCCCCCCCCGAGAGCCACACATATATACATTATATGCGCACGGCCGTAAGGGGCTAAATATTAAATATATATTTACAAAAATAAATGTTACATAAATTTATTTATTTATTTATTCACATTTATGTTTAACATCAAGTTATTGCAACTTTTCCTTGTCGCATAGAGGTCAAAATGATTATGGGACCAAATAAGTTTGGATCAAATGAGTTGTCTCAGAAAGATATTAATTTTGTTCAGGTCAAAATGAGTTTTGATTAAAAATGGGCTCAGGTTCAAATTAGTCGATTCAGAATATAGACTTTTCAAAATAGATTCTTTGGCGATCTAAGGCCTAAAGGGGCGCAACTAGAATGAAGTTTTCACTTAACTGATTTTAACCAATCCTGCACTGCCACATCACTTCACTGATTTACTTTACTGAAACATTTTTTTGTAGGCAGCACTTAACTGATTCACTTCACTGAAATCTTTATTTTTTATTATTTTTTTAAAGAAACATTAATTAAAGATATTATTAAACTAAATAAAATAAAATTACATAATATTCCATAAAATAACATCAATACATGACATCAAACCATTATTTAATAACGTAAATAAATAGTAGAAACACGGCTATATTATAAAACGTCCTCTCATAGCTCTCCAAACCTCGACCATCGGGTAGTTATCATTGTGTATGTTTCGGTATTGATTACGGGCTTCTTCAATCAATTCATCTTCGTTAAACCCCGGATTGGCGTCCATCGCATTAACGAATAATTGTTGAAATACTGCGCACTTCGACTTTAAATATACAAACTTTCCATATATCATGTCCGTTGAACGATGGTTTTCACTAGGGGTGTTCAGAAAAACCGCAAACCAAATAAAAACCGAAAACCGAACCGTAACCGTAACCGAAAAAAACCAATCCGAACAACGAATTTGGTGTTTGGTTTGGTTTTAACCGAAACCGAATTGCTTATTCGGTGTTTGGTTTGCTTTTTGGTTCTACTTTTTTTTTATTTGGTTTATTTGGATAACCAAATAAACCGGTAAAATAATTAATTATTAAATAAAAATAATAATATTTAATAACTCATATATAATATATAAGCTCAAAATATTAAACCCAACCCAAAATAAATAAATCCCACCAAGTTATAGAGGTAATAATCTGAGTATAAACTAGTAAACTAGGGTTCATTTTACTATTTCTAATTTTTATGATGTTTCTGTTTGCGTGGTTTGATTTTGTTGTTTATATTTATTGCAAACTTTCTTTTCGGATTTTAGAACATATAGGTATATAAGTTAGAGAAAAAAACACTTCGCTTCAATTTGTTTTGGTTTTCATATTCCTAATTTGGTTTGGTTTGGTTTTTGGTTTGAGGTACAAAATTTTGAAAACCGAATAAACCGAATCGAATAAACCAAATAAACCGTAAACCGAACCGATGAACACCCCTAGTTTTCACCCATTTGTTCATTGAATCTTGTGACAACCGCTTTCCAAAAAGTTTGCGTTCCCTCGGGTCCCTGCTCTTGATGTAACATTTGTACTTTTCGTATTTTCTATTCTAGTTCTTGTATTCTTGTATCTTTCCATTTTGTACCCTTGTAATCCCGAGCTTATGATCAATGGAAAAGTATTTTATCAATTGCATCTAATCTTAATCTATTTCATTTATTCTATAAATTCTACGCGACGCAAACTTTATATAACGTCGCGTGATTCTTAATTTTGTTGTATTATAAATGCTATATTTAACAAATTCTAAGTTCGCCTTTATTCGTTTCGTTTAGGTTACTCCTACCAATTCTTGACGGGTCGTCGTTATAATCTATCCTATTCGGTTTAGGCGTTATAACAAGAAACTTATTTAGTTAAGATCTTAATATATATTTATTATTAATAAAACATATATATATATAATACTTAAAAAAAAAAAAAAAAAACATAATGTGAAAAAAAAAAATATGTCATTTTGACTTTAGTCAATAAGAATCACAATTTCAAAAAAAAAATAATCCGTCCATTTCATTTATTTATTTATTTTTTTTTCTTTTTTTTTTTAAAATATATATTTACCATTAATTAACTTCTAACCACCCTAATTAATTCATTAAATACCCAACCCCTTCACCCCAACTATAAATACACCACTCCTACCCATTCTAACATTTGCTCATTTCTAAATCCTCTCTAAATCTCCAAATCTCTCAAGAATTCTCTCAAGAATAAGTGAGTTTCTCACTTCACCTTCAACCTCTCTTCTACTTTCTTCACTCTCCTCTTCTTCAAACCCTTTGAGGAAACCTCTAGGACCTCTCTCCTATTTGCCATGGCAAATAAACATGAGTAGGGCACCAATTTGAGGCCTCAAATGTGGTCATCTTCTATTTTTTTATTTATTTTTTTTTTTTTTTATGCACTAGGTTGTTAATAATACCAACCAAGTTCACCAACAACTCAATGATGGAGGGACTTGTGTTATGGTTCATGGTTGACAAAAGGAAGGCCAAGGCCCATCCAAACTAAGTCACCCTACCCTACTTCTTAAGTTATATTATATAAATACTAAATTATATAAACTCTACTAATTTAATAACTCGGAAAGGTTTATGGATACATCCCTACCTTACCAATGCTTGACTCTCATAACCATCCGAATCACCTCTATGGTGGTTTGTGTTTTGGTACGCCTAAAAGGCTTGCTTGACTCTTATGACCATCCGAATCACCTTCATGGTGGTTTGTGTTTTGGTTCGCCTAAAAGGCTTGCTTGACTCTCTTGAATCTATAACCTAAACTCGAATCTAAGACCCTTTATTTTTTTTTATTTTTTTTTTTATTTTAGTTAACCAAGGCTAAGGAACTAATCCCCCAAGACTCATTCTTTGGAGCCTTACTAAACGCACCCAAAGGTGAGTTCATACTTGTCCCCTTTTTCTCTTTATCACTTTTGGGGTGTAAACATGTATCATATGCAAAACACACTAATGCTTTCATAAACACACATGCTCAATCTATTAAACATACTTATATGCTACTTGCCATGCTTATGATTCTTAGATACTTAGACATAAATCATTAACTATTATTAGCCCACTTAACATGTATAGCGCTATAGGACTAGCACACCGCCCCCTTTATGGGTCATTGTTAAGATTTAAACGGCCTAACATGAATATGTTAGGTATACGCTGTGGTACTCGCGGGTTTGAGTTATGTCTTTTGTATGATAGGTATGTGCAATGCTATAGTATGAGATTTGAGTAAACCATTCTAAAATACTATGTATGTAAACTAAAACTAGTATGCTCACCAATGCTTTATGTGTTGACGGATATTTTATACATGTTGCAGGAAATGTTTGATGCAAGATATTCAAGAAATCTACTTAGGATTGGACTAGAAACTCACGCTAGTTTAAGTTCTATACTTTGATGTCGTATTTCTCTTTTCATGAAAACAATTTGTATTCTATTATCTTTTTAGACGATAATTATGCTATGTATGAAATTTTATCTTTAAATCATATTGTCACGAATTCTAGTGTCATGAAGTCTTTGAACAATCTATCACAAGTCTCACCTCGATGTTTCCGCCATCGGTTGGGGTGTGACAGATTGGTATCAGAGCCATGACTATAGGGAATTAGGAAAAATTGCCATGTTTTGACCTAGACTATAGTTAAGAACCTTTTTGACCATTCCTTTTTATCATGCTTAATATACTTGTTCTCCCTATCTTGCTTCTACTCCATTCTTTTGGTCTTTAAAACTTACCTTCCTAGTTGGTGGATTATTCTACACTCGAAGACACTCGTATACCACAAACGAAAGAAAATCACCAAAGTAGGCGTGAAACCCTCACTTTGGTGATAACTTTCAATCCGCGTAAATCCTTTGTGTTTTTGAAACTACGCCAAGATAGGAGTGATATCCTCACCTTGGTGGAAATTTCACAATTCTCGTTCTAGTGGACACTTACCGATCGAAGGTTAGAATTAATTTTCTTACCACGTTGGACAAAGTGTACAAACCACACTCAAAGAAACGACCTCGCTAAGATAGGAGTGAAATCCGCAACTTAGCGACTAGTTTCAATCCTTGATATATTTTTTTTAAAATCTCGCCAAAGTCTCAAATTTACTAATGACAAGAAACATGTAGTAACTGGAAGGGTGAATACCGTTAACCGCAAGTCGGCGAGAGTATTTCCACCTATTAGGCCAAAGCATGTTTTCAAACTCAAAGGTAAATTCGAACCACTTTGGTTAGTCTAAGTTCCGTTCCGGAACACTCCAATGGCTTGCCTAAAACAAGCCCCTCATTTTATGTTAATATTATTTTCAATGATGTTTTCATGCTATGTTTTCACTACATATATTCGATTTTTTTTTTCACTACTCGCAAAGGCTCTCAAGACTCGCATCTCTAGTACTCTAGCAATCTCCAAACAATACTAATAATCGCAAACCAACATTAATCAAGCTCCTTTATATTGTCCAAATGCACTATACTTGCTTATACTTATGTGTTATGCTTTATACACAATGTGAAACTACATGCTACTTGAACTATTTGACACTATGTGCATTGTATGCTTAATTCACATCTAAAAACAAAGACAAAATGCAATCTTTATACAAATAAACCATTGATCAAAGCTCATAATCCTTTTGTTTATTCTATAGATGTCTTCCATGTCAACCCGTATGTCAAGCAAGAACTCTAAGCAAAGCACCAACAAGAAAATGCTATCTTTCATGGCCAAGCAAAAGCTCCATATCGTCTCGCACCTTCCGAAATGCAAGAACTTGCTAGTCAACTCCAAGAACTGCTCGAAAAAGGCTTCATACGCCCGAGTACTTCTCCATGGGGTGCTCCTGTTTTGTTTGTTAAAAAGAAAGACGGATCCTTCCGTATGTGCATCGATTATCGTGAGCTTAACAAGCTTACTATCAAAAACCGATACCCTCTCCCACGCATTGATGATCTCTTTGACCAGCTCCAAGGAGCTACTTGTTTCTCAAAAATCGATCTTCGTTCGGGATACCATCAACTTCAAATCCACGAAGAAGATATTCCAAAAACTGCCTTTCGCACAAGATATGGTCACTACGAGTTCATGGTGATGCCTTTCGGTTTAACCAATGCACCCGCAGTATTCATGGATCTAATGAATCGAGTGTGTAAACCTTATTTGGATCGTTTTGTGATTGTCTTCATTGATGACATCTTGATCTATTCCAAATCCGAAGACGACCATAAACGACATCTCCGTTTGATTCTAGAACTCCTACGTGCCGAACGACTTTATGCCAAGTTCTCTAAATGTGAATTTTGGTTAAAAGAAGTTCAATTCCTTGGGCATATTGTGAACGATAGGGGTATTCATGTTGATCCTGCCAAAATTGAAGCCGTTAAAAATTGGATTGCACCAAAATCTCCTACCGAAGTTCGTTCCTTTCTAGGATTGGCGGGTTACTACCGTCGGTTCATCTCCAACTTTTCCAAAATTGCTACACCACTCACCGCTTTGACTCAAAAATCCCAACCTTTCATTTGGGGTCCTAAGCAAGAAGAAGCCTTTGAAACCCTCAAGTCTATGCTTTGTGATGCTCCTATTCTAGCTCTTCCCGAGGGGAATGATGATTTCGTGGTTTATTGTGATGCATCGAATCAAGGTCTTGGTTGCGTTCTTATGCAACGAGGCAAAGTCATCGCCTATGCATCAAGGCAACTCAAAATCCACGAGAAGAACTACACCACTCACGATCTCGAACTTGGTGCCGTGGTTTTTGCCTTAAAAATCTGGAGACATTACCTCTATGGTACGAAATGTGTTGTTTTTACCGACCACAAAAGCCTCCAACACATTTTTAATCAAAAAGATCTTAACATACGACAACGACGATGGGTCGAACTGTTAAACGACTACGACTGCGAAATTCGCTATCATCCTGGTAAAGCGAATGTAGTAGCCGATGCTCTTAGTCGAAAAAGTCATGCAGTTCTATGCAACATCCGAGAAATCGACCGTCTTCGTAGCTCCCAATTCCAAAATGATCTCTTCAATCGTATTCGAGACGCTCAGCACACATCGGTCAATGAAAATACTCTATATGAAGAAATGTCTTGTGGGGCCGAGTTACACTTGGAATCAAAGGCAAATGGGATTCTTTATTATCTTGATCGTATTTGGGTTCCCAATCGTGATGATCTTCGTGCTCTTATAATGAATGAAGCGCATAAATCTCGATACTCCATTCATCCCGGTGCGGATAAAATGTATCAAGATCTCCGTCGCATTTATTGGTGGCCCGGTATGAAAAAGGACATTGCTCTCTTTGTGTCCAAATGTCTCACTTGCTCCAAAGTAAAAGCCGAGCACCAACGACCGTCGGGTTTGCTTGAACAGCCCGAAGTCCCCATGTGGAAGTGGGAAAGTATTGCTATGGATTTTATTACCAAGCTCCCTCGAACATCATCTGGACATGATAGTATTTGGGTAATCATTGATCGTTTAACCAAGTCAGCTCACTTCCTTCCCATTCGGGAAGATTACAAAGTTGAGAAGCTAGCCCATATCTACACCAAGGAAATCATTTGTCGTCATGGTATTCCTCTTGACATCATCTCAGACCGTGATGGTCGATTCACCTCCCGTCTTTGGGAAACATTTCAGGCTGCCATGGGAACTCAGCTTAATCTTAGTACAGCTTTTCATCCTCAATCTGATGGACAAACTGAACGTACGATCCAAACTCTTGAGGATATGCTTCGATCTTGTGCAATCGACTTTGGTGGAAATTGGGATGCTCATCTACCATTGGTCGAATTCTCTTACAATAACAGTTACCATACCAGCATCCAAATGGCTCCATTCGAAGCTCTCTATGGCCGAAAGTGCCGTTCTCCTATATGTTGGCACGAGATTGGTGAAGCACAAATCACCGGTCCCGAAATCATCCAAGAAACAACCAACAAAATCATCCAAATCCGTGATAATCTCTTAGCTGCTCGAAGCCGTCAGAAAAGCTATGCTGACAAGCGGCGAAAGCCCCTTGAATTCAATGTTGGTGATCAAGTACTCCTCAAGGTGTCTCCTTGGAAAGGAGTAGTCAGATTTGGAAAGAAAGGAAAGTTAGCTCCACGGTATGTTGGACCATTCAAAATCATTGAGCGAATTGGGAAAGTGGCTTACAAGCTCGAGTTACCCCAAGAACTCAACAATGTCCATCCCACCTTTCATGTTTCAAATTTGAAGAAGTGCTTAGCCGAAGGGAACATACACATTCCTCTTGATGACGTACGAATTGATGAGTCTATGCATTTCGTCGAAAAACCAGTGGAAATAACGGATCGTGAAGTCAAACAACTCAAACGAAAACGTATCCCACTAGTCAAAGTTCGTTGGGAATCGAAGAATGGACCCGAATTCACTTGGGAACATGAAGAGCAAATGAAGAAAAAGTACCCACATCTTTTCAGTCAAGCCACTTGAATAAATTTCGAGACGAAATTTCCTAAAGTAGGGGAGACTGTAACATTTGTACTTTTCGTATTTTCTATTCTAGTTCTTGTATTCTTGTATCTTTCCATTTTGTACCCTTGTAATCCCGAGCTTATGATCAATGGAAAAGTATTTTATCAATTGCATCTAATCTTAATCTATTTCATTTATTCTATAAATTCTACGCGACGCAAACTTTATATAACGTCGCGTCATTCTTAATTTTGTTGTATTATAAATGCTATATTTAACAAATTCTAAGTTCGCCTTTATTCGTTTCGTTTAGGTTACTCCTACCAATTCTTGACGGGTCGTCGTTATAATCTATCCTATTCGGTTTAGGCGTTATAACAAGAAACTTATTTAGTTAAGATCTTAATATATATTTATTATTAATAAAACATATATATATATAATACTTAAAAAAAAAAAAAAAAAAACATAATGTGAAAAAAAAAATATGTCATTTTGACTTTAGTCAATAAGAATCACAATTTCAAAAAAAAAAATAATCCGTCCATTTCATTTATTTATTTATTTTTTTTTCTTTTTTTTTTTTTAAATATATATTTACCATTAATTAACTTCTAACCACCCTAATTAATTCATTAAATACCCAACCCCTTCACCCCAACTATAAATACACCACTCCTACCCATTCTAACATTTGCTCATTTCTAAATCCTCTCTAAATCTCCAAATCTCTCAAGAATTCTCTCAAGAATAAGTGAGTTTCTCACTTCACCTTCAACCTCTCTTCTACTTTCTTCACTCTCCTCTTCTTCAAACCCTTTGAGGAAACCTCTAGGACCTCTCTCCTATTTGCCATGGCAAATAAACATGAGTAGGGCACCAATTTGAGGCCTCAAATGTGGTCATCTTCTATTTTTTTTTTTTTTTTTTTTTTTTTTTTTATGCACTAGGTTGTTAATAATACCAACCAAGTTCACCAACAACTCAATGATGGAGGGACTTGTGTTATGGTTCATGGTTGACAAAAGGAAGGCCAAGGCCCATCCAAACTAAGTCACCCTACCCTACTTCTTAAGTTATATTATATAAATACTAAATTATATAAACTCTACTAATTTAATAACTCGGAAAGGTTTATGGATACATCCCTACCTTACCAATGCTTGACTCTCATAACCATCCGAATCACCTCTATGGTGGTTTGTGTTTTGGTACGCCTAAAAGGCTTGCTTGACTCTTATGACCATCCGAATCACCTTCATGGTGGTTTGTGTTTTGGTTCGCCTAAAAGGCTTGCTTGACTCTCTTGAATCTATAACCTAAACTCGAATCTAAGACCCTTTATTTTTTTTTATTTTTTTTTTTATTTTAGTTAACCAAGGCTAAGGAACTAATCCCCCAAGACTCATTCTTTGGAGCCTTACTAAACGCACCCAAAGGTGAGTTCATACTTGTCCCCTTTTTCTCTTTATCACTTTTGGGGTGTAAACATGTATCATATGCAAAACACACTAATGCTTTCATAAACACACATGCTCAATCTATTAAACATACTTATATGCTACTTGCCATGCTTATGATTCTTAGATACTTAGACATAAATCATTAACTATTATTAGCCCACTTAACATGTATAGCGCTATAGGACTAGCACACCGCCCCCTTTATGGGTCATTGTTAAGATTTAAACGGCCTAACATGAATATGTTAGGTATACGCTGTGGTACTCGCGGGTTTGAGTTATGTCTTTTGTATGATAGGTATGTGCAATGCTATAGTATGAGATTTGAGTAAACCATTCTAAAATACTATGTATGTAAACTAAAACTAGTATGCTCACCAATGCTTTATGTGTTGACGGATATTTTATACATGTTGCAGGAAATGTTTGATGCAAGATATTCAAGAAATCTACTTAGGATTGGACTAGAAACTCACGCTAGTTTAAGTTCTATACTTTGATGTCGTATTTCTCTTTTCATGAAAACAATTTGTATTCTATTATCTTTTTAGACGATAATTATGCTATGTATGAAATTTTATCTTTAAATCATATTGTCACGAATTCTAGTGTCATGAAGTCTTTGAACAATCTATCACAAGTCTCACCTCGATGTTTCCGCCATCGGTTGGGGTGTGACACTTGAATAGCAATATAGCTATTCACCAAGGCGAGTTCGTCCTCCAAGTTCCAGATTGGTTGTCGCACACGGTTTAGCGGGGGCGGGATTGGATTTGGATTTGGGTTTGCCATTTGTGATCAACTTGAAGATGATCAAATGATAAAAATTGGATTTGGTTTTATACTAAATTAACGGTCAAAAAATTGTTACCGTTTTATATTAAATTCATTCAAACATTCAAAAAAATAATAAAATAAATACTAAAAATCGACCGTTGCAATTATTATTAATGGTTACCAGCACGGTAACAAGAACCAGAAAATGGTTCACGGGACCCCTACCAGCACGGGTGGCGGCGGTGTTACCGTGCTAGTAGTGGGGTACCCGTGCCGAATTCTGGTTACGCCCCGTCCACCCAAATTTATAAAGGCTATTGCGATGTCTGGAGACAGCAAGGGTGGAGTAGGGCACTATGAGGATAAGTGGTGGAGAGAGAAAAAAATCATTTGGACTAGTTTAAATTAACACGTTTTAGACCATGTGTAGTGGGGCTTTATATTTATAAAGCCCCTGAATGTGATTGGTCCACGTGGC
Source organism: Ambrosia x helenae (assembly GCA_030844895.1). NCBI lineage: Eukaryota > Viridiplantae > Streptophyta > Magnoliopsida > Asterales > Asteraceae > Ambrosia > Ambrosia x helenae. Next base: position 112,169,907 of record CM061231.1, on the reverse strand, counting down.
TGCTGAGTCAGCGTGGAGAGAGAAACTGAAAAAGGGGTGTAGTGGTGGGGCTTTATTTATAAAGCCCCTGTTTGTGATTGGTTGATTTTTATATATTTTTTTTAATCTTTTAATTCAAAATAATTAAAATAAAATGCAAATAAATATAAAAAAATCACAAATAATAATAAAAACACACAACTGATATTAAAAAAAAAAGTTACACACATCCTAAATTCCTAAATTACTTATTAATCCTAAATTACTTATTAATCCTAAATTAATTATTAATCCTAATTTTCTCCACTATGGAGAGTAGTTGTCCCAGGGGAAGTAGTACTCGGGTGAGACGGAACGTGAGCTGTCCCGTCCATCAGATCTCGCATCTGAGGGGAAGTAGTAGTACTGACTAGGAGGGGTAGGTTGGTTATAGTAGTACTCCTCCTCCTCAATCTCCCTCAGGGCTTCCAAGTCCCCCTCAGTTGGGGAAGTCCCATGGTCTTGGGGGATGGGGATGGGGGTAGTTTGCTGTTGGGGGATGGGGATGGGGGTAGGTTGCTGTTGGGGGATGGGGGTGGGGGTGGGAGTAGTCTGGTGTTGGGGGAGTGAAGCAGCCCAGGGGGTAGGGGGCGACAACGTTAGTCGCTCCATTTGTTGCTGGGCCATGACATAATCCATAGCCCAGACCAATTCCTCATCCGTCCAGTCATCATCGGCAGGAGGATGAGGAGGAAAGGTTGGTTGTTGCAGCAGCAGCAGGAGGAAAGGTTGGTTGTGCAGCAGCAGCAGGAGGGAGATATAACCAATGTTGTGGAGGAGAAGGAGGAGGATAAATAGGAGGTTGTGGAGCAGCAGTAGGAGGAGGAGATGAGGAGAATGGTAGTCTCCGGGGACGGCCCCGTCCCCTGGGATACCGGCGAGAGTACTGTCGGAGGTTAGAGGAGGATGAGCCTCCTGGTTGAAAACCAGACATATTATGGTTTGAGGAGGAGGATGAGGAATTGGAGGTGTGGTTGATAAATCTGATTTGGTTCCCTATTTATAGGGTTAGCAAAATTTGAAATTCAAACGGTTTGGAGGGAAAACGTTTGAAATTCAAATTTTGAAATTTAAACGGTTTTGGGGGGAAATTTTGAATTTCAAACGGTTTGGAACAGTAACCGTTTAAAATTTAAAATTTTCAATTATTAATATTATTATCATGTTTATTATTATTATAAAGTTTATTATTATTGTTATTAAAAATAAAAAAAAAAAACCTTGACCTTTGACCTTGCCACGTGGCAAGGTCTGATTGGATGGAACATCATGCTTCAGGCGTTATAAATATAAAGCCCCAACCAAAAAATGGCATATAGCGCCCCCCTGTTATGGTGTGCGGGGCGCTATTTTTGAAAAATTTTGATATATAACGCCCGAGTACGGGTGGTCTTATAAAGAGAAAATTACCAAAATACTGTCATTGACCAAAATGATTTCAAAACCCCTCATCTCTTTGGATTCGAAGCAACCACATCTGCTCCGCTAGCTTAAACGACTAGGATTTAGCCTACAGTTTTTGGTAAAAGGTGTTAGCTAAGCCTACACGGTTGGTGAGAAGTGCTAGCAAATCTTGCTCTTTTGGTGAATTTTGCTGGCTCAGCCTGTGCTTTTGGCAAAAGCGTCGGCTAAGCCGACGCTTTTGTTGATTACTTTAGTAAATGTATAATTCCATGTCTATTTATAAAAACCCCGGTAAAAATGGCTAGTTTTGTAATTTTTTTTCTCTTTTGACTCATTCTCTAATTTGAGTCACCCGATTTCAAATTTAAGTTGTATGAAACCTAATATAACAATTTTAACCCATATCAACTTGTTAAGAAGCCATCTATGATCTAACCGTCCAAGATTTTTTTTTCTGTGGCTAGCACGTAGATATGAGTAAGCCACTAAGGGCCTGTTTGGTAGTCTCTTAATGAGGCTCTGAACCATTCAGCACTGAATGGTTCAACATTCAGACTGTTTGTTTCAACCTAAAAAAGGCTCTGAATGGAATGATTAAGAGCTGAACCATTCAGATTTGGTGCATAGCTAAACCATGCAACACTTAATCATTCAGAGCCTCTTAACCATCCAGACCTCTTAATAATTCAGCACTTAATCAACCCCTAAGAAAATGGTTATTAATTATTATATACAAATCTTTTAACCATGGGCTAAGAATGATCCATCATACATTCAGCCCATCAACCCACTTATTGGATGCGATTTATTTATCAAATAAAATAACAAATCAAAAATCGAAAGATAGTAAAGTATAAACATGGAATAGTTTGATAATTTGGTGGAAGCTAAAGGCATCGGTCAGTGGCTTTCGACTCACAATCAGCGGTGTAGAGTGCCGAAGTTTGGAAGAAGAGACCTTTTCGGTTTGGAATCACTCATGATCCCCATTATGCAATCACCAGTGATCCTCACAATCGCAACCCGACGATATCCTCGCTCTTGATCCTTCTTTGAATTTATGTTTCTTACTAGCTGATTACCCCGGGAGGGTCCCGGGGTTGAAAAATCTAATTTTACGTGATAACCTATTGCAAATGGCTCAAGTTAACTAACCACAAAATCTCTCAATCATTGCATGTTCATAGTATTCTAATCAGTAATAACTCATATTTCCTAATCTAAAACCTAATCAGTAATCATCCAAAGAATCACTTATATAAGCTGCAACCATTTAAAAACTCATCACATCTCTCTAATTTCTCACATTCTAATGGCTCTTATAATTCCTAACCTAATCAACTAAACAAACACTTAAGTTGGAAGTTGTAACCATTGCATCTCATTATGCCACGTGGCATAATTAAGAGATGGTTGAGGCCACTATTGAACGCCACGCCAGCAACTATCATTTTTTCCCGGGAGCGTCCCGGGGTTGAAAAATATAACCATTCTAATAATACTAATACTAATAGTAATAATTATTACTCTTGTAATTAAATAAATAAAAAAATAACATTGCTATAAGCTGACACCATGTGTTGCAGTGTTGCACGATTCTTTCTCCTAGCTTCTCTTGATGAAGTATACCTAGTAAAATTCCAATGATAACATGGCGATTTGGCTGATTTTCAACATCGTAGATAAGAACCTGGTTTAAAAGAAAATACATGATTAATGAATAACATGAACACTTTGTGTGTTTTTTTCCTGTATGAACGAAACCCCACAAAAAATAGTCGATTTTTTCTCTGTTTTTTATATAGCACTATGGTACTCGTTGGAAAGAAAATAAAACGCTCGTTAATTTGGTGTAATTTTTTTTCTTTAAAAAATCTCGTATATAAAAGATATAAACGTTTAAAAATTATGGGAGGAAATATGAGAGAGAAAATTTTAAATTTATTTTTGAATTCATTTTTCCTAAAATAACTCAATTTAATTAAAAAAAAAAGAAATAATTCAAAAACACTAAAATCTTTCAATTTTGATGCCACATAGCAATTTCATGGAGAGGTTAAAGGCACCATTGCACGCCACGTCAGCAATGTTCAATTCTTTTATATATATTAATAGATATAAGGCCATCTTGTGATGACCAACAAATTCAATCAGTGCATTTTATATACACTTTATTGGATACTAATTATATCATAAATACATCGACATTGTTATAAAATATATTTCTTTTATTTATTCTTACATTTGATAGGCTATGAAAAGAAAAAAACAGTTGAAACAATGCTATTATTAATCTAATAACGAGAAATTGAGAATATGTTAATTTTTTTTTTAACTTGGCGTTGATAATTAATAAGATTATATATTTGGTTCAAATAACTTAAATTATTATTTTTTTAACAGAAAAGAGTACTAATTTTATTCAACATAATAACAACTTTCTAGCAAGAGGTTAGGCCACAAGGGGTGGTCACCATTTCATCACATTCATCACACTATCACACCCAATCACATTCTATCACATTCCATCACTAAACCCATGCGGTTAGACCTGGCAATTTCAACCCATCTAGTTGAGTTTGGGTTGTTTTGGGTTTAAAATTTGACCTTGTGGGTTAAAATGGGTTTAATATAATTTTCAAGAGGGTTAGGATGGGTAATTTTAATTGTAGGAAATAAGTAATTGGGGCAGGATGGGTATGTTAAAAAAAACAAATGGGTCAGGATAGGTATTTTTAGATAACCATATACAAATCTAAATCAAAACTAACCCAACACCAAAAGCGTAGATGCCTCATAGAATTCAATGTCAATAAAAACAAAAAATTATATCTTTTGTGTTAGGACAAAGAGGATTGGTAAAACCACTTTTGGAAACCTTAGTCTAATTCACTTCTGTCATTTTGGCTAAGTATAGAAGTACTGAAGAGAAGACAAGAAACTGCTGAAGAGAAGATATGAGAAGTGCTGAAGAAGAAACTTCATCAGAAGTTCTGAAGTCCAAACCAGACAAGTTCACTTCAGAAGTACTGAAGACAAACTACTCATCAGTAGTTTGTCATTAATTAGCACTTAGCATCAGATATTTTCCACCGCCTTTTGCATCAGTAATTTTATTGTTTATTATTACTTTTAGCTGTATTTGTTAGTTTCAATGTTGCAACTTGTGCAACTTGTTTCTGATGTTTCTGTACTTGCTTTTTGGGCAAGATACATGTATGTAAACGTCTATAAATAGGAGGCTTCAACCTTCTATTTTAGACATTGATTTTAATAGAAAAATCATTCAAACACTTTCACGGTTCTATTCCATTTCAGTATTTATTGTGAATCTGTCTAAGTATCTAATTCTCATTTACTGCTTAGATTCATAATAAATACTTGTCATTTATTAGTTTCAATCATCAAGGGGAGTAATAACTCTTCCTTAGTATAAAAAGTGTTGCTTTAACTTATGCATTCCGCTGTGCTTATAATCTGATATACAAGGGCTTGCTAAACACTTAAGTGTCAAGATAGCAAGTTCTTACTTAGCAAAAGAGCAAACTGATCCAACAATTGGTATCAGAGCGTTGGTTTATCTGATCACATATCAATCTAACAAATTGAGAATCAGACACAAAGCTCTTATTGATACTCAATAAAAAGATCAAAAGTTCACTTTTTATCAACATCCATCACTTAAAAGAGTCATCTGACAAATCAATACTCTTTAAAATGGATCCACATAATACTGGTTCTGCTACTAAACCTGCCATGCTTGTAAGAAATGAATACAACATATGGCAAAAGAGAATGGCACATACCTTGTCACAAACCAACACAGGTTGTTGGAGATCTGTGATATATGGTCCTCACAAACCAGTAAATGTCAATCTTGAAACTAATGTCAAGGTCCCTAAGGACCCAAAAGAATATACAGATGATGATTTCTTAAAACTTGAGCTAGATGCAAAAGCATTCTCTATGTTGGCAATGGCTCTCCCAAATGAGATATACTCTGGCCTTTTACATTGTGAAAGTGCCAAAGAACTTTGGGATTGTCTTAAAGAATAGTTTGGAGGAACTGAAGAGGTGATTGCCAACACCAGAGAGATTTTAGCTCAACAATATGAGACATTTGCTCATATTAATGGGGAAACTTTAACTCAACAATTTGAAAGATTCTCCTCATTAATATCTGAGCTAAAGTTAAATGGTCAGACCTATACAACAGTATCTATGCTACATAGATTTTTAAGGTCTTTACCAGACAAATGGGAAACATACTCCATTGTTTTAAGATCCTCACCAGATTTTAGCTCCCTCACTCTTACAAAACTCCATGGGAGATTACTTACTTTTGAGAGAGAAATTGATCAAAAGAAGAAATTACAATCATCTGGTAAAACTGCTGATGACTACCTACCAGGTAGTACAACACTTTTGGGACAAGACTCACCAACTTGTTCCTATGGATCTTATGACAACATTGACATAACAATTGGGATCTCATATGAAAGATCTTTCCCAGGTTATGACAATAATGACCAAAGTCAAACTGCTGATAATCTGTGTTTTATCATGGATGATTTGAAAAACTTTAGCAGTGATGACTTAGAAGAAATTGACATTTTACACCAACTGGCCATGCTAAGCATTAAAACTAACAAGTTTTATAAAAGGTCAGGAAGGAAATTTCCAGGATTGACCAGTAATACAAAAATTGGTTTTGACAAATCTAAACTAAGATGTCACAAGTGTCAGAAGTTGGGACACTTTGTTAGAGAGTGTAGAAGCTCTAGCTTTAACCAATCACAATCTGGAAATAACTATAACCCCAATTATAATAGGAATAATGGAACTCAAGGGAGTGCTCATTTTGTACAGGCACAAGCTCCTCAACAGCAATACATGCCACAAGTACAATATGTTCAAATGCCTGCTCAACAGATGCAGAGCCAACAATCAATCCCTCCCTTTCCAGCTGCTCAACATCCTCCACAGCCTCAACAACCCTCTCAACAAAGTCTTTTCACCTCAGGGTATGTTGACTGGAGCAGTCTCCCTTTTGACACCACAGAGTGCAATCCTGATGCAGACAACAAGGTGTTTGACATCAACTGGGGAGAACCAGACAATGGCAGAAAGAACTTTGCCTTAATGGCATTTGAAGGCTGTACTTCAAAATCTGCATTGTCACAGGTATCAAAAGAATCTTTGACAAAACTTTGCTCAAATTCTTGCAAAGAAACTTTTGCTCTCATAAGAGAGACAAATCTGCACTTACAAGGTAAAGCCAATGATTTAGAAAGAAAATACACACAGATAAAATGTGATTTAGAAAGAAAACTGTGTGCTAAAACAAAAGAAGTTTCTAAATTAACAGACTAAACTATTGAAACCCAAGCACAAATTAAAATCATGCTAAATGACCTGGGAGATGTCAGACAAGAGCTTGCTGACACCAGGATCACATGTGAAAAATGGGTGGAATCTTGTAAGGGTATCAATTGTTGCTAAACAAACAAAGTGCTTCAAATGTTAAGTTTGGCATAGGATACCATCATGTTGAAACACCAACAGATTTCTCTCCCAAAACTACTGAAGATGGGAGAAGAATTGTTTCAAATGAAACTTCTGAAGGGAAAGACTGTACATCTTTCCATGAAAACTTTCTAAACAGAAATCCTGGCATTTTCAAAGAAAGTACTTCAGAAGTATTAACAAAATCTGACATCAAGCCATCAGTAGTTTCATCTACATCAGGAGTTGAGATCCTGAAAACTACTGATGAGCAAAATCTTTACACTAATGTCAGAAATTTGCCTTTAGATCAAAAACAAAAGGCAAAAGAGTGTGAAATTTGTGGTCTGTTCAACCACAAAACTGAATTTTGTAGATACAGAAAAGGAATTCAGTTCAATCAAAAAATTAAAACAACAGGTTGTGGGAAATCAAATCAGAAATGATTATGAAAGAATCTTTAAACCCAAGAAACAATAACCTGAAAACACCTTTTCTCAGAAAAAGATAAAATCTCAACCAAAATCTTTTTCTCAAAATTCTTTATCAGTAGTTAGACCTGAATCATCAGCAGTTTCACAAACTGCTGAGATACAAAATCTAATGAACATGGTACAACTACTGATGACCAAGGTTGATGGTGGTCCTGAAAAGGATACCACCATGGTTCTTAATGAAAAATCCATTGCCAAAAAGACATGGATTTCTCAACCTGGTCAAGAACAAACTGTAACTGTTCTCAAGAGCAAACCCAAAGCCAAACAGGCTTGGGTTCCTAGATCTAACTAATTTGCTATTTTGTACAGAGAGTTTCCAGGGGCTTAAACAGCATATGGTATGTTGATAGTGGAGGCTCTATGCACATGACTGGATGCAGATACCTGATAAACAACTTTATCAGCCAAAGAGAAGGATCTGTATCCTTTGGGAACAATGCTAAGGGATATGTGCTAGGACATGGCAATGTCTCCTCTGGTAAAATACAGTTTGACAAGGTCAATCTGGTGGAAAACCTTGAATACAACTTGCTGAGTGTGTCACAAATGTGTGATAAAGGATATTCTTCTTTTTTCACAAAGACAGCATGCAAGATCATCTCACCAGAAGGCCAGAAGTTGATAGAGAAGATCATTGAAGATCATACTTTGCTGATTGCCAAAAGATGTGGCAATGTCTATGCAATGGACATTGAGAAAGACAAAGTATTGAACAACACTGTGCGGGTCGCTACCGAGCCCGTCCGGTTTGAAACAGTCCGGGTCGCTACGGGACGGGTCAGGTTGAAATGGTCTGGGTCGTTACCGTGCCCGGCCGGATCGAAACATTCCTGGTCGCTACCGGGCCAGGCCGGGTCGAAATAGTCTGGGTCGCTACGGGACGGGTCAGGTTGAAACGATCTGAGTTGTTACCGGGCCCGGTCGGGTCGAAACTGTCCGGGTCGCTACCGGGCCCGTCAGGGTCGAAACAGTCCGGGTCGCTACGGGACGGGTCGGGTTGAAACGGTCTGGGTCGTTACCGGGCCCGGTCGAGTCGAAACTGTCCGGGTCGCTACCGGGCCCGTCCTGTTTGAAACAGTCCGGGTCGCTACGGGACGGAAACGTTCTGGGTCGCTACGGGACGGAAACGTTCCGGGTCGCTACCGGGCCTGGCCGTGTCGAAACAGTCCGGGTCGCTACCGGGCCCGTGCGGTTAGAAACAGTCCGGGTCGCTATGGGATGGGTCAGGTTGAAACGGTCTGGGTCGTTACCGGGCCCGGCCGGGTCGTAACGTTCCGGGTAGCTACGGGACGGGTCGGGTTGAAACGGTCTGGGTCGTTACCGGGCCCGGTCGGTTCGAAACTGTTCGGGTCGCTACTAGGCCCGTCCGGTTCAAAACAGGGTCGCTACGGGACGGGTCAGGTTGAAACGGTGTGGATTGTTACCGGGCCCGTTCGGGTCGAAACGTTTCGGGTCGCTACCGGGCCAAGCCAGGTCAAAACGGTCCGGGTCGCTACCGGGCCCGGCTGGGTCGTAACGGTTCGGGTTGATAACCAGCCCGATAGCGTCGAACCGGTCCGGTTCGAAATGAAATATTTTAAATCCCTTAAAATTTTATTTTTTAAGTTTATTTTTGTTTTTTTTTAATTTTAAATTTGTTTTTTTTTTATTTTTTGTTGTTATTTAAAACTTTTTTTTTAATTTTAATCTATTTTGATTTGACCTACCCAAATCAAACCATCTAGACCCAAACCCATTCTGACCCAACCCATCCTAACCCAATTTTTTAATCTACCCATCTTGACCCATACCCATTTTAACCCAAACCCATCCTGACCCAACAACCAAACCCACTCACTCTACCCATTTTGCCACCCATACATGCGGCGGTGTTCACATTTCATCACTAAACTTTTTTTAAAAAAAATAATCTAAAAACATTAAATTAAATAAAAAAACATTATATTAAATAAAAAAATTACATTAAATAAAAAAACATTATATTAAATAAAAAAATTACCTTAAATAAAAAACATAAAAATAAACATAAAAACATAAAATAAAAAAAAAACTAAAAGGTAACGACCCAACACCACTTGTGTCGTCGGTACGACTCCTCAAACTTGATATCTAAACTACGTTATGCTACCAAACCGATACCCGATAACAAACCCACTCGATATCAATAAACATAAAAAACATAAAAATATAAAAACTAAAAGTTCACGACCCAAACCCACTTGTGTCGTCGGTACGACTCCTCGAACTTGATATCTAAACTACGTTACGGTACGAAACCGGTGCCCAATAACAAACCCCACTCGATATCAAATTTAAAACAAAAATTCATATTTAAAACAAAAAAAATTGTTTATAAAATTTAACAATCAAAATTATATAGTTATTGTTAAATTAAATGATGAAAAAAGCATATCCAAAATTATTAAAAGAAATGAAAAAATAAAATAGTTGAAATGAAAACATAATTTTAAAAGTTTAAATGGAAACCAAGTTAAAATATTATATATACCGCCACTTGCTTTTCTTCTTTTCTTTCCCGCCAACCACTTTTCCACCGTGATGGATATCATGAATTTCTTCTTTCGCGACCGTGATAAACAACGCCGGCTGGTGTTTCACGCCAGTGCGGTCATCACGGGGCGGCCATCACGGACCGCCCCGTCCGCCCTTAGAAATACCAGCGTTAGCCCACTTTTCAAACGTCATATCCTTCATCTGTGCTCTATGTTTCATTCATAGGAACGTGCACTCCTTAATCTCTTACATTACTAAAATATTAGCTCTCTTGAAAATTTTATCATTTTTGCTCGACCATATTTTCCATAACGCAGCTATGACTATACAAGATTACAAGTGGTTGCCTTATTTTTCTTTAAATGACTTAAATGGGTTGCAACTAAAGTTAGTCGGGCCTCATCTAAACTTTAAATACAGATTCGACAGAATTAAAGATATTAAATAAATTGAATTAAGTGAGCGTTGGGCCATAGATTAAAACCAAAAACAGATCCCACAGAATTAAAGAGAATTGAAGGCAGCTTTTAGAGCAGTTTCACGAGGGCAAGCCGGCAGAGTTATTAAAGAGGCAAAACAAGGACTCGGTGGCTGGTTTTGGCTCAAGAAACTAAACAGATTATATATTTTTTTTTAAAGCCAAACAATTTTCATTACCAAACCCAAATAGTTACAAGAATATCCAATAGCAAGATGCTAACTAGATATATAACAAAGAACCAAACCTAACAGATCAGTTACACATTTAGATAAAAAACAACCCATTTGTTCCAATCCTTTGATATAAGCTTTCCACGATTAGTAACCCAGTTGTAAGAGAGCGATTTGATTTCGCCTAAGCATTGGTCCAGACACGGTCTTTTTCCTGAGAAGATTTTCATGTTTCTTGTAATCCAAATTACCCAGATCGTTGTTAAGATAATCGCTTTAATGGCCTTTTTCTTGACGCTTCCAATACCGGTACTTTTGTGAGCATTCAACAGGTCCCTGAAGTCGAAAATTATGAAAGGTGGAATCTGGCACCAATCGCAAACTTTGTGCCAGATCTGTGATGCGAAATAACAAGATGTGAAGAGATGTTCGGCACTTTCAGAATGGTCGCTGCATAAGGTGCATAAGGAGGACGTGTTGATGATTTTTCTTCGAGTCAATCCTTCAAGCGTGGGGATACGTTCTTGCTCGCTTCTCCAAGCTAGTAAGTTAACCTTTTTCGGCACTAATTTGCACCACTCGTATGGATAAAAAGGAACCGCTGCTGCTGCTAATAACTTCCGGCAAGAGGCAGTAGAGAAGGTCCCAGACTGATCAGCTTTCCAGGCCCATGAATCAGCACTATCCGATAGACTGCAAGGCTGCAGCAGATCTGTACATTCCTGGAGCTCGCGCCTTTCCTGTTCCTGCAATGGTTCACGTTTCCAAGCCCAACCCATTACCCAACTGGTTCCCTGTTGTAAAAAGCGGGCTGCAATAGTGCAGCACTTGTCAGATTCTAAAATAAAAAGGTGTGGAAATATGTACCTGAGTGGCAGTTCGCCGAGCTAGCAATCAAGCCAGAACCTTATCGTCGAACCATTTCCCAGCCCACCTTTAAACAAACTTTCAACCTGGATATTTGTGTCATCAAAATCCTTTCCGACCTTTATGATTGAGTTCCAAACCCCGGTTATAGTTGATTTAATAGGCAGATACGACCATGCCCTATCGTTATGATGAATGGAATCTATAACTCTTCTCCAAAGGCTATTTGGTTTCGATTTATAACGCCACCACCATTTAAGTAGTAGGCTCATGTTCATATGTTTTAAGGACCCCAAACCAATTCCGCCCTTATCTTTCAGGTTAATAACCCTCTCCCATGCCATCCATGTCGTTTTGCTTTTTTCATCATTCCGCTGATGACCGTCTGTCGTCAAGGGTCATACAAAACCTAAATAACCTAGGTAGCCAGGGTAAGTAGGGAATATCGAATCCACGAGGAGCATGTGGTTAGCGTCACAATGGTTGTTTATTTGTCTAAGCTAGTTACCACAATAAATATAAAAAATACAATTATGAAGTTGGCTAGTTTTATCTTTTTGTTGTTTTATAAAAATGTTGAAATGATAACAAAATAATCTAAATCAATAATAAAGATAAATGTAACTTCCATCCGGGATCCTATTTGTATAATCTTGCAACCTATGCGATTTAACTACAAGAACACCACATAGACATGGCCTTGGTTATCCTGTCACAATAAGTAGCTATCCTGTCACAATAACTATTCAGATTGAAATAATAACTAGGGACATGTTTTCAACGTAAACCGTACGCCTAGCTATCCCTATACAAATATCAACCAACCTCCCTATGATGCCAGAAATCACAGTTAATAGATAATTTGGTTCAAATATATGCAAGGTTTATTCAATCCAACACAAGTAGTAAAAATACTAGTTCATACATAATTAAAAGAGTTCAGAATACAAAATCAATACAAAGATTCACCCGGGGAAAGCTACAAATAACTTAACCGCTCATGGTTATGGTAGAAGCCTCCATCTTATTTCTCATTGTTCCAGCCTTCTGACCTGTGATGTGCGATTCTCCCTGTCTTCTGCCGTCAAATAATAATCTCCTCTTTTATATTCTTCTCGATAACCCTTCTAGTAGGTCGGTTCCCTTTTCTTTTGTTTTCCAAGCCCTCCAAAGTCCAAAGTCTAAACTGTCCACTTGTATATCCAAAGCCCAACAATTAGTAAAAGCCATTTAATAACTTGAGCCAAACAAATAATTGCACCACTTTATTATTTCATCGTCGAGACTACCTGACAAAACATGCCAATGCAATATATTGTGACTTTGTATTTAGTTATCATCTTTGCCTTTCATGTTTCAATAATCACAAAATAAATATAAAATTAATTAATTTATTTATTGACATAACTTTTCTTGCTCTTCGATGAATTAGCATTTAAGTGTTTTCATAACAAGTTTCTTTAATACAAACTTATGAGATTTGTTAATTTGAGACTAGTATATATATTCATCTTTTAGCTCATGCTCTCTTTTAACATAGTAAAACTATACAATTTATACTTATATCGGTGCATTGTTATAATAATCAATATTCTATAACGTGTACCTAAAATGCACCAATCAAATACTTAAATATATACAAAACTAATGTATTAACAATGTGTTTTTCATAACACATCACCCGCCCCAAAAGAAGCGTCTTCTAAGTTTTTCCATGTGTTCAATGACTCCTAGTGGTGCACGGTAAAGTGAAAAGTTATACAAGGGAAGGCTATCAAGCACGACTTTGAGTAAAACCACCCGTCCACCCATTGATAGGGATTTTGCCTTCCATTTGGACAAACGCCTATTACACACCTCAATGACATCCTTCCAATATTTAGCTTGATTCATATTAGCACCAATTTGGACTCCTAGATACGAACAAGGCAAGGATCCGCGGTTAATCCGTAGTGTACCGGATGCTTCAAGTACCGCCTCATTGTTAACCCCCACTCCAAAAAGTTTTGATTTTTGATGATTCACCTTCAAGCCGGAAATGAGATAGAAACATCTAAGTACCCGGATAATGTTAGTCATGCAATTAATATCCCATTCGCCCATGATCATTACATCATCCGCATACATAAGATGCTTTAAAGACAAATTAGAGTGTGGAATCTTGATTCCCTTGATCGCACCCAAGGATTCGGCTTTTTCCATGAGACACGAAAGTGCTTCCATGGCAAGTATGAATATGAAGGGTGAGAGTGGATCGCCTTGGCAGACACCACGGAAGCATTGGAATTCCCAAGATGGCGATCCATTGATAAGAACCGAAGCACGGGACGATTGGAGAATCCCTTGAATCCACATCCTTCACCGATCCTTGAATCCCATTTGGAGAAGTACGAAATCGATGAATGACCAATTTATACTATCAAAAGCCTTTTCCAAGTCAACTTTCAGCAAAAAGGACGCCTTCTTATACTTCTTTGCCCATGCCATGATTTCATTTAAAATTAGCGGTCCCTCAAGTATGTTCCTACTAGACATAAACCCGGTTTGGAATTCGGAGATGAGGCTGCCCATTACCCTTTTGATTCTATTTGCAAGGACTTTGGAGATGATTTTCGAGATGCACCCAATCAAGCTAATAGGACGATATTCAGATAAAGATATCGGGTCAATGTTCTTGGGAATAAGGACAATGAAAGAGGATGCACATCCCAGGCTGATGTTTCCGTGCTCAAAGAACTCAGATAATACATTGATGATGTTGTCTATGAGAAGGTCCCAAAAGTGTTTAAGGAAGGCAAAATTGAACCCATCTGGACCCGGCGCCTTGTCACTGCCGCAATCCCAAATAGCATCTTTAATTTCTTGGGGAGAGAAAGCATCCACGAGCCAATTTGCATCAGCTTCCGAGAGTTTCTTGATGTTTGGGCCGGAAAATGTGGGTCTAACTTGCATAGGCTCAGCAAATTTCATAGCGAAGAATCTTCTAGCCTCCCGTTTCATATTGTTTGGTTCATTACACCACTCGTTGTTGATCAAGAAACCCCCGATGCGCTTACTGTTGTTATTGAAGTTAATCATTCCATGGAAAAAGCTCGTGTTTTCATCCCCCCAATTGCCCATTTGATACGCGATCTTTGTATCAAATCCCGAGCTTCCTCCGATTTTAGAATCTCACGGTCCTTTTTGGCTTCCGACCACCTGTCTTTTTCCTCTTCGGTTAGTGAACGTGTTTCGACCAGACCATCAAGGGAATCGATAGTCTGATCAAGCTCCTTTTCTTTGTTGATTCTTCGCTCTTTCTCAAGTGAAAGCCACTTCTTGATGGCCTCTTTAATTGCTTTAAGTTTGCTTGCTAGTATTAAATCAGCCCCGCCCGAGAAGGTTACACCAGTCAATGCCTCTTTAACAACTTCCTCGAATCCCGGTGATGACAACCACGAGTTGTAAAAGCGAAATGGCGAATGGCCGAAGTTGATGGTAGATGTTGATAGCACAAGAGGGCTGTGATCAGAATCACGTCGGGGAAGGGCAGTGAGGGTTGAATCTGGCCATTTGTTCCAAAAGTTATGATTAACCAAGACTCGATCAATTTTGCTAAGTTTTGTACCCCCGTCGGAAACCCGTGTAAACTTTCTACCACCCATTTGATATTCTAAAAGGCCATTATATTCTATGAACTGATTAAAGGCTTCAGCACAAGATGGGTTAAAAATCGAATTCATTCTTTCTTCGGCAACTCTAACTTCGTTGAAATCACCCAATAGCAACCATGTCCCACCCTTAGATTCCATATGGTCCGAAATCAACTCCCATAACAGTTTTTTGTCGGGGACACCTTGAGGTGCATAAACATTGGCAATATGAATCAATTCGTTAGTTAGTAAAAGGTTACCTGTGAGTATCATAACCGATTTGTGTTTAAAAGCTTGTGTGCATTTGAAGAAACCCGGGTCCCATAGGCATAGTAGACCACCCGAGGTACCCTCGGCATTTACCCAATCAAATTCCAAAGGCCTTCTCCCCCAAATCTTGTGTACTGGAATCGTAGACCCGTCACATCTCATAGTTTCTTGGATTGCTACAAATTTCGCCTTCTGGCTTCTAATAAGTTCACCTGTGGAGAGCATTTTGGGCTCCTCTCCAATCCCCCTAATGTTGTAGGAGATGTAAGTCATTGGGGAACAGTGTTGTCACCTTCCACCCGAATGGTACTTTCCAACTTATCTTCAAAGCCTTCCAGGTTAATACCAATAGATTCACCAAATATTGTCGTGATAATTGCCTCCTACTGAGATGGGTCCACTGCGTTAGACCTTGGTTGATCAGAATGGTCTGGATTAGCGTCAACATCACCAGATTGGGAAACAGGGGGGTCATGGTCAACACCGAAGGTGAAAGATGAGCTCGGCATGGTAGGAAGTGGGTTCGTATGGGAAGATGGGGCAGGGTTAAAGTTAAGGGAGGTGGACGAATCAGGAATATGGGGTGGCAGGCTAGGTTTACCAATCTGAAAATGAAGGTTGTCTTGAGGGGTGAGGGGTGGTAGAGGTGGAGGACGGTTGCGATTAGGATAAGCCTAGAGGAAAAGGTCATGGGCTGAAGGTGATAGGTCCGAGAAGGGGAGGTCCACAGAGGGAGAGTCAAATCTAGGCCTTTTCCTTGATGTTGGCCCACTGGAGCTTAGAAAAACCGGTCCATTTAAGGTTTGTTGAGTGGGAGGTAATGATGTACACCCAGCTGAAAGGTTATCAGTTTTACTATTATTCCCAATGTGGTCCCCACCTGATTTTGATACATTCCCATGCAGGCAGTAATTGTCTTGAATCTCGTGAGCAATTTCATTGGTATCGATATTCCCCTGCAATGATCCATGAGACCCTTCCATATCCTTGCAACCATTCGGCTGACCATCAGAAACTACGGCCGGATTTTCACCAGAGTTATTATTAGCTTGAACTTCCGGAATTTCCCCATCCTCGATATCATTGTCAACCATAACAACCTCTTGGTAAGCTTTATCTCGAAGAGACTGTTTACCCGAGATGGGATCAAGTACCATGACTGAGGATTGTTGTGACATCCGCCCCTTTCACTTTTATCATTTTACAACTTTAGTCCCCTTATTTCTTACATCTACATTTACAGTCTTGTATTCTGTAACATTCGTGATTTTTATTTTAATTACAACTTTAAGACCTAATATGACAAAAAAAAAATATAACAATAAAACTATACTAATCTTTTTGTTAGTATGTATATATATTACAAAAGGGCTATGAATGATGTTCATATTTTTTTTAAAAAAAAATGGATTAAAACAAAATATTTAAATTACTTATAAGTTACATTAGTAACTTTGAATGTTAATATATTTAATGAAAACATGAATGATATTAATAAAAAAGAGTTAAAGAAA
Organism: Ambrosia x helenae; assembly: GCA_030844895.1. Classification (NCBI taxonomy): domain Eukaryota; kingdom Viridiplantae; phylum Streptophyta; class Magnoliopsida; order Asterales; family Asteraceae; genus Ambrosia; species Ambrosia x helenae. The sequence goes on along the minus strand of CM061231.1, from coordinate 112,153,035 downwards.
TGAAATAAATTGAGGATACTTGAAACATCTTTTATGTAAATATATACCCTATAAATGACTCCTATGTTTTGTGTAGTCATACAAAAAAAAAATATAAATCCTTTGTACATTACCAAGCTTCAATTTATTTGACTTTGAATCATCATATTAGAAAGTCCAACAATCGCTTTGAATCTTGGTCACTTTTTCTTGCTTGGATTGAAGGTATTCATGAAACTTTGTACAAGCTTAAGATTTTCTTTATTGCATAATTGTTACTCGTCGTTAGTAAGATAATATGTTCTCTTATTATCCCAAAATAATTGTGGTTCCGTTTTAAGTCGTTTTTTTACTAAACCAATACACAAAGACAGTGACTTCGGAAGAGCCACCTAAAATATTTACAGTTTTGCTAGTTTTTTTTTTAGTAAAAGTATTTGCACTTTTGTTAAACGAACCACAGATTCATATATTAACAAATTGTTTAAAATGATAGTTTGTGCAAATGAATTGTATCATATCTCAAGTATTGTAATCCTAGATCTATTTATACAAAGTTTGAGAAGTTAAAAATATTATTATTATTATTATTATTATTATTATTATTATTATTATTTTGGTATAAATAAAATATTAAGTTTTATATTGACACAAAACTATACTAATGTTATTTTACATACTAATGTATAAATAAATATTTGTTTGTTGTAATCACCTATTCGGAACTTTACGAGCAAGTCACTTAATTTTAGCTAATATTGTTATTTTGTTTACATAACTAATCAATTTGAATTACTATTATAAATAATTCTTTTTAGAATTTACGTTTATACTATATCATATGAAGTTAGTATTTGTGCTTAAAACAAAATATACCATAAACACAAATCATCTCAACTCATTTTCGCAATCCTAATCTCGAATAATATCTATATATAGGTTGTCCTAATTTTGAGAAAGACATTATAACACTTTGCCAATTCCGGACCGACCGTCTTAAGGGTCACAACATTAAGCACCCATACTTAAATCAAGAACTCTAGAATCTATGCAAGCCTTAAGGTGAGTATATCTTTCCCCTTTTCATGTTTTACACTTTTGGGGTGATTCATGTACGCTTATTACTTCACTCACTTAATCATGGTTTATTCTATATTCACAATCGCAATTCTTGTATGTGTTTTACTTGTTGATTCGTTGATAGTGTGTACTTATGACCTTAATCATTAACCGCTGGGCGGCCTAGCATAGCAATAAATAGTACTTAATTATTGTTATGTGTGAACGATTATTCATCGCCTACTATGAGCGAATACTATATATATGTGACTCTTGATTCATTGAACGAAAGGTTTGATTTTGGATAGCATTTGTACACAGCTTGAACACTAAATTGTAGACAGTATGACACGTGAATTGCGAAACACTTTTTCTACTATATGTATTCAAATAGGGTATGCTCACCAATACATTTTTGTATTGACATATACTATTTTCGTACATGTTTCAGGTTATTATTGAGACGTTTCTTTTAAGCTTTTGGATTTATATTTAAGCTTTGATTTCATTGTAATCTAGTTAGACTTGACGCTTTAGAATCATTGTACTTTGTATTTTTTTTCCTTTCAATGTAATAAACTATTTAATTCAATGTATTCAAATTTACACTTTAGTACCATGAGTTATTGAGCAATCGTCACTACGTGACACCTCGATGTTTCCGCCATCGGTTGGGGTGTTACAGATTGGTATCAGAGCCATGGTTATAGGGAATTAGGTTATTAGAATGCCTTTTAGCCTAGTCTATAACTAAGCTTTACATTCACGAGTCCTCTCGTGTATATTCCTCTTTATTCTTATATTTTCCTTTTAGGTATTTTTGCTATGATATTTTTCTCGTTATTCTTTCGGTATTTTGCTTAGAAAAGAATACGCTCGTATTTCACAAACGAAACGATAGCGCCAAGTTAGGAGTGACATCCATACCTTGGTGATTAGTTTCACTCCTCTATATGTTATTTATCTTAGGAATGTGTCTTTGAGATAGGAGTGACATCCACACCTCAAAGAGTATTTCCTTCAAAAAAAAAAAAAAAAAAAAAAAAAACTTAACCACTAAGCTGGGAGTGATATCCTTAACTTAGTGATTGGTTTCATTCCACAATCGTTTTCAAATTTGAAATACATCTTGGAGTTAGGAGTGAAATCCACATCTCAATGATTTATTTCTACATCTCGTTGATTATGAATTTTCTTAAATGTTGGTAATCTATTACATACTATAATCTTATCATTCATGTCATTTTAAATCATGGTCTTTTAGAGCACATTAGAATTACACATAGTTCATGAAATGGTTTCATTTTGCATTTTACAAACTTGTACTGCATATTTTAAAGGACAAATGTAACCCTTTGTTTTCATATGACATAACCAATATATACTTTTGAAAGAAACTAGCAACTAATAATAAGCCTTATAACATTTTTCAAACTTGACGTCTCGTATACACATGAAAATGTGTATTCGCGAAGATTTTTTTTCAAATGAACCTGTTTTGAATCTAAAACACACATCGACTTCTAAAAAGTTATCCCCATGCATTACTATTATCCTTTCAACTATATCACAAAGTTCGAGCAAACTACGTTTTTGATAAACGGAAATTTATCTTATTACACTCGCACTCTTTCAGTCGCAAAACTTTTGGCCTAACAAAATATTGGACATATCCTTATCAAAATGTCACTAATTGTTTTTTATCACATAGTGCATATATGTAAAACTAACTAAATTTAAACCCTTATATCAGTAGACTATACGTCTGTTCTGCATACTCTCACTTATCGTAAAATTCATCATTTTATTTTTACACCATTTTATTCATAGTTATTTTTAACACATTATTTGTGATTATTTTCAAATTGCGTATTTGCATTAATTCAACTCGTTTACTTTCATTTTGTGCAATTGTGCGATTTACTCAATTTATGTTATACAATTCTTTCAGTCGGAATTTTATGCTATACTTATATACTTACTTGAACGCATATTTGGTATGCACATTTTCTTTCCTGTTTTGAGCAAAACCCTGTTATACATACTTTATTTTTGTTCTTCATCATGGCCAAGGAACATACTAGTTGATAACTCGTATGAGATCTAAGCCAGTGCCCACGTACGACTCGGATTAGAGTATTTCTTTAATCCGAGGGGAACAATGTAAATCTCGGAGTTTACCAGTATAGGTGTTTTGAGCCCAACGATGTGAACAGAAGTTACGGTTAAAGGAAAAACCCGAAAGGGAAGGACCTCTAACCATGACATGATTAAACATTATTTCATTACAGTGGCTATTACATATTGGTTGCACACATTTATTTCATGTTAAGGTTATGGAAAAGCATAACACCTTAGTGTAAGGTAAATCGGTGATTACGGTCCGGAACGCAATCATGGGTTTATAGGTACATGGGGGTGGTGTGTAATTCTATTTAGGTTTTTGGTAGGCAATCAGTACGAGTCCAAAGTATCGGGAGTGTGGTGGGTTAGCTGCGGTACACCCTATATATAAGCATAAACGATGCTGCGGGAACGGACTAGGAGTCTGACCAAGAATCTACCCATTACTTTATGATTACCTCTTCGATAGACCGTTGACTAATAGCTAGAATTTTCGATAAGAACGTTCTTACGTGAGTTTCAATTAGTTGGAGCCTTCCTTGTTGACCATCTCTACTGAAAACCTTAAACCTTGTAAACTCTAACACTTCTGTTAGTCGAAATCCTGTTGCATGACCTTAATAACATTTAGTCAGAAACCTTTCTAAAGTAGGGGAGACTGCTTCATTAGTACCTCTGCCCTCACCAGTTAGACATTCCCAAAAGCTTTCTCATTTAAACTCTCAACTTTCTAACTTTGGGTCAACTGCCAAGGATTTTGAAACTTTTTTTACTTTGGATATTAGACAACTACCTTGAATTTTGTCAAAACATGACTCATGCAATATTTAAAAAAAAAAAACTACTTGACTTTTACAACGCCTTTTGTTTCATAGTAACCTCCACTTAAAAGAAATTTCGAGACGAAATTTTCTAAAGTAGGGGAGATTGTGACATCCGCCCCTTTCACTTTTATCATTTTACAACTTTAGTCCCCTTATTTCTTACATCTACATTTACAGTCTTGTATTCTGTAACATTCGTGATTTTTATTTTAATTACAACTTTAAGACCTAATATGACAAAAAAAAATATAACAATAAAACTATACTAATCTTTTTGTTAGTATGTATATATATTACAAAAGGGCTATGAATGATGTTCATATTTTAAAAAAAAATGGATTAAAACAAAATATTTAAATTACTTATAAGTTACATTAGTAACTTTGAATGTTAATATATTTAATGAAAACATGAATGATATTAATAAAAAAGAGTTAAAGAAATGAAATAAATTGAGGATACTTGAAACATCTTTTATGTAAATATATACCCTATAAATGACTCCTATGTTTTGTGTAGTCATACAAAAAAAAAAATATAAATCCTTTGTACATTACCAAGCTTCAATTTATTTGACTTTGAATCATCATATTAGAAAGTCCAACAATCGCTTTGAATCTTGGTCACTTTTTCTTGCTTGGATTGAAGGTATTCATGAAACTTTGTACAAGCTTAAGATTTTCTTTATTGCATAATTGTTACTCGTCGTTAGTAAGATAATATGTTCTCTTATTATCCCAAAATAATTGTGGTTCCGTTTTAAGTCGTTTTTTTACTAAACCAATACACAAAGACAGTGACTTCGGAAGAGCCACCTAAAATATTTACAGTTTTGCTAGTTTTTTTTAGTAAAAGTATTTGCACTTTTGTTAAACGAACCACAGATTCATATATTAACAAATTGTTTAAAATGATAGTTTGTGCAAATGAATTGTATCATATCTCAAGTATTGTAATCCTAGATCTATTTATACAAAGTTTGAGAAGTTAAAAATATTATTATTATTATTATTATTATTTTGGTATAAATAAAATATTAAGTTTTATATTGACACAAAACTATACTAATGTTATTTTACATACTAATGTATAAATAAATATTTGTTTGTTGTAATCACCTATTCGGAACTTTACGAGCAAGTCACTTAATTTTAGCTAATATTGTTATTTTGTTTACATAACTAATCAATTTGAACTACTATTATAAATAATTCTTTTTAGAATTTACGTTTATACTATATCATATGAAGTTAGTATTTGTGCTTAAAACAAAATATACCATAAACACAAATCATCTCAACTCATTTTCGCAATCCTAATCTCGAATAATATCTATATATAGGTTGTCCTAATTTTGAGAAAGACATTATAACACTTTGCCAATTCCGGACCGACCGTCTTAAGGGTCACAACATTAAGCACCCATACTTAAATCAAGAACTCTAGAATCTATGCAAGCCTTAAGGTGAGTATATCTTTCCCCTTTTCATGTTTTACACTTTTGGGGTGATTCATGTACGCTTATTACTTCACTCACTTAATCATGGTTTATTCTATATTCACAATCGCAATTCTTGTATGTGTTTTACTTGTTGATTCGTTGATAGTGTGTACTTATGACCTTAATCATTAACCGCTGGGCGGCCTAGCATAGCAATAAATAGTACTTAATTATTGTTATGTGTGAACGATTATTCATCGCCTACTATGAGCGAATACTATATATATGTGACTCTTGATTCATTGAACGAAAGGTTTGATTTTGGATAGCATTTGTACACAGCTTGAACACTAAATTGTAGACAGTATGACACGTGAATTGCGAAACACTTTTTCTACTATATGTATTCAAACAGGGTATGCTCACCAATACATTTTTGTATTGACATATACTATTTTCGTACATGTTTCAGGTTATTATTGAGACGTTTCTTTTAAGCTTTTGGATTTATATTTAAGCTTTGATTTCATTGTAATCTAGTTAGACTTGACGCTTTAGAATCATTGTACTTTGTATTTTTTTTCCTTTCAATGTAATAAACTATTTAATTCAATGTATTCAAATTTACACTTTAGTACCATGAGCTATTGAGCAATCGTCACTACGTGACACCTCGATGTTTCCGCCATCGGTTGGGGTGTTACAATTGTGCTATGTCGCCCTTAGCTAGTGTGAAATCAGGATTCCATGATTCGTCAACTTCTAAGATCCAAACCATGAACGAGTGATTTTGACATGAAACATTGTATTGTCCTTCCACCTTTTTACCATGATTGACAAGAATTCCCACCTGTTCAGAAGCAAGATTGCCGTCTTCAATGGAGGCCACCGAGTTGTGCACAACTTTTCCAACTTTCTCGGCAATACTGTTGAAAACTTTATTGTTTCAGGGGTGAATTGGAACTCCCATGATTTTTATCCAAGCAACTCGTTCAAATGGGAGTTCCTGGTTCGTCCATTCCTCAAGAGAGGAGAACCATAGTTTCCAAGTTTCTTCCATATTGACAAGGAAGGATTTTGCCATGCTGATAGTGAGAAAGGTTAACAACACCCTCATACCTCCGACATAACGTATGGTTATCCTTTCTTCAGTAATTTTGTTTAGGAACTCCTCCATGCAAGAGAGCTTATTCAAGTCTAAGGCATATCCAATTAGCGAGCAATTGGACCAAGACAGTGACTCAAGACGTGGCCTGCTCGGGATATGAATCCTTATATTTTCCACTAGTGAATCTTTAACTCCCGTAGTTATCTCCCTATATGATAGGTCTCTAGTAGGTTTCCATGCATGGCTGGTGGATGTATTGTGTAAGGGCGGTGGTGGGGGTGGTGGTGGTAGTGGTGGAGGTGGTGGTGGGTGTGGTGGTCTACCGGTTCTGCGATGGTGGCTAGGAGGAAGTCTATCATATTTTCCGAACTTAGCAATGTTGACTACGGCCCTGTTAGTACCAATGATCACCCGGCTGAGGAGTTTGGCGAATTCCGATCCATCCTGGACATTATCAAATCTGATAAAGGCAAAGTACCTGCCAAGTTTGTCTTTCCTACCGGGTAGGTAAGCATCCACCATGTTGCCATGGTGTTTGAAACTCTTCCAAAGATCCTCAAGGGAACACCAGTTTGGCAGATTGGTGATGAAGAAGGTTGTTGATTTGTCGTTGCTAGTGTTGCGGTAGCTGAGGAATCGGTTCTGGTCTTCTACGCCGGCGAGGGAACTCTTACCCGTCCTCACTCTCTCTTTCACTCACTCTCTCTCTCGCTCGCTCTTTCTCTCTCACTCATTTAGTTTTTAAAAATTCCCTAAACAGATTATATTGTTTTGTATAATAAAGATTATGTCTATTTATTATGAAAACTTAAATACAAAAGATGTTAATACCGTTACAGTGTAGTGGTAGAGACATTGGTCCAGTGGATCCTAGGTTCGATTCTTGAGCCAGATGGGTTTTACCAGTAATTTCATCGTCGTGCCTATGAGCGGGTGGGTTGCCGGGTTTTCCCCGGAATTGGTGCTTGACAACTTGGGTACTCTCAGAGTACTTGAATTTGTCGAAAGGGTGCCCTAAAAGTGCTCGAGTTTGATTTATTGGCCGTTCAAAAAAAAAAAACAAAAAACAAAAAAAAACCTAAAGCTCAGAGTGTGACAGCAATAGTTTATTTCATATACATGGTCGAGACTTTGTTTAGTTTACTATGTTTAAAACTTTGATGTAAGATATTGTATTTGACACTTGAATTTTTGTCGACTAGTAACTATTTGGGTTACAACATTCATAACCTGAGAATCAAATTATGTGAGAGGTTCTCTCAAATTATATGAGGTGGGTGTGAGTGGTTGTGAGTGGAGGAGAGAGAATATTTAGAGAAACCATTGTTCACCCCTATATATGAAAAGCTACTGTTCACCCATATATATATTTTAATATTCTTGTTAGTGGTTGTGAGTGAGAAGAGAGAAAATATAATGATAAAAGTATGAAAAAGTATTATTATTTTAATTCGAAGAGAGAAAATTTAGGGGTGGAGTAGTGATTTTTAGTGTAATTTGATAGAAGAGATTTGGTGAAGGGGATGTGAATGCTCTTAGAGCCATTCTCATCATACTAGTTGCTACATCTCCATCTCTATAATTACACTAAAAATCACTACCTTTCTCTCTCATTTTCTATATAATAATACTTATTGTATACTTTTATCATTACCTTTTCTCTCTCCTCTACTCACAACCACTTTTAAAAATATTAAAAAATTATGAAGAATGAACAGTGTCTCCTCCAAATATTTTCTCTCTCCTCTACTTGTAACCACTTATATCCACTCTATATAATATAGAGATCACACTCACACCATTATAGAGGAGCTGATGTGAATGCTCTTAGTCTTTATTTTTGTGATGTTTAGTTGTGTTAATCATGAGACGAATTATCGTTTATCCATCAGGTGGCTCGGGTCGAGTCGATTCGTATGCCAAAAATAATAATACTAAAATTATATAATAAAAAAGGAAAGCAAAAGCCCAAAAGTGATTTAAACGTCATTACATATGCAAAAGAAAATTCTAAAATCTAAAGTTGTTCTCTCCTGGTCTTCATTTTTTAGAATCTATCTATAACATCTTCTCTCTACGTTTCTAAGCAAGTCATTTTCAATAGAAACAATACAACTATCGTTTAAATTCTCATCACCAATCCTATTAAGCAAACCATTCTTCACAAACTTCATGGCCGAAAAAGCTTCTTTCAATGGTTGCGGTTGCGACGGGTAATGTGAGAGCTACCTTCAATAAACGATACACCAATATAAAGTTAAGGTGTTTCTTTGTTTGAATCATCAATTGTGCAAAATTTGATAAACCATTCAATTTGGCAAATCGTCTACCCACTTTTACATTATCAATGTAGCTCTCAAGTTCAACCAGAGGTCTTCTTTTATCTTCGTCATCAAAATCATGTGGATACATCTCGGCTAATCGTAGTAGTTTTGGAACATTAAACGCACTAAAATTATCACAAGGACTCAAGCTATTAATAAAAACAAGTAACTCGGATGTTACCTCGTTAAAATAGTTTCCAAACTCTTGGATTTGCATAGCTAGAATCAAATTGAAGCATTCAAGCTTATAATAGTGGCGAATTCTTAGAATTGTGCGCTATTGGGTTGATTCTTAAAATTAGGCTAGTAGCCTACTAATTCAAATTTGGCTAACTCTAAAGTCTAAACACAAAATTGAGCTACTAACTATTAAAATGGCTAACTATAAAGACAAATCATATATCTTTTTTTCTTGGGAGTTGGTTTCAAAAGTCCAAGGGGTGCACTTGAAAATTTTTATTGGGTGCAGACGGGACTAACGCGTATATACTACTATTTTTTCAAGGTGAGCGTCCGCCCCTTCGACCTAGGGTGGGTCCGCCCCTAATGACGAGCATCATACCACGCACACAAGGAGGAGTTGTAGGCGTAGATGGACGTTAAGCGAAAGCATGTTACAAACCTCCACATGAAGCCGACTTAGTTCTAGGTGCATCATGTTGCGATCGAGGTGCAACATGCCAAGTTAGCTGTGAATAGTTAAGCATACGCGTTTACGGTGTTTATGCATGAGTACGGCCAGGGCTCTCGTCCCACCCCTCACCCTTCTAGCTAGACATGTTATGATATGAACATATCTTATAGATTTTTACAAATTTTAATATGTAACCATTTTGATTATAAGAAACTAGCTGATTACCCCAGGAGTGTCTCGGGGTTAAAAAATCTAATATTACTTAATAAAAAAGGATAAAAGAAGTAAACAGTCTCGACCTCTTTTAATGTTAAAGAAAGTTGTTCTAATTTTATACTATCAAAAGGGGTTCTCATGCTGCATTCCCAGCAGATTAAAAAATCTCAACCTCTTTTAATGCTAAGCATATCGTTATAGCACATTAACATGGGTAATTCATATATGTTATAGTAGGTTCGAAAACATATATACTATCATAACATGATTAGTGACTTGCGTATATATGATTAAGAAATTACCTAAATACATTGGGTTTTTTTCTACATGAACAAAAACTCACTAAAAAAAACATTTTTTTCGTTTTTTTATAGCACTATATATGGTGCTCGTTGGAAAGATAATAAAGCGATCGTTAATTTGGTGTAATTTTTTTTTTCAAAAAAATGTCATACATAAAAGTTACTAACGTTTAAAAATTGTGAGCGGAAAATAAGAAAAAACTAAAGATAAAAAATATTAATTAACATATTTAAAATTTTAAAATAATTAATAGTTCACTAACATTTAAAAAATCTGAGAGGAAAATAAGGAAAATATATTAATTAACATATTTGAAATTTTAAGATAATATAGATATAGATTTTATTTAAAATACAAAATAAATAAATTTAACAGAAAGCTTCACATGATGTCACATGACACATTTCATTAAATGCCACCTCATACAAACTCAATTTTTTTAATATAAGTTATAGATTACATATGTTTTTATTTTAAAATTTACTCAAGAAATACTGTCCGCCCTTTGAAGTTACAACTTCGTCAAAGCTTTACTATTAAAATAATTTACTCAAAGCTCACAAGTCTTATAAAACTCGTGTCATGTTACATAACAAGTGGAGCACATTTGGTTGGTGATCCCAGTCCAAGGTCGGTACGGTTAATCAGGGTCCCTTGTGGATGATAAGTTATTGATTTGTACTTACGTATACGTATGTATTACAATTTATTATCGTGAATCTTTTTAGAATTGTTAAAATAATAATAGTAATATTATTAATAATATTTCTAATCCACTTTTATTTGTTTTGTGTCAAAGTATAAAAATTGGAGATTGGGCTGATGCTTGGTTGCTGAAAAGGAAGCTGGACTTGGAGCTGGATTGACTTGGAGTTGGATTAATCATATGGGCTGAAGTATAGTATAAGAAACATGGGCCTTGGTGTACCACCGGCCCGGATCTAAGAGAGCTAGCCACGTCATTGATCTGTGTCTTTGTATAAGGGTCAATCTTGACCGTATGATAAAGAAACACAAACAAATCTCATCCTTGTGTTTCTTTATCCCTCTTTTGATGCTCCCTATATAATGCTTTCTCTCTCCACCAGAGATCAGTTTCGATCACCTTAGTCTTTCAGTCTCTCTTTTCCTTTCTGTCATCTTCTTGATATTTTCAGGTTTTAGATCTTGAGTCATAGTTTGATTTGTGGTCTGTTGTTAGTTCCTGAGTGTTATTGGTATCTGATCATCGTGTTGATGATCTAGAAGGTTGAGTCTGAGAGTTGTAGTGAGATTTGAGTTGTAATTGTTTCTGATTTAGTTTCTTGTTTTTCTTAATAAAGTTTTGAGTATTTTGAGTAAGATCTCTGGTATCATTGTGAAAATCTGACATGGTATCAGAGCTATAAGGCTCTGGTCTCTTCGTCTTCCGCTCTTCTAGGGTTTCGTGAGTTTTAGGGTTTCTGGTGACAGATCGAGTTGTTTCTTGGTTAAAGAAGACGATTCACACTATGTGTTCTATATCTGAAGTTCATCGTCAGATCTAGGGTTCGGGAGAAAAAGGAACCTGATTAATTGGACTCTGGAACACTTGGAAGCTTTTCTTCTTGCTCTCTGATACACAACCCTAAGTGAAGGTTGTGTATTACGAGTTATTGGAGAAACCCTAACTTGGGTGATACTTGGTTAGATCTTTCCATATTCTTGTTTTTTTGATTACTAGAGTTGTCTAAGGTGTCGATTGTTCAGGGCTTGAGTCCCTGGTTTTAGCTTTAAGGTTGGGATTAGGTTTTAGGGGCTCCCTCGTGAGGACCTGCGTAGACACCATTTGAGTAACGAATCTACGATCGGGATCACCCACGGGGCTTCGCCGTTGTGTTATCAATACTGATTTGTTTTCTGTTTTGATTCTGTGTTCTTGATTGCTTATTTGTTTTTTTGTTGTTGTTAGGGTTTTGTGTGATTGTTAGTAACTGTGTTATCTGATTCTTGCTAAAAGTGTAATAAGATGGCTGATGATGATAATTTGAATATTGGTGATAATGATGGTAACCCTAATGATAATAATAATAACAATGTGATTGTTAGGACTCAAATAAATAAACTTGATGCCAGTGATCCATTATACTTACATGCTAGTGACTCTGCTAATCTTACTGTAGTTAGTATTAAACTAAAGGGGACAGAGAACTATTCTGTTTGGTCTAATGCTATGATTCTGGCTTTACAAGTTAAAAACAAATTAGGGTTTATTAATGGTGATTGTGTGAAACCTAATGATGATCCCATTCTTGCTAGGCAATGGGATAGATGTAACTCTGTAGTCTTAACTTGGATACTCAACTCTGTATCTGAGGAGTTATACCTAGGACAAGTTTACTCTAAACTTGCTTCTGAAGTATGGAAAGACTTGAAAGAAACATATCATAAGATTGATGGATCAGTGGTGTTTGAATTATACCAAAAGATTAATTCTTTTTCACAAAATGGTTCATCTGTTTCTGATTATTATCATAAACTGAATGTGATGTAGAAACAATTACATCAAATTCTGCAATTACCTACTTATGTCTGTGAGGCTTCAATACGGTTTAATAACTTTAATCATTTGATTAAGCTCATGCAATTCCTAATGGGCCTTGATGGAGTATATCAGTCTGTTAGGACTAATCTTTTGATTAGAGAGCCATTACCATCTGTTAAAGAAGCTTTTGCAATAGTGTCAAGGGAGGAGTCTCATAGAAACTCCAACTTGACTAGTGGGTCAAAAGATAGTAGTCAGAATGTAGGATTCTTGTCTAAGGCTAATGTGTCTATTGATAATAAAAGAAAGAATTAAAAAGGTGCTAATCAGAATTTGAAATGTACTCATTGTAGCAAAGTGGGGCATTCTGTAGACAAGTGTTTTGAAATCATAGGCTATCCTTCTTGGATGAAGTTTAGACCTGGTCAAAACAAGAAGTCTACTAGTAACAACAGTGTGAACAATTCTGCTGTTGAAACTAATGATTCTTCTAGTATGTTTACTTCTGAACAGATTTCTCAACTATTAAGTCTATTGAATAAGAAGTCTGAAGAATCATCTTCTGCCTGCAATTCTACAGGTATGAATGTGCATTGTTTTTCTGCTACTTATGGTAGTTATAGACCTGTGTTTACCTTTTCTAGTATAAGTGAAGGGTACAAACTGTTGGGGTGGATTTGTGATTCAGGGGCTAATCAACACATGGTCATGAGTGATAAAAACATGATAAATCTGATAGATGTTTTAGAGTATAATATAACTGTTAAACATCCTAATGGGACTAGTGCAAGAGTAACTAAAATTGGAGATATCAAGTTAAATGATAAAGTCACTCTTTATTATGTGTTTGTAGTTCCTGATTATGCAGTAAGTCTACTTTTTGTACATAAACTTGCCAATGACAGTAACTTGGTTGTATTGTTTGATGAAAACAATTGTTACATTCAGGATTCTTTCGCAAAGAAAACCCTGGTGACTGGTAATCAACTTGATGGCCTGTATTTTTGTGGTGAGTCTTCTATGTTTACTAGTATTAGTTGTAACAATGTAGAGGTCACTAGTTTGTGGCACTTTAGGCTTGGTTATCCATCTGAGACTGTTTTAAAGGTTCTTAAAAATGAACTTAAACTTAAAACTTTTGATAGTCATTTGCCTTGTGAAACATGTCACAAAGCCAAACAACATAGAGAACCTTTCTCTTTAAGTGAACATAAAACTAAGAAAGTAGGAGAACTTGTTCATCTAGATGTCTGGGGTCCATATAGAGTTAAAAGCAGATAGGGTTTCAAATATTTTCTAACAATAGTAGATGATTTTATCAGGTGTGTATGGGTTTATCTGTTAAAACATAAAGATGAAGTGTTTGAAAATATTCAGTGCTTTGTTGCTTGTTTAGAAAATCAGTTTGAAACTAAACTTAAGACATTTAGATCTGATAATGGGACTGAGTTTATAAATCAAACTTTTAAACAATTCTGTAAATATAAAGGGATAATGATGATCCGGTCGTTACGGGTCATGCAAAACCTAATTAACCTATGTAGTTAGGGTAAATAAGGTATCGAATCCAAGGAGCATGTGGTCAGTGAGTGTTGTTTAGTTGATTGAAACGTACTACTTATGAAGATGCTATGCGACTTATGACGATTGCAATTTGTTCATTTAAGATTGTTGAATTTAAGTTGTTGTTTATAATACTAATAATTAATTGAAAGTATAAATAAAAAATAATGTTGTAAACAATCGGATTAAAATGATTACACTAAGGATTCGGCAATTGAATGCTAGGGCTTTAACAATTGGGTAAACAATAATAATGTAATTGACACTAACGGAGTGATTGTTCAATAGGCTTAGGTATCAAGTTTGATCAATATCGAGATAGATTAAACTATACTTCATTACCTAGAACATACAATCCTATGTTTGTGTTAACGTAAGGAATCATGCTTATCTCACGAGAAATTGGCACAAGATCAATTAACTACAATGAGTTTAGCATAAGATTAATCACCAATCAACACAGTTAATTCAAGTGCACAAAAACATCAACAAAAGTTTAAGAACAATACCCAAATGTGTCAAACCCTAGATATCAAAAGCTTACATCCCTAGTGTAATACAAAGGGATTAGCCAAGCATGGCCATGATGTTCCACAATCAAAGTTACTTGATTTTTCTTTTTCGATCCCCTTCTCTGCGTCGTCTTTCACAGCCGTTCCAAAAGATAATCCTTCGAATGTTGTCAGCAGCCTCCTTTTATAATTGCATAAATGCGAACCCCTTTTTTAGCCCAATGCTCTCACGATGCAAAGCTATCTTGGCAATTTAAAATAACAAGCCCACCATCAGCCCAATAATATATAAATTTAGTCCACTTCATGAACTTAAAGAATTTAAGCTTGTGCATAATTTAGTCCATCCGATTTCATTCCTTGCTGCATAAAACAAAAGTCAAAATATGTTAATCATATATTTTATTTTATCTTTTTATAAATAGGGTGACCTGCAAGCTTTGACTACTTGCACTTGACTTTACCATTAGATTTCCAACATTATGAATCCATTTAAACGCTAAATACAAAATGCTAATTACTTTATCTCATTTTCCTTTATAACTAACAAAAAAAAATATAAAAACAACTCAAAATAGTATATTTCGAATCAATATCAGTGCATTTAGATTATACTTAATATTCAATAAACTGTACGTAAGATGCACCGATCAAATACTAAAATATATACAAAAATAGCATATTAGCAAGGTGTGTTTCACAACACATCAGATAACCCATCAGACCACTTGTGTGTATACCCCTCAACAAAATGGGATTGTTGAGAGGAAACACAGACATCTACTAAATGTTGCTAGAGCCTTGTTATTTCAGGCTAATTTACCTTTGAAAATGTGGTAAGAATATATTTTGACTGCTGCTTATCTTATAAACAAGACTCCTTCATCTGTGTTAAATGGTAGGACACCCTATGAACTACTGTTTTGATTTAAACCTGTAATTGATCATCTTAAGGTATTTGGATGTTTGTGTTATAGTACAGTCTTGAATAATAGTGATAAATTTGAGAGTCATGCTGATAAATGTGTTTTAATTGGTTATTCAAATGAGAAAAAGGGATATAAACTTTGGAATTTAGAAACAAAACAAATTTTATTTTCCAGAGATGTAAGATTCTATGAAACTATTTTCCCATTTAAAGAATTAAATAATTTATCAGAAAATGATTCAAATGTAAATAAAGAAGTTAATAATATAATTTTTTTTGATTTGTTTGAAGGACTTGAGGACAAATATTCAAGTAGGCAGGATGTTCCCTGTGATGATTTACATAATAAATCATGTACTGATCATGATGGTCATGGGTCAGAGCAACCAGTTGTCAATAATGACTCTGCTACTGGTAAGGCTGAGACTCAGCAACCTAGTGGGTCAGAAATTGGAACAGGTAGGGCTGAGGGTGATAACCATAACAGTGATGAGATAGACATGTCTGAGGGAAACAACACATCTGGACCTAGTCTGAGTGTTAGAAAGTCTTCTAGGACTTCTGTTTTCCCTAAGAGATTTAGTAAGTATATTGTAGAGGGTAAGGTTAAGTATGGTTTGGAAAGTGTGGTCAATTATTCTAATCTTAGTCCTGAAACTATGTGTTTTACATCTATGTTAAACAAGTATGTGGAGCCTAAGTTTTATCATCAAGCTTGTAATGATCCAAATTGGATTATTGCAATGAATGATGAAATAGAGGCTCTAAACAGAAATAAGACTTGGGAATTGGTAGAATTACCTAGTAATAGAAAACCAATAGGGTGAAATGGGTGTATAAAATAAAGTATAAGTCTTCAGGAGAGATTGATAGGTACAAGGCTAGATTAGTGGCTAAAGGATATAGTCAAAGAGAAGGAGTTGACTATGATGAGAATTTTTCACTTGTTGTGAAAATGATAACTGTTAGATGTGTATTGTCTGTTGCCATTCAATATAATTGGCCTTTATACCAACTTGATGTGAATAATGCTTTTCTTTATGGTGATTTATGTGAAGACGTGTATATGAGTTTACCTGAAGGATACTTTGATAAAGATGATAGTAGAGTATGTAAACTTAAGAAATCACTATATGGGCTTAAACAAGTCCCTAGGATGTGGAATGAAAAGCTTGTTGGTGTGTTGGTTGAAAATGGTTTTGAACAAAGTACATGTGATCATTCTTTGTTTATAAAAAGTAATGAAGATGTTTTTATTGTCTTACTGGTGTATGTTGATGATATAATAATAACTGGGAATAATGAAACTGAAATTAAACTTGTAAAAGAATTCTTAAAAACCAAGTTTATGATTAAGGATCTAGGAAGTCTTAAGTATTTTCTAGGAATTGAGGTGGTAGAATCTAACAATAGAGTCTGTCTCACTCAAAGAAAATACTGCTTAGAGTTATTGGCTGAGTATGGCATGACAGGTTGCAAACCAGCCAATAGCCCTATAGAACCAAATTATTTGGTTACTTCCTTACTTGCTCAAGAGTCTAATAGCCTTGTTAATGTCACTGGATACCAAAGACGTGTAGGAAAGTTTATTTATCTATCTCACACAAGGCCTGATATCTCATATTTCGTTCATATATTGAGTCAATATATGCACAAACCAACTAGAGCACATTTTAAGTTGGCTATGAGAGTGTTGAGATATTTAAAAAGGGCTCCTGGAAAAAGGGATATCTATACTTAGATGTTCTAAGTCTGAGTTCAATCTTTCAGCATATGCTGATTCTGATTGGGCTAAGTGTCTTGTATCTAGGAAGTCAATAACTGGTTATTGTATATTTCTAGGCAAATCCTTAGTATCTTGGAAAAGTAAAAAGTAGGCCACAATATCTCGATCTACAGCAGAAGCTGAGTATCGGGCAATGTGCACTGCAACATGTGAAGTCATTTGGTTAGTAAATTTATTAAGTGAACTTCAGATACAGGTCAGTTTGCCAGATAGTTTATATTTTGATAATTCTGCAGCTATATCCATTTCAAACAATCCAGTTTTTTATGACAAAACAAAGCATTTTGAATTGGACTTGTTTTTCTTAAGAGAAAAAGTTATGAAAGGTAGTATTAAACCTATTCATATCAAATCTGAAAATCAAATAGCTAACATATTTACTAAAGGGTTGGCTGTAAGCCAACATGAAGTAGTCTGCAACTGGTTAAATATGGTAGATTGCTTTAAACAATAAAAGTGAGGGGGGGGGGGTGTTAAAATAATAATAGTAATATCTATAATATCTATAATACATTATAAAGGAGGAGTGATGTACCATATTGGAATTTTGACATAGGTACAATTTTTAAAGCAACAAGTATAAGAGAATAAAGCTTATATCATAATGGTATTATAGGGATATTAAGTAGGGCTGGCAAATCGTGTCCCTAACAGGTTAACAGGTCTCTGACGCGCGCGAACAATCAAGTTCTAAACATGAACATGACCCGTTTAACTCATTTATATCTCATGTTTATAACAGAGTTTTATGTTTTATGTACCAAAAAAGGGAAATGAAAGATTTTTGCCTCTTAATTCTAAGTATTAAAAAAAGTCAAAAAATCAAATAGTGTACTTTTCAGTCAAACAGGTCTTATCGTGTCTTAACAGGTTACCCATTGCCAGCCCTATTAAGGACAATTAAGACACTTTAAAGGGTAATATAGACATTTCACAATCCTCCTCCTTTACAATAACAAAACAAATTTACATTAATACCCTTGATTTCCTATCATGCCCTCAAACCTTCATTACACACATTTAATCGGGTAGAGACCTTCCCCTTCAATGGATACGATTCATCTTCTTCACCTAGAGAAAATGATACGTTTTACTCCTACTCTATTCATATACGGTAGCAATCATCATTGTCCTTGTCCCTTCACC
Organism: Ambrosia x helenae; assembly: GCA_030844895.1. Lineage (NCBI taxonomy): Eukaryota > Viridiplantae > Streptophyta > Magnoliopsida > Asterales > Asteraceae > Ambrosia > Ambrosia x helenae. The sequence goes on along the minus strand of CM061231.1, from coordinate 112,134,585 downwards.
TTTGTAACCTTCACCATAAGTTCATAACCCTAATCTCTGTCATCCATTTCTCTTGAACGGTAAATGAATCATCAAGGGCAATCTTTTCCGCAGGCAGTCCGGCTAACGGTGACCACAAGAAAAGATGACGATGACGATTAAGGCATAATCAGCTTCTTTGCAACATAATCCTTCATCGGTCCCCACTGAAGAGTATCTTTTTGTTTAGCTATCTCAAAGTCAAAGGTAAACCAAATTTTACCCCATTTTTTTATTTTTGCCTTCCCTTTTTCATTTCAAGAAACCTATTTGGGTCAATCGTAGTTTAGGTTACAAATTGAAAGCAATAGAAAGGAAGAAAAAAGCATTTCTCTTGATATTGTTTATAGGCAAATTGATTAGAAAATTTCTATTGATAAAGTCGGTCCAATTTTATTAATTCTGCCTTATGTTTGTCAATCACGGTTCAGAAACCCTAAATTCAAGCTCTGGTGGCTCACTACTGTATCTAACTGAGGTTAAGAAGTTTTTGTATAAACTTATGTTTCTATCATCTTAAATTAATGGCTTTTTGTTTAATTTTCACCCTTAAAAAGGAAAATGCTTGTGTTATGTACGCAATCATTGGTTGGTAGTCATCTGTTGCTAATGTTAAAAAAGATTATGGATCAATTTTTATGGGGTTGAATGCTATAATAGACAAATTAGATAAAAACTAATGAAATAAATGGTAAAATGAGTAAAACAAATATTCAATTGCGAAGTGTTATGAAACAGAAATAGGCGATGGTAGAGAACTTTAATAATTAAAAGAAATTCATTTAAAAATAAAAAGGCCAAAGCGCCTAGCTTTGGCTAAAGCTAGGCGCTTGAGTGGTTTGATTAGACCACAGGCGCCTAGCTTTGACCAAAGCTAGGTGCTTTGGCTTTTTTTTTTAATGAATTTCTTTTAATTCTTTAAAATTATCTGTTATTGACCAAAAAATAATTTTAATTCATTTTTAGTTCTTTTAAGTTGTTTCCAAGCCAAGAAAATTTGTTTGAGGCGTTTCGCTTCATTTATTGCTCGTTTGGGTTTTCAGTAGAAACATCCAGCTTTGTACAACTTTGATGAATCATTGTACGTGGTCCACCGACTAAACCTAACACACAACAATTTGTTTTAATTCATTTTTAAGTGTTTTTAATTACTTCTCAATAAATGAAGGTCCTCACATTTTAGTAACATTTTAGATTAAATGGGATTTAGAACAACCACATGTCAAGAAATGATCAGGATGTTACCAAGCATGTCAAGAAATGATAATTTTCAAATATTGCAGATCAAGGTGTTACCAAGCATGTCAAGAAATTATAATTTTCAAATATTACACTCGTGTTCAGCCCTTATTAGGCTGCCTTCATCGTTGACATCTATCTCTCCGATAACAACTGAATTTTACTTGCTTGCCTGAAAAGTTGTTTTACTAATTTCATAGTCTTGATACTTCAAGGTACCATGTATCGTATCGACCCGATCAGTTTCGGTAACGAACCGTACCGGTTTTGAACTGACCGGCCCGTTATCCACCCAGACTGTATCGACCCGATCAGGTCCGGTAACGAACCGTACCGGTTTCAAACTGACCGCCCGGTAACGAACCGTACCAGTTTCGAACTGACCGGCTCGTTATCCACCCGGACCGTATCGACCCGATCAGGTCCGGTAATGAACCGTACCAGTTTCGAACTGACCGGCCCATTATCCACCCGTTGAGGTGCTTAAGAAACGAGCAATTTGACGAACCAAACTGCGTCAAACAAGGTCCGAAAGTCCAGTATATCGATTAGAGATGTAAAATTTGAAATTTGATAAGACATGGTATTGATTGCACTCTTTATGTGCTACGTATATTAATTTATGAAAGTTGTTCATACTCGCTTGTTTGCTCTGAAACGAGCAATTAAAAGAACTAAAACGCGTTAAACAATGTCCGGAAGTCTAGTATATCGATTAGAGATGTAAAATCTGAAATTTGGTAATACATGGTATTGATTGCACACTTCATGTGTTACGTACATATATTTATGAAAGTTGTTCATTCTCGGTTGTTTGTTCTGAAAATCACAAACGAGCAATAAACGAACCGAAACACGCCAAGCTAATTTTTCTTTGATTGGAAACAAGTTAAAACAATTAAAAATGAATAAAATTTTTTTAATTAAGTAAAACCATTTAAATCTAATTAAAACAATATATTTTTTTTAATAAAAGGGCCAAAGCACCTAGCTTTGGCCAAAGAGAGGTGCTTTGGGGGTAAATCTAGAAAACATGTCCAGATTCATCCCCCCTAGAAAAAAGGGGCCAAAGCGCCTCGCTTTGGCCTAAGCGAAGCGCTTTGAAGTTGATTTTTGCTTTTCCCGATAAAGCAGTCAACCTAGTACTACGATTTGACTCAAAGCGCCTCGCTTTGGGCAAAGCGAGACGCTTTGAAGGGGAGTTAAAATAGAACCCAGGAGTTGTAAATAGAATGGTCCTATATATAATAATGGTCATTTTAGTTCATACCACTAAGAAATTGAGAAAATCTAGGAATCACGTCAAACTGTTGAACTAAATAGATCTAAGAAAATAATTAACTATTAGCATACGTAGTTAACAATCACAAGTTCTTTTTGAACCGCTAATGTTACCCTACTATACTATAAATCTATATCTATATCTATATCTATCTATATCTATATCTATAATAAACCAAAGCATTTTTAATGACATGTCATAATATTATGCAATCTCTCTTTTGAGAGATGCCACATAGGATGTGATGTGGCAACTCTAGACCAATTAAAAAAAGGAATAAATATGGTTTAAATATTTTTTTTTTTGAAAAGTAAACTTCATTAAAAACAGACGAACCTATAAAACAAGGAACGCCCCATAATTACAACATATACAACGGGTATTTAACCCAATCATCCCAAACAATATCCGTAAATCTAGACCGATATTTCAACCAAAAGAAACATAACGCCTTAACTTTCGCAACAATCTCCGCCACTCGGGGAATAGAGTTTTGGAATATTTTCTTATTACGTTCATGCCACAGCAACCAACAAGTCGTCATGATTATCCCCCTTAACACCTTTTTCACCCACTTAGATTTATTATAAACATAATCCATCAAAAGAAGGTCTTGAATCGAATTTACACTCATACCAGAAACTCTGCACCAACTCCAAATTCTGCTCCACACCCCAAAAGAAAACCCGCAATTCACCATAAGATGTCGGGCACTTTCCTGAACTGCTTCACAAAACGGACAAGACAAGTCCGAAATATTCAATTTTCTAATAATCAAAGCCTCACGGGTCGGGATTCGGTCTAATTCCAACCGCCAAATAAATATATTAATCTTTAACGGGAGCCAGGATTCCCACTTCATAAGCTGATCCGGGGCCTCATAACGCTTTTTTCGCAACCAGCGCTTCACCTTAGCTACCGAAAACACTCCTTTTAAATCTTGTGACCACAACCAGCAATCTTTAACACTGGACATTTGGACTTTACCCAACATTTCTTGTACCTCTTGCTGTTCAAAAATCAACTCAACAGAGTAAGCATCAAAGTTCCAATTATCATGTAGCATCACTTTGTCCCTAACCAACTTAAGCCTCTGGTCCACCATCGCATTTTTATTTCCATCTTGGGCAAAAATAGACGACCACCTAACCATAAGAGGAGAATCTCCATACCAAACATCTTTCCAAAATCTAATATTATCCCCTTTCCCAACTTTACCCTTAATGCAATATTTGAAGTACATCCCATCTACCACCAATCTTTCCAACAATCTAACAATATTATTCCAACAACCCGTATATCCATTTTTCCTAGGCAAAAACACCCACCGGCCCTTACCCCCATGAATACCTTCTATCACCCCTCGCCATAAACTATCCCTGTCAGACTTAAATCTAAACGCCCATTTGGCAAGCAATGCCGTATTAACATCTACAATATTAGCCACACCCAACCCTCCATCTTTTTTAGGCCTAGTAACCACCTCCCAAGCAACCCAATAAATCCCTCTATTCTCCTTACACCCGCACCACAAAAATTTCCTCATGATTTTTTCAATCGCATCCACCACCGTACTCGGGGCTTTAAACAAAGAAAAATAATAAACCGGAATAGAAGATAACACTGATTTGAGGAGAGTAAGACGACCTCCAATAGATAACAGTCTAGCCTTCCAACTATTCAATCTGCTCCGAATCGAATCCACAACCGAATCCCAGTTAGAAACTCTATTCATATTAGCCCCTACCTTAATGCCAAGATACGTAAATGGCATCTCTCCAACTTTACAACCCAACAAATGAGACGCCCTATTCATTTCCGTAGCATCCACTCCCAACCCATAAATAACTGACTTGTTAAAATTAATCTTCAACCCTGAGCATAAATAGAAAATACGAAGCAACCGACTCGTGTTCTCTAAATTCTCCTTGCTCCAATTACCAAGAATCAAAGCATCATCGGCGTACAACATGTGAGACACCATCATACCCCCATCCGCTAAACTCACCCCTTCCAATAAACCTAACCCAACCGCTTTACAGATCATATAATCCAAGGCCTCCATAACAACCAAGAACAAAAATGGAGACAATGGATCTCCTTGCCTGAGACCCTTTTGACATTGGAACTCAAAGGTCGGAGATCCATTCACTAACACTGCCGAGCGAGCAGAACTAATAACCCCTTTAACCCAAGAACACCATTTCTGAGGAAACCCCATCTGAGATAAAATCGACAACAGGAATTCCCAACACACATTGTCGTACGCTTTTTCAAAATCAATTTTCAAAAAGAAAGCTCTTTTTTTATTCCTTTTAACCCACCCCATAATTTCATTAAGAATCAGCGGTCCATCGAGAATGTACCTATCATTAATGAAAGCGGACTGAGAAACCGATATAACCTTCCCAATAACCTTCTTCATTCTAGCTGCCAGCACTTTCGATATCAACTTACTAATGACCCCAATCAGGTTAATAGGTCTGTAATCTTTTAACCCGACCGGAGTTTTAATCTTAGCAATTAAAGTAATAAACGAGGTACTGCACTCTTCACTAATCGAGCCCGTGTGGAAAAAGCCTTCAAACATCTTCATAAAATCATCCTCCAAATACTTCCAGAAGTGCGTAATAAACCTGAAATTGAACCCATCAGGACCTGGAGCTTTATCGGCTCCACAATCAAAAGCGGCATTCTTCACTTCTTCTCTAGAAAATGGAGCAATCAGACCTGCAACAGCCTCCTCCGGAACCTGTTTCAAATTATCACAAACTAAACCAGGTCTAGAGTTAAACTCCTTTTTAAAAAGGTTCCTGTAAAAACGCAAAACCTCCTTTTTAACAATAGGAGGATTTGACACCCAACCCCCATCCATCATTAAACCCGGTATCGCATTCGCCGCCCTCCTTCCTTTAATACACCGATGAAAAAAATTGGAGTTCTCGTCTCCGTTCACCGCCCAATTAACTCTAGATTTCTGTTGTAGATCCCGATTCTTATAGAAATACAATTTCTCCAATTCTTTTTTATTTTCTTCCCAAACCCAAATTTCATCTTCCTCTAAATCCGCACTCTCCATCTTTTTCTCAAGACCCGCCAACTCATCTTTGATCAACATAAACTGATCCTCCTCTGTTTTACACGTGGCTTTCCACCAACTCCGAAGCGCATTTCTAACCGCACCCAACTTCTTTTGAATAATAACATCCGGGTTCCCCGTATAATTGCAATTCTCCAAAGCCTGAACAACCACCTGCTCGCAACCATCCCTATCCAACCAAGAATTAAACCATCTAAAGGGCTTAGCCCCAAAATTAGAATACGACACAGTCAGCAACAAAGGGCAATGATCAGAATAATCACGTGCCAAGGTTCTTAGAGTAGCACCAGACCATCTACTAAAAAACTCTTGACAGACCAGAAGACGATCAATTTTACTCATTTTAATTTCATTCCCTGAACCAGCCAAGAAGGTAAATCTGTTTCCCCCGCATTATATACTCATGTAAACTCGCTTCCTCAATAAAAGAATTAAAATCGTTAGCCATACCTTTATTGAACTTAGAATTTTTTCGTTCCTCAACCCATCTAACCACATTGAAATCCCCTATAAACACCCACATCCCTTCACCGGCAAGAAACAAATCTAAAAGCCGCGACCATAATAATCTTTTCTCGACAGCCTTTTGGGGAGCATAAACATTAACAAAATTGATAACCGACCCGTCTTCGACCAAAGTCCCCGTAGTGAGAATAAAATTCTGATCAATCACTGTGCTACATTTTCGAAACTTGCTAGTATCCCACATACTCACTAAACCTCCCGACCTACCGCACGACAAAACCAAATCATAATCACAGCTACGACCATTCCACAATTTTCCAAAATCATACCCATTACCACTACTAATTAACGTCTCTTGAATCGCCAAAAACTGAACCCCGTGTTTACTAATCAACGATTTAACCCAATCCCCTTTACCCATCTTCCCAATCCCACGAATATTAATAGACAAACAATTCATGATTTACCTGATTGTACCCTTGCTCCTTGAACTATTAGTTCTACCAACTCATCGAATCCCTCCAACTGTGCCCCCAAAGTACTCCCCAAACTCTTAGTACGATTCATCTCATCGTTAATATGACCTTCAACTTGATTTCCTTCCACCTGTTCACCTTTATCCTTATGAGAACCATCTTGTACCCCACCTTTCTCTGTATCTACAGGAACGTCACATTCAACCTCTTCCATATCAATTAATGCCTCAAATGAATTAGCAACCGGAATGGATTTAGGCCCACGTTCTTTCACCACATGGATATCAAAGCCCATAATCGTAGGCTCAAGATTGAATGGGTCCTCAACTACCTTGGGCTCCTTGATGGGCCGCTCGTTACTACTAACGTACTCCCCAGGACTGGACCGGCCCATATCCTTAAGTCTGTCATTCTTTTTACGCTTGTTTTTTTTATGGACCCCATCATTAACTACCGATTGATTACCAAATAGAGGCCAGTTTGACTTGGCAAACCCATCTTTAGAAACTTCCGCATCAAAATCGTCAACATTAATATCATAATTACCTGCAATAACTTCCGCATTAACTTCTTCCGAAAAAGTTTCCATTCCGTTACCCTCCTTCGCCGCTGTTTCCACCGGCGTCGATTCCGAACCAGAATTGTCTGCATTACCATCAACATCATTCGTATGTTCCTCCCCAATATCACCATCCGGCTTGGTCTCTAAAATAAAATCTTCCAACCAATCGTTGGTATCCTCCATTACCCAAACTCTAATCGTCTTACCTCGCCATTTCAAGAACGCCTCCTCATGAATATACTTGCCATTTTTAACATGAACGCCGACGAATTGAAACGAAGCATCCAATCCATCACGTTCTACCCTAGCAGTTTGACAACCTCACCGAAAAGATTACCGATGTCATTCACTACCTTATTATCAGTAACACACATCGGAATGCCATACACTCGAAGCCACGCAATTCTGTCAAACGTATTATTTTGTCCTTCCCATATCTCCGGCTCCAAGAACACATCTTTCCTTCCTACTAACTCATTCAATGCCATAACAGCATGATCTTTGGTTTTAAAAATGATTAAAATCTGAAGACCACCCAAACACCGAACAGACCCTTCTTGTAATTTCATTTCCAATAAGATTCTTTTAATACTTTGTAGAACAGCAAAAGAACTGAGACGTACTAATATGGCCCTCCCATGCAAGTTTTGAAACGCCACCAAATCGTCATCCACAATCACAAGCTTACCACGTGAAACCCCTGAGAATACTTCTTTGTAAGACAGATTATCCTGAAAGCTCTCCTTCTTTGTCCTCTCACCTTTGAAACCTTCGTCTTCATTCACCTTTGTATACTGTTTCTCCATAAAAACTTTTGGCTGCTTAATCTCCCCTTCTTCAAGTACGAACCTTGCTACGTTGCACTTCAGTTTGTATTCCCCCATCCTGATAGCAGAAACATTCTTTTCTATCTCCACCCTATCCTTAACATCAATCATAGAAAAAAATCCGAACCTGTTGCCCTCCTTGTCTCGTTTCCGAGCGATGAAAATATCAAAGATATCTCCCATTCCTCTAATCACCTTGGCTAGATCCGCTCCACTACATCGCTCGGGAAGATTTGATACGTAAAACTTGGTTAACCTTGCCTGAATATTTGCCGGAATAGGTTTCCGGTGAACACCTTTTCGTGCGCTCATGATAGGAATAGGTTTCCGGTGAACCCACTAATCCTTTTCGGTTTGAACTAATATTGTTTGTATAATAATATGGTTTAAATATGATTTAACATAATCTATTAAATACATAATCTACTAAATGTAAATATTAAAACTTTATTATTTTCTCTCTCATGTTTCCTCTCATAACTTTTAAACGTTAATATCTTTTATATACGAGATTTTTTAAAGAAAAAAATTACACCAAATTAACGAGAGTTTTATTATCTTTCCAACGAGTACCATAATGCTATATAAAAAACGGAGAAAACAAATGACTATTTTTTGTAACCCGACAGGTACTGTGTCAGATTTCGAATTAGTTTAAAAAAATTGTGGGTTTTGGTCAGACTTGGGATTAGGTGATAACCGACCCAATTACCCTTTTTTTTATATTAGAATATGATAACTTATGGCAGAGATTTGTTTAAAACAATAATAATAATAATAATAATAATAATAATAATAATAATAATCATTAATCATATATTGGCAAGTCATTAATAATGTTGTCATATTAGATATTTTATTATGTCATATTAGATATTTCAACCCGGACGCTCTCCAACAGGTAATTGCTATATAGATGTCATTTTTATAGTTTAGATACTTCTAATTTTATTCACTTTACTTAGATTTCTCAACCCGGGACGCTCCCGGGGTATAAGCTAGTATATAATAAACCAAAGCATTTTTAATAACATGTTATAATATTATGCAATCTCTCTTTTAAGAGATGCCACATAGGATGTGATGTGTCAACTCTAGACCAATTAAAAAAAAAGGATTAAATATGGTTTAAATATGATTTAACATAATCTATTAAATACATAATCTACTAAATGTAAATATTAAAACTTTATTATTTTCTCTCTTATGTTTCCTCTCATAACTTTTAAATGTTAATATCTTTTATATACGAGATTTTTTAAAGAAAAAAATTACACCAAATTAACGAGCATTTTATTATTTTTTTTCACGAGTACCATAGTGCTATATAAAAAACGGAGAAAAAAACGACTATTTTTTTGTAACCCGACAGGTATTGACGTATTGTGTCAGGTTTGGAATTATTTTAAAAAAAAATTTGTGGGTTTGGGTCGGGCCTGGGATTTAGGTGATACCCGATCCAATTACCCTTTTTTTATATATTAGAATATGATAACTTATGGCAGAGATTTGTTTATAATAATAATAATAATAATAATAATAATAATAATAATAATAATAATAATAATAATAATAATAATAATATTCATTAATCATATACTGGCAGATGCCATTTTTATAGTTTAGATACTTCTAATTTTATTCACTTACTTAGATTTCTCAACCCGGGACGCTCCCGAGGTATAAACTAGTATATTATTGTCTAGATCTGAACATAGGACATTCGATTTAAGAGACATAAGACTCTATACTAATTGGGCTACCCACGTTGGCTAAGCATCACATAGATATGACTGGTCTCGCAGGCAAACTTAACCATGGGCTAACAATGACCCATTATACTTTCGGCCCATCTTCCAATTTTTAGGATGTAATTCATTCATCACATACACTTTAACTCATAAAAATACTTGATGTTAATTTAGAGCATTGGTAATTAGGGCTGTTCACGAGTCGAGCCGATCCGATCGGAGCTTGGCTCGTTTACAAACCGAACCGAGCGGAGCAGCTCATTTACAATCGAGCCGAAAACCGAACCAGCATTCTTCGAGCGCAAATTTTCCGAGCGAGTGCCGAGCGAGAATCGAGCAGAGAGTAATTTGGACGATCATAAAATTTGGACGTTTCCTTCGATGTTTTCATTGTCGAGTGACAACTAAGGTCGAACTGTCCGATGATAACACTAATATTGAGATCCCAGTGTCCGGGGATGAGGCTTAGATTGAGGCTGGTGAAGCGATAAGCATATGTCAGAGAACAGTTGTTGAATTGTGACATTGGGTGATATCAAGCGACAATTAGCGACGACTAATAACATAAATAAGTCAAGACTGTCACCTCATGACTTATGGTTTTACTATTAAATCTAGTGTTAAATTTTTTTATTGAGTTAAATGGGCTAGTTATATATATATTTTTTGCATATACTGAGTCAAATCCAATAGAAAGTTATATATAAAACCATAAATTTATCTTTAAATTGTGTGTATATTTATAAATAAATATATAATATATAACTAAAAATTTATTCGAGCCGAACCGAGCCGAGCATACCTTTGCTCGTGCTTGGCTCATTTACAAACTGAACCGAGCCAATCGGCTCATTTACAACCGAGCGGAAGATCGAGCGAGCAATTTTCGAACATTTTCCGAACGAGCGACGAGCGATTTGAACAGCCCTATTGGTAATGATAGTTTTTGGGGATTTTGCCACATCATCACAATGTTTTCTTACTGGACTCGTTTTGTAGAGGTGGAAATGAATTGAAAATAAAAATAAAAAATGGTGATTATGTGACATTTATTTTATTTTTTTTTTTTATTAAGTGGGTTTTTGGTTTTTTGAATAATAAGTATCTTCCTTATGACAACTGACTAGTCATGTTTTTAAGTTTTTTAATTTGGATGATATTAGTTGAATCAAGCTAAGAAAGCTATTCGTATACTCTTGTGTCAAGCTTAACTAATAAAATAATTTACTCGTAAAGCTTACAACTAAACTAAAGGCCTCAGGGAGCCATCAACACGGCCTACTGGCCCTCCAAAGTACGTTATACGTTGTTTTACAAGATAGGTACGAGCACATGGATTAACTCTAACAATATGGGTCATTTACATATTTCCTATATTGGGTTGATGACTACATTGTAGCATGCAAAAAAGAAAAAAAAAAAAAAAAAAAAAAAAAAAAGTAAGACACCTCCCTATATTGGTGTTTATAAAAATGATTTGCACAAGTTCTGCTAGAAGTTGAAATGAGTGTTAGGTATCAGTCGGTGCAGCGGAATCAAACACACAAACGACATACACGATTAGCACGTGATGAACAGAAAATAATAAACATGACACAAGAATTTTTACGTGGTTCGGTCCCAGTGGGGGACCTACATCCACGGGCTGCAACTAGGTTATTTCATTAAGCTCAAGGCACGCCAGATTACAATACATGACTAGGGTATATATAGAGAACAATTAGGTTAAACAACTTAGGGACCAAGAAAACTAAACCGGGCATGGCCCATGTCTTGTAATGTCAACCCTAAAACCTAATAAACCAAGGACTTCACAAACCCAATAATCTCCCACTTGAAGGCCTTGCGAGGAATTCCAGCCTGCCAACAAGTAAACAACAACCCAATCGTCTAGTACTCAGTAATCTCTAAAGACACAGGAACAGAAGTCTTCCAGGTCCAGCTCCCAAAGAACAAACCAAACTCCAAACCTGTCCATGTATCCACCTAGCTGCAGCGGCCCTTCTCATCAGTAACCTGAAAGGCCCATTGAAGCTCCCAACAACTCCAATATGGTCATCAAAGACCCAAACATGGCAAAACCCGCCATGGGCACATCCTCAATCTCAACCAGCCCCTACTTACTCAAATCGCCGACTCCAGAGACTCTAGAGGAAAGAACACTCTCCACTAACAGCAACCTCCCAGGAGAGATTTCATTCGGATCCTTGGTCTTCCAAACCTAACGTCGATTTACAGACTGTGTCAGAACACCCCATGTGCTCCCACTGTTACAAAAATCCCGTCCATTCTCAGACCTCCGAATACGCTCAAGCGGATTACCTGGAGTCCTAGAGTCATTTGCTGTAAACTAGACTCGTTTAACTCTCGAATCAACGAGCCAAGACTTTACTACACGGAAGTTGGTTCTCTTCTTCCGGTTGCGCAGCAATCTGCACACTTCAAAAGTCTTCAACAATAGATTTACTAATGCTTCATTGAAGTAGGTAACAAGAAATGAAGCCAAATAGAATCTCGAACCCAAGAGTCTCACTACCTTCCACTGAGTCCCAATGTATCAAACCCCGACACATTCTCAGAAGTAGAATTTCCTATCTATGACATCGACTCTAAAAAAATGTCCAAACCTCCATGTAGCCCCAACAAGTCAACTCCACCCAGCTCCCACTGTCCCTGTTATCCCAACCCATGCCAAACCGACACTCATGAGTCAAACCTCCACTCGTACTTCCTCAGCGAAAACCTTCACCCAGTACCAGTACAAAGATCCCCTCAAATGTCAAACCACTGATCATCACCGAACAAGAATTAACATCACAGTTCCAGACTAGCTAAAAGGCAAATGGTTATAACAGCAGTCGAGCTTTCATGGAAAGCAAGCGGTACCAAGGGTTCTATGATCGTACACACGATCAGTTAACGCAAACCCTAACCGAAAGATCATCCAACTAGCAATAGCTCACATGACTTGAAACTAACCTTTTTTTTCTTTCACTTATGTCGTCACCAGCACGCCCGAGCAGGAATACCTTAAACCCAGAGTATTCCAAACCAGCTGGTTCCATTTTCTACAGGTTTTACCATCGTTAAGTACCACATCCAAGTTCCCTTGACAAACCAATCAACCGACACTCAAACCCGTCGAACATTCTGATCATAACCATCCCGTCTTCGTCACCTCGTCTCGCAATCGTTCGTGCAAATTTCAGTGTGTTAACGAGCCAAAGCTCTGATACCACTTGTTAGGTATCAGTCGGCGCAACGGAATCAAACACACAAACGAAACACACACGATTAGCACACGATGAACAGAAAATAATAAACACGACACAAAAATTTTTACGTGGTTAGGTCCCAGTGGGGGACCTACGTCCACAGGCTGCAACTAGGTTATTTCATTAAGCTTAAGGAACACCAAATTACAATACACGACTAGGGTATATATAGAGAACAATTAGGTTAACTAAACCGGGCCTGGCCCATGTCTTCTAATGTCAACCCTAAAGCCTAATAAACCAAGGACTTCACAAACCCAATAATGAGATCATGATGGAACAACAAATTTCTACTTAGTTTCCATAAGGATATGCTGTATGCATATATGCTGTATGCTGTATGCATACCCAATAATGAGATCATGATGGAACAACAAATTTCTACTTAGTTTCCATAAGGATATGCTGTATGCATATATGCATTAGTTAAATTTAAAGTTAAATATATATGCTGTATGCATTAGGTCTAGTATCAAAATACATAGCCATAGATAGTCACACAACACATACATAAATAGATCAACATCCAATTGTTCATGTTGATCCCGTTTTATCATTATACATAGATCATTTGATTGATCAGGCTTCAATATTGTTATATCTTCATTGATTTGTCCTTAACATATATATTATTCAAAGCATTGATCAGTCACTAGATCATTTTAGGACGGAAAGTGCCTCAGGTGGCATGAATATATTGGCTGTAGACTGAGGTCAAGTTGGTTGGTCGTTCCATCAGCTCCTTCACCACCATCAGCTGCAGTAGAAGCAGTAGCTTGGTTGTAATCTCCCCTACACCACATATCACAACAAGTTAAACATAACTAAGATAGTCTACGTTTTGATATTAGTAAAAAAGAATAACAATATAGTTTGCTCATTATAAAAATAAGAATTTTGTTTGATTTTAGGTGGTCAAGGCATTTGAGAAGCACTTTTACGACGCTTCTGAAACATATTTGGTTTATAGGAGGTTAATAAGGATATTATTATAATTATTTTTGAACGACTATCCTAGAGCCAGCAAAAATACACCTCTTGACGTTGAAAGGGCTTATGCCCTTAGGGATGATGCGGAAAAATGAGATTTGAAACGGGGTACCGAGGTGATGTCCTTAGCCGATCGAAAAAAAAATTATACATTCCAAGGATTGATCCTTGGTCTCCCCACAAGAGAGAATTCCTCTTGACCACTAGGCCAAAGCCTAAGTGGGAATCAGGATATTATTTGGATGAATGAGTTAGCAGTATGCATATTGAATATGTAGGAGCTAGGTGGAAAGGGGGAGAGAACAAATATAGAGAAAATTAACAATCTATTCCACACGTTAAACATAGTACCTATAAGGGTATGTATACCCAATATTTTGACGGTTAAACAACTAAACGACACAACTAAACTTAACCGCTTTTTCAACCGGTTTGACTTATATTGGCTATTATGTTTGAGTTTTTAAATTATATGATTTCTTTATTAAAATCAATTCTAACACTTACCCCGTGTTGAGAGAGGGATGTGGCGGCGGCAAGAGGAAGGTTGAATCATAGTCCACATAGTTATGATGTTCCCATTGCGCGTTTTCTGGTATTGTCTTGTCTTTCTCCTTCCCCTTGATCTATACATGTAATGAGAATTTTATTATTACAAAATTCTGAAAACTTTATGGCCATGCATGGACAATGAAGATGAACATAAAAATATGTAAACTTAAAAACAAATTTATTATTTCTTGCAACTCAAATATGAGCAAGATCTTAACTCACTTGCTTTGTCAAAGTAGTGTTCTGCTCCTGTATCGCCTTTCCCTGGCGGTTCTTTATGCATTAGAAGTTACGATAAATTACAAAATATTGTCCAAGTATAAAGGAAGAAAAAAAATGGCCACCTTTTTCTGAAGGCTTGAGATTGATTCATGCAGGAGTTGGTTCTGCAAGACAAAACATCCGGTTAATACATGATCTAAAATAATATAATCTGTAACAAATTGGATATTCTACATGCGCTAGCATGCGTACTTTTCTTGCGCGAATACTCTTGAGTCCAGTATCCAATTGTTGCTCCAAATTTTGGATTTCTTTCAAGCTCAATGACTCTAAATCTTCACCCATATAGTGCCTAAACAGTTGAATAGACAACCAAGTACTCCAAATAGTCAGTTTCTTTCCTAAAAAAGTTATAAAATTATGCAGTTTTTCTTTGTAACAAGACTTAAACCTGTGATTTCTTTGTAATAGCTCAGCCCTAGATTTAAGTTTGTTATACTCTAGGGTCCAGTTTCTCTGTGGATACAAAGAGATTTAATATCTTTGAGTGAAAAATAATTGTTTAACTAAAACTATAGATATAAATATGAACCAGGGTACCGGAGTTGCATCAGCTGCGACAAGCTGTGTTTCAGAGTGACAATATCTCTCATATCGCTCCAAGATGCTCTCCATGCTATGACAAGTCAATATAAGAACATTAACTTAACTTACAAGTCTAGTTTAAGCATGATTTGTTTAAGAATATCTATTCAAATAGCTAATTAGTTGAGATTGTAGCATTTTAATTTACGGTTGGAGTAAACAAAAACTTGGGAATTCATCTTTCAACAACAAATATATCATTTAAAACTAGCAACCGCGTCACCAGGGCCGTCTTTGGGGTGGTTCGAGAAGGCTAACCGGACAGAGTCTATAAATCTTGAGGGCCTAATTTTTAAATAAAATTCCTATATATATGTATATATTTTTTATATA
Organism: Ambrosia x helenae; assembly: GCA_030844895.1. Taxonomy (NCBI): domain Eukaryota; kingdom Viridiplantae; phylum Streptophyta; class Magnoliopsida; order Asterales; family Asteraceae; genus Ambrosia; species Ambrosia x helenae. Next base: position 112,118,848 of record CM061231.1, on the reverse strand, counting down.
ACTCATTTGACACTTAAACTTGGACCTAAGAGACCTATTTTTTAACAGTTCGAATATGATACATGAATTTTTATAGATTTTTAGGGACGGCCCTGCGCGTCACCAAAATAATAAATGATCGTCACGTCCTAGAAATGCATGGATCTTTGATCAATTAGCTATTCCATTTTATCATTATCATACTCGGTTAATCCCACCAATTAGCTATTCCATTTGCATTCCTATATTTGGAAATAAGTGATACTAATAGATTAGAGCAACCTAAGACCAAAAATAGCCGGGAAGTTTTGTATTCGTAAGGAAACTAGTTAGAAACAATTGGGAATTCATCTTTAATTCAACAACAAATATATCATTTAAAACTAGTAACCGCGTCACCAAACCACAACTTCAAGAGCACAATAATAGAAACTGAAAGACGAAAAAAGAATTGAAACTTGAAGCTCAGAAGACAATTGGATTCAAACGTGTTAACTATGTAGATCCCAACATTAGATCCTTGTAGATAAAAGTGTTTATGGTATGGTTCTGTGTTATTCCGATAATAATACCCTATTTATACGGTTAAGAATACAATGGGCCTAGCTAAATTTTAGGTATAAATCTTATATCTACACTATAGTATATATGATAAGGGAAGGACACAATATTAATTTTGCCATATTTTAAGAGTTTTACATACAGAAGTTGTAAAGTACATTGTAGTAACATTTCAAAAGCATGATCTTTAATAAACTTCTCATAATTAATACATTATTTAATCACTACTAAAGTATTTTAATTCACTACATTAAATATTATCTTATTAATAATACTTTAAATTACTATATATTAATTTACAAACTACTTTGAATAGTAGTTTATAAATAAATAGTAAAATATTATTATTTTATTTATATTATTATTTTATTTCAAAACTTTATTATATTATATACTATTAATATATTATACCGATCCCGAGAATACTGATACCGAACGGTTTGGTATCGGTACGGTATTGGTATGGTAAAATACCGATACCATACTGATCTCGTATCGATACCGATAATACCGAAACCATGGTTCGGTATCGGTACAGTACCGGTATGGTATCGGTAGTTTACCTTAAAATACCGATACCATACCGATCCCGTGCCGATACCGATAATACCAAAACCGAAAATCCATAAATATGGGTATCGATACCGATCCCGAAACCACTCGGTTCGGTATCGGTTCGGTACGGGATCGGGACGGGATCGGTATTCGGCCTTGTATGCTCATCCCTAATTAATATATTATATACTATTATTTTATTCATATTATTTTATTAAAAAAATTATTATATTATATACTATTAATATAAATAACATAATCTTATGTAATTTCGTTACAAATTTCATGTGTTACCTTATGTGTAGATTTCTTTATTTTTTTAACGTTTACAACCAAAATGGAATCTCGATTATATAATTCATTGATTGATTAACACCTATCTAAATCTCGATTGTAAAACGCGCAACGCCCGTGATTTTATACAACTGGTTAAGATTTAAATTTGAATGTACTATTGATATTTTTTTAACGTACAACTAAGTAGAAGTCGGGTACTCCGTACGCGACTCTCATTGGCCAAAAGTGCCCTAGCCGACCCTTACCCAGACGGACGGAGCCCTGGCCCACTAGCCACCAGTTCTGAGAAAAACTCGACCATCCACCCGCCCGAAGGCACGACAATGGACTAATCAGTATAACACGACGCTCTCAAGAATTGAACCCATGACCTTTCAGCCATAGGTCTTCTATCATTGAGCCTCTATACCACTCCAACATAAGGTGGGTGATAGTAGTAATGGTAGCCGTAGCCGTAGCCATACTCAAGGTTGCAGAAGTGGCTAGGCGCTAGGCAGGCGGTGAGGTCCAGCCTAGGGACTAGTCGGGAGTAGGCGAAAATTAGGCGTTTTGGTATTTTATACGTATTATATATCTATACTATATTATAATGCATGAGTGAGGGGCAGTTTAAGATACCCAAAAGTTAAGAACTTATTTTTCATTAATAACCCTGAAATAAGGATAAAATAGTCATTCATACATTATTTACATTTTAATACCCTATCTTAGTTACACTTTAATCCCTTAAGCTTTACTTAACTTTTGCTTATTTAAATTATAGTTAAACTTCTTTTCCTTATTTTAAGCAAATCTTCCCCATAATTTTTAAATAGTCATATTTTTTGCATAGTTTATACTTTTATAAAAAAAAAATTACATCATAATAATGAGCATTTTATTATCTTTAATTTGAGTATAGTATTGATAATTTTTATTTTAAAAACCTTTATGTGACGTGATTAACGATATCTAGGAGTGAGCAATAGCTAAACCGTTCACTAAAGCCAAACCAAAAAACTGACAAAACTGAACAAGAATCTATTGAAAACTGAAAACATCCGGTTTGTTATCGTTTTCTTGTTGTACCCTTAGTTAACCCAAATTAGTTAAACTAAAACAGACCCATTAATATATTCATAACAACATGCCCACACCATGTGGTAGGTAACACAAACACTTCTAATGGTTCATGGTTGGGTTAGGTTAAGTTCGGTTATAAGCCTCAATTGAAAAACAAAAAACGACATTATCGGTTTATCAATCTTGTTAACCAACTGGTTAATTGGTTCAGTCTATTTGGTTAGATTCTTGTTTTTAGTTCGGTTTAGTTAATTTTGGTTAATAACCAAAACCAAATTTTGGTTAAAAATTTGCTTATAAGAACATGAAATGAAGGTATAAATACATGTAATGGATGTATAAAAGATATAAATGTATGAACGGTTTAGTTTTGGTTTGTTAATTTTGGTTAACTTAGGGTACAAAAAAGACGATATTAGGTTAACTCGGTTTTGGTTAATTTTCAGTTTGGTTTGTATGTTTTTGTTCGATTTCGGTTGAGTTTCAATTATTGTTCACCTCTGGATATTGTTCATCACGTAAAAAATCAAATTTTTAATTAAACGTATATAGCAAATTATACTCTAATACGGGTTGAAGTTGAGTAGATAGGTTTATGAATTGTAGTGGCATTATAAATAAAGGGGGTTTTGAAATTTTTAGCTTTTATATCTAGGCCTGTAAACGAACCGAATGTTCTTTTAATTTTAATTGACCACGAACACATACTCAAACACATTTTTGTGTTCATGTTCGTTCATTAAGAAATTTGTCATGTTCTTGTTCGTTTATGTTCGTCCCTTTAAACCTAAATGAACAGTTCACCAACGAACATAAACGGATGTTCACAAACATAATAGATGTGAACGATTTTGTATTACTGAAAAAACCAATTATTAATTTTGTTTGGTTGGTTTTTGGGGTGTTGAGTCCCGGATTGTTTGTATTGCGGATTGTTTTTTGCTAGCATCTTGTTAGCGCGTGAGTCAAGTAGCTAAAGCCAAATTTATGTTTGTATTTATGTAAATATAACTACGTATGTAATTAATAAACTTAAACGGACATAAATAAAAAAACATAAATGGACGTTCACGAACATAAATGAACTAACTCAAAGTTTGTTCATGTTCGTTCATTTAACTAAACGAACTTCCCGCCGAACAAGTTAACGAACAGCTCATGAACATTTGGTTTGTTTACAAGCCTATGTTTTTTACCTATGTTTCATGTATTTATATCTCCATTTCATATATTTGTTTGTGTTTGTCCGTTTATTAAATAAACGACATAAACAAACTTCCCACCGAACAAGTTAACGAACGAACAACTCATGAACATTTGGTTCGTTTATAGGCCTATTTTTTTACCTCTGTTTTATGTATTTATACCTCCATTTCATGTATTTATAGGCAAAAAAATGTAGCCAAAGTTTGTTTTTGTTATTCACCAAAATTAACTAAACCGAACTAAAAACCGATAATCTACCAATACTAACCAAACCAAGGAACCAATTGTTTAATAAGATTGATTAATTGATGACATTTGATTTTAGTTTCGGTTGAGGCTAATAATCGAACTCAACCGAATCATACATACCCTTAGAAGTGTTTGTGTTCCCCGCTGCATCGCGCGGGCACTCTACTAGTATATATATATACACACACACACAAATTTAGGTGTTTTTTAAAAATATGTTAAGATATATACACATAATACTTAGATATATATACATAATACTAAGAAATACTTAGAAATTAAAAAAAAAAAATACCATCGCCTAGGCCCGCCCAGACTCCGCCTAATCCCCATTTCGCCTAATTCATCGCCTAGGATCAAATTCCGATTTTTTGTTCCGCCTAGCAACTGGCGGCCTTCTGCAACACTGGCCATACTTAGATATATTTAAATACTATTTAAATATAGTATTATCATATTTAAATTCTTAGATATACTTTCTAAATATTTACATAGTTATAATAATAGTAATAGTGGTGGTAGCGGTAGCCGTAGCCATAGCAATAGGGGTTTCCCCTCTAGTAGTGGTGGTGCCATGCTGGTGGAGTGGTGGTCATAGTAGTGTCGAGTTAGATTGTTCTTTCCTAAAGTGACTCAATGATACCCTCCGCATCGTGTAGGCTAACCCACTAGTAATAATACAATTATAATAAGCATAATTATTCCTAATATTGTTTGGGAATTTTCGTAATAAACGAACAATTGCTTAGGTAATTTGAGAGTCATGTAAACACTTTCAAATTGAAACTATTTAATGGTTCATTTGAATGAAGTAATCGGATACAATTCAGAGTTTGATGAGTTGAATTAAAAACTCTGCAAGAGTGCTAGCACGATATACACTTATGTATACTGGATCAGAAGATGTTTCATAGGAGCTGGCGCGTGAATGGCTTTGCAACGAGAACATGTAATTCAGGAAGCAATTCCTTAACCAGCTTACTTCGGCCATCACGTTTTCTACATCCCTATATTCAGGTTTGGAACTTGAATGAGATATGATGTTTCGTCTTTTGGAAGACCAAGCGATCAAGTTATGCCTAAGGAAACACAAAAACCCGATGTGGAAAGCCCAGAATAGGTAAGCCAACAATAACATTGAGTTTACAAGATAAATTTACTGGAGTAGTACATGGCTTACATGACGACATGGATGCGCGATGGAGAATGTCATGAGCATACTATGACTATGATAAACGAAGACCGTTTTACTTGCTTGTAGCCGCAATGCCAAAGAAATGATGTCAGTTGAGATGAGCCATTGGAAACTCTCATGAGAGTGTGGATATGTTGCTTAGAAGAAGTTCAGCATTAGAGGTTGTGAGGATGATGCCATCCACATAAAGTAAAATGTAGGTAGTTTGAGCCCGTTTGTAGTACACAAAGAGAGTTGTCACATGAAAACTATGAAAACATATAGGATAAGAACCGACTGTACCAAGATTAGGGTTCTTGGTTGAGTCTGTAATTGATTTGCATAACTGATATATCTAATGGGTGCTGCACTATCGACAAAGCATGAAGGTTGATGCGTGTACTCTATTCTTGAAGATTTCTATGTAACAAGGCATTCTTTACTTCTTGTTGGTGAACATGCCAAGAACAAGAAATGACAAGGAAAAGGATAGTCCAAGTTGTTGTTGATTTGACCACGAGACTAAATATGTCTTCGCAATTGGTACTAAACCGTTTGATACTTATCATTAATGACCAACCGCACCTTATAGATGTTAGGATATTATGCACACCCAAACACTCGTAAGTGACCATAGTTAGGGTGATCTAGGTAAAGGTCAAATGTGAGATGACAAAGTTAAGTCGTGTGGTTGGTAAAATATTATGGAGATACGTCGTAGTGTGTTGTGATTCAACCCAAAAGGTAGGAAGAAGGTGGGCATGAATGGGAAGGGAGTGTATGGCGTTATTGAGGCAACGAATCAAACGCCCGACTTTGCCATTTTCTGGTGAGGTATGAGGGATTGAAAACTGGAAGATGAGACTTGGGTATGCACAAAGGATCTAAAGTCATTATTATCGTAGTTGACTCCCAATCATATTCAAATGTTTTTATCTTTCAGTAAAATAGGGTTTGGATAAGTTGCTGAAATTTGTAAAACTGGAGAAAGTCCTTGATTTAATTTAACCAGATATATCCAAATGTATTTGTATTGTGAAAAATTATTGATTAGTATTATGTAATATCAAAATAAAGTACACAGATAGTCCTTGCGGTTTTCTTAAATTCCGGAAATAGTCTAGAAGTGTGAGGCATTATATAGATAGTTCAAAATTTTGCAATTTATAACACATTTAGTCCAAACTTTTACAATTTGTAACATTCTTAGTCCCCATCTTTTAACAAAAGGTAATCAGATATGTTTTCAAGGATTGAAGGTGTTACAAATTGGAAAAGATTGGACTAAAGGTGTTACAAATTGTAAGATTTGGACATCCATTTAATTTTTCAGACTTAGGGACTATTTTCAAAATTTTAGAAAACCACATAGACTACCCGTGTACTTTAATCTAATATTAATATCTTGAATTAGTGGTAACATGTGATGTCCACAAATCATAAACGATGAAATGTTCGCAAATCATAGTGGATACTATTAAAAAGTGCAAATGTAATAAAAGTAGATACATAGAAAGGTAATCATTTGCTATTCTAGAGTTGACAAGAATGACAACATTGGATGCTATGGTTTTATTATAAGAAACGTCAAAGGTTCAATTAAGAGTGTCTAAAACACGGGCACTATGGTGCAAAATATGGTCACGCCATGGGAGTGATGAGGAAGGGTTGTGACACACAAAAAAATTTCATTATGTAGTGAATGGATAGAGATTTCTTGAGCTATTGTTATGAGAAAAAATCTTTCTAGTAGGGAGGTTCTTTACTGAAAAATCAAAAGGGCCAAATCCAACAGACACATCATCATCTCAGGAAAAATGACGAACATACAAAAGATTTTTAATAGCATGCGGGCTACAAAGGTAGAGGTGTACAAAAAAAAAAAAAAAAAAAAACCCAGATTATCATATGTTTATCCTACAAATATAAAAGTTCACCCTACGCATATCCTACTCATATCGAAATTATCCTTCACTTTAAATTAGATTTGATTTGAAAGTATATAACTTAAACATTGTAGGATCGACGAACGGTCAACCGATAATCACGAGGGTTATATTCAGAGTGCGAAATCCTCTAAACATGTTCTAATAATAAAAACAACAAAGAAACAATGATATACGAGTAATTAACACACACAAATGGGTCAAAAGATTAAAGATTTTATCATTAAATAGAGCTCGAGTGTTTACAATGATTAAACCAGACCTTTCAGACCAGGGGAGGGTGTTTGGAGAGTGTGTATGGCAAGAACTAATGATTAGGGCAATGATTGGGTCTATTTATACCTCCTGTACACGTGCAGACCAGTATTGGCGATTGGGTGGCTATACCACATGCAGTATAGGCGATTGGGCCTAATCGCCTATACATACACACGATTACAGTCCAATCGCATGTAATAACATGCGATTGAATCACCTAATCGCCTGAATGCATTGCCTAATCACCTGAATGTCCCAAACACCCTAAAAACGCGTATAAACATCTCCAAACACCCCGAAACACGTCCAAACAACATATATACTAGCCTAGGGACATCATGCACTAACAAACATTAATTATGAGTTTCATTTATTTAACTAGTTTAGGGAGTTACAAAAAATATAATTTATTTAATATTAAATACAATTATTATATGAAAATTCCTATTGGTTAATATTTGTTTTTTTTTTCTTCTTACCAAATATTTTATTCTAATTTTAAGTCTCCACAAAATGCCTATATAAGAGAATGGGGAAAAAACAAATTTGTACGTTCTTTGTAAGTAACAAACTGTCAAGCTTAGTTAGAAAAGCGTATCAGGAAACGAGTTTGTCCATAGCAATGAAAGAATATATGTTGGTAAATCAGTAGCAACAACAAACTGCCAATTGTTATATTGAACACAAAACATTGTAATTTACTGAAAATAAATCTGTGTATATCGAAATACAAACGCAAGCGGACCGATTCTGATTGTTCAACAACATGCATTCAGGCTATTAGGTTACATGTAGAGATAGCTTAGAGCTTCATATTCAACAAAGGTAAAATCAGAACAAAAGGCACATAAAAGTTCTAGTGGTCCAAGATATTTAGAGCATATGGTATGTACTACCTTTAGATCTCTTGGTTGAGTATGTACAACATTATATCTTGTATTTTATTCTTTTTAAATAAAAATACAACTAAAACAGATTAAGTCAGAATGTGCAAAACAAACTTAAAAGACTGTTCTGCCCTGAAAGGAAAGTACGAACATTACGATTCCACTATAAAGGAAAAATCACATTTTTTATTTTTTTGAAAATTGAGTTTCATAGGAAAAATCACATGTAGCGTATTATATCGGACAGTTCAAGTAAATCCTACTAGGATATACCAGGTGAACTAGTTCATGGAAAAATGGGTTGGTTTTATAAAGAACATGGACTTTGATACGAAATTACGAATGCTTATTGTATGGTGATTATCAAATGCAGGAATATTCATGTAGTACCCAAATATTTTCTAAGATTACCTTTGTATTACATCTGTCACTCACCTCCTAGTCATCCGTAAGATCCCATCATGTATTGGAGTTTGTCTCTCTGTGTTTTTCTAAGTCTCTAAACTTAACTTGTAATGCTTCCTAGCTAGTCTAATTAACTCATGCACCCAGGTAACTTGTTAGATCGACCACAATCATAAGAGCTCATGTAACTAATAACATATTTTTGGTTTCAGTTAGTAATTAAGGTTCAAAGTTCGGGGGTTTCAGAATTGAGAAGTATTTCGTTCATCTTCATATGCAATGGAGACATAGATCAACAAGGGGTGTAAACAGGCCGATAAACTTATGAGCCACTTAAGATCGGTGCGTTAAAACTCAAATTGAGCAAAGCTTGAACGAACTCGAGCCCGAGTTCCAACTTTTATCAAGACACATTTAACAAACGAGCTTGAGCCTCAACTTCACATATCGTCTTGAAGCTAACTCGCAAGCCATTTTTATTAAATATTTAAATATAAGTTATATGTTTATTTAATAATTATTATAATATGAACAAGTATAATAAGAATAGTTGAATAATAAGTGTCATATCATATAAAAAATTATAAGTAAACTGTTCACGAGCCAACCTTGAGCTTTAGAAATAAAACTCTTAATGAGCCAAGCTCGATCCTAGGCTCTCCCAAAGTTAAACGAGCTTGACTGAGCCTGTACAAGCTCGTGTTTAGCTTGACTCGTTTACAGCTCTAAATTATAAACTAAATAATCTTCTTGGGGGGAATTCCATTGTATCATCAAATGAAATGATCACAAGGATTAATAAAGGAGCGCAAAATTCAATATGAAGCTATGGCGAAGAGGAAAGAAGACTGTACATAGAGGACGGATTAAGGTCAGGATGATTGTATAGTTTTTCATAAACTAAGATGGTTAGAGCTAATAAAATATAATATTGCAGTCAAAAGAGGTTACATGTAAAATAAAAAAAGATTAACATATACATCAAGTGCATTTGATAATTTTTTATATACACAACAAACTTCATATTTTTTTAACAGGAACCATTTATATAAACTCATGAAGTCACGCAATAAAAAAGTTATAGGCCACTTCCAAAATATATATGCATTTAAAACACGCCAAATTTACTTAATTTGTATCTTAAAAGAAAGTTAACTATGGATTTTTTTCTAAACTTTTCAAGAAAATAATAATTTAACAAGAAAATAAAGATAAAATCTAACTCTAAACGACTGTTTTATGATTATTCTTTCCTAAAGAGATCATATCTTTAACTGTCAATCAGAATATTTATATTTATATTTATATTTATATTTATATTTAGAATATATTAGAAGCAAAATATTGAAAGAAAATCTGAAAAACCAAGTGAAAATTGAAGGTCGTAAAATTCGTATATATTGTCCACTGTTCGATTGGTTTATCCATGAGATCACTATTGCATCGATACCCAAGAGATAAAAGATGATACTTACATAGTACGTACATGTTTATTTTTTATTGGAAAAGCAACATAGTACGTACATAACATAACATTGAAAACATAATAAATTTTCATAGATCTGAACTTGTTCATTAATATTCTTGATCAATTATTTGTTTGTTTTTCATTAAGATCTTTGTATGAAACAAAATTGGAGAGTTTTTGTAGATTAATGAAAAGAGAAAAGAACAAGAAACCCTAGTTTAAATAAGAATATATAGATGGATGAAAGAGGAAAGAATAGGGTACCAAGAGTCAGTAGAAAACTCAAAGAGCTTTCCTTTGTTGGAGAAGACAATTAAGGCAACTTCAGCATCACAAAGAACTGAAATTTCATGGGCTTTCTTCAATAGGCCTCCTCTCCTCTTTGAGAAAGTTACCTGCCTGTTTATCTTGTTCTCTATCCTCCTTAATTGTACCTTCCCTCTCCCCATACTTTGGCTAGAAAAGGAAAGCTGTGAATAAGTTGTTGTTTCTTTCTAGAACTGAAAGATATATATGTATATATGGGTGGGTTAAGTAGGTGTTACCTTTTTGCTTCTTCACCAATTGGTACTATGTTTTAGCAAAAAGGGGATGACTTGTTATATAAACATGAAACTTACTCTTAGATCACAACTTTAGGTCATTATCAACATTTTACATCAACAACTTGCTTGTTTACAACAACAATAATTGTACTCTGATGTCCAAGAAATACGTATTTACCCTTGCAAAAGTGTTACAACGTTGGACCGTTCCAAAATTTCAGACTTTCCACATTACAATCAAATTATTTCAAACTATAATCATTCCAAATCCACTTTTTCTTTCAACACACAACTAGTCCAAATCTCCACATTACACCCGACTTTTATACACACACAAAAAAGAAAAAAAATAAAAAATAATTAATGTGTGTGTGGCGGGACCCACCTCACCATTTCGAACTAGTCCACTCCATCGGACCAACCCATTCCAAACCACCTCCTCCAACACATGCCTTGGTTTGGAATTGATGTTTAAAATTTTGGACCACCTCCAACTCACCCCGTTAGAGATGATCTAAGAGTAAGGAGCTAGGTTTGACCTAATTAGAATCTATACTAGCTATCATTTCTGCACTTAACAAGGTGTGCAAATATATGCATTTAAAATCTAGTTTTGACCTTTAAATTTTAGCACAACCTTTTACATCAAAAGTTGCCCCCCTCCTCTCCTTGATTTTTCGGGTCCATTTGCTGAAGTTTTCTATTTTGTGAAAAATGGTGTAACCATATGATGATACTTCAGAGTGAGATGAATTTTGTGATAAATGGTGATGGAGGTCGTTACAAAAGGGACATGAGTGGTGATAGAGGACAAACCCTTCTTTGTCTCCCACACTTCATGACCCGTCCATTAGTCACGTTAATCTACCTCGGCCACATCACCATCGATCACCAACTGCAAACCCTAACCTCCACCACACCATCATCCATCACCACCTACAAAACCCTAATCCATTCTCCTCTTCTTCTCTCCGCCACCACTAATGACTAAAGAACTAGAAATGGGCTTAACTTTGAAAGCCCTAACCTCATATTCCTTAATTACACACCTCCATCGTTTGTGACTTAGTGAAGAAAAATTGGGCTTTGCTCCTCATGTGGATCCACAAATTATTTAATTTCTATATACAACCTGCGCTTTGCTCGTCATGGGATGTTTTGGGCATTTGAATGCTCTATGTGACACCCGGCATATTCAGGTGAATACTTTTCATACTTTACATACATACGTTTCATACTTTGCATACATACGAGTCTACCTCAACGAAAACATTGAAAACAACTACTTAATATCATACTTGACCGGGTCGGTTGAGTCGTGTCGATGATTCGGGAATCATCGGGAGTCGTTACAATGGTCCGAGGGATCATTGGGTGTCGGTCCACAACCATGTGTACAAGGATTGACGATTTGTAGAATCGTCGGGTTTAACGCACACACGCAAATCTCGAGTCCCGAGAATTGGTGAACGAATGGGAACGTGTTAGTTATCATGCATTATGTGCTTACAATCATTATATGACTTGCCGGTATGTGAATACGTGTTTATATGTGTTAAAATGGTGATTACATGTAATTGCATGACATTATAGGTGATTACATGTAATTGCGTGACATTATAGGTGATTACGCGTAATTGCATGTAAATAGGGGGTGATTGGCGTAATTGCATGTAAATAGGGGGTGATTGGCGTAAGTGCATGTAAATAGGGGGTGATTGGCGCAATTGCATGTAAATAGGGGGTGATTGGCCTAATTGCATGCTGGTAGGGGGTGATTAGCCTAATCTCCAGTAAGATGGGCGATTGGAGGAGTATTTATAGGCGATTGGTCTAATCGCCAGTAGTTACACGCGATTAGACATCCTAATCGCCTGTAGCTGCTGCCCAATTGCCTGACGCGTACCAAACGACTAGAAACGCCTATATAACCACCCTTATGTTGTAAAACATCATTTGTGAAACCCTAATACACCCCAAAGCCACCCCACACCTTATTCAACCTCTGCAACACGTTTTTGATCAAGAAATCACATTTCTAAGCTTTATACCTCATAATCTTACAATTTCAAGGTGTGTTCTTCATCCCAAACATCTGTAATGATATTGTTTTGATCCCTAAAGGTCCAGACCTGGTTTCTAAACATTTGTGTCTTTGAAAACTCATTAAAATCAGTTTCTAAACAAACCCAAACCTCTATGCTTGTTATATGTGATGTATTCATGCAAGATAGGATTTTTATCGTTTAAACATGGTTGTTCTTGTATTATTGATATGTTTTTGATCTAAATGAGTTGATATGATGTTAACCTAGGAGTTTGAAGGTTCATGGATGTGTATTATTGATATTAGGCATTTTGACCCGTTTGAATGTTCATGGAGGATTGATGATGATATGTTGTGTTTTATTGTTTGTTTGAGGTTAGGGTTTACTCTAGGATGATGCTAGAACAGTAGGATAGTGTCGGACAACGTCATTATGTGATGAAATCTGGATATTTGCTATTTAGGGTAAGTTTTGCATGTTGATGTGATGTTTACATGCTAAGTTATGTTATTTTGGGAAAACGCTTGCATTCGGGACGGCTAGAATGATAATAAATTAGGGGTTTTTGCTTGAAATAGTTGGATTAATGTTTTGGGTTTGATATTGGGTGTTTCCACATGTTTCGGATCTGATTTGGAAGGTTAAAAGCGCGAAAAAGCAGAACCGGGCTGCAGGGGGCGATTGGGCCAATCGCCTGACATTAGAGGCGATTGGGCACCTAATCGCCTGTACTGCATGTGATTACACTCCCCATTGCTAGTTTGACCATCTTAATCACTAGTTGACTTTCCTAAATGCATGTATGATAGCCTAATCGTGTGTGCTGCTGTTGTAAGCGTATTTTGACATCCCGAAACATGATTTGACACCTAGGAACATGATAGGAACCCCGTAACATGTCCAATGACTTAGTAACACGTGTTCAGACTCGTTTATGCATTAATTGAGCGTTATGCTAGACTTAGTGAATTTTTGCGCATACTAAGTGTTTAATTGCATATGTTGCATGATATCTTGCTTTCGGCTAACACGTGGGATGTCGGGTCTTGTCTGGTGTGGTCGGTTAAACGTTTAAACATCATTTCAAATGTACACGGTTATGGTCTGGACTGTTGGGGACTAATCAACCTACGGGTTGTTAGTCTAACATCTTATACGCTCGTCATGATAGGTCACCGGTAGTTGGTGCCGTCTATTGAGTAGGTTTACTTATCCTAGAGGGGAAACAGTATCAGGTGAGTTTCACGGCCCCACTTTAAGTCTTTACATTTCGGGGGAGACACATGCTTTATACTTATTTCATAAATTGTCATGTTATACTAGTGTTAATTCATTTACATACTATACGATACGTAAAGTCCCGGGGAAACCATGAATGTGTGGGGCACAACGGGGGAAATGTGGATAGATCTATTGGGACTGACAGACCCCACTCGTCGGCTGGGAGCCGGGCGGGTGCATATTGTCTCGGTCATAACGCTACCGTGGGACGGTGGTGCATATCGTTTCGGGCAAAATCATATATCGTTGTCTGTAATGGTTTCCGGTCGTAGTAGTATTATTCATGCGTCTAGCTAACGCTATCATTTCTAACATAGTGATAACATGATGGCTTTACTTACTTAAACGTTTAACATAAAACCTGTGAACTCACCGGCATTATTTGCTGACGTTTTTAGCATGTTTGTCTCAGGTCGTTGAGGTAGCAGCATTTCATAGGCGCACGGAGTCTCACGGCGTCTAGGATTCATATGCATCTTATTTAGCATTTTCAGACTTTTATTCTTTTACTTTCGTGTTGTAATAAAGTTTTACGCTTCCGCAGCGATGGATTATTTATGAAAACTTAATGGTTTTCTTATGTCGTTTTTACGTATCATATAGTGTCGTTTATTGTGACCGTTGACTTAGATCCTGGTTTGTCACGCGCCTCGCGGTAAAACCCCACACGTGGAATTTGAGGGTGTGACACTCTAGGTCTACGGTGGAGACGTGGGTAGCAAAGTTGGAGGTGGTGGTTGAATGGTCGTTCCCCATAGGTTACGAGGATGGTTATTTTTTAGTGGTGGGTGCAAATGGTGGCGTTTGATGATGGGGCTTGTTGACGAGGGTGGAGCGGGGATAGCAGTCGTAGTGGTGGATTTAGTGTTTGGCGGAGGTGAAAGATGTTTGATGGTGCTTGAAGTTGGTTAGATGGAAGAGAGAGACTGTGATAAATGAGAAAGATAGGAAGAGAGGAGGGTATATATTTTTATTTTTTTAAAGTTAAAAAGAGTATTTAAACAAATTTAAAAAGAAAAATAATCAGCTAAAAAGTCGAAAATACCCCTTACTTAATAATGAATTTAGATGGAGTTAGAGGATTGGATGATAATAGCAAAAGATGCTGAGGCTCATGTGTTCAGTTACAAAAAATAAAGATTTGGATTTAAAAGACAAAAACTGGCCTAACTCATTTTATTTATAAACTTACCTAGAACATAGATGTAACACCCCAACCGATGGCGGAAATATCGAGGTGTCACGTAGTGACGATTATTCAATAGCTCGTGGTACTAAAGTGTAAATATTGATAGATTAATTAAGTAGTTTATTACATGGAAAGAAAAATACAAGATACAATAATTCTAAAGTGACAACTAAAACTGAAATACAATGAATCCAAAATCTAAGTAAAAATTCCAAAAGCTTATAAGTCATTTCATAAATAACCTGAAACATGTACGAAAATAGTATATGTCAATACAAAAATGTATTGGTGAGCATACCCTGTTTTTAATACATATAGTAGAAAAGTGTTTAGCAATTCATGTGCAGTACCATTTGCAATTATGTAATAAGTAATATCTGTTCAAAATCAACCCTAAGAATCAAGAATCAATAATAAAACAACCACTTTGAAAACCATTTTTGAGTATAATGAATCACAAGACAATCACCAAGGTCTCTCAACATAGTCACAAGGGGTATATACCATAGTACTATTCATTGAAATGCCAGGACCTCAAAGGTTAATGATTTTGACAAGTCACATAGACACAAATTAACATAAAGCAAACACACATGAGAATTGCATTTACTGAAAGAATAACATTTAGTCATAGTGTACATGAATAGCCCAAAAGAATAAAACATGAAAAAGAGTCAAGATATACTCACAGTTTTGCTAAGTGGTAAATCCAACAATGTTCGTCACAAAAGGTTTGGAAAGTCCGAAGAACTCAACATTTATGTGTAAGAATACTAATGAGGGATAATAACTTAAAAGTCTAAGGCATTAGAATTTGCTAAGCTAGATAGGGAAAATGAAGGTTTATGATAACTCGAATTTAATAACAATTTCGAATTCAATCAAAAAGTATAACATGATTTAAGTTTAAAATATATGACTAAAAACATAATTATTACTATTTGAATATTTTATTTAGAAATATTCCAAGTACTTGATTCAAAGATTTTAGTTAATCGACATAACTACTTTATGTTGTTACAATAATTGTAAGTAAATACATAAATGTACAAAAATAAGTTAAACATTAGCACTTATGTTTTCCACAAATAATAGTATTTATGTTTTATAAATAAAATATTTATAAAACAGATTTTTATAATTTATATAGAAATAAATGATTTATTATGACTAATTAAGTACAAATAAAATCAAAAATACAAGATATGGTCCAAAAATAATATTTTTATAAAAAACAATTACTTTCGGATGTAAATTAATGAAAATAATGTGGCCGAAAAAACGTGGAAAGAGGGAGAGGGAAATGAGTTTTTTTAAAATCTTTGGGTTATTGGCAAAAATGGCCCCTCTATAGTTAACTAGGTTAGTTTTTTAAGGTTTTTAGTTAGTTTTTCCTTAATAAAAATTAACCAAGTTAACTATCTTAACATAAAATGTTTTAAAACTTTATAAAACTTGGGTATTTTTATAATATCCATTCCGAATGATGTTTCAACATACGCATTTGATTAAAACGTAGACAAAGTCCATAATAAATGCAAATGATATATTTTGTGTTCGCTCTTTTATTAAATTTGAAAACGACAAAACTTATAGGGACTAAAATAGAAACATTTGAATACACGAAAGACTATAATTGACAACTTGCTAAAGGATGAGGGTGACGGATGTCACCGTCTCCCTACTTTAGAAAATTTCGTCTTGAAATTTCTTTTAAGTGGAGGTTTCTATGAAACAAAAGGCGTTATAAAGGTCAAGTAGGTTTAAAAAAAATTGCATCAGTCATGTTTTGACAAAATTTAAAGTAGTGGTTTAATATCCAAAATAAAAGTTTCAAAATCCCTAACATTTGACCCAATGTTAGAAAGTTGAGAATTTACAATGAAAAAGAATTGGGAAAGTATATAACTGTTGAGGGCAGGGCGTTGATATAGCAGTCTCCCTTACTTTAGAAAAGCTTCTGACCGAACTTTGTTAAGGACATGCAACGGGATTTCGAATAACAGAGAGTGTAAGAGTATACAAAGGTTGAGTTTCCTGTGTAGGTGATCAAAAGAAAGAGTCGAGGAAGACGAATTGAAGCTTGTGTAAAAACGTTCTTATCGAAAATGATAGACGTTGGTCAACGACCTATTGCAGAGGTCGGGTACAACGCTATTAAATAGCCCAAAATGTGAAAATGTAGAAAAATAATGTGTAGGTTCTTGGTCAGACTCCTAGTCTGCTTCCGCAATATCGTTAGTGCTTATATATAGGGTGTACCGCAGCTAACCCATCACACTACCAATATCTTGGATTCGTACTGATTGTCCACCAAAAGCCTAAGTGAAATCACACGCCACCCCCATGTACCTGTAAACCCATGATTGTGTTCCGGACCGTAATCACTGATTTATCTTACACTAGGGTGTTATGCTTTTCCATAACACTAACATAAATGATACAAGAAACAATGCGTGCATTTAAATTGTGTTAAGTAATAGGCACTGCTCAAGATAATATGTAAGCATGACAGGGTTAGAGGTTCTTCCCCTCTCGGGTTCACTTGTTAACCGAAATAAGAATAATGTGTAAGTATAAGGAACGGTTAGAGGTCCTTCCCCTTTCGAGTTCACCTGCACATATATCTGGTCAATTTATGTTCAAATCGTTTGGCTCTAAACACTCATAATGATAGACTCTAAGGATTACACCGTTCCTCTCGGGTTAGAGGAGTACTCCGACCCGAGTCGTACGTGGGCACTGGCATAGACCTCATGCGAGTTATCAATTAGTATGTTCATTGACCATGATGATGAACAGAATAATGAAAATAGTATAACGGGGTTTTGCTCAAAAACAGGTAAATATGCGTACAAAATATCCATTCAAAGTATATAAGTATAGCATAAAATTTCGATTGAAAGAATAATATAACATAAGTAGAGTAAATCGCGCTTACGCAAAATAAGAGTAAATAAGTTGAACTAAAGTTCAAAATCAGTGATGCAAGATTAACTGTTAATAAGTAATGCGAGGGTAACCGCAAATAACGTGTAAGAATTACTGCCAATAAAAGGATAATACGAGAATAACCAAAAATAAGATAATGCGCGAACATAACTATAAATAAAATGGTGTAACAATAAAATAATGAAATTTACTGCAAATGAAAGTGCGCAGAACAGACGTATAGTCTACTGGCATGAGGGTTTAAATTTAGTGGTTTTGCATATATGCACTATACGATAAAAGACATTTAGCAACATTCCGATGAGGATATGTCCAATATTTTATTAGACCAAAAGTTTTACAACTGAGAGAGTGCAAGTATAAAAAGATACATTTTCGTTTATAAAAACATAGTTTACTCGAACTTTGTAATATAGTTGAAAGAATAGTAGTAATGCATGAGAATAACTTTTTAGAAATCGAAGAATGTTTTCGATTCCAAAACAGGTTCACATGAAAAAACTTCGTAGGTACACATTTTCATGTGTTTTACAAGAAGTCGAGTTGAAAAGTGTTATAAGGCATATTATCAGTCGCAAGTTTCTTTTCCCGAAAACATATATTGGATCTGTTATATAAAAAAACAAGAAGGTTTATATTTGACTTGTACATATGCAAAACAAGTTTATAAAATGCAAGAGGAAACCATATAAATCAAATGTGTTTCAAAAGACTAAGATTTAGTAATGGCGTGAATGATAAAAACCAACGTGTATGACACGAAAAGCTTATAATTACGTAGCATTTCTGAAAACAGATTTCAAATTTTCGGATTGTGAACAACGTGTAAGTTTCTAGTCTCCACTATAGCCGGTAATCTAGTTTCAAAAACCCAAATCAATGTTTTGAAAGTCCACACCGCACACCTTTCTCATGCTGCATTGATTGCTTGAATCAGCTCAGTATTTTTGATAATATAGTAGAAGTTTATGAGTTGTTTTGAAGACAATGGGGAATCCGGTTTGGTTTGGGTTGATTCTCCTTGATAATATTGGGAAAGTATAGGTAGGATACATATGAGGTTGGGTATGATCCCGGATGCCTTGACGAATTTTGGAAAATAGAATTTTCTGTAGTTAAACATTTCTTTAACTTGTAAGTTAAAATTTCGTTAAAGTTGAAAATTTTCAGTTTTTATGAAATGTTTGAGAAAATCAAATGCTACCCGTTAGGATTGGGTAAGCTTGAAGCCTTGGAAAAATTTTACGAAATTTATTCATTGAAAGACCGTTTGTTTATAAAGATCGTTAAAGCATCTCTTTGGGGCTCATAGTGTGTTATTTGCTTCAAGGTATAAGGTGTATACCAGGTGTATTAATTTGGTGAATATGCTTTTCCAAAACTAGGTATTTGGGTTTTGTGCTCTTGTGAAAAGACAACACAAGATAAGTTGCTAAGTCAATCGTTTTTGTGAGTAGTGTACCGGTGTGTATCGTGTAGATAGGCATTTATGTATAAATTTAGTCTGGCCAAAAAGGAGCTAACTAATGGTAGTTGGCTATGGCTTAGAAGACTGGGTGTAGCTATTTTGGTAAATTAGTATTGAGAGTATTGTAGATGCACAAGCGGATACAAAAGGTCTTAGTTTAGGGATATACCGTGACATCGATCAACTAAGTTTATAAACATGATGATATAAAACCGGTTGACTAGTAAGTTTTAGAAATCATTTTCATTTTTAACTATGTGATGGCAACATTCTCAAATTAGGATGTGGTCGAAGTTAAACATAAGGTTTAAAATTTTTGAGTCATGGGTAGAAATGTTCTAACTCAAGGGAGAAATGCTTTATAGTGTAAAAGTCCCAAAAAAATAAATGAAATAATGTAAATTTTAATGTGATAGTATAGTGTACATAAGTTTTAATAATGATGATGAAGAATCCAAAAGCGAATGATTAATGAATAACATCATGTGAAACAACAAGCGATGAACTTGAGCCTTCAAATGATAAACAAAACATAAATATCGATGACATAAAACATTGGGATTGTTTCCATAGCAAACTTTGACTAACCCAAGTATTTGAATTTACTTGTGACTTGTGGGGGCGTACTTTAGCCTATATGTGAATGCTCATACCAAGAGTTCCCAGGTAGGTATACGGGTCCCCCATCTGATTGGGATTTATACGAAAAACCAAGCCTAGACAGAAAACTCAGGATACAGGCGTTCACCCGTCCAAATTGCACGTCCCCGTCACTAGTGAATTTCAAAACTTTAGCGAGATTAAAAACGAAGTGTAGAAATAGATCCTTGAGATATGGATTTCACTCCTAACTCAAAGATGTATTTTAAAATTGAAAACTACGGTGAGGTGAAATTAGTCACTAAGATAAGGATATCACTCCTAGCTTAGTGGTGAAATTTCTTTTTGGAGGAAATATTCATTGAGGTGTGGATGTCACTCCTATCTCAAAGATATATTCCAAAGATATATAACATATAGAGGAATGAAACTAATCACCAAGGTATGGATGTCACTCCTAACTTGGTGATATCGTTTCGTTTGTGAAGTACGAGTGTCTTCTTCTCCAAACAAAATACCGAAAGAATAACGAGAAAGAAACACAGCGAAAATATCTTGAAAGAAAATATAAGAATAAAGAGAAATATACACGAGAGGACTCATAAATGTAAGTTTAGTTATAGACTAGGCTAAAAGCCATTCTAATAACCTAATTCCCTATAACCACGGCTCTGATATCAATCTGTAACACCCCAACCGATGGCGGAAACATCGAGCTGTCACGTAGTGATGATTGTTCAATAGCCCATGGTACTAAAGTGTAAATATTGATACATTAATTAAGTAGTTTATTACATTGAAAGAAAAATACAAGATACAATAAATCTAAAGTGACAACTAAAACTGAATGTGATACCCCGCAATTTAAGGTTCCTAAATTTACTAAACTCTAGTTACTCGCACCTAGATTTCTTGCATTCCACTTGACTAGAGTTAACTAGATAAGTTACACATGCACACACTAACTATATATGTATCTAGGGCTGTACACGAGCCGAGTCGAGCCGAGCCAGGCCCAGCTCGAGCTCGAGCTCGAACCTAAACCGAGCCAGCTCGGCTCGGCTCGTTTTTCTGATCGAGCTGAAAAGTCGAGCTCGAGCTCGGCTCGTAAATGTTCGAGCCGAGCTCGAGCTGGCTCGAGCCAGCTCGATATATTTTTTTTTATTTTTTTACAAATATTTATTAAATAAAAAACAATAAAATTACACATAATCATGTATATTTTTTTTATTTTTCTAAATTACACAAGCCTAAGTCGAGCCATATGTCGAGCCATCGAGCCGAGCCACGAGTCGAGCCATCGAGCCGAGCCACGAGCTGAACACCCCTGGCTCGAGCTCGGCTCGATTACAAAACGAGCCGGCTCGGCTCGAAAACAAAACGAGCCTCTTCGAGCTGAGCTTTTTTCGAGCGAGTTTCGAGCGAGCCTCGAATCGCGAGCTTTTTGTACACCCCTATATGTATCTATGGGATATCATAGATTGACAAATATATAATTAAACTTGTGAGAGTCTATAAATAATTATCTATGTGTGTACATGAATCTTTTATACTTCTAAATGTGCTTGTATACATATGTGCACATACACTAGGCTTTGTACATACACTAGGCTTGAGGAGAAAAACTATGTTTAAATTAAATACCTTCTAGAAGCTAACATACATACATACATACATATATAGACACCCACACATACATACATACATACATACCCACATGCTTGGAACTTCCTTTTGTCTCTAGTAAGCCACCCTAAGCTATCCTAACTTACTCTAATTAGGCCTTAACACCTAAGCTATGGCAATGTCTTACAAGAACATCACCTAGAACAAGAAATCACCCATTCTTGTCCCATATTTCGGCCACCACCCAACACACGCATGCTCCATCTTATCAAACACTAACTCACATGCTAGACATTCTTGGAACTTGAAGTAATCCATGATCTATCACTATCATCCAATACAAGAACTCCACATTAGTTAAGTGAATGAGGTAAGCCATTCTAGAAGCATGTGATGCAACCCCTTACACCTTTATAGTAACAAACCAAGTATGACAAGATCACTTCTCAATGTTAACCTTTCCTAAACTACAAAACCATGTGCATAAATCGGCCACTATTGCACACCCCTTCACAAGTCACCATCCATGACAACTAGGAAACTAGGAGCTATCATATTGATACAAGGCATGCCATTGAGATGTCACAATCAATCTCCTACCTCTAATAACCTTCGGCCGAAACAAACCAAGGAAGGACAAGCATGAGGAAGCTCATGAGTTGTTAGCAAGTTTCACCAAATTAGTAATAAAACAAACCTTCTATGACACACCCTATGAGACAAACCATTACCACTTTAGGTTTCTTGCAAACCTACGGCTAAGGATAGGTAGAAGGCATGGCACATGCTTACATGAAAGTGAAGTTAGGACAAGAATGATTACCCCATTCCTAAGATAAAAGACATGCCCCTTTGAGACTAATCACAATCGGCCCAAAGGAAGAGGGGACAAGAGCTTGGTGTCTAGTTGTCTACTTATACCAAAATAGATAATAATCTAAGCTAGGAATTCCATGCACAAGGTTTGACAACTCCCTCATTTGTTTAGGCCACTAAGATCGACCCTAACCTATTGAGAAGATAAAGCCATGAAGTCTAAGACTAATCTCTTTCACCCTAAGCATGCTTCGGCCGCAACCCCTATCTTATACCAAAAGATGATACAATTTCCAATCATAAACTTAATCCAAGATAGTTCAAGTTGCCAAATTTGTTCTTGTCATCTTATGGGTCGACCCCTATATAAAGGGAGACTCTTGATCATTTCAACTCACACCAACACAAACACAATCACTCTTTCTTTCTCCCTCTCTCTCTCTCTCTTGATCACCCATGGCCCAAAAAGGCCACTCCCAAGAAGCCGAGGATCGAGTAAGGGAACCATCTAGACAATCCAACTTCACTTTGATCCACTAGGTAAGTTGGCTAACCATTCTACTCTTTCTTGTTTTAGAACTATTTCGGCCCTTGTGAACCTAAGCTTAGGCCTTTTGATTATAAGAATTGGCTCCCTTCTAGCCTTTAATAAGTTGATTATTATGCACTTAATAATCAAGCTTCTATTTTGTGCACCTTGTTTCACCTATGTAATCAGTTATGTTATCTAGTGTTAAAGTAATTGATTACACATGAATTCATGAAGCATTTTTAGATCAAACCTCTTATACATGAAACATGATCTACACCAATTGAGGTGGTTCACAGAAGTAGGTGCCGAACTTGTATGCTAAACAAAGAACACATAGCTTAATATGTTTTAATGCTCATAGGGAGATCCTTGTTGGAACGATAGTTACTTTGCTTTGCAAGATCTCTCGCACAAACACCAGGTGAGTTTCACTACCCTCTTTCTCAAAGCAAACGTCTCGGATGAGACAACTTTCTAAACTTTTCATAGTCCGGTTTGGGACTACTTTTACCCATCCCGGATTTGGGGTGCTTGGATTCACTAGGTGAATCTGCTTTCACTAATTCATGCTTTATGTCCTTGATGAACTAAACCAACTCTATCATTGAAGTCCTTCTAAATACCGAATGAATTGCCGGTTGGGCAAGCGGGTTACTAGTTGATAGCGCTATTAGGTCTCACAAACCTCACATCGTGTGCTGGATAGCATGGGTGTGAACTATAACTCAACATATTATCATTGTTGATAGACAATGATGCAAGGCACTTTGCTCACTATTGTGGGATCTCGTTGTTTAGCAGTTCGGTATTACCGGTTTTAGTTATCATAAGTGGGCTAGCTACCCCTGGCATGTGAATTAGCATTTACTCAAACATGGTCTGGAAGACCTACGCATTTACCAAACTTTGTGAACTCACCAACTTTATGTTGACCCACGATTGTTATACCTTTTTGCAGGACACTAGTTCGAAGCACGAGTAGGGCATGCATCATATGGCATCATGGGGATATGAATAATTATCTATTTTCGAATGTTTAATCATCTATTATGATTTCGAACATGTTGATTACTCTGACTATTTGAATAACTAATGTCTTTAAAATTCGTTTCCGCAACTATTGAAAATATTTGATTATCTATGAAACTTGTTTTACAATAACGAACTAAATGGTTTGGGCATTTAGAGTCGTTCATGTGACTTATGGCTATGGAGATCCTGGAACGTCACACGCCTCACGGTATAAACCCCGTGGTGGAATTTGAGGGTGTGACACTAAATTACAATGAATCCAAAATCTAAGTAAAAATTCCAAAAGCTTAAAAGTCATCTCATAAATAACCTGAAACATGTACGAAAATAGTATATGTCAATACAAAAATGTTTTGGTGAGCATACCCAGTTTTGAATACATATAGTAGAAAAGTGTTTAGCAATTCATGTGCGGTACCATTTACAATTATGTAATAAGTAATATTCGTTCAAAATCAACCCTAAGAATCAAGTATCAAGAATCAAGAATAAAACAACTACTTTGAAAACCATTTTTGAGTATAATGAATCACAAGACAATGACCAAGGTCTCTCAACAGAGTCACAAGGGGTATATACCATAGTACTCTTCATTGAAATGCTAGGCCCTCAAAGGTTAATGACTTTGACAAATCATAGACATACAAATTAACATAAATCAAACACACATGAGAATTGAATTTAGTGAAAGAATAACATTTAGTAATAGTGTACATGAATAGCCCCAAAAGAGTAAAACATGAAAAAGAGGAAAGATATACTCACAGTTTTGCTAAGTGGTAAATCCAACAAAGTTCGTCACAAAAGGCTTGGGAATTCCAAAGAACTCAACCTATATGTGTAAGAATACTAATGAGGGATAGTAACTTAAAGTCTAAGACATCTAGAATCTAAGGCATTAGGGTTTGCTAGGCTAGGTAGAGAAAATGAAGTTTTATGATAACTCGAATTTAATAATAATTTCGAATTCAATAAAAGAGTATAACATGAATTAAGTTTAAAATATATGATTAAAAACATAATTATTACTATTTGAATATTTTATATAAAAATATTCCAAGTAATTGATTCACAAAGATTTTAGTTAATTGACATAACTACTTTATGTTGTTACAATAATTTTAATTAATACATAAATGTATAAAAATAAGTTAAACATTAGTACTTATATTTTTCACAAATAATAGTATTTATGTTTTATAAATAAAATATTTATAAAACAGATTTTTATAATTTATATAGAAATAAATGATTTATTGTGACTAATTAAGTACAAATAAAATAAAAAATACAAGATATGGTCCAAAAATAATATTTTTATGAAAACAATTACTTTCTGATGTAAATTAATGAAAATAATTTTCCCATAATTTTTCTAAATTTATTTATACTTAAAACTGATTTAATGCATTTAAATCATATTTAAATGATTTAAAAATAGAAAACCCAATAAAAATAATTGTTTTCTAGATCAATAATTTCTATTTCAGCTCATGATGATTAAAAATAATTTCCCAAAAAGTTTGAGATTAAAATCATTAAAAATGAATTTTTAATCAATTAATCATGATTAAAAGAATTTAAATTAATAAAAATACGAAATTAGTTTATTTTCTAGAAACTAAAACTATGATAATTTTCCATAAGGTGTCAAGATGCTACACCTAAATTTTCATGATTTTTGGTGCAAAAATGAATTTATTATGAATATTTTAAGATATAAATGTATTTACATATATATATAAATAAACTAGTAGGAAACCCGCGCGATGCGGCGGCGGCAATAATTTAAAGCGTGATACTCGTTTTCCATTAGTTAAATAATCCTCTCATCATAAATTGTATAGTATTTCAGTTAGTTTTCTTATCCGTAGCCTCAGTTATCTTTGTCTGGGGGGTTTTCAATCACAAAATCACTAAACTCATTTTAAGATACACAATCAATTTCTGCCACGTCAAATTTCTTACATTTTGTCATATCCATCACTAAACACATGGGATGGTCATCACACCATCAGTAAACATCATTAAATTATTCTCAACCAATCACAAAAAACGAACCAATCATAACATTACACCTCATCACAAATCACATGGGGTGGTCATCACATCATTACTAAACATCACTAAATCATTTCCCACCAATCATAAAAAATGAACCAGTCATAACATTACACTTCATCCCCAAATAAATCACTCACCCTACACACATTCACCAAACCTCATGGTGGTTTATCATGAACCGCCTAGTGGACCTTACATATCTCAATTAAGTAATAAGATACACAAGGGAAAATGTCAATCCCAAACATATTATAAAAAAAACAAAAGTCCGAACATGCAAATAAAAAACACATGGGTATCCATATTAATTCTTCTTAACCTCCATATTGTTTCATTTTAAGTTTTACTCACATTAAGGACGAAGTTCATTTATTTTCTAAAGAATCTTAATCGGCTAACTTCTAATATATGATCAAGAAACTTTATTATATGATAAACTAACGGAACAATTTCAATCTTGGTCTTTATTTGGACATGATGATACGATAAATTGTAGGTATAATTACATATACATGCATGCATCATGCCTTAAGTTTATGTTGTCATGGTCTCCTAGATGATCAAATGTCACCAAAATCAAAGCATATGACAAACTTTATTCCTGCTAAATGAATTCATTTGCTTTGGCTTTGAAAGTATTTAACGTCCTTTAATAGATTTCATTTTTAGAAAAGGTTAAAACTGTATTTTGATTTTCAATTAATGGTACAGACAAAAAAAATGAGGGAAAGTCACCGTTCAAAATAAAACAAAAAAATAGTTTACCTTTTTTAAATTAATTTATAATATTTACTTCCATTATATTAAATTACATTACAGATATGAATGATACCTTCCTTCTTGTTAATCTGAGATTGCTTCTTACGCTTCTTACGTTAAGAAGCTTTATACGTTAACCTCTCCCTAGTTATGAAATACTAAATTCAAACCTGAAATAACATCATCCTTTATCAAGATCACTCTTCCAGGTTCTTTTTTTAATCCTGGTTTCCTTTTATGTTTTGTAACCAAAATAAAGTTTTTTTATATCTTTAATATATAAATCCAAATTGATTTTCATACACCTAAATTTATGCTCATTTAATGCCCTTGCATTTTTCGTTTGTGCAAATATGTTTCTATATTTCTTTCAGGGTAATCATTGACCTAATTAAAAGGATTTACTTATTATATAAATTGCATTTCATCGTTTTGTTTTGATCCTGCTACTATCCCCTTGCAAATGTATTCTGAGCCACTCATGTTGCCACAGATCAAGGTGTTGTTTGTTTTTTGTGCAGGAAAATGTCTGCAGTCTGCGGACCACATCTGCATACATCTGCACGAGAAGAGGTGGACCAAAGGTCTGCAGTCTGCAAGAAGACTGTTTGTTTGTTAATGTCTGCAGGCTGTTGAAATAAACTGAAATTTAAATAAAATGATTTTTTTACAGCAGTCTGGTGGTAGACGGTGGTGGTGGTAGTGGACCATGGTGGTGGTGGATGGTGGTGGACGGTGGTGGTGGATAGTGGATAGTGGTGGACGGTGGTGGTGGTGGTGGACGGTGGACGGTGGTGGTGGACCGTGGTTGGTGGTGGACCATGGTGGTGGTGAACGGTGGTGGTGGACCATGGTGGTGGGTGATGGGGGTGGTGGTGGACAGTGGTAGAAGTGCTTCTGAGCAAAAAACAAACATCACCCAAGTCCCTTTCAAAACCAACAGAAGTGTCTCCTCATGTTCATTCTTCGTGAAGGACAGTAGTCTCTGCTCAACCCATTGATCAGTGCCTACAAAACCAACAGGGGAAAAAAAAGATCAATAAAAAATCCGTAATTCACTTATGCTTATGCCCCTATCCCGGTTAACAATGTAATTACAGCTTGTTACAAAAAAAAAAATAATAATAATAACAAAACCACTCTTTGTAACAACCATTATTACACTTAGCATTCAATGAGGCACATTAACTCACAAATTCAAAACGTACATAACAAAATTCAAGTAAATACCAAAATTCAAAACGTGCAACAACCATTAGTGGTTTCATCGGTTACCTCTTTTCCCATTTCAGTTTAATGGTTCAGTTCAACAGTTTGTGGTGAATTTCATATCGTTCACAAAGCCCCTTCAAAAATGATAATTGGGTTCAAACTCTTTGAGCGATCCAAACTCGATCCTAGCAACTGGAAAAAAATATAATAAATTACCTATAGATGGATAGGATATAGAGAGTGACGTCTACCTACTATCCTTATTAATTTGCCCTTTATATATCAATGAACAAAGAGTTATCTTTTTTTAATATAAAGAGTTACAACAATTGTATCTTTTTTAGCCATATGAACGTTTATCATTTAAATACAACCTAAATTGACATGTTTTCACATGAATGAGTTGAAATTTCTACCTTGTGCAGGTGTGTAACCAAGGCCAGGGTCAAAGATGGAGTCCGGTTCGGGTAAACAGAGATAACTTTTATGTAAGGTCAGGCGGGGCGGTACGTGATAGCCCCGCCGTGATGGCATGATGGCCGCTGCGAAACACCGCCCCACCCTAATTTATCACGGCCGCGACATGAATTTTCATGATGGCCATCACGGTGTAATTAGCCGTTGGCTAACGGTCAAATGACCTTTCAAGATTAAAAAAAAAATTACTAAATCACCACTATATATACATTTCTATTTCAACTCAAAATACACACAATCAAACCAACATAAAATCAAACTCTACAATCAAAAAAAATAGAAGGATCAAGCAAGAAACAAATGGCTGCGAAACGAAAGTTTAGACCAAGGGTTCGGCCTAACTTAGGCGAACCGGCTCGATTTTTGAAGACGCACCAATAACCCCACAACCTACACACCAATCCTATCAAAACTAAGGTTTTCAAAACCTTATGTTTCAAAGCCAACAATTCTTGCTTCCAAACTAATATCCACTCAACTACCCACAACCCAACATGTCAACCCAAATCGCATCCGGAGTGTTTCAAGCACCCCCTGATCCGATTGATCTACCTATGTTGGACCGTTATGGGGTTCGCGATCCACATAACTATACGGTCCAAGATTCTGAGGAAGAAGATGATGATGAATATGAAGAAGAGGTTGAGGAAGAGGAAGAGGAAGAAGAAGGAAGAGATACCGGTGCAAGAGGAAGAGGAAGAAAAGGAGGAGATACCGGGCTAAAAGAAAGAACTCCTTGGTCACAAGAAGAAGAAGTAGTTTTGACCAAGTCGTTTTTACATATTTCCGAGGATAAACGCGTCGGAAATCAACAACCAACCGAAACCTTTTGGCCTGAAGACGACACTACCCCCACAAGAACCACGGCTCGAAGGAAGAGTGTAGAGTCGTCAAGTGGCAGAGGCAAAGAGCCTTGGGTGGAGGCGATGACCGATTTCAAGTCGGCAAAGATGGTGGAAATTGATGAGAATCGAGAAAGGCGTAAACATTTGGCGGACTTGAAAATACAAAGAGAGAACACCTACATAAAACACTTGTCCGAAATAGAAAAAAAATTAAAGATTTGAAGGTGTTGAGGGAATCGCACGAGGACGCCGAAGAACCATACAGGTCGATTCTCATCGAACGAAAACGAGAAATTTGCCACAAGTGCGGGTGGCCTTATAACTTTTAGGTTTATTTTTTTTTCGATTTTTTAGGTTTTTAATGTTTATTTTTCTGTTTTTTTTTTATATTTTTTATTTAATGTAATGTTTTTTTAGTTTAATTTAATGTTTTTTATTTAATGTAATGTTTTTTTAATTTAAATGTAATGTTTTTATATTATTTTTTAAAAAAAAAGTTAATGATGAAATGTGATAGAATGTGATAGAATGAGGTGACAGAATCAGATTGGGTATGATAGTATGATGGGTGCGATGAGTTTTGCACCACCCCTTGTGGCCTAATGTCACACCCTCAAATTCCACTTGCGGGGTTTTACCGCGAGGCGCATGACAAACCAGGATTCAAGTCAACGGTCACAATAAACAACACTATATGCATAACACAAAACCCAAATGATATAATTATAAAAGCATAAACTGTAGCGGAAGCTTTAAATGTTTACAACCCAAAAGACATAGTTCAAATGTTTAATGAAGACCATGCTCTAATCCCTAGACGCCCGTGCCGACTCGTGCGCCTAGATCCAGTTGTTGCTACCTTAGCGACCTGAGAAAAACATGCCAGAAGACGTCAACATATAATGCTGGTGAGTTCACAGGTTTGTTCAAAAAGAGTTACCAAGTGTTACCATGTCCATACTATATCAATGCTACCAAGTACGCTAGCTAGGCGTATATTTTATTACTACTACGATTGGAAACCATTACTGGACACGTTTAGCAATGTTTAGCATGTTTAGCAGCCCGTAATGTTCAGCAAGATAATGTTCCTGTTCGAGACAATATGCACCCGCCCGGCCCTCCAAGCCGACGAGTGGGGCAGGTCACGCCCAATAGATCTATCCACATTTCCCCCGTTGTGCAAACCCGCACATTCATGGTTTCCCCCGGGACTTTCCAAAAGATCGTTATAGCAATATAAAGTTAAAACCATAGTATGACATATGTTACCAAAACTGTTTAGCGCATGTTTTCTCCCCCAAAAGTTAAAGCAGTAAAAGTGGGGCCGTGAACTCACCTTAGATAGCGTTCTTCAATTATAAGTAAAGATGTTTAGCCCTTGATAATCCCTCTACCGTAGATCTATCAAAATGTTCACATAAGTGTTCCGACTAATAACCATAAGGTTATCTAGCCCCCGATTGTCCAGATCATAACCAGTTATGTTTTAAAACGTGTTTAAATGTTCAACCAACACACTAGACCGACCCGCCATCCCGTTGGTGACCCATTACCCTAACTAATCAAGTACACATAGATTACACGCAAGGTTCAAGCATAAAACACTTAGTTTGTATCAAAAATCTCATTTCTGCATCAGAACGGTCGAACCAGTCAGTTTAAGGCCTCCTTCGCACCTTTTTACTCTCCTTCACCCGTTTTACCTCTCGTTCGACCGTTTGATGCTTCCTTCGCACGTTTTGCCACGTTCGCCCACTGAAAAGCCTGGTTCGACCCTGGGATTCCTCCTTCGCACCTTCGACTGGTCGAAGGAGGCCAGGTTCGCCCCTGTTGTTCTATTTTACCTAAAAACGCTTAAAACACATTCAAAACGACTCGAAACATCACCGATCACAGCAGTCAAACATGATTATGTTATCCTAACAAAACCCCACT
This sequence comes from Ambrosia x helenae, assembly GCA_030844895.1. Taxonomy (NCBI): domain Eukaryota; kingdom Viridiplantae; phylum Streptophyta; class Magnoliopsida; order Asterales; family Asteraceae; genus Ambrosia; species Ambrosia x helenae. The sequence continues at coordinate 112,087,417 of CM061231.1, read as the reverse complement.
GATTTTGCCCCAAACCATATCCGTTTCAGCCCTTTCCCAAAATGGCAAAAATTATGGAAACGTCACTTTCATGCATGAAATCTTTACCCAATTTGGAATCTTTTGAAATCGACTCATGTTTGATTTAAAATACTCAGTTTATCGATCATCCGACCATCCCTATGGGTTCTATTGATTATAAACACCACATGTTACGTCTAGATTCGTCAAAATCCCCAATTTACACATAATATCATCATCCAATCGATTCTAACCCTAAACAACAATCAATCAGCATTAAAAGCAATCCTACATCATGTCTCTAACATAGATAAAGCAGCAAAGCATTGAATAACATATTACACCACATAATACTCAATTAACACATGTTATCTATTATGAAAACTCATGTTAAATGATAGGGTTTTGTTTTAGAAAGATGTTTAAAAGGTTTTTTAATCATAAAAACACCCTTAGAACAGATCTGGACAATTAAGGTTAGATGAAAACGAATTAAAATGCTTTTAAAAGATTTAGGATTATGAACACACCTTGGATTCTTGTTTAGATGTTGTAGATAGGTTAGATTATGAAAAAGAAGAGCAAAAAACTCCTTCCTTAGTGTTTAAGATCGTTTGAGAGCGTTTTGGGACGGTTAGGGTTTGTGAAATGATGAAAAATGACTAAGGTTGGTATTTATACTGATCCTCCTTCGCACCAATTGATTGGTCGAAGGTGGTCTCCTTCGCCCCTTTCACAGGGTCGAATGAGACTTGTCCAGGTCGAAGGGAATTCTTCAACTCCACTTCCCTGGTTCGCCCACTTGCATGGGTCGAACCAGACAATTTTCCTCTCCTTCGACCACTCGAAGTGGTCGAACCAGAGCCCCTTCTTAACTAGTTTTCCAGTTTGTCGTGTTTAACGCATTCTAACACATTTTAACACATAAGCATGCATCCTTAGTCTATATTTAACACATTAAAGCACAGATAATCATTTGCACATCATTTAAACACGTCTATGTATATAAACACCACACAACCCATAATCTACACATATACTTAATTAGTTCATGTAATGTCACCAACAACGGAACCCGGTACTAGTGTATTACCAAAACGACTCCCAATGATCCTCCAGATCATTGTACCCTGGACAATCCTAACTTGACCCAACTCAACTAACCCGGTTAAGTTTGTTTATAAACGTTTCTCGCTAAGGTAGACTTAGATGTTACTAATATGTTTAAGCCGAACATGCCGGGTGTCACATCATCCCCACGTTGAAAGAATTTTCGTCCCGAAAATTGCACGAAGCCCAAAAATGAAAAAGACGAAAAGGAAGAAAACGAAAAGAAAGGTTACCGGTTGTCACATCATCCCCACGTTGAAAGGGAATCTCGCCCCGAGATTCACTCTGCTTCAGCAGTAACATGCTTGGACTCGAACGCGCGCTTCGGAAAGAGATGAGGGTACTTAGCCTTCATCTGGTCCTCTCGTTCCCACGTGAACTCCGGTCCACGATCCGAGTTCCAACGAACTTTAACGATGCGGATTTTACTCCGCCGAAGGCTACGAATCTTGTAATCCAGAATCTCGACAGGTTCCTCCACAATGCGAAGACGATCATCCACCTTGATCTCTTCCAGTGGTACAATGAGAAATTCATCAGCCAAACACTTCTTCAAGTTAGACACATGGAAGACGTTGTGCACACTACCGAGCTCTGCCGGTAAGTCAAGTCTATATGCCACCGGCCCAATCCGATCCAGGATTGCGAACGGTCCGACATAACGAGGGTTAAGCTTGCCACGCTTTCCAAAGCGTATGACGCCCTTCCATGGTGAAACTTTCAGAAGCACCTTGTCCCCAACCTGGAACTCTAGCGGTTTGCGACGGCGATCGGCATAGCTCTTCTGACGATCCCGTGCAGCAGCCAAACGTTGACGGATCTGTACGATTTTCTCCGAAGTTTTGTACACGAGTTCCGGACCAGTGAGCTGGCTCTCGCCCACCTCGGCCCAACAAAGTGGTGATCGGCATTTCCGTCCGTAAAGAGCCTCGAACGGAGCTGCCTTGATGCTAGAGTGATAGCTGTTGTTGTAGGAGAATTCCACCAACGGCAGGTGAATCTCCCAACTTTTGCCAAAATCGATGACACATGCCCGCAGCATGTCCTCCAGGGTTTGTATCGTCCGCTCACTCTGCCCGTCAGTTTGCGGATGATAAGCCGTACTCATATCCAGCTGAGTACCCAAGGCCTTATGAAGAGCCTTCCAGAAACGCGAAGCAAAGCGGGAATCACGATCAGAAATGATAGAAACAGGCACCCCGTGCCGAGAAACCACCTCCTTAAGGTAAAGCCGAGCCAACCGCTCGAGTCCATCCGTTTCCTTAATAGGTATGAAGTGTGCCGATTTCGTCAACCGGTCGACGATCACCCAAATCATGTCGCAGCCACTTGGTGATCTCGGTAGTTTGGTGACGAAATCCATCGTGATCCGCTCCCACTTCCATTCTGGAATCTCAGGTTGCTGTAGGAGACCAGACGGCTTCTGATACTCCACCTTGACCTTAGCACAGGTCAAGCATTTGCTCACATAGGAGGCTATATCAGCCTTCATGTTCGGCCACCAATAAAGTATCTTCAGATCCTGATACATCTTATCGGAGCCTGGATGAATAGAATACCGGGATTTGTGAGCCTCGTCCAAGACAAGCTCCCGTAATCCCCCGAGTAAAGGAACCCAAACACGCCCAGCGAAGTAGTGTAGGCCATCAGACCTAAGCTCAAGGTGTTTGTCCGCACTGTGCATCGTTTAGGCCTTAAGGTTTTCCTCCTTCAAGGCATCCACCTGAGCCGAACGGATCCGGTCAGGTAAGGAGGAATGAATGGTAAGCTGCAAGGCTCGGACACGCCGAGGCTTCGCCGACTCTTTCCTGCTCAAGGCATCCGCCACAACGTTTGCCTTGCCAGGATGGTACTTAATCGCACAGTCGTAGTCGTTCAAGAGTTCAACCCAACGACGCTGCCGCATGTTTAACACCTTCTGGTCGAAAATATGCTGGAGACTCTTGTGATCGGTGTAAACTTCACACTTGGTACCGTACAAGTAATGTCTCCAGATTTTCAACGCAAAGACCACTGCACCCAGTTCTAAGTCATGAGTAGTGTAATTCTTCTCATGAACTTTGAGTTGACGAGAAGAATAAGCAATGACCTTCCCGCGCTGCATCAACACGCAACCAAGACCCCGTATAGAAGCATCACAGTACACAACGAAATCATCCGTACCCTCAGGAAGGGATAAGATAGGTGCAGAACAAAGTTTAAGCTTCAGCATCTGAAATGCTGATTCCTGTGGTTCGTCCCAGTCGAACTTTCGGTCCTTCTGGGTGAGAGCAGTGAGGGGTTGAGCGATCTTCGAAAATCCCTCGATGAAACGACGATAGTAATACGCAAGACCTAGGAATTGCCGCACCTCAGATGGCGTCTTTGGTGCTTCCCAGTCTTTAATAGCTTCGATCTTAGCCAGATCGACATGAATTCCCAGTTCATTCACCACATGTCCTAGGAATTGAACTTCACGCAACCAAAAATCACACTTTGAGAACTTAGCATACAACTGCTCTTGTCTCAAAAGTTCCAAGACCAACCGCAGATGTTCCTCGTGATCCGCCTTGTTCTTGGAATAGATCAGAATATCGTCAATAAACACGATGACGAACTTATCAAGGTAAGGCTTGCAAACGCGGTTCATCAAATCCATGAACACCGCAGGTGCGTTAGTGAGACCAAAAGGCATGACCAAGAACTCAAAATGGCCATAACGAGTGCGAAAGGCAGTCTTCTGAATGTCAGCTTCCCTGACGCGCAACTGGTGATAACCGGACCGCAAATCAATCTTCGAATAATAGCTGGAGCCCTGAAGCTGGTCAAAGAGATCATCAATGCGAGGAAGAGGATAACGATTCTTGATGGTCACTTTGTTCAGCTCACGGTAATCAATACACATACGAAGGCTCCCGTCCTTCTTCTTCACAAACAAAATAGGAGCTCCCCACGGGGACGAGCTCGGTCGAATGAAACCCTTTTCCAAGAGTTCCTGTAACTGGCTGGATAACTCCTGCATCTCGGGAGGTGCAAGACGATACGGAGCTCGGGCAATAGGAGCTGCGCCCGGAGCAAGATCAATACCAAACTCAACCTGACGATGGGGAGGAAGACCAGGCAAATCATCAGGAAACACATCATGAAAGTCACGAACCACCGGGATATCCTCGATCTTCTTCTCATCGTCAGTAGAAACGTTAACAAGTGCCAGAATGGCCGAACAGCCCTTCCGAAGATACTTACGGGCTTTCATGCTGGAAATGATACTCAGCGGGGCACCGCTTTTCTCGCCATGAACCGAAAGAATCTCTCCATCGGGGAGAGGGATCCGAATAACCTTGTCAAAGCAAACAATCTCTGCACGATACAACGATAACCAATCCATGCCCACAACGACATCGAAACTACCCAAAGGTACAGGCATAAGGTCAATGGGGAATGACAGACCCGACAGTTCCAAGTGACACTCCCTAAGGATATGAGTCGCCTCGATGTTCTTACCATTAGCCAATTCTATCAAGTACTTAGCCTCTAAAGGTGTGGGTACTATATCTAGCAACTGACTAACATCCACAGATACGAAGCTCTTATCGGCACCAGAATCAAATAAAACAGAAACATAGCGATTGTTGAGAAGGAACGTACCGGTAACTGTGTCTGGATCCTGCCTAGCCTCCGCAGACCCAATGACGAAAGCACGCGCAGTCCTGCCTCCGCCGCCATTCCCGTTACCGCTACCGTTTCCGCCCCTCCCATTATCGCCCTGCTTCAGCTTGGGACAATCACGCTTGAAGTGTCCCGTGTCACCACAGTTGTAACACCCCTGCCTCCCCTGAGTCCCCTGAGCAGCAGGAGCAGGAGTAGCCGCAGGAGTCTGAGTTGGGGTGAGCGCCACCTTGCAATCCTTAGCATGGTGTCCCAACTGATGGCACCGATGACAACGAGCTCGATCACAATTCCCCGAATGGTGAAAGCCACACTTGTTACACTTGGGATGCTTTCCGACATACCCACCGTCTTCGCCCCAGAAGAAGACCCAGACGTATCAAACTTCTTTGCCGGCTGAGCTGGCACCACACTCTTCCCCACACTCTCCCACTTCCTCTTGTTCCCCTCAGTAGTCTTCACAGTAGTACCCTTGGGTGGCAAAACGCCTTCCGCCACCTTCAGGTTAGTCATCCGATGAGCTGATCGGACAACTTCAGCAATAGTGGGAAGATTCCCAGCAGCCACCAACCCAGCAATCTCGGGCACTAGTCCAGACACATAGTGCTCGATCCTCCTGTACTCGGGTGTGTGTAAGTCAGGACACAACACCGCCAGCTCGTTCCTCCTCACAGTATACTCAATCAATCTCCGACCCAACCATCTTGTAACTCCAGACCTCATGCTCCAACTTCTGTATCTCCTCCCTCGGACAGTACTCACCTCTCAAAAGCTGCACAAACTCCGCCCAAGGCATAGCAATAGCCTTTCCCAGTCCCACATTCTGAGTAGTAGCATTCCACCACGACAATGCAGGCCCTCAAATGTCGCAGTAGCATACTTCACTCGGTCCCCAGCAGGACAGTTACACATGACAAACACAGATTCAACCTTCTCCAACCATCGGAGCAGTCCCACTGCCCCTTCAGTTCCAGCGAAGTTATGGGGCTGACAGTCCCTAAACTTCTTATAAGAGCACTGAGGTGGGGGTGGATTGGCACCAACACCTGAAACACGGTACACGAGTAAAACACAAACGAAAGGACACGAAACCCAAAAATGAGGCAAGGTCGACAGAAATCAACTCACCACCCATGGCATTAATCCGGCCTGGAAATTAGCCATAGCCATGTTCACTTGCTGCTGGAGCAAGTTGTTCAGCTCAGCTTGGGTCATGTTGATGTTCCCACGACCACCGCCTCCGGCACGACCACCGCCGCCACGACCACCACCACGACGTCCACCACCACGAGCACCAGACATGATCTAACAAACCAAGAAATCGAGAGATTCAGATTCACTTCCAGTGTCAACCACTAGAAATTTTTCAAGAGTTAACCTAGGGACAAATTCAGGACTATACATCCAAACTCGAAGTCCATCGGGATTTTCATGCATCCCAGTTTATTATTTCGTGTGCACCCGCAATGATAAACTGCTCTACATGGTCCTCCAGATGTACCCCTAATTTAGACCCCAGTCACCGAACATTGTCGCCTATGTGGCAATAGGTGCAAGTGTAAGAAGGCATGTGTGTGCAAGAACCAACAAATCAACCCCTCCTCCTTCAATCCAGAAGAAGAAGACAAGAGTAGGTAAGAACCCAAATAAAAACGGATGATGTAACAGAGAAGTGTGATGATAATGTAACGACACCCCGACAAAGTTAGTACATGTTCCAAACCGACACAAGTATGTGACCGTCTAGTGTGTGCGACTCGGCTATAGACTAGACTCTAAATGCAGTCCTAGTTCACTATAACCTGGCTCTGATACCAATCTGTCACACCCTCAAATTCCACTTGCGGGGTTTTACCGCGAGGCGCATGACAAACCAGGATTCAAGTCAACGGTCACAATAAACAACACTATATGCATAACACAAAACCCAAATGATATAATTATAAAAGCATAAACTGTAGCGGAAGCTTTAAATGTTTACAACCCAAAAGACATAGTTCAAATGTTTAATGAAGACCATGCTCTAAACCCTAGACGCCCGTGCCGACTCGTGCGCCTAGATCCAGTTGTTGCTACCTTAGCGACCTGAGAAAAACATGCCAGAAGACGTCAACATATAATGCTGGTGAGTTCACAGGTTTGTTCAAAAAGAGTTACCAAGTGTTACCATGTCCATACTATATCAATGCTACCAAGTACGCTAGCTAGGCGTATATTTTTATTACTACTACGATTGGAAACCATTACTGGACACGTTTAGCAATGTTTAGCATGTTTAGCAGCCCGTAATGTTCAGCAAGATAATGTTCCTGTTCGAGACAATATGCACCCGCCCGGCCCTCCAAGCCGACGAGTGGGGCAGGTCACGCCCAATAGATCTATCCACATTTCCCCGTTGTGCAAACCCGCACATTCATGGTTTCCCCCGGGACTTTCCAAAAGATCGTATAGCAATATAAAGTTAAAACCATAGTATGACATATGTTACCAAAACTGTTTAGCGCATGTTTTCTCCCCCAAAAGTTAAAGCAGTAAAAGTGGGGCCGTGAACTCACCTTAGATAGCGTTCTTCAATTATAAGTAAAGATGTTTAGCCCTTGATAATCCCTCTACCGGAGATCTATCAAAATGTTCACATAAGTGTTCCGACTAATAACCATAAGGTTATCTAGCCCCCGATTGTCCAGATCATAACCAGTTATGTTTTAAAACGTGTTTAAATGTTCAACCAACACACTAGACCGACCCGCCATCCCGTTGGTGACCCATTACCCTAACTAATCAAGTACACATAGATTACACGCAAGGTTCAAGCATAAAACACTTAGTTTGTATCAAAAATCTCATTTCTGCATCAGAACGGTCGAACCAGTCAGTTTAAGGCCTCCTTCGCACCTTTTTACTCTCCTTCGCCCGTTTTACCTCTCGTTCGACCGTTTGATGCTTCCTTCGCACGTTTTGCCACGTTCGCCCACTGAAAAGCCTGGTTCGACCCTGGGATTCCTCCTTCGCACCTTCGACTGGTCGAAGGAGGCCAGGTTCGCCCCTGTTGTTCTATTTTACCTAAAAACGCTTAAAACACATTCAAAACGACTCGAAACATCACCGATCACAGCAGTCAAACATGATTATGTTATCCTAACAAAACCCCACTGATTTTGCCCCAAACCATATCCGTTTCAACCCCTTTCCCAAAATGGCAAAAATTATGGAAACGTCACTTTCATGCATGAAATCTTTACCCAATTTGGAATCTTTTGAAATCGACTCATGTTTGATTTAAAATACTCAGTTTATCGATCATCCGACCATCCCTATGGGTTCTATTGATTATAAACACCACATGTTACGTCTAGATTCGTCAAAATCCCCAATTTACACATAATATCATCATCCAATCGATTCTAACCCTAAACAACAATCAATCAGCATTAAAAGCAATCCTACATCATGTCTCTAACATAGATAAAGCAGCAAAGCATTGAATAACATATTACACCACATAATACTCAATTAACACATGTTATCTATTATGAAAACTCATGTTAAATGATAGGGTTTTGTTTTAGAAAGATGTTTAAAAGGTTTTTAATCATAAAAACACCCTTAGAACAGATCTGGACAATTAAGGTTAGATGAAAACGAATTAAAATGCTTTTAAAAGATTTAGGATTATGAACACACCTTGGATTCTTGTTTAGATGTTGTAGATAGGTTAGATTATGAAAAAGAAGAGCAAAAACTCCTTCCTTAGTGTTTAAGATCGTTTGAGAGCGTTTTGGGACGGTTAGGGTTTGTGAAATGATGAAAAATGACTAAGGTTGGTATTTATACTGATCCTCCTTCGCACCAATTGATTGGTCGAAGGTGGTCTCCTTCGCCCCTTTCACAGGGTCGAATGAGACTTGTCCAGGTCGAAGGGAATTCTTCAACTCCACTTCCCTGGTTCGCCCACTTGCATGGGTCGAACCAGACAATTTTCCTCTCCTTCGACCACTCGAAGTGGTCGAACCAGAGCCCCTTCTTAACTAGTTTTCCAGTTTGTCGTGTTTAACGCATTCTAACACATCTTAACACATAAGCATGCATCCTTAGTCTATATTTAACACATTAAAGCACAGATAATCATTTGCACATCATTTAAACACGTCTATGTATATAAACCACCACACAACCCATAATCTACACATATACTTAATTAGTTCATGTAATGTCACCAACAACGGAACCCGGTACTAGTGTATTACCAAAACGACTCCCAATGATCCTCCAGATCATTGTACCTGGACAATCCTAACTTGACCCAACTCAACTAACCCGGTTAAGTTTGTTTATAAACGTTTCTCGCTAAGGTAGACTTAGATGTTACTAATATGTTTAAGCCGAACATGCCGGGTGTCACACCTAATGGCCCAAAACAAGCCAGGTTAAGAAGACCCACCAACACTTTTGTGCATTATGTATAATTTGTAACTACTAAATGCATTAAATCTTAATACAAAATCTCTCTTATTAAAACAAATAGTTAATTAATCAACTTAACACTAATAAAGAAAAAAAGCAACAAAATTCATCAGTTCATACCCTTTCCTATATGGTAGTTTATAAGATTATTGTAATTCATGATTCTTGGTTACTTGGGTTCCCAGCTCATCTCTAAAGAAAGATATAGTTTTGAGTGGGTCCACTTTGAACGCTAAACCAATAAAATGATGAAAACTCAAAATATGTCAAAGAGACCAAATATCCAGCTATCATAAAAAGTGAAATGTCATTTGATTGGAATACCGAGAATTATATTTATAATAACATGGCTTCGTTAATCAAAACTTATATGAAATAAGAGAAACCTGCATAAATGATGCAACCACTTGTTTTGGTAATTATACTATGAGAAGGTATTACCTGGATAGATGCGCGACCAGGAAATCGATAAGCAGTGTTGGAAATAATCTTGATCGGGTCAATGTCGAGTCGAATGGGTACGGGTTGAAACCGAGTAGCATTAACGGGCTAGTTAGGTTGTTGCGGAATTAGTGCAGTTTGACCAAGTAAAACAGAAGTGGAAGCATGGAGCAAGCTGACCGTTTGAGTTGTTACCTAGTTTTAAGGAGACGTGGCTTTAGTTGGCATATGTTTTATTTGTTTGTTTAGTGTATAAATATAGCAGTAGATAGGTTCTATTTTTGTACTCCTTTCAATTTCAATAAAGAAGTTTAAGCAGTGAGTTGTGTGTTTAATATTAGGGGCCTGAACCAACATTTGGTATCAGAGCGGGTGAAGACTGAGAGGCCGGATTAGTTAAACAAGAAGATAGTGAGAACAAGATGGTTGCAGGTTCTACGTGAGCCAAGAAGACAAGAAGAGAACCGGTTCTGTGTGAGCCGAATACGGATCCGAGTGAACCGAGTTGAGGCGGTATCAAGAGTTGAAAGCGTTCTTAGTGAACCCGAAAGAGTAGAGAAGATCTTAGTGATTGGGGAGTGGTTCGGAGTGACCCGAACACACTCGGCCCTGTGGGAACCGGTGGAGAAAAAAAAACGAGGCGATCTGTGTGTGAAGCCTTTTCAAGTGAAAAGGAGATAATGAGATGATTGAATTTTTTTTGTGAAACCCAGACAAGATGGATCTGTGTGATCGAAAAGGAGAAGGAATCAATGCTAGAAAAGGGTTCCGGGTGAACAGAGAAGTGTTACGATCTGTGTGATCAAGTAAGAGTTTTTGTGTGAGCGTTGTAAAGGATATGCGAGAATTGATGGAGAAAAGTTCTACGTGAAAAAAAAAGGAGAGGGAGAGAGATCAGATCAGGTAGAGAACTCGGGCGACGACATAAGTAATTGGTGGTTAGCATTACACGACTCCAACATTATTCGGAGGTAATTCTCTACACGTCTCGTATGTGTTTTACTTGTTCATTTATGATGTTTCGTTATGCATTACGATGAGCTACGATTGAGTACCAGATGTGTTGTGGTGATGGTGGCGTGCGATGGTGGTTCGGATGGTTTGCATAGACGGGATAGTCACCGGTGATGCTTATGGTGGTTCAAATAGAGAAGTGAGCGGTAGAGATGGTGTTCTAGATGTTGATGGTTATAGCCTTGGAGAGATAAAGATGTGAAGGAAATCAAGATGGAGTTATTGTGTGCGAACCCTTTGTGTGGAGCCGATCAAAACCTTAGTGGTGTTGTGTGACTCGATCAAGAAGAATGTGACCTGAGAGTTGTGATAAAGAGAAAGAATCGAAGAAAAAAGCTTTGTGCTGGATCAGAGTTCTGTTTGAATAAAAAAAAAGAACTTGAGGGTATTTGCTTATTAGTTGGGTTTGTGTCTGTGTGAACATAAAGGAGCCTAATAGGTGTGTTGAAGAGTGAAACAAAACAAAAGAAGTGTTATCTTGGGTCTGAACATTTGGTGTTGACGCATGAAGAAGCAAGAGTTTTATTTGGTGTTGGTATCTTGTGTGATTAAATTTGAAGCTGCGTGGGTGATGTTTCGCGTCTACGGACATTGGCAAGATTACACCAAATAGTAGAGATAATCGATGGCATAATAGACCCAATACGTAGCAGCATGTTCGAGTCGTTTCGGGGCTGTTTCGGTGCTGAATTAGTAACAAAACAATATCGAGTGACAGAGGTATGGGGCTGCTATAACAGTTGAGTAAGAAAACAGCCAAGCAAGTGCTTTAGGAAGAAGCGAGCAGGAAACGAGCAAATAAGCGAGAAAGTAGAGAGAAACCCGAGATCAAGATTAAGGGGGTGAATGTTGGAAATAATCTTGATCGGGTCAATGTCGAGTCGAATGGGTACGGGTTGAAACCGAGTAGCATTAACGGGCTAGTTAGGTTGTTGCGGAATTAGTGCAGTTTGACCAAGTAAAACAGAAGTGGAAGCATGGAGCAAGCTGACCGTTTGAGTTGTTACCTAGTTTTAAGGAGACGTGGCTTTAGTTGGCATATGTTTTATTTGTTTGTTTAGTGTATAAATATAGCAGTAGATAGGTTCTATTTTTGTACTCCTTTCAATTTCAATAAAGAAGGTTTAAGCAGTGAGTTGTGTGTTTAATATTAGGGGCCTGAACCAACAAGCAGCACAACCCTATTTGACAATAAGGTCAACATATTCCTGTATTCAAAAGATGTAAATGTGAATAAGCTATAGGACACAAAGGAAATCAAATAATAGGCCCTTAGATTATTTGTAGAAATTACATCAACTCTACCTTACTCTTTCCCACAGAGATGTATGAATTATCCAACCCCCCATACACCTTTGTTTCCAAATAACAAATGAATAAGATAAAAACATAGTTAGAAAATACAGTAATCTAAGACAAGTAAATTGGGATTTGTTCTCTAAAAGAAATCTTTTTGTCCTTTTAAACATGACAAAAAGATTTAGCTAAAAGAAATAGGGTGAATATGTTGTATTAGACAAACAATACAGTTTTTCTAATCATATCTTAAGCATTTTACTCAACACTTTGTTTTATTAAAAGGAAAAATAAAGTGTATGGTCAGCCCGAAAGGCTTTGATCCGTACCAAAAACTCCAGTCATCCAATACAAATAAGCTCAAACTCCCTTCAAATACATTCTTATAAAGAAATTCCACCATAGTCGCCTCAACCTTTTCTAGGTTGTCGAGTTGTGCCACCACAATCTCGCCTTATAAGTTATGAACTATATAAATCATTAAAAAAAAAAGTTATGAACCCAAATAAAGGTAGACCGAAAAAAATAAAGAAGCTTGATTGAATGAAGAAAGCCATCAACATGTCTGATTGTTATAGTATATCATGAATCCATCTTCATAATTTGCTCCGCTTAGTATTCCAATCTTAACATCGAGACTATAAAAAAACATATCAAAATTATTAAGTACTAACAAGCTTATTTAAACAAAATTACTATATAGTTTTGAAAAGGATGCAGTGTACCTCGTTGTAGCAAGATGAGCTCCTGAAGGCAAAAAAATAGGTAGAATGTACAGCCGTCTCACGAGTACTCACCTTAAGAGATTTAGGTTTGCTCTTACCAAGTTTTCTCAAATCCCAAATACAGGAATGTTCCATCTGAAGATCATGTTTTCTCTATTTCTCTTTTCTGGTTCTCTATCTGGGCAAATGAAAAGAAAAAGAATAGATGTATTGAGATTTTGGGATAAGCGGGAAATCAAAATTTGAATGGTATAGTTTGGCCGCCCAAAACTAAAGCAGGATGATTAGGTTGTACCTAATGTATAAGTACATGTACCTTTCAAATCCATGCTTAAATATGTTGTACCTAATGCATAAACAAAGTTATTTCTTACAAAAGTGCCAAATGACCAAAACTACCCATCCTATCTCCATATTATATATAGTATAGATAATATATAATAAAAATTCAAAAAAAAAAAAAAGGTTCAGACCTGTGGATATGAGGGCTTGAACCCGGGTCCTTTCCAAACACACATATATACATACAAAACCACTCCACCACAATGTTCTTTTGTTGATAAGTTTTGATAAAAATTATATTTATATAATAACAAAACTTCATCATCTTCTCCAAATAACAAAACCCTAACCCTAAAATCCATAACCTTTAATTCGAACACAATCAAACCCGAATGCATAGGGCTTTCAAAGAGGGTCGACTAAGGATCAAAATGGCATAAAAGTTACGGACTTACAATATTGTATCAAGGTCGAACAAGAGGCTTCATGGTCGGAACTAATACCCGAAAATTGGAGGGCTTTTCTAGATGATTTGCTATGATTTAGTAGTCGTTTTGAATCGGAAAAAATGCATAAAATGATTAGGACTATCAGTTTATATAATGGACGAGTAAAAGTCTCGTTTCAATGCATTTTAAGTTTCCTGTCGGTTACATCCTCAAGACACTATTAAACTTGATTTAAAACGCGTTAAAATTAATTAAAAACCAATGTAACTGCTCTAGAATGATGGAGAAGCGTTTTAGGACCATTTAAACGAATTAAGATGTTATAAGAATTGGTTTCTGGTTTTGCTGGAAAAAAATCCGGTGGCCGGATTATGTGGCCGGAAAAAACGTGGAAAGAGGGAGATGGAAAAAGGGTTTTTTTGAAATCTTTGCGTTATTGGCAAAAATGGTCCCTCTATAGTGAACTAGGTTAGTTTTTAAGGTTTTTAGTTAGTTTTTCCTTAATAAAAATTAACCAAGTTAACTATCTTAACATAAAATGTTTTTAAAACTTTATAAAACTTGGGAATTTTTATAATATCCATTCCGAATGACGTTTCAACAAACGCATTTGATTAAAACGTAGACACAGTTGACCGATGTCGAAGGGTCAGTCAAAAATAAGATTAAAATCAGTTCCTTATTACCTTATTAGGTAGGGTAAGTCAGGTGCCGAACCATGAGGAGTACTGTGGAAAGTGTTTGGTTTACTTAATTTACTACTAATTAACTAGTTACTAGAAAGGTAATTTGGCTGTTTGAGAATGATTGTGAAAACGAATATAAAAATTAAGATGTAAACAATTGGAGAAAAGGTGATTCCTCTAGGTTTTGGATTCAAAGTGGTTTCAAGTAATTAGTTTTTATTGAGAAAATCACATAGACATGATTAAGATAATTAATTTGTTGATTGTGATAAACGAAGACTAAGTACTTTGATTGCAAAACAACGAAAGGTTATCACACAATTATCAATTGAAGATTACCAAACCCAATTCCTATCTAATATATCCCAATTACTAGAACTCTCGGGAATTGAAAGAATCAAAACTAGGTTTTAGATAAAAAATCAACCCTTTACAATCAAACTAATAAATCATTAAGCAAAAAACATCGAATGCTTAGATTGCTAATCTCAAATACAAAGAAAAACTAAAAACAATAATCCACTTACAAGAATCCTCCACCCGAAGGAAACCACGAAAAGATTAGCCACTCATGTTCTTGATTTGATCTTCAATCTTGATGTTTGAATGCATGTTTAAGGTTAGATTGATGATTGGAATGGTTAGAATGGTGAAAAGATCTCAAAGAATTCTCCAAAAATCGTCCCAAAGGTCCCCAAGAAAAGCTAGAATGGAATGGTGACTAAAAACCCTATTTTTTATGACTTTTAATGAGTTTCCCGTCTTCCAGCGTCGTAGCCTACATCAGTCAGCATCAGAGCCGTAGGCTACGCTACTGCACATTCTGATGTGATTAGCAAAGTGTTTGCCGTAAGCTACTCCAATCAGCATCAGGTTCGTAAGCTACGCCGCTGACAACATTCTACCAAAACTTGTTTTCTTCATAACTTTTTCATTATAACTCCGTTTTCTTCACTGTTTGCGGCCACGTCTTCGTTTTTCGACCCTTTTTCATGTCATCCATTTTAATCTTCAGGCCTAATCCATGAGTTTCTCTAAAACACGTCCAATATTCGTATTTAACCTGCAAATCCATGAATTCATGTAGTTATCTTGTTCAAGCTATATAATCATCCAAAATACAATAAAACCAACCATTTTAATCACATTAACACTCGAGTTTTAGCCTCTCCATCACATTCCCACACTTACCTTTGATTGTCTCCAATCAAACCATATCAAAATACGACTCACGTATTTAACAAATCACCTCCAATTCCTTCACCTATCGATTTTCCAAGGTCCCAATCATACCCGTCCCATAGACTTACACAATCGAGATTGACAATCCGGCGAGCAAGTGTTGTGCAATTCAAAACAAGACTTGCCTAACCAAACCTATCATGCTTATTATCATCTACATATGTTACGCACCCCTCACAATGTTCTCTCCTCTCGGTTTAGTATCTGGACTAGCGTGTAACGTGCTAGTATATATCACTCAAAATACCAAGAATGTAACCTTGTTATCATAGGTTTGTATAACAATCACACATAAGCTATAAACTGTGCACACATCAAAAGGACTTACGGGTTTTGGGCTTAGGGTAAAGGTAGGATACTTGGTTAACAAATGGCTCGAAAACAAAAGGTTTAACACAACTGATTGAACATCCTTATACACATACTAACTGTAACAACCCGACCAGGTGGGGGCTGGACGTTACGACAGTTTGGTAACAGACTTGCACAACGGAAGCCACGATGACTAATATTTAATGTTTTTACAATTTCTAGTCTTAAAATAATACAAATACAAGATATAATTATAACTAAAGTCTATTGCAGGGACGAGACGCGGCGGTCGTCGAAGCAGTTGAGGAGTGTAATCCACTCTAATCCGCAACACATATAGCCGAATCTTCTAACCAGATAACCTCTGATCTGTTACTAGCAAGCATATACATCGCGGTTGCCATCCATCCATTTGTAGTACCTGAACACATGCTTAAAAGAGTTTTGGGTCAGCAATTACGCTGGTGAGTCCGTGTAAGTAATAAGTGGATCCAAAACAGTGTTATCATTTCATAAACAAGTTTACACAGTTCAAATAGTTTATCGCACGTGATGTACAAGCGACCCCTCAACCTTAACACTAGATCTATCTACTGCCATTATAGATCTACAAGGCATAATATATGCCGCAACGGTCCGTTGGCCTCAGTGGAGGGTATCCCGGGCCCAACGTCAAGGGTCTACTGTGCGTGGGGGATTCCCCAAGTAGTACTACCCATATATTAAGCGGCTCACCTCTGAGTTAATGAGTGTCAGTATTATCCGGCAGCTAGTATCTTGTCACATCACAACAGTTTATAAAAAGGAAGCATGTATTCACCCCAAAACAGTAAAACACAAAAAAGGGAATGGTACACGGAACTCACCTTAGCAGCGATTCACGTCACACGGTCACAAGTATTCCAAAGTCTCGAGTCCATCTATGCATTACATGCCAAGTCCTATTATGATCACAAGTATTAGCACGTGTAACCAATATCGCGGTTACACGTGTGGGCACACTTAAGTTCTTTATCCAAACTTCTAATTGTCGAGTTCATCATCTTATGTCCGATTTGTCCTTAATATGTAATTTATAAGTAGGGAGCTATAATCTTAATATTCGTGTGATAGCGTTCTATAATCCTCCAAGCTCTACGTGTCGAGTTATTATCTCTTGTTTTATATATTATCCGAATTATAAATAAAGATTGGAATTAATTATTTATATGACATTATTATATAATCCTTCAAGTTTCAAGTGTCGGGTCAGGTCCGAATCATATATAATCGACCATGTCCGAATAGTTGTCCTATGATCCAATATCTCACACGCCAATGCCATATCTTGCTTAATAACAATATTCGACAATAGCATGAGTATCCATCATACTCGTAAGATTATATATAACTTAGTTCTAGTATCTTTTGTAAATACTCAATATATCTAATATTTGGTGTCATGTATTATTCTTATAAACAGCCACCGCTTTATATCATCTTATTAGTTATTAGCTTTACTAGTCAAGTCAAGTCGGTCCAATACTTTAGTCGAGTCCCACACGTGTATTACGATACGTAATTAATATACAAATAACTATATCGTCAAGTTGTCGTTTTGTACCTCGATGCTTACTGATGTTGACCAAGTTAACGGTCGTTGACCAGCTGTTGACCGGGTCAACTGGTGACTCGGGTCTATTCCCTTCGTCTCCTTCATGACAGTCACCACAAAACCTCCATCAGCCTCCTGTCGAACACCTTAAACCCCACAGTCGAACATAACCATGTCCGGAATCACAGACCCGTTGACCTCAATCAGAACCCATTATAACTCATAATCCATTCCTAAATTTTAGTACATTAAATGAATACAAAATAGATCTGAATCTTACCCGAACTGATCATCACTGTTAAATATCACGGTCACCATCGTCACACCACAATCCCCACCTGAACCGAGTCCCTAACCGCTCCAGTTTCAGCATCATCATCATCATCTACTGTCCTCCAGGTCCTACCTGATCCTCAATCGAAGCCTAGCCGGAAACCTGAATCCTTTCCACCTCCTGTACGCCACCGAACCACCGCCACAATCGTCCCTTCATCTTCTCTGTCTCTGTCTCTCTCTCTCTCTCTCTCTCTCTCTCTCTCTCCTCTCTCTGATACTCTATCTCTCTCCTCTGTCCCGATCTCTCTCTTTCCTTCGCGTCTCTCTCTCCCTCTCTCTCTCTATATCTTTAATAATAATTAGGAGGGTGGTTTTGTCGTGCAGTGGTGGGACCATCGGAGCTCCGCCGTGAGTGGAGGAGACCCACCGGCTTGCCCCTCTCTCTCTCTCTTGAAGTCTACTGTGTATGTGTGTGTTATAATAAACTTGGAAGGGGTTTATATATGGGTTGGGATAAATGGTTTTGTGAAACCATTTGTTAGTTTGGTTTATGTGTGACACAACATGGGTGCCATGGGGCACATGGCATCATTGCCATGTGTCCTTATGTGATGACTAAGCAATTAGTCACGGGTCGGGTTTGGGTTCGTAACGCACAGTTGTTCGATCTCGTAACGTGTACTTTCTAATAATATTTTATAACGGTTCGGTTTTTGGTTTCGTGCATAAGCGCACTGTTTATTATTTATTATTATTAGGTTCGTTGTCATTTTATTTTTAGTCGTGAAAAATTTTGGCCCCTACGACCGGGTTATTACATTCTCCCCCGTTAATGGAATTCCGTCCTCGGAATTATTTTCTTGCTATCATCGGGCATATCCAATATATTTCATACTCGGATTCAATGTTCGGGTACCCGTGCGTACATAACTATTTTCTTACCCATTCCTAATGTATGTGGTTCTACACTAAGCTTCATGCTACTTTTAGGTTTTAAACAAATGGTTTAAATTACTGATAGACTAGTGTTGGTTCTTGGTTTGATTTTCACTCTCATTTTCAATGCATCATTGGTGCTTATATATAGGGTGTACTGCAGCAAACCCACCACACCAATGATGCCCTGAAAATCTACCGGAAATCTCATCTTAAAATCATGATAAAATTCCTATTTCAAAAGGAAAACAATGGAAAATGTGAAAACTATGAAATAAAGGGTGTCCTAATTGTATCGGTTATAGCTTTTGTAGTTGTGTCGATCAAGAAATTTTATGTATACTCCGATTATTATTTGTTCTTAAGAACTAGGTTTTTCGCATAGATTAACTTCCGAAATGAGGAACTTATACAACACAAGACTATATTTTAAAGGTTTTTTTTTCTCGCAAACTTTAATACCTAATATTGTGGTTTATCTTATCTATATGAGTTAATAGCCAAAATCGTCCCTGAGGTTTGGTGGTTTTTGCCACTTCTGCCCAAAAATGAAAAGTGCTACAACTGGGTCCGTAGGCTTTTGTTTTTTTTGCCAATTTCGTCCTTAAAACTAACCCAGTTAATTTTAGACGTTAAGTGAAGGGGCATTTCTGTCTTTTTTGCTTGCCCCCTTTTAAATACCCTTAGATCAGACGATTTCATCACAAACCTCTTCATATCCCTTCATAATTAAATAAGAAAATAGTGAACACACCCATTAAAATCTACTCTAAAATCAACATTAAATCACGAAATAGCGAACACACCCCACTAAAATCTATTCTAAAATCAACATTAAATCTTAGTAACCTGCACAAAGCTTCGAATCATTTGATCAGTGTAGTACTCAGGATCTGATTCTTGTAGCGATAACAACACTTCAACCATCGTCTTCCTCGTCTTCGTCTTGTTCTTCATTTCTCCTTGGGATGTTCTAAGTTGTTCGATCAAACTTTGAATGAAAACCTCCAACTTTTCCTGCAATGCAATCAACCTATTCTCCAAACTTTTCACTCCCAACCAACTCACCCGTAAGTAATCACCGATATTCGCAGCACCGTGGAGCAAAAATGTCTCATCCATCATCTCTCGTAACCGTTTTCCTTCCTCCTCTGCCCCTGGAATCTCGCCACCGAAGTACCTCTTCCCAGAGATCATCCTCATCATCACGTTGAGTGTCAGTTCATAGAAAACTGACCTCATTTTCACTGTTGATAAGAATATTGTATTAGTTTGTGTATATATGTATTGCTTGATTGTTAGGGCTGATTGTTAGGGTTGTGGATTGGAGGTCGATTTAGGGCTGATTGTTAGGGTTTTATGGCTGGAGTTCGATTAGGGTTCATGGGGTTATAAAGAAGATGACTCGTCTGATTTAAAGGGGTTTTGAAAGTGTGGAACCCAAAAAGACAAAATTACCCCTAGACTTAACGTCTAAAATTAACTGAGTTTGCTGTCAGGGACGAAATTGGCAAAAAAACAAAAGCCTACGGACCCAGTTGTAGCACGTTTCATTTTTGGGCAGAAGTGGCGAAAACCACCAAACCTCAGGGACGATTTTGGCTATTAACTCTATCTATATCTTCAATAACTTGTCGAAATTCTTAAGCCTTCAACGTTTTCTAGGGTATATGATGTAGGGTATGGGACAAGTTGTCAAGAAGCATGAAAAGATTAGACCTCCAAACTCACTATGTTGATCTTAACCATGTCAATGGCACATAATTTTTCTTTTGTCGTCCTAAATCTTGTTTCCTCGTGAGGTCAAATTGACACCTATGTAGAGCTTTCTTGCTAAACTTTGAGTGTGTTTTATTGTTCCTGTCAAATATCCATTAGAGTGATCGCTACAACTGCATCCGCTCCCCCCGTTAGATCCATCCTATACATTTCAAATAATTCCACTACCATGCTTAGATGTTACGAAGCTACCCCAATATTTTGACAACAATCTATATATGTCATGAGGTATTTAAATTTACTTTTGTATTTCAACATGATACCGTACATTAAATCATACATTTACCTCATATAGCGTTCACTCTTAGTTTCTTCATGTCGCCTGGTTATAATATCCATGGTGCACCTATATCCTTTAATGTGGTTTATCCATATCCTTATTTGATACATTGGGAATCATCTCTTCGACCTGTTATGTGATCATAAATCCAATATGCTATGTTTATCTAAAAATCTTGCACAGGCCGTTATAAATCGAGCTCGAATGAAATGTTCTAGTAATCAATGGCTAAATTTCTAACTTTTTGGTCTATTCAGTCAGAAGATATTAATACTAAGTTCAACTTATATAGGCGCATAATCATATAGTAAGCAATAACTACTTGGTTACAATGTAAAACTTATCTATTTAGCGGGTAAAAATGGACCTTCCGAGCCATTTGTTATGTTGGTCAAAATTTATCTTGCTAAAAAAAATTTGTAAACTATAATGGTCTCGTTGGATCTTAGAATTATCGATATAAGCGTGCGTGTCGTCGTATCCGGGTTCACTCCCCCCGTTGGAGCTACCTATCTAATTCTAACAGGTTTCATAAAGAATGTTACGGATTTGATCCCAAAGTTTTGGAAATAATCTATAATATTAAAAGGATGGAACATATACTAATGTCTATGTTTATCTCATGTAGCTTCAATCCTAGTTTCTTTGAATCGCTTGATATAGTATTTACGGTGTACAAACCTCCTCGGATATGGTTTATTGGTACTTTGATTGATACTCGGGAATCATTTTCTAAGATCCGCCATGAGGTTATGAATCTATGACCATATTCTTGACTTAAATCCACGAAAACCGATGTAAATCCTATCCAAATGAAGGAATCTAGTAATCAATGATTAGTCTCTTATCTTTGGTCTAACGGATAAGAGCATGTCAAATCGCGAAATTCGACGTATATGGACACACAATCATAAACTAATTGGTCAAGAAATAAAACTTATCGGATTAAGAGCCTCCATCCTCTAGTTTTGGTCAAGTATCACTTTGGTATCTTGATTCCCCTCAAGTTGCAGCGCCAAATTTTTGGCGAAGTACCTGATTCTTGTAGTTAATTTTGCACTCAATCATTGAAAGTTAGTTACATGTAGTATTATTCACTAAAACTCGTTATATGTATATATATATATATATATATAGATTCAAAAGGATAAGTACCACATTAGTCATGTGTGCATGTATACATAAGTTGTGCCAAATTGCATCAAGTATATCTAATTTTCCAAGCACTTACTATGGTCATACGAGTACATCATATATCCGTTTATGACTCTAAGGCAATCCGTCTCTTCACATAAATTTATGGCTATCGTGGTTAACACTCACATAAGTTTCACGTACTAGTTTATCACATCCGTCAGTATCTTTCGTTGTCCCTTTTTTTTCACTTCATCGTTATTCTGGTTCCCAATTAAAATCTCGGCGACTCTTCGGATTTCTTAAAATTTTTTCGTGCCTGTAAATTCACAATTACATGACGTCAAGTGTAATCGTCAATTTACCTAACAACATTATTCTAGTAATCTCCGTCGTAGTCATTATTCACGTATCACTCAAAGCTTGTATTCTAGTCACAATGGTTCTAAGTCCCGGTAAGCAATCTAGTTTGTTCAGGTACTCTAGTCTCGACTTATTTCGTTCCTTATTTCGGTCGGTCTTATAAAATTTCAAGGCATTCCCTAGCTAGGTAGTCTTAGAGTCTTAAACACTAAATCCTCTAAGCTGTCCTAGTGTGGTATAGGATATCTGGAGATATCCTATTTCGTCACAACCGTTGCTCTGATACCAACTATAACAACCCGACCAGGAGGGGGCTGGACGTTACGACAGTTTGGTAACAGACTTGCACAACGGAAGCCACGATGACTAATATTTAATGTTTTTACAATTTCTAGTCTTAAAATAATACAAATACAAGATATAATTATAACTAAAGTCTATTGCAGGGACGAGACGTGGCGGTCGTCGAAGCAGTTGAGGAGTGTAATCCACTAGTCGATCCGATCTCTATCCGTACATATCTCTAGGTGCTCTAATCCGCAACACATATAGCCGAATCTTCTAACCAGATAACCTTTGATCTGTAACTAGCAAGCATATACCTCGCGGTTGCCATCCATCCATTTGTAGTACCTGAACACATGCTTAAAAGAGTTTGGGTTAGCAATTACGCTGGTGAGTCCGTGTAAGTAATAAGTGGATCCAAAACAGTTTTATCATTTCATAAACAAGTTTACACAGTTCAAATAGTTTATCACACGTGATGTACAAGCGACCCCTCAACCCTAACACTAGATATATCTACTGCCATTATAGATCTACAAGGCATAATATATGCCGCAACGGTCCGCAGGCCTCAGTGGAGGGTTTCCGAAGCCCAACGTCCCGGGTCCACTTTGCGTGGGGGATTCCCCAAGTAGTACTACCCATATATTAAGCGGCTCACCTCTGAGTTAATGAGTGTCAGTATTATCCGGCAGCTAGTATCTTGTCACATAACAACAGTTTATAAAAAGGAAGCATGTATTCACCCAAAAATAGTAAAACACAAAAAAGGGAATGGTACACGGAACTCACCTTAGCAGCGATTCACGTCACACGGTCACAAGTATTCCAAAGTCTCGAGTCCATTTATGCATTACATCCCAAGTCCTATCATGATCACAAGTATTAGCACGTGTAACCAATATCGCGGTTACACGTGTGGGCACACTTAAGTTCTTTATCCAAACTTCTAATTGTCGAGTTCATCATCTTATGTCCGATTTGTCCTTAATATGTAATTTATAAGTAGGGAGCTATAATCTTAATATTCGTGTGATAGCGTTCTATAATCCTCCAAGCTCTACGTGTCGAGTTATTATCTCTTGTTTTATATATTATCCGAATTATAAATAAAGATTGGAATTAATTATTTATATGACATTATTATATAATCCTTCAAGTTTCAAGTGTCGGGTCGGGTCCGAATCATATATAATCGACCATGTCCGAATAGTTGTCCTATGATCCAATATCTCACACGCCAATGCCATATCTTGCTTAATAACAATATTCGACAATCGCATGAGTATCCATCATACTCATAAGATTATATATAACTTAGTTCTAGTATCTTTTGTAAATACTCAATATGTCTAATATTTGGTGTCATGTATTATTCTTATAAACAACCACCGCTTTATATCATCTTATTAGTTATTAGCTTTACTAGTCAAGTCGAGTCGGTCCAATACTTTAGTCGAGTCCCACACGTGTATTACGATATGTAATATAATATACAAATAACTATATCGTCAAGTTGTCATTTTATACCTCGATGCTTACTGCTATTGACCGAGTTACCGGTCGTTGACCAGCTGGGTGACTCGGGTCTATTCCCTTCGTCTCCTTCATGACAGTCACCACAAAATCTCCATCAGCCTCCTGTCGAACACCTTAAACCCCACAGTCGAACATAACCCATGTCCGGAATCACAGACCCGTGGACCTCAATCAGAACCCATTATAACTCATAATCCATTCCTAAATTTCAGTACATTAAATGAATACAAAATAGATCTGAATCTTACCCGAACTGATCATCATTGTTAAATATCACCGGCCACCATCGTCACACCACAATCCCCACCTGAACCGAGTCCCTAACCGCTCCACTTTCAGCATCATCATCATCATCTACTGTCCTCCAGGTCCTACCTGATCATCAATCGAAGCCCTAGCCGGAAACCTGAATCCTTTCCGCCTCCAATACGCCACCAAACCACCGCCACAATCGTCCCTTCATCTTCTCTGTCTATGTCTCTCTCTCTCTCTCCTCTCTCAGATACTCTATCTCTCTCCTCTGTCCCGATCTCTCTCTCTCCTTCGCGTCTCTCTCACCCTCTCTCACTATATCTTTAATAATAATCAGGAGGGTGGTTTTGTCGTGCGGTGGTGGGACCACCGGAGCTCCGCCGTGGGTGGAGGAGACCCACCGGCTTACCCTCTCTCTCTTGAAGTCTACTGTGTATGTGTGTGTTATAATAAACTTGAAAGGGGTTTATATATGGGTTGGGATAAATGGTTTTGTGAAACCATTTGTTAGTTTGGTTTATGTGTGACACAACATGGGTGCCATGGGGCACATGGCATCATTGCCATGTCTCCTTATGTGATGACTAAGCAATTAGTCACGGGTTGGGTTTGGGTTCGTAACAGACAGTTGTCTGATCTCGTAACGTGTACTTTCTAATAATATTTTATAACGGTTTGGTTTTTGGTTTCGTGCATAAACGTACTGTTTAGTATTTATTATTATTAAGTTCGTTGTCATTTTCTTTTTAGTCGTGAAAAATTTTGGCCCCTACGACCGGGTTGTTACACTAACATACAAACTTGGGCATAACTGACTCATAACAATCACTTCTATTTTTGCATTTTTCTTTTTTTTTCTTTTTTTGATTTTTTTCCTCTTCTTTTTTTATATATATTTTTCTTTTTCTTTTTTTCAAATTTGAATAACTCAAACAATAAACAAGACGAACGCATTGGATGTCAACATTTTTATTCAACAAGGTAACCGGGTCGATTGGGTAACAATGTAGGTTTAACAAATGAAAGGTCTAGGCTCAACATGGTTTACTAATGGTGAATTTTAACGAACGGGTCAACACAAACAACACATGGGTATCAATAAACGAGTGGGTTCCTACATTGCCTTTCTCATATATGCACACATATCGCCTAAAGCTTCAGCATGTATCGAATTACACAAATTATGCAACAATGAAGCATTTGGCCTACTCTCATGAAACGAAACATTTATATCAATTAAGCATCTAGTAGGCTCAAGATCTCACAATGTAGGGAAATAGGCTGCCGACATGTAGCATATGCAAGTCCTATAAGCATGTTACCCCTAGTTAGGCATCTCTTTTCATTTCCTTTAAAAACACTCGCCAGAAACACTCTCATGAAACTTAAAGAGATAACCATGATTAAGGATCTCGTATTTTCATATTTGGCAAAAGACTCTTTGGTGGCTGAAAATTCGGCTATAATGCCTGATCAAGTAGAAAGGGTAAGAGAATTGCAAGAAAATTTCCATTAAATTTTTCAAAATTTTTCAAAATTTCCAATTTTTCTTGCAAAGTAAGTGATTCCAACTTAACTTTCCCTAGGGTCACCCCACCCCCACACTTGGCATACATTGTCCCCAATGTATGGTGCTTTTAATGTTCACCCAATTCTTTCCCAACCACCAATCTCAACATATACGACTATTAACTACCACCCGCAATGATTAGTTACTTAGCAAACAAACACAATAATAAAAACACACAAGCAAATAAAAAAAACAAACAAAAATAATAAAATAAAGAAACTTCCGGGCTGCCTCCCGATAGCGCTAAGTTTACAGTCTTTAGCCTGACTTTACCTGGTGTTTTAATCATGGTGGGTGAGTGGGATGCTTGCATCCCTCAGCCGCTAAGCATGCATCCTCTCCATCTTGCGATAATGCATCAACCATCCCATAGCTAGGATCTGGAGCTCTTACTCTCATGCCCTCCTGGTTGACCTTAGCTCGTTTCTTGACATTTTTCTTCTTATTCTGCTTACCCTTCTTGACTCCAGCTTCTTCAATCCTGTCAACCATGCAACACTCTTCCTCGACGTTTGGGTCAGTTAAACTTAAAAACACATTCAAACTCAGTGTTCTTTCCCCAAACCTCATATTTACCGTCCCATTGGCACAATCAATCACAGCATGTGCCGTAGCTAAGAACGGTCTACCCAATATAACCATGGGTTGTGTCTCTTTTGTATTAGAAACACAATCCATTACTAAGAAATCCACCGGATAAAAACAATCCTCCACCTTCACTATTACATCCGTTAACATCCCCCTAGGATGTATTGGTTTTTGATTTGCCAACACCATAGTGATGTCAACCTTTTTCAGCGGACCAAAATCATATTGGTCATAGATACACCATGGGAGAATGCTAACACACGCTCCAAGATCCAACAACGCCCTGTCAACTTTAAGTTCTCCAACCTGTATTGGAATTAAAGGCGTTCCTGGGTCTTGGAGTTTAGGTGGACACGCACCCAATAAAGCGGCTCAAACATGTGCCGGTAATTCAAATTGTTTTGGCAGTTTGTTCTACCGGTTTTGGATACTCAATTCCTTCAAACTCTCAGCATGAGCAGGATCCTTCTTTAAAACATCAAGTAATAGTTTATTGGTTTTTACTTTTACAAACTCTTCCCACTTTTCATCCTTTAGTGGGTTTTCTCTCAAAATTGATGTTTTATTTTGTTCCACTGCGGCTAGAGAGAACGAGGCAGGTTTAACTTCCCCACACTTATCCTCAGCCATAGTGGAATTTTCACTGAAAAATTTTTCACAAAATATTTTTTTTAATTTTTATGAGTCGTTTGTGAAATCAGATCATGTTCACCTTCATAATCTCTAGAACTAGACAGAAGACTTACCGCATTTATCCGCACATTCCGCGTGCTTGATGATGATTGCCGGATTGACCTGAGTATCGCTCGGTAGCTTCCCAGCTACCTTCTTCATCTCTGCCCAACCTGCGTAGTTAAAGCATGTATAGTTTTATCACGTACCTCACCATTTGCTTGATGGCTTGGATATCGTGTTGCATCAACTTCAGCATGTTCATCACCTCACTCAATCCTCCACCTGCTGTCTCAGAAGACTGACTACCCTTTTGGTGACCCCCACCACTACCCCCATAACTAAAATTTTGGTGATTTCTAAGACCTGGGTGATAAGTATTCGAGTTCATGTTCGACCAACTCCTATTTCCCCCTTGTACCTGGTTCACCACTTCCATCCCACCAACTACACTAGGGCAACTATCTGTTATGTGTCCTACATCTCCACAATGCTCACATAAGGGCTGTTCATTAATCCCTAAGTTAGCTACTTGATACTCTAACCTAGCTAACCTCTCAGCATCACCTGTACTACCCCCACTTGCAGCTTTGACCGTTGCTTGCCTTGACCTTCTCGAAGACTGTGCCTTTGTCTTCGTTGTCTCAGCTCTCCTCTCAAGGTATTCCCAATCAACATGTTCATCATTAATGCCAAATGTACCATTTGAAATAGAATCTAACGCACCTTGGTCCTCATAGTGTAGTCCGTCATAAAAAGAGTTGATCAACTCCCACAGTTGGATGTCATGATGCGGGAAATTGTTGATCATCATCTTGAATCGGGTGAGTGCTTCGTGAAATAACTCACCAGGCTGTTGAGAGATATTCCTGATGTTCTTTCTTGCATCATTGGTTCGCTGACTTGTGTAGAACTCATCAAGAAATTGTTGTTGCATTTCCAACCAAGTGCGGATAGAAGCTGAAGGTAATGATTGGAACCATTGTTATGCTTTATCCTCTAGAGTAAATTGGAACAATACTAGCTTCACCTCATCCTGTGTAAACCCTTGTCCCCCAATGGTATTGCACCTTGCATCATAAGCCCGAGGTGCATGTACGGCTCTTCAGTTACTAACCCATGATATTTAGGCAAACTCTGAATTGCCTGTGATCTTACTTCAAACGACCTGCCATGCAGTTGTGGAATGACTATTGCTGATGGATTGTGAACTATAGCAGGTCGAAAATGGTTGTCAATCTCTCTCACTAGGCCTCTCACAAACCTCAAAGGAATGCCTGCTTGATTATTAGCTGGAGGCATTACATTCCTTGGGTTAGGTCTCAAAGGCCTGTTCATCGCTTGTTGCTGTCGAGGTGCAGGGTGAATTGGGGCTTCTGGGAACGCTTGATAACCTTGATTACCTTGATTGGCTTGAAAGAATTGTGGGTACCCTTGACCATTTAAATTATGTGGCCTTGCCAGCTGATATGGCCATTGATCCCCTTCATCCCCATCTAAGTCCCCATCACCATACTCATAATTAACTTGGTTAGTCCTTTGATTGAAGCTAAATGATGGTGGTTGGTGGTTGAAATGATGGATATTGGGTTGTAGAAGTATGTGGAAATTGTGTATCAGTTTGGTTCGGGGTGTTATCATCAGAAATCACTCTCACATAAGGTGAAGAGTGACTGGTCACAGGTTTTTGGGTGAAAGTTGGGTCTTGTGCCGAAGATTGGCCTTGTTGTGGGTTAAACCTCTCGAAATTTGGAAGAGAGGTTATTGGAGAACTGTGAGTTGTGTTTGGTTGTGGTAAGGATGATGTTTGTGAAAGTGATGGTGGCAGGTTATCAAATTCGAGAATGGTGGAATTTGTGATGATTGTGTACTGCAATGTGGTGGAGGTTCAGAAGTGTGGGGATGGTTTTGAGTGGGTGAAAATTGAGGTTGGGGCATTGGTTCAGTTGTTAAGTTAAGGTTCTCCATAGATCTGAACTGTGAAACTGGCGAATGCAAGACTTTTTTCTCTCTATGAAGTACTCGGTTCTGCCGAGCTGTTTTCTCAACCTCTGGATCGAATACTAGAGGAGATGACTTCCCTGAGTGTCTTGTATGATGCATGCAACTGAAGAGTTACCTGCACAAAACAAACAAGAAAACCGAGCGTAATACTGAACAATAAACTAAACAAACAGAAAATAAATCTTTTTTGATTTTTTTTTTGGAATTTTTAATTAAACTACGAAAAATAACACTTTGCGCACGACTCCCCGGCAACGGCGCCAAAATTTGACCGATGTCGAAGGGTCCCTAAATTTACCACTGATTAGCTACCATATATATATGCATTACGTTTTGAGAAAGTGGTCCCTAAATTTGCTACCGCTAAGGTGGTCACAGTTCAATACGTTTATTGCTTTTTTTATATAAATTGTTATTTTTTAATTCTTTCTTATTATTTTTCTCACGAATTTACCACAAAAAATAAACAGTGTCAAAATTTGCAACCAATTAGTTACCTTATCTTAGAATACATATTTTGGTGTCAAATCGGTTGCTAAATTTGCTACCATTTTTTTAGGTAACAACTTTTGGTGACAATAGCCAAGTTTTCTAGTAGTGGTAAGTCAGGTGTCGAACCACGAGGAGTACTGTGGAAAGTGTTTGGTTTACTTAATTTACTACTAATTAACTAGTTACGAGAAAGGTAAATTCGGTTGTTTGAGAATGATTGTGAAAATGAAAATAAAAATTAAGATGTAAACAATTGGAGAAAAGGTGATTCCTCCAGGTTTTGGATTCAAAGTGGCTTCAAGTAATTAGTTTTTATTGAGAAAATCACATAGACATGATTAAGATAATTAATTAGTTGATTGTGATAAACGAGGACTAAGTACTTTTCTTGCAAAACAATGAAAGGTTATCACACAATTATCAATTGAAGATTACCAAACCCAATCCCTATCTAATATATCCTAATTACTAGAACTCTCGGGAATTGAAAGAATCAAAACTAGGTTTTAGATAAAAATCAACCCTTTACAATCAAACTAATAAATCATTAAGCAAAAAGCATCGAATGCTTAGATTGCTAATCTTAAATACAAAGAAAAACTAAAAACAATCATCCACTTACATGAATTCTCCACCCGGAGGAAACCACGAAAAGATTAGCCACTCATGTTCTTGATTTGATCTTCAATCTTGATGTTTGATTGCATGTTTGAGGTTAGATTGATGATTGGAATAGTTAGAATGGTGAAAAGATCTCCAAGAATGCTCCAAAAATTGTCCCAAAGGTCCCAAAGAAAAGCTAGAATGGAATGGTGGCTAAAATACCCTATTTTTATGACTTTTAATGAGTTTCCCGTCTTCCAGTGTCGTAGCCTACACCAGTCCGCATCAGAGCCGTAGGCTACGCTACTGCACATTCTGAAAGGGATGAGCCTGGGACGGCATCGGTACCAACCGATGCCGATCCCAAAAATCCCAAAAACCTAATACCGATACTAATACCGAAAACATACGGTACGGTACGGTATCGGTTCGGTATCGGTACGGTACCGGTATGGTATCGGTATTTTACCTTAAAATACCGATACCATACCGATCCCGTACCGATACCGACAATACCGAAACCGAAAACCTCTAAATATGAATACTGATACTGATACCGAACACCCTCGGTTCGGTACGGGATCGGTTCGAGATCGGTATCGGTTCGGTATTCGGTACAAAATGCACATCCCTATATTCTGATGTGATCAGCCAAGTGTTTGCCGTTAGCTACTCCAATCAGCATCAGGTCCGTAAGCTACGCCGCTGACAACATTCTACCAAAACTTGTTTTCTTTATAACTTTTTCATTATAACTCCGTTTTCTTCACCGTTTGCGGCCACGTCTTCGTTTTTCGACCCTTTTTCATGTCATCCATTTTAATCTTCAGGCCTAATCCATGACTTTTCTCCAAAACACGTCCAATCTTCGTATTTAACCTACAAATCCATGAATTCGCGTAGTTATCTTGTTTAAGCTATATAATCATCCAAAATACAATAAAACCAACCATTTTAATCACATTAACACTCGGGTTTTAGCCTCTCCATCAACAGTCGATAATAAATGCAAATGATATATTTGGTGTTCGCTCTTTTATTAAATTTGAAAACGACAAAACTTACAAGGACTAAAATAGAAACATTTGAATACACGAAAGACTATAATTGACAACTTTCTAAAGGATGAGGGTGTCAGATGATACAATAGATCCTTCTTTAAGCTTGTCTCTTAGAGGAACTGGTGTAACTTCATCTTGTAACTTTGTTTAGTTGTTTTATTGCTAGCTTCTTGCTAGTCGTTTCGATGAATTTAGTTGTTTCTAGAAAACAACTTTTTTCACTCTACATCAGAACCACTATATTGCTACAGTAAATTTTTTATATATAAAAAACTACTATTCATCATTTATCAAATTTTGAAAAGCCAGTTAATTTAGTTAAATTATAAAGTAAAAAATGATAGAGTTGCTATGAATGCTCTTATACTATCAACTAGACACAACATTTAAACAAATAATGAAACAATTTTCTTTTTGTTTCCCCCTGTTGTTATCTCATTAGCTCTTTTGGGCAAATTCTAGTAAGTGATTGATTGTTAGGCTACATGGTGTGAAATAAAACCCTTACCACCTAATCGCCATGTCAAAAGGTACTTCATTGTCTCCTTTTAATAACAGCTAAGAAATAGAATACAAACCCCAAATCATTACCCAATCATTAATTAAATTTATTTATTTTTTGTGTATTTAAATTCAACAATATAAAATAACATTTAAAATAACTATACAATTAAAATAAAAATACCTAACGTTAATATTAAAAACCACACGTAAATATAAAAAACCCGATTGTTGTTGTGCAAAGTGGGTTCTTATAATTATTCAAACCGCAACGTTCGGGTAGTTATCGTGTGCACGATACGGTACTCGGTACGGGCCGCCTCAATCGCCCCATCCTCGTTTAAACCCCCCCTATGGTTCATCGCAATAAGAAGAACCTCTCAAATGTTACACACTTTGTTACATGTTCGTTGATGGAATCTACAACCGTGTTCCAAAACTATACCATACCATCATGTAGTACTTCTTGCTCAAGTGTGGTAACCCAACTCATGGCCAAGTCGATTTCTTCTTCCAAGGTCCAATGTTGTTTTGCCATTCGAAAATGGAAAAGAAAAAAAAAAGAATGTAGAATGTATAGTGGGTTGGGTTAAACAGGGCTGGCTCAATTATTCCGGAAGCCTAAAGCAAAATACAAATTTGGGCCCCAATTCCAGAAAGAAAGAAAAAAACTATTAGCAAAATTATTTATAAACAAGTTACAAAATAAATTACCGATGATTAATAGCATCAAGCTTTATCACTAACATGCTGGATTTGGACATCTCTATGAACACATGTAAACATCCTCCTAGTTCATTTTCATGTTAGTGAATGAAGGGATATGGTACCAAAACATCCATATCACAAACCTACAACAACGCCTAGCTAAAATACACTCCGCCCGTTTTACGTCTGCGGAACAGCTAAACGTCAGTCAGACGCCAGACACACGCTGTCCCGCCCGTTTTACATCAGCGGAACAGCTAACGTCCGTCAGACGCCAGACGCACGCTGACCCGCCCGTTTTACGTCAGCGAGACGGACACATTACGTAGCTTCCTCATCAAGTTAAACAAAGTTTCGTCAACACAATTGAAAGATGCTTTCTGGGGCAGCCTAGAAATACACACTCCTGCCCCAGACAACTATTCCTAACGTCAGAGGTTGCTCGTCAGAGTTCTCGACCAATCAAAGGCTGCTCACAGCCTGACACCTAGAAAAGACGACGACGTGGCAGCCTCCCAGCCAAGATATCTATCTGACAGAAGACTTTCACAGCCCTCAAGTGGCCCCAATTTTCAAGGAAAATGATGATTACCCACCGTCCGGAGCAACCAATAGGCGGACGCCACGTGTCCGCCGCCCACTAGCGTCCACTCAACGGACGCCACGTACACTTACGTCAGGACGGTAACATCCCCCCTTTGTTTACTCCATCTTTTTACTAAACCCACTTGCACCATTGGGCTTAGGGACTTGGGTCGGAAACTTAGAGACGCCTCTACCTGGGCCGGGCCCCATTAAGGGTAGAGATTGGGCTGAGAAAGTTGGACGTCGAGGTACTACAAAAGGAGGAGCTCCTTCTCCTTTTGTTGGATCCGATATTCATTAGAACTTTCATCAAGAAGATTACGAACTCCTTCGTATCTTTTTCAACCCCTTGTTTATTATACTAACTTTTAGAGGCTCGGTTCTTCTAATCGGTAGTCTCTTAAATTCCTTGGTCTTGTCCTTAGACCAACACACTTTTATAAACACGCATTTTTATAAAACTCCGTAGAATCACTACCCAGATCAGCGCTCACACGGTAATCCAGAATTCGTGTTTCTTCGGTGAATGAATCAAAATTTACATCATGTACAAAAATATTAAACAAGTTTATTATGGTCTATATAATATTTCACTTATGCCAACGCATGTTAAAATTGTATATTATATTTATTTGCATTCATCAAACTTGTTAACATCACAACTACCCATTTCTTTTGCACCATAGCTTCAACAGGTTTAAAACCTTATATTCTCTTCACTGTCGTTATTTGATTCTAGTTCCATTTCACTTGAATTAACCACAAAATCATGAACCATTTATACTCCTGGAAACAAACCAATTACAATAATTTAACAAGTCAGTGAAAAAGCTCTATAAGACTATAACATAATAATAGCAATAACATTTTTTTTAATTAACGTAATTTTATATCAACGAATCAAATTACATAGGGATAAAAGGTAGGCGGGCAACATTTGACCATCAATTTAAAGAGAAACGATTACAAACATACAATCAAGTAATCAATATATTTCGGCAGAAACATTACTTCATTGAAGATTTTGAAAAAGGATTTCGCACTTCGGATTTGAGAATGGAATCCTATAATTCTTCAAGGATTTTGGACTAATTCATGACAGACCGAGGCTTCATATTGATAAGATGTGAATGAGAAACAAGAAGAATCAGAGAGGAATTTAGCTCAACAATCACGGAATTTAGCTCAACAATCACATCTTATCATTGGTATCATTGTTACAACCCAAACAGGAGAACTCATCCCAAAAGACTAGTCTGATGGGGGAGAGAGCCTACTTGGGTTATAAACCCCACATTGGTTGCCCATACAACCGATGTGGGACAAGTCCCATACCTTGCAATGGGTTCAATCCATAACAATCGACCCTCCTTAAGGGCCAACGTCCTCGTTAGTCACGACTGGCTCTCTCCAGGCCACCACTCCGTGGGCCACCACTCCGAGTTTGGCTCTGGTACCATTGTTACAACCCAAATAGAAGAACTCATCCCAAAAGACTAGTCTGATGGGAGAGAGAGCCTACTTGGGTTATAAACCCCACATTGGTTGCCTATACAACCGATGTGGGACAAGTCCCATACCTTGCAATGGGTTTAGTCCATAACATAGATCAAACAATGATTTAGACTTTTTTGATTATGACTGATTGCGATCATGATTAGCTTATGCGTTTCATTATTCCATATTTGACAGACCATCTGTTTCATTGTTCAAGAGACCGACACAGGCAACACTTCGAATGGTGTGGGTGTGAAAGAATATATATAGAGGGTTTATTTATTTATTTATTTATTTATTTATCTTGGAAATTGACCGTTTTACAAGGGTCAAATATTAAATTGGCGCACAAAGATGCCTGTTTTCCTTCGTTACCGCAACTATGGGCTTCAATAGTGCCCCCTAATGCCACTCGAGAACTGGTGTTGGGGAAGTGCTATTGAACTACAATCGTTGACCACCTCCACACGAGTCAGTCTTATTGACGAGGTACCCTAAAACCACTCAACCAAGTAGTGGAGTTGAATGCGTGCAAATTCCTAGCAAAACGAGCAAAGTTACTGTTTGTTTGTATGTGGTTACTCTGTGTTTAATTTCTTGTAGTGATTAGTTGGAGAGGTGTCAACGTTATGTCACTAAGGTTCAGGCGATGGATACTTTAGTTGTTTTCTACATGTTTTATTTTGTGCTTTAGCATAATTATCACTATTGTGCTTAAAACAGCTAGAAATTGATCAGTCGTGTTATGTCCATTTTCTACAGGGGAATCAACAAAAGCTAAAAGTTGGATTTTAGTTTTTTTCTCCCTATAAAAGTGAATATATTATAAATTGCACAATATTATATATATATATAACAAATCTATACTACATTATAAAGGAGGATGAATGGGTAAATATGTGGAAATTGTCCAAAGTTAAGATGGCATACCAAAAGTTTCTTTACAATTTTTTAAATTTTACCAATTTTCTTCTCTAAATACCTCTAGAAGATAATCAACTTTTATATGTAAATGAAACTCACCCAAACTAAATAAACACACGGGATAACAATATTTTTGAACAAATTTCATATAATGAGATGAAAGATAATATTTATGTTATCACAATGAATAATCTTATCTCATCTAAACTTGTATGATTTTAAAACTTTGTCATAATAATACTTATATTATAAACCCTTTTCATATATATGCTTCTACCCAGCGGCAAGGTGGACATGATGGTTCGGCTCACCGGCTAAATTGGACAATTTTTTATCTGTTGGGTCAGCTTGGGCAAATTTATTACAAACTTACAAATCAAAACTTTTAATTTCTAAATGGACAGTGACCTTCATATGATTGTGTATACAATATCATATTATTACCAAGGCCGGTCAGAGAGGGGTGCGAGGAGGACTCCTGGCCCGGGCCCAATATTCTAGGGGGCACATCCATTCAGCGGGGGATTTACTCTTCGAGTATGGTGGGCCGGTGCCCACTGTCCAGCCGGAGGGTCACCGACGAAGTGACTGTAAATCTGCAAGTTTCTTTTGATTGGAGGACCTTGAGTGTTTGCAGGATAGCTTTTTTAGTGAAATATATCAGATAGAATAGTTAAGTGAAAGAAGAGAAAGATAAATGGAATCACTGTGGCTTTTTTGGTTTCTTGAGCTCTAACGCCGATCAGGGAAAAAAAACAATAAAAAAGAAGATAACTATTATTTTATTATATTATGAATATGGTCAAAAGTCAAAAACAGTTTTTTAAAATTTTATTTATGGATTTCTTAATTTATATTTTGTATAATTCACTTTAATCTTTAAAAAAACTTGAGAATTGACGATGAGAATTATTAAAAAACGAAATGTTAGATAATATAAAATGTGAAAAGTTGATATTACTTTAATCGTCGTTTAAAAAAACAGTTTAAGTTATTTACTTCGTTAAGGTCTAAGGGTATGTTTGGTATGGGGTAATGGAATGAGAGAGGGAATGGAATGGAAAAGGTAACGGAATGGGAGAGGTAATGGAATGGATCATTACCATTCCATGTCTTGTTTGGTTATCATGTGGCAATAGAATGAATTCATACTTTATGTTATTTGGTATGTAAGAAAAAACGAAAATATAAAATTGACGGTGAGTAGTGGGTGGCGGCGGCAACGGTGGTGGTGGCAGTGGGCGATGGCGGTGACGATTTGTGGGTGGGCGACAATGGCAATGGTGGGTTGCAGTGGTAACGGTGGGTGGTGGTGGCGATGACAGTGGTGGAGGCAGTGGGTGGCAGTGACGCGGGTGGTGGTGGTGGTTGGACGGTGGTGACAATGGTGGGTTAAGACGATGGTAGGAATGGTTATGGGTGGTGGCAATAGGCGATGGTGGTTGGATGATGACAACGATGGTGGGTTGTAGTAATAATAATAATATATTTGTTTCCATTCCTTGGAGGAATGAAAAAAAAAACACCACCTTACCAAGGAATGAAAATTCTTAAAATGGAAGGAATCACATTCCTTATGGAATGATCCATTCCATTACTACATGGTAACCAAACATGTTTAATTTCATTCTATGGGAATGATCTATTCCATTCCATTTTTTATTCCTTCATACCAAACGCTACCAAAGGTTAGGGGCACATTTTTCGCGTCTCGGCCCGGGTATAGGAATTCTCGGAGACGGCCCTGATTATTACTACATGCTTTTGTCATGTAAATGAACTTTATCATTTAGCAAGGTGTCTTCAATGACACGGTTATGTAGATATGTCATGATCGGACAGCTTACACAAGAGTGATGTTTATGTTCATATTGGTCTGTTACAGTAACATACCTTTGGTTTGTTAAGATTTGTTCAATAATGAGTACATGGTTTTTGTGGTGAACTGCAATCAGTTGTAAGTGGCGATGCACATTTCTTTTCTTTTCTTTCTACGAATACTTGTTAAAACATAATGTGCACATTTCTATTCTTTTTGCGTAACTTGCGGCAAAAAACCTAAATATCATAATGTTGTATTGCAACCCATTTATGGATCCCGCTGCAACGCGCGGGTAAACCCACTAATATATAACAATCGAGGGAGCTTGGCTACAGCGCTAAGCTCCCACTGATCCACGTGTCAGCAATTCATTGGTCAAGACTTAAGTTTTTTCCCCTTTTGCCACTTGCCCTGACCTCACCAAGCAACCAGGAAAAGAAAACCAACATCATCGATCACTAGGTTCTCCAACAAGAAGTTTGGCAGCGGCCATGAGAAACGGGCGGCGGAGAAAAGGGACCTAACCTGGTGCGAATGACTGTTGCGTCGTCCCGACGCATTGATAAACTGTCATCACTTGATTCCGTTTACGACTCCGACAAAGAATTATATAAATACCAGATCTGCATGTGGCCGGGAATCTTCGCCACAGTTATCCATCGCCACCGTATGACGCAAAGTCTCTCCACAAGATGTCCACCGCTTAGTTTTGTCATTAAAACCACTTACCCCAGCCTCGATTTTGAGAAACGTCAAAGAAGATGGGGACATTAAGGTCTTTTTATCTTCCAGCTACCAGATTTTTCGTCTTTGTCACACTAGCACTGCAGTTGATCTATGGTAGCTTTTATATTCAAACCGACCTGCAAACGATGGGCCACTTAAACGTCTGGAACTATTTTTCTTCTTTAGTAATTGTGAGGGTTCCATAGAAATTTTTTGGGGGGGGGGAGAGGGAGAGAGAGAGTGAGATATGAGATTTGAGGTATTTTTGGCTTTGAGATTGTTTGCACATTGAAAAGGGAAATTAGATGGTTGATGGAGTCACACCCTCAAATTTCACTTGCGGGGTTTTACCGCGAGGCGCGTGACATACCAGGATTCAAGTCAACGGTCACAATAAACAATAACTATATGCTATGAAAACAACGTAGAAATACCAACCACGCACTTTATAAGTTTCAAAATAAAACAAACAACGACAGCAAAAGCTTTAATGTTTACAAAAAACCATAGTTCAAAAGTATGAATGCAAACCAAACATGGTTTTCTTATGTATGCAAGACTAGACGCGGTACGACTCCAGTGCGCCTAAGAATCCCTGCTACCTTAGCGACCTGAGAAAACATGCAAAGTTAGTCAACACATACAGTGTCGGTGAGTCAAAGAGATAAAGTTTGCAAAAGTGTGTAACCAAAGTAATCCAGACCCAATAATCGTTACACCTATACCTGATTCTAGCTAGACATCGTTACATGATACTATAGTGTCGTGAACCACTGCTGAACGTTAGAATGCCTCAATACCCGTCACCAATTCATCACCCGGTGCCGTAAGTTGTAGGACAAATATGCACCCGCCACCAACCTCCAGTCGGCCTAAGTGGGGCTTGCCAGGCCCAATAGATCTATTCACACTTTACCCGCTATGGTTCATTAAGTTTGAGATGATTTTACCGATGAATAAAAGTCACTAAGTATCCATGTGATATAATGTAATATGTTGGTCTAAAGTATGAAAGTTTGTACCACATGTTTCTCCCCCAAAAGTATGAAAACAATAAAGGATGGGGCTGTGACACACACCTTAAGTTGCGTTCTTTGAAATAAAGAATGAAAGACAAGCCTTGATAATCCCAAATACCGGAGATCTATCATAAAAGTTTGTATAAGTGTTTTGACTAATAACCCTAAGGTTAACTAGTCCCCGATTGTCCAGATCATGACTAAGTATGTTTGAAAGACGTGTTTGACTATTAAACTGACACACCAGACCGACCTGACATCCCGTTGGTGACCCATTACATAAACTAATCAAGTACACATAGATTACACATAAGGTTCAAGCATAAAATACTTAGTTTGCATAAAAAATCGAACATACGGAGTTGTTGGGTCGAATCAGCAAGGAAATGGGTTTGGTTCAACCCAAATAACCTTAATTCGACCCATTTCAAGTTCATTTGACCCTTACATAAGTTCATACAACCTAACACATGTTCATTCGACCTTAAAACATGTTAATTCGACCCTAACACGTGTTAATTTGACCTAAATCATGTTCGTTCGACCAAATTAAAGTCTGTTCGACCTGTTCCACACTTGGTTTGATCCCCAGAGTCCCCATTCGACCCCACGACTGGTCGAATGGGATTCTGGTTTGACCCAGTCTGCAGCAAACATCCTAAAACGCATCAAAACAGTCCGAAAACATCACGAAACATAGCAGTCAAGTATGAATAACATATCCCCACGAAACCCTACCAATTTTACTCTAAAATTATTTCGTTTTAATACTTACCCAAAATGGCAAAATTTTGGAAATGTCACATCATACATGAAAACTTTACCCAATTTGGAAACTTAATGAAATCATTCAACAATTAGCTCAAAATGCTCAGATTATTATGTGTATGAAAACCCCTAATCATTTCATTAACATAATCATCAAGAATCAAACCTTAGATTTATCAAAAATCCCCAAATTAGATAAAACATCATCATCCAACAACTTGTGACCTAAGATAACCAAAAATCATCATCAATAGCAGTCCTAGAACATCTCTATAACATCTACACAACATTTAAACATCAAGAAACGCAAAACACAACATAAAGGATTATTAACACATGTTAATTTTTATGAAAACTTATGTTTTATGTTGAGTTTTGTTTAGAAAGATGTTAGAAAGGTTTTTAATCATAAAAACTAACTTAAAACAGATCTGGACCTTTGGGGTTTAATGAAAACGAATAAAAAATGCTTAAAAAGGATTTTGGATGAAGAACACACCTTAGATCTTCACTTGTTTATGATATGGAAGGTTAGATTGTGAAAAAAGGTCAAAAACTCCTTCCCCAGTGGTTAAAGTCGAGAGAGAATGTTTAGAGGCGTTTAGGGTTTGTGAAATAATGAAAAATGGCAAAGTATGGTATTTAATACTAGGGTCTGGTTCGACCCTTGCAAGGGTGGAATGGAAGATGTTGTGGTCGAATGGGGTTTTCCATGGAATCAATATCTTGGTTCGACCCTCCTTAAGGTAGAACCAAACCTGCACTTTCCAGATTTTCCAGTTTTGTCGTTTTAACGCATTTAAGCACATCCTAACACATGATCATGCAATCCTAACATATGTTAATCATATAGAATCATGTTTAATCATGTAAACACCGTTAAAACACGTATTTGCACATTGTATAACATATATGGATTAATCTATGTAATATACTTAATTCAATTTATATAATGCAACAACAACGGGACTCAAGACTCGTGTGTACACAAAATAACACCAATGATCCTCCAGATCATTGAACCCTGGACAATACGTAAGGTAACCCGACTCAACTGACCCAGTTAAGTACGTTAATAAAATGTTTCTCGCTAAGGTAGACTTATAAGTTTGTAAAATGTTACGTTGAATATGCCGGATGTCACAGATGGAGTTTTGAGTTTTACATTAGGAAGTCACAGTAAAAATCATGTTACATCTGAATAATGGGTAAGTGAACAACAAACTGCATTTCTCTTTTAGTTTTTCCATGTTACTTGGTGTTTTATGCTTTATTTTCAAAATATGAGGAATTATAAATTACCTAACAACACTAGTTACATTACCTCTTGATAGGAGGCAATTTTAATGTAGTATTAGTTACTTTTAAAAAATTATAGTTGTAAGTTGCACGACGGAATGATGTTTCTGGGATATAAATACGTTTTCAGGTGTTTCATGTTTTGGCATAGATTTAATCTGGAAATGAGTCAAATATAATACATTTTCACTCGATAGTATAAGTTCGAGTTACAGTGTGTTTTAACGCCGCCTTAACGAGGCAGGTAAAACACTAGTAGGATTACATTTTTCAACCTTTTGACTCAAACTATTGTAAGAATAATAAAAATACCTTTGGCTTTACACTACACAATACACTCAAAACAATTTTTTTGGATTCTTTGGACTCAAGTAATTTTTGGATGTGCTTATGGGTTGAATAAAAGGAAAAAAGGAATATTAGATTTAAATAATCTCAACTATTAGCTATAGGTCGTCATTGGTTCCAACTAATGAAATGTATGTTGACGGTTCCACCTTTTAACATATTGTTTATCAACGGTCCATGACTAACGTATTGTCCACCTCTTAACAATCATCTATTTGTTGCCAACGGTCCAAACTGATGTGGCATGCTTGTGTGTCAAATCCCTTCTTGCATGTCAAATTCCTTCTTAATATTTTCTTAGTTATAGTCCGTTGGCGGACAATATGTTAAAAGGTGGGACTGTCAACACACAATTTATTAGTTGTGACCAATGACGACCAATAGTTAACAGTTGGGATTATTTAAATCCAATACTTCAAAAAAATCACAAATTAAACAACACACGAATCATAATGAGCAGACCAAAAATTGAGTGTCTTCTACTCTTCTTCATCCAAGTTAATCTCCTAAGTACTATCACATACTTCTCTTCATGATGTATGCAGGACATCTGCAACGTATAAGGGTTGTTTGGCAACCTCTTACTGGGTAAGTGCTGAACTAATAGGAGGTCTGGATGGGTAAGAGACTTTGAATTAGGGATGAGAATTTCGATATTAAATATCGATACCGGACCAATCCCGATACCGGTTCATTTTCGGTACCAATTCGGTATCAAGTTTTCCCAAAAATCGGTATCGGTATTTTTGGTATTGGTTCGGTACCAAGCCCATCCCTACTTTGAACCAGTAAAGTGTTGTTTGGTTGGACATCTGAATGACTGTGCAGAAAGACTATTTTACCCATTTGAACTATTATTTGTTATGTTTTATTTGTCTGTGTATGCAGTGGCGAAAGCTTAAACTTTTGAATGGTGGGTGCCGAAAGTCACGAGTACCAATTTTGTTTTCAAATTGGTGGGGGCTGGGGCAACAATGGCCCTCACTAAGCTTCGTCATTGTGTGTGTGTGTGTATATAAAACTAGTTTTAAATACATGTATAATTTATGTATATAGTGGAGAGTTCAAATGAGAAGAAAATGTTTTTTAAGAAGAAAAAGAAGATATTCTAACCAATAGGAAGCTTTCATTTAATAATTTTATTGAATGTTAAATTAATTATTATTTTTTGTAACCCCCCTCTAAACTAGTTAAATAAATGATATTTATAATTCATTTTTAAAATATATTCTTCCAAAGCAACTTTTATTTGAAGTGAAGGATAATTTTGATATGTGTATGATGAATTTTTATATGTGTAGGATAAACTTATGATAATCTCGATATGTTTAGGATAAAACATATGACAATTTTGTTATATGTAGGATGAATTATTAATATATTGTTCACCACTAAAGAAACCGACACTTTTGAAGAAAAAAACTGTTTTTGTTTAAATCTGGGCCGTTCAAACTTGTCGGTTACTTCTGAGATTAAATCTCAGCCATAATAATTAGGTGGTTATTCAAGAAATTTGACGGTTTTCTTTTCACTAGAGCGGTTTGGAGTTGCCCCTTTTTCTGGCTTCTTTCAATTTTTTCGCAGCAGTTTCTCCTTCTTTTTCACCACCACGTCGCCTACCTCCTCATACGACCTCACTATTTATTTAATTGAAGACGAAGTTGATTTCTGAGATGTCCTCCAACTATGTCGACCCCCGCTCTGTTTCTTTAGCTATATACCCGAATTTTGTATGTCTAAAACTGCCACGCTCTGTAACAATTCCCTCTTCTATGTTTAGCTTCCCTTTTATCTCACTCTTCAACCCCCTTTCGATCTCCTGACCAAGATCGATGTCGACCTCCGCGTTGCTCGCCTTCCTTCCAAAAATAGTCCTAATCTTAATTGACCCTCCAATCAAACCGTAGAAGAATTTGATGCAGGTTTTAAATTCAACTTTGTGGCAGTTTCCTTGAAGTTTCTTATGTAGCGATGAATTGGAGAATCCGGTGCGATTTGAGTACCATGGATTTTGTGTAAGCTCAATTCTCTTCGTTTGATTACAATCTTTTGTGTTTTTTTCTTCCGGTTTTTTGTGGTTGAATGAGAAGAATTAAAGCTAATTTTTTTTTTAGAATCATGG
The DNA here is from genome assembly GCA_030844895.1 of Ambrosia x helenae. Taxonomy (NCBI): domain Eukaryota; kingdom Viridiplantae; phylum Streptophyta; class Magnoliopsida; order Asterales; family Asteraceae; genus Ambrosia; species Ambrosia x helenae. The sequence goes on along the minus strand of CM061231.1, from coordinate 112,044,001 downwards.
GAGTTTTAGGGGTCCGATTGCAATAGGAAATTGGTTTCATCAAATATGTTACTGGTAAAATCCTATCACTACTGTTCTCATTCGCATTATTTTTTGATAGGTTGTTTCTTGCTCCATCTACCAATTGCAAATCCACGGGGAAACCCCCCTCTTTGTCTAGGTATAACAGTTTCTATTCCCTAAAATATGTTAATTCAATTGCTTAGTTGAAATCTTTGTTTACATACTTATTTAATTTTCATCTCTGATTGTATCCATTAAGTTTATAATGTTGAAGGAAAAAATATCTTTGTGCTTATTAGAAATGTTGTGGTTACATGTAAGTTGATTAAAGATGCTGCCTAGAAGGCCATTTGTGCAGGTTTAGAAAAAGGGTGTTGCTAAATGCACTCCCAATTCTCTTAATTTTACTAGTTGCACTCCCCCCTTAAACTTTTAAATAAATACAATCATACCTTTTATTCTCTATGTTTTTTAATTGTATATACTTTAAATTTCTAAACATTCCAAATAAATTAATTAAATTATACAACCTAGACTTATCCATAAATTTTAATCATTTAAAAACAATTAAATTTTATACCCAACTTTTATCCCAACTAACTTTCGTAGATAGTTTAAATAATAATGTTCGTAGTATGTATACTTTATATAACATTGTACCTAGTATTTTTCAATTATAACTAACCACGTATAAAAAAATTAACTGTCAATACAATAATATTAAAATTCAAAAAAAAAATGGTGACGTGATCTAAAAATTATCCGATAATCAAATTATGCTAACATATATTTACGTAAACAAATGAACTAGAATAACCCTTTACCAAAGTCAAATTCATACTAAGATTTACTGAAACAAATTTAAAATCTTGGGAGAAACGAATATAACCATTATTAGATAACACTATTTTTTAAACATTTAAAAAGTTAATTAAATTATATAGCCAAGTCTTATCCCAAATATTTAAACGTTTCAAGAAAGTATTAAAATTATAAAACCAAGTTTTATTTTTGTAGGGATCAAATTTAACAACTTTAAAACTAATATTTATAGAAAGGGGGTGTGAAAAGTAAAAAGTGTTGGCCCAGAGAACAATTATGCAGCGGACTTAGGATTATAGTGTATTTGACAACAAACAGATTTGTAACAAAACAAATGAATAACAACTGAATTGAAAGACAAATGCTTCGAACAAGAATGTTTTAATAGAAGGATTATGAGTTTACAAGTATAAAGGATTGTTGTGTACAATCTTGATAAAGAATAATGAACCACTCTAATCCTATATATATGAAATGAACCGGTACGATATGGTTGACAGTTAAGATTTCTGAACAGACATGTTGTTCAATGACAAACTGCCACTGGTTTGATGTTTTGGCGCCAAATAAACTGGAATAACTGTCAAGGGCATTCTGGTCATTTCACCCTCTCTGTCCCGCAATCTTGTTTCATGTTTGCTGCTGTTTCTGTGCGAGTTTGCTGACCCATTTGACTCTCGTTTGTTGCAGCCCTTTAATTATGTTGTGATCCTTCTGAAATAGTCTTGTGCAGAAACCGGTTCATTTGACCCATATCCTAATTACTGTAACATACTAATGACTAATGTTCACAACTAATAATATACATACAAATATACGAATAACAAGTTCAAATGTACATAATAAACATAAAACATAAGTTATATTTATATTCTAACACCCTCCCTTAAATATAACTAGGCATCATAGACGATTTTGGAAGGGAGTCCATTGCTTCTTTTAATGCTTCTTCAACTTGAGTGAAATCGAACTTGCGTTTCTTGATGACTTTGTTTGCTGAATTCCAATCTCCTCCCATGTAGAAAGCATAGTCTTCATGCATATTTGTTGAATTCTTGTGAAGGCGACTCATAAGTTGTGATATTATGCCGTTTTTCTAACTTCACTACATCCAACATCATCATTTTCGTTTTGTTTTGCAATGTCTAGGGCTGTTTTGTACACTTGGTATTGCCATTCTAAGACATCCAAATATTTAGCATAAAGAATTCTCAACATATCCTTGTCTTCATAATCCAAACCCAACTCTTTTGCTATTACCACCCAAATATTATACTTTGATACTCTTTCATGTCCACCCTCTCTTTTCACCAATATGTATAAGTCAAATAGATTCACTTTCTTGCCATTTTCAGCCATGGGTGGGATTGGACGGTTTGGAACTTTTAGATAAAAGTTCAAAAACCAATCAACCATTCTAAGAAAATGGTCTTTTAACAAATCCCTATGTGCCCATGGATATTCTAAGTGATCTATTATGTTCAAGAATTCAATGCATTTTTCCATGGAATCTATCTTAAGATCATGAACCGATTCTTCCATTTTCTTCATATTTTGTTCCGAATCAAGGGACAATTCTTCAAAGTATTCATTTAAATACTCATTCTTCATTTTTTCGAATTCATGATCATTACCAAGTTCCCTTATCATAGATTCCTTATCATCTTTATTTTCTTTTATCATCTTGAATTGCATACTTTCATTCTTGAACATATTGTGGACACTACATGTATTCCCATCAACCTTGACTATGAAACCTTGAAGTTTTAATTGGGGTAGACTTAGAATGTTGTCATCTAAGTCATTTGAATAAAACACGTTTGGTATAATTAGTGTGTTATTTTCGGATTCCACACTAATCATTCCAACACCCCTTATAAAAACAAATTCATTCTTTAATCTACTCTCCACACCAAAGGATTTCTTTAGTTTAAGAAAGTAATCAAGGTTCCCACTTATATGATTCTGAATTTTGGGACTTACATACCAAATATCTTGCCAAGTACCAAAGCCGGATCCTTTAAGGATGTACTCTTCATCATTGTGTAGTCTTTCTTGTGGATAATAACTTATCCCGGTGTCTATGGCATCCTTAATCAATTGTGTACTTTCATCCTTCTCCCTTATGTGGCAAGAACTTATAAGATGACCCGGTGTGTGGCAATAGAAACATGATCTTGTTTCAACTCCTCTCCTTCGCATTTCTGCCCTTCTTTCTCTTCTATTTTTGAATGTATTTCTGTGAAAATTTTCTGTGTGGATATACGAATTGATTGAATTTTCAGACATGGTTTCCAAACTGACTTTGTTAAACAAATACAGAAAGTTTTCGTGGAATCTGATTAAAACAGAAAGTTTTAAACAGAAAGTTTTGAACAGAAAACTCTTTGAATCAATATACAAATCTGACACAGAAACTTTGAAAGGATTGGGATTGATTGTTTTGATCGAACAGAAAGAAAAAACTGGTTGTTTTGATTGAACAGAAAAAAAACTGGCTCTGATACCAATTTGTTGGCCCAGAGAACAATTATGCAGCGGACTTAGGATTATAGTGTATTTGACAACAAACAGATTTGTAACAAAACAAATGAATAACAACTGAATTGAAAGACAAATGCTTCGAACAAGAATGTTTTAATAGAAGGATTATGAGTTTACAAGTATAAAGGATTGTTGTGTACAATCTTGATAAAGAATAATGAACCACTCTAATCCTATATATATGAAATGAACCGGTACGATATGGTTGACAGTTAAGATTTCTGAACAGACATGTTGTTCAATGACAAACTGCCACTGGTTTGATGTTTTGGCGCCAAATAAACTGGAATAACTGTCAAGGGCATTCTGGTCATTTCACCCTCTCTGTCCCGCAATCTTGTTTCATGTTTGCTGCTGTTTCTGTGCGAGTTTGCTGACCCATTTGACTCTCGTTTGTTGCAGCCCTTTAATTATGTTGTGATCCTTCTGAAATAGTCTTGTGCAGAAACCGGTTCATTTGACCCATATCCTAATTACTGTAACATACTAATGACTAATGTTCACAACTAATAATATACATACAAATATACGAATAACAAGTTCAAATGTACATAATAAACATAAAACATAAGTTATATTTATATTCTAACAAAAAGAGGGGGTGCATTTAGCCAACCCCTTAGAAAAAACAACCGAGTCAACTGCATGTCTTATTGATGGTTATTTATTGATGGTAATTTAAGGTTGAGACCATTTGTTGGTTAACTTCTTAGGTTCAAGTTGGAGGATCACCATAAGGCCTTGGGGTATATTTTAACCCTCCTTAACTCCACATAGGTTCCATATCACTCACTTTCTCCTATTTCACTCCACATCACCTCAAAAAATAGTTTAAGTCTATTAACTCCATCTAAAACTATTGTTTTAGTGGTTTTTTGTTTAAAAAAGGAAACAAAATTAATTAAATTTCTTAACACTATGTTAACATGTTAACATATAATCCTTTTAACGCCCCTTAACACAAGGGGGGAGTGGTGTACATCATCGGTTAACATGCCATGTCACTGTTAACACACCAAATGTTAGAGTATACCCTATGGCCTAATTTAAGGTTGAGAGCAAGTTAGATAGGCAAAGGTGGATTAGGTAAGGAAAGTGTAGGTTGTCATATTTTTGGTGGAACTGACACCTTTTGATGATGAGAGTAAGTTTCCTTGCCCCAACTACGTGAAAAAAATCATCATGATTATCATATTTTCCTTTTTATGTTTTTGCAGGCCTACCAACACTCTGAAGCCAAAATGAGGGGAACAATATCTACTGCAATATCATTTGGCCTTTAAAGTCAATATAAATATCCTATTAAACCAGTTAGATCCAAAATGAAGGGAGCATTTAGCTGTTGCAACATCCATTGGCAATCAAAGTCAAGAAAAATATCCTGTGATTATAACAATTCTCCATCTAAAGCACTTAAATCACATGTTGATTGTTTAGAATGTATATATATATGATTACTTAGTGTTGTTTTAAATTACTTTCTATTATTGGAATGATTTAGAATAATGATATATGAAGAAAAAAGAGGTGTTTTTAAATGTTTTATTTTTTATTTTAATAATATGGTTTTGATGAGCTTTTTATATATATATATATATATATATATATATATATATATATATATATATATATATATATATATATTATTAAAAAAATGCATGATTATACACCAGTTGGCCACTGCAATGCTAAACAGATAGTTAAACAGAGTATCTGATGCTTGCATATCGCATTTGCAGTCTGATCAGCAAAGTTTCTATCCCGCAAGCAATCGGCTATTGCAGGTGCAGATGGCATGTTTATCCACATCTACAATTACACTATAATGGACAACAACCAAATTTTCAAGGCCCATACAGATTATATTTGGACATTTGGTGACTGGTGTGTGGCGGTCCTCCTAAACTCCCGTAGATATTATCATGTTCTTGTGACATGCCTAATAAGCTTGGTAATGGGAACAAAATTGGACTGCCCAACAAAATAATAAGGTGTATTCTTTCCTTAATTACTACTTATCATAAGTAATTAGCTGGCAAATTATCTCAATTGTTGACATGTTGAATCACTAGGTGGCCAAGTCAGACTTAATTCACATAGGCAACGGGGGCTTTGCCATCCATGTAGGAAAAAGTGTTGGGTTAGGGTTGAGTACGGGTCAAGTCGGGTTTTTAGATTGTTTCTGATTTTAATAATTGGATTTACTAAAATGTATTTAATTATTTAGAATTAGTTTTGTTTTGATCGAGTTTTCTGCATGTAATCAATGGGTAGAAAAGTCCAAGTATAGGTCCGTTCTTTAGTGGGTGATTTGATTTTTCATGTTACGTGGGTAATTGATGGTGCAATTCAAAAAGGGGTGGCGGCGCAGCTTGTTGCCGTCTACCAGCTATTATGATGTAACTTTCGTATTTTGTTTTAATAAAAAAATTTATGGAATAAATAAGTGTGTGTTTGTTCACAGTTTCATTCCATTTGTTACTGTTTGTTTGCAAACCACAAAACAATTCAAGTAATTTCATTAGTAAATATCAAGGCCCGATCCAATAAAAGGATGGGGTGGTCATGGAGGGCAAGGGACGTATTTTTAATCTAGCCGTTAGGTAATGGGTGTTTTGAAAAGAAAAAAAAATTAATGCATCAATGTTCAAATGCCCCAACGCCCGTGAAATTTTTCATGGGACAAGGGGCAACGCCGGGTTCATGAGATCAAGGGGGTGGGAGTCAGTGGCGAAGCTTGGTTCGCCAATCAGCGGGGGCCGGACTCAACTCAGACTAAATTTACCTACGAAAATCGCAAATTTCCACTACTGCACCAAAAAACAGGGGGAGGGGGGGCAGGGCCACCCCTGGCCCTCACATATGCTTCGCCCCTGGTGGGAGTGTGGCGTTTTGTGGCTTCACCATTCTATACATAATACATGCCATGCTATTTAGCTTCTGCATATATGAAATTCTATTGTATATATTTGCAAATCTTGAATTTTTTTTATCTATTACCATTGTTCTTTTATATTATTATCCTGTGGATTACCTCTTTTACTTGCAGTTTACAATTTCAAAGGTAAATTTGAGAGAGTTTTAAGGGTACACGAGTTTGCAAATTTGTTCATTCTATAATGAAAATTGCAACAAGAGCGATATTGCTGGAAAACGACATTTGGGTAATGTGTAAATGGAATTGGATCTCATTCACACCAAGGAGAAGCTTCATCTAGATCTATTCCGGTTAGTGGGTATGACATCTCACTCACGTATTTGTTTTTATTGTAGTAATTTTTGTTTATGTCTAGCCTTAAATATACTTTTCTAGAATATTTGGATATGAGTAATTAAGTAGTGATTTTTGTGGCTAAACATGATCAACGTAGATATACATTTACTCCATTCAATCCTTGACACATGGCTTACATATCTTCTCATCTTTTTTTATTTTTTTACCTGCCATGCTTATTAATATCTTTGCTATCAGGCACATTTTTGGTTGATGTTTTAGGCATACGGATCATTTTTCTTTGGAATAAGCATTGTCTTTGCATACATAATAAACAACTCAGGGTTGGTTTAACTCAGCTTAAGTTTAGGATGTGTTGCCTAGGGTCGTCCGAACTATTTTTCACCCATTTTTTGTATTAAACTAATGTGCTAAACATGATTACTAAAATGATATTAAGAAATAATATTTGAAATAAAACAATTTAAGCGTATACACCAACTTCTTATTGGTTTTTTTGCACTTGAATTTGTAAAACTAACATGTTCGTTTGTGTGTTATGTTTTTAAAATGGCTGGATCATTTTCATATATAACATTACACTACCTGACATGCATACAGGTATAAAACTAGATGGAGATTTAAGAGGTGGAGCAGTTTTGAGTGTTATGATCCAATAGTTAATATACCTACCAAAATAATGCCCACTTTTCATTTTATTTGAAAGAACTTATACAGGCCGAATGGCGCGGTACACATTTTGGGAATGGGAGATGTTCTTTCGTTAGGGGAGAAGGCACAAGAAGTTGTGTCATATTATTATTATTATTATTATTATTATTATTATTATTATTATTATTATTATTATTATTATCTAAAATTCCTTTAAAGTGCAATAGTTTGAAATACATTTCTTATAATTTTTAGATAATACAAGAAGATGTTGCAGGTTTGTAGCAAAAAATCATGAATACAAAATTCAACAAAGACTTTTTAAAGCAAACTTGCGTTGTTGCACAAATGGGTTCTCTGTCTCGTGTTCTGGGAATGATTCTTGGAATGGGAGAAGTTATGCCCACACAAAGTCGGCAAGCAGAAAGAGAGTTTACAAATAATCGATGTAATGATTGAAGATAAAAAATAATTATTTTAATAGAAAAATATTGGAATTTTGATTAAAATATATTCCAGAAGTTATTTGGAGGAAATAGAAAAGACTGAACTCATAACAGAATCCCCTGTTAGGAGAAAGCAAATCGCTCAATAATATGGAAAACCAAGCGACATGTATTAGACATAACTATGAGTGTTACATGTTGATCTCAACATAACACATGATTAATACTGGGAAGTTTCTCGGCGTATCAAAATTACAGAGATGCTAATGCATTAGACATAACTATGAGAGGGGAAGATTGTTACTATCATGTATTATGAAATTCTGATTTGCAAGACGTGGTTTTCATAGAGAATCTTCCATCACCAAATATGTAGTTTTGTTAATTATTTTCTTTTATTTTGTTCATGTTACTCTCTACTAATACATTATATACTTATTATTATTTTTAAGTATTCCCTTAGTTATAGGGTTAGAGAGACGTAATTATGACATTAGTTTCACATAAATAACAAAATTTGAGTTAAAAATGTACAAAAACTAATCAACTTTTGCGTCTACTAATCACAATGTGTAGTTCTGTCAATTGTTTTCTTTAACTTTGTTCATGTTACTGTTAAGTTATTTCGTTATGTTAGGCGTGCATTTTATTTGTAGTGAAATGTACTACTTATAAAATTATGTGTTGCTCTTTATTGTTTATGTTTCTTTAATTAATCTAATGTATTCATCTTTTCCTCAAGACTATATTAACATTAGTAATGAATCATGTACGCGTCACCTATATAACTAATTTTGATATATCATATACATGAATTAATAAACTTTCACGCTTTCTAATCCCCGTTCGAAAACCCGTCCCAACGGACGGGTATCTCACTAGTTTTTATATGTGTAGGACAAATTTTGATAATGTGTAGGATAAAGTGTTAATGACTATTTAATTAAGTAGATGATAATTAATGTAAGAAGAGTTAAACTATTAATGTTTAACCATTATGTAACTTCTTCTTTTTGTTCTCACATAAAGTTTTTTCTCATTTGATCCTTCCCTACTATGTAATTAATAAACAAAAGAAGATGCACCATGATTAACAAATAGAATCGATTGAAATACATCATACAAGTTGTATATTAGAGAAATATATATTGATGGTGTGGAAGGACATACGCACATGCCATGTGGGCAAGGGCACCTCCATCGGACAACCAAATGGAGAAAGCCTAAATTTAATACAACCAATAATAATAACTATTGAGCATTAACGTGTGGTAAAACGGGAGGCATGTGATTGATACCCCCATTTTTGTGGTGGGGTAGGTGGTTGGGAAGTGATGGAGAGACCCTTGACGCTTGTGGTCATGGGTTCGACTCCTGATTCCTCCAGGTTTTACCGGTTCACTACCGTCGTGCCTTTGGGCGGGTTTGTGGGCCGGGTTTTCCCTGGAACAGGAGACGGGTGGGTCGAAGGGCTCTGTCTGTACGGACTAGAGGCCGTCTGGGGCCCCTTTCGGCCATTGGGGGCCACGTACAGAATACCGACAATACTTTAGTTGATCGTTCATGACAACTAAATATCATAAAATCTTTAGTAAGTATCGTGTGGAATTTTAATAATCCAAGGTATTTGCCGTTAAAAAAAAAATCTAAGGTATTTAGGAATAATACACCCCTAATTAGAAATCACACATCCTGACCCACATCACACACCAATATGAGGCTGCCACATATCGCAGAATATGATGTCACACGCTCAGAATGTGATGTCACATGGTGTATTAAACCCATCACCCTAATCCAAACTGTTATATACTTAACAGTAATAATCTATACTAACAATTTAATCAGTAATACTTCTACTTTACATTTTCGTTGTCTAGAGGTGAGTAATCTCTTTCACATAATCATTGATTTCATATGTTTACGCATAGTTTGCAAAGACAAAAAAAAAATATTACGATGAAATTTATGTGTGTGGTAATCAGGAATCTTTTATTTTTTTCACACTACTAGTATGGTACCACCGCACTTAAAGAGAACAAAATTACCTAAGAAAGTACAAATATGTCACTTTATATTAAGCTTAAGAATGCAGCGCACATCAAATATTTGAACGGATTAAAACTCAGATTTTTCAAGAAGTGAAATTGTTTTCTGTGAGGTATTGTATACCGAAAATAATGAGTGAGAGCGAATAAAATCATGTATGCAATCTCTCCAAATTCAAGAGAATTAATCCACAAAAAATAAGAACCGTTCTATTCAAGCCCAAAATATTTGGCCCAACCCAACTACATACATTATCTCGTTATAACAATCAAGCCCACACTCCCGCATCACCAAACTCGATTAAGTACTAACGAGAATATCTTATCGACAAGTTAATCCAATATCGCCGTTAAAGTCACAATCACTAAAATTACCAACAGGAACTTATTGGAATATATAGTATTGCTGAACAATTTTTCAAAGTAGGATAAACAACACAAGCCTTTTTTTATGTTTTCTACGAATAGATGCCGTCTAAGCTTAATATTAATGTCGAATTATGTTATGCATTTTGCAACAGTTTTTTGCACCAAACTACTATTGATTTTTTGGTCAAATAGTGATGGATTCGGTGACGGTTTTGCCTACTGTTTTTTGGACTAGTTGGCATAGACATTCGGACTTGTGGCTAATTGGTTTTGATATATAAGAATTATATATTTTCAAGTTTTTTTTGAGTACTACACACTCAAAATTAATTGGTTTTTGTTTAAACTAAAAGTAGTGTTGAGGGGGCTCCAACACCAAAAAGGTAGAAGATCCATAGTTACCAGTTAACTCGATTCAAGCTCACCACATGTTTAAGCACTCAATGCACTATGAAGTGGCAACTTATTGCAAGGAAAAACGAGCGGGATGTCAATATTATGAAAAAACCAACATCCCTATTATAATAAATGATTCCAATTAATGAGTATGATGATGATGATGATTCCAATTAATCCATATGTCATTTCTCCTATCATTTATCTACAATTTCTTATATCTAATAATATTATAAAACCTTTAAATAGGTAATAGGTCGCATGCCATGAGAATATGCATACCTTAGGGGTTAAACATCATAAACATTTGGTGACAGGCATTATATTTCTTTTTGACTTAAGGAAATAGAAAACACCAAGCACCAGTGGTCTAGTGGTAGAATAGTACCCTGCCACGGTACAGACCCGGGTTCGATTCCCGGCTGGTGCATTATATTCTTTTTTTATTATTTTATAATTCTGTTACGAGACTTCTTCATATGTTAAGAGCATGAGCCATGCTGTGCTAAACGGGTCGACATACTAAACAACACACAACTCTGTATTTCACTTGTAGAACAATACGCACGATGTATTTATATCCTGAATTTGTTTCTAGATGATACCCTAATGTATCCCAAAAAATGTAACAGCCAAGGAAACTAAAGGTGCACGACCTAATTGAAGTCCACAAAGTATACTTGGGTAAGCATATAGTGATGCATGATACAAAGTATAGATCGATCATCTTTGAGAAATTGCATAAACATCAAAGAGTGTTGCATCTCATCTTATTTGTGTTTGACCTTTGAGGTTATGGTCGATAGTTATAGAAGGAAGTCATAGGTTATTTCCTCGTCCTCATGTGTTGGACATGTAAGGAGATCTTAGTTGTTAGTACATCAAATAGATGATTTCTTTGAGCGAAATTAAAGACACATTGCTTGGCCGATTAATAGAGCATCCTTTGTTGCACTGTTCTAAATCTCACCAACGCTACTTGATTAATTGTCTTAATTATTTTTAAGGTTTTAGTTTTTATAAGTTGTTTCTCTTATGTGCGAAGAGTCTTATCATCAGTCTCCTCCTGCTCGATTATGCAAACCATAAAAACTGGAAAAAAAAAAAAGAAAAGAAAAGAAACTAAATAGATAGGAGTAGGAAAGTCAAGAGGATAAGGAAATGGCAATAATGTTGGTGGTGTAGAGATGGCCTGCGTCTACTGATAAACATTAACATCTTGATCGTCATATTAATGTGGCCATAATCACAACAATGGTATTGTCATACCGGTGATTGTGGTTCACAAAGGGTGGATATAGAATATGAAAAAGGGAAGTAATTGATTTTTTTGTTAGAATGTTGATGTTGACGCGAAATCGACAATCTAAAGTGTGTGTACATTTCAGTGCCATATACGCAAATATTAATGGTTAACAAAATGTCCCAACATTTATTTGTGCCCACTATTTTGTAGCTTAAACAATATATTTATGACAAAATTAATTAAGAAGTTTATGAGTAATCTTGATATTTTCATCAAAACAGAACTTTATTTCATATTTATCAGAGATATCTAAACCTAAATCCCGATAACGGTTAAGGCACCGTATCTAAATCAAATCAGTAAGTGGATTAAGGTGGAGGGGGCTTCTCCAGGTAAGGCCGTGTAAGTTGTAACCCGCTGCGGCTACACCGTTTGTTAACAATTCATGCTATGTTTTGTGATTATATTGTTTGTATGTGTATGACTAAGCATCAAGCACCAGTGGTCTAGTGGTAGAATAGTACCCTGCCACGGTACAGACCCGGGTTCGATTCCCGGCTGGTGCACATGCAATGATGAAAAAGGCGCTCAATGTGATGTTGGGTCATCACTGCTTTCGATATTTCGAATATAAGCGTATCAGAGCATTCTTTTTCATTTTTTTTTCTTCCATGATGAGACTTGTTCATGTTAAGAGCAAATGGGTCGCTGTTCATGTTATGCACAGTTAGTTCACGAGCCTAGAAATGCACTTAATCTGTATAAATTACATACATAAAAATATTGAAGCCCATAAAGTATAATCATTTCATCGAAATAAACAATTGGTATAAGTATACTATTAACTTTAGCAAAAAAAAAAAAAAAGCATAACATGACTTGCTGACACAATCCACCGTTATATGATTTGTGTTCGTGTCAGTCGGATGAGTTTGGATGTTACTATGGTAAAGTAAAATAACTCGTGTTCATGCCTACACGATGGTGAGCTTGTCTTTGGGGGAAAAACGATATCCCATTTTAATAGAATTGGTGATGAGGACGAAAGGGAGAAGAAGAGAAAGGAAGTTGTCACATAAGGGGATAGGGGATGAAGAGGGCCAACGACCAGGGGCGAAGTTTGGTTCTTGAATCGGAGGGGGCCGGACTCAATTTTTTTGATCGGTAGTGGCAAATCGGCGAGGGCCGGACTCAATTTACCTACGAAAATCGCATATTTTCACTACTGCGCCAAAAAAACAAGGGGGGGGGGGGGGGGGAGGGCCACCCTGGCCCTTATACATGCTGCGTCCCTGCCAACGACCAACTAATGTTTTACACCGGGGGGGGGGGGGGGGTTGTAGACGTAGTGTAGGGAGAGAAGAGAATAAAAAGTCAACAACCTAAAGCTTTAATCAAATTTAGGATGGCGACATGGCGTCTAATTCTGATCATTATTAAGGCTTGTTGGTTGGTTCAGCAGCATGATGTTGACAATTTTGGCCAGGTGGGTTGATGCCAATTTGATTGGTGAATTACCGTTAAATCATTCCTCAAGACCAAATATAGGACCTTGTACCTTCTCCACATACCCTATTCCCATAAGAGTTTTGGCTACCACGAATTTGTTCATTAGTAAAGGTTAACATCATGTGTGGTATATGGTTTTCTTTTTTTCGCAAATTTGGCATGTTGTTGAAGAGGGTAATTCGTTTTAAATTGAAGATCGAAGTGGAGGTAGAATTGAAGATGTATGACAACAAGAATCAATGTCGGATTTTTTAAATTTTATCCCAAATTAGCTATGGTGACCCAAAACAATAGTTAGGATTTTTAAATTTTCAACTATTGTATATTGACATGGAACTATTTTCATAAAACATTATAAGAACAAAATTATTATGTATATTTTATCTACACCAAGTTTGATTTCAGGAGATATTATATGTGTGTTATACAAGTTTGATTTCAGAACATAAAATATAAACGTTATTATGTATATTTTGCGACTTTTGATCTTTTTCCTTATTTGAAACTACAAGATCTCAAACTTCATACACATTTATCCATTGAAATTTAGTATAAACGTAAAGGACAAAACTTGCAATTCAGTGGTTCGATATATAATAATTTTGCGACTTTTGATCTTTTTCCCTATTTGAAACTACAAGATCTCAAACTTCATACACATTTATCCATTGAGGTTCGATATATATATTAAATGAATGCTTATAAACTTATACTTGAAGTTAAACAGATGATATAGTCAAATGAAATGAATTATAGTGGGAGTTGAAGTAACATCATACAATTAACATTCGTTGTGCAGTAAAGGATATCAAGCACCAGTGGTCTAGTGGTAGAATAGTACCCTGCCACGGTACAGACCCGCGTTCGATTCCCGGCTGGTGCACATGCAATGATGATAAAAGCGTTCAATGTGGTGTTGGGTCATCACAGCTTTCGATTATTCGATTTTAAACGCATCAGAGCTTTATTTTTATATTTTCTGTATTATTGTTTTTTCTTATCCCACTATAAGAGCAATTGGTCGTGGCATGCTTAACGGGTCGACATACAAAACAACACGCAACTCTGTGTTCAGTGTTCACTAGTGGTATTATTATTTTTTTAGGAGAGAGTTGAGAACAAGATAACGATACGAGGTATATAAGGATGGTTGATAAGCAAATCAAATAGGTGATTTCTTTGAGACATTAAAGGCATGCTTGGCCGATTAACAAGGCAACCTTTTGTTACATTGTCCTAAATCTCACCAAGGCTACTTGGTTAGTTGTCATATACTCATATCATTAAGATTTTAATCTTTAAATGTTGTTTCCTTTATGTGCTACGAGTCTTGTCATCATTCTCCTCTACTCGATTATGAAAAGACTAAAAAAGAAAAGAAAAACCTTAAGTAGAGTGGTATGGAGACTCAATGATAGAAAACCTATGGCTGAAAGGTAATAGGTTCGATTCTTGAGAGCGTCGGGTTTTACCGATTATCCCATTGTCGTGCTTTCGGGTGGGTGCACTAGTACAAAAGTTATTTTTGGGAGCTCTAGTATATTTTTTTAGAAGCGGTTTTATCGTTAACCGCTACAATAAAAGAATTGTTTTAAAGTAGTTTTCTCTTAACCTTTTATAGAAGCGGTTTCTATTTTTCTTATATAATATTTATTTTTCAGTTTTAAAGGCACCATCTTCAGTAGCGGTGTAATTTAATAATTGTTTTTAGGTTTAAAAGAAAATATATTATTTTAATTTAAAAGTAGTCTTAGTAGTTGTGTGCATTTTTGGAATCCGTTTTTTAAATTTTAAATTTATATTTTCATATGATATATTAATTTTATTTGAAATAATTTAAAATCCCAAAAGTATTGATATATAGTTATGAATACCCTTCTTTTTCTCAACTGATAATAATATTGTCTCTTCTAAAGTTTTATTTATATTTAATCTAGTAGTTTTTATCCCGGGAGCGTCCCGGGCTGAAATATCTAATATAACATAATAAAATATATTATTATTATTATAAACAAATCTCTCACATAAGATATCATATTCAAATATAAAAAAACGAATCTCTACGCCATGGTATAAATCTAGTGCCATTACAAATGAATTCGGAAGTTTGCAATCGATCATTCTAAAAAGAACTAACATGAAATAAGAAAAAAAAGTTAATTATTGAAATATCGAACGCATTAGTCTAAGGGTTATGTGATGCGTTAAAAACTAATCCAAACCCACAATTTTTTTAAACTAATCTCAAACCCGACACAATATCTGTCGGGTTACAAAAAATAGTTATTTTTTTTCTCGGTTTTATATATAGCACTATGGTACTCATTGGAAAGATAATAAAACGCTCGTTAATTTGGTGTAATTTTTTCTTTAAAAAATTTCGTATATAAAAGATATTAACGTTTAAAAGTTATGGGAGGAAACACGAGAGAGAAAATAATAAAGATTTAATATTTAGATTTAGTAGATTAGGTATTTAATAGATTAGGTTAAAGATTATAATAGATTAGGTTAAATCATATTTATTTCTTTTTTTTTAATTGGTTTAGAGTTGCCACATCACATCCTATGTGGCATCCCTCAAAGGAGAAATTACATAATATTATGACATGTATGATTAATCCTTTTGCAATATATATATATATATATATATATATAGATTATCTATTATATATTATCTATCTATATTTTCCATAATAGGAGAAGCGTGAGTGATGTAAGAAAGCTGATGTGTCAGCCGGGGAAAGTGGCCACCAATGCGCGTATGATGGAAAAACTGACGTTATTAATCCCATTAAAAAAAATTCAAAAAGAGGGGTGGGCCACGTGAAACCACCGCTGTTGCCCCCAACAGCGGTTCTCAATCCATGCGTCTGCCAACCAACAGCAGACCTTTACTAATATATTCTCTCAGCTGTTTTAGGCCCCCAAGTTTTTGAATTTTGAGGGGGGAAATTTAAATCCACCTAGCCAATGCACTCATTTCTTTTCTCAGCTTTGAAATTTCTAAAAAAACAATTTCAAATTTCCCTCTTAAAACTTAAAACAATGTCGACGTCAATGGAAGATGAAACCCATGGCAGTTTTATTCGTGATCTCAATCCAGCCAAAGATATGTGGCACCTGAAGGATCGTGTCATAAGAAAATGGAAGACAACCTATAAGTTGGAAGTTATATTCATTGATGAGCAAGTAAACTTTCTAAGTTGTTTTATTTTGTTATTCTTGCAGATGTGGTTTTTTGTGCATTTTTTTTACATTTTGTTATAAGAAGCTGCAGGGCAATAAGATTCAAGGTTCTGCCAAGTCTTCTTTTATGCAACTTTTTGACAGTTAGCTTGAAGAAGATGGTGTGGTTGTCTTATCTAAGTTTGGTGTTGGTGAAAACAAGTACATTTACAGAGTTGTAGGACATCAATATAAAATCATTTTTTATCGTTGTACAATTGTGAAACATGTTAAGGGCTGGGAAGGTGTTGAGTATGGTTTTAACTTCTTACCTTTTAAAGAAATTCTTGATGGAGAAGCCAAGAATCTGTTGAGCGTTGGTTTGTATTTTGTTTTTTATTTTTGAACAAAGTTTAACATTCGGTTTACTAGAACATTGTTCCTTTTAAATTTAACAGATGTTTGCCAAAACTGTGTGTTTCTTTTTATAGATGTTGCTGGTAGCGTCATTTGGTGTGGTGACTTGGATGTGTATGGACAAGCTCCTAATGAAACAAAACGGATGAATCTTGATCTTCAGGACTTAGAGTAAGGGTCTTTGTTGAAATTGTTATACAACCTTCTTGTAAAGTATATCATCTGCTATTCAGATACCTGACACTTAACAAAAATATTCAGTTTTTAAGGTGAGTCTTATGTTTCAATGGTTGAAAACCATCATTGTTAGAATTGTAAATTTAATTTCTGTAATAAATGTTATGATGAGATTGATCTATGATTGACTGTTTTGAATCTTATGTGGAACCCATTTATTGATGTAATAAATTATCTGTAATTAATTTTTGTGTGCATTCAGGTTTTTTCAATTTTGTTTACATCTATGGTAAGATTATTAATCCTTGTTATTTTCTCTTTAATAATATCGATTGGGTGTTGAAGGTTGAGATAGTGTTGCTAGGTGATGTTGACTGATGATGATGGTTGTTCGGTGGTTATTGGGTTACAGGAGAGTCGGAGAGGGTACAATACAGTGGTGGTGGTTACGGTGGTGTCCAATGATGGTTATGGTTGTACAGGTTTGGTGATAGATTCGTGGTTATGGTATGGGTGCCGAAGGATGGTTAGATGGTGGTGATAGGTAGTGGTGTTGACTGGATTAGTAGAAGTTGTGAAGATGAGGGGTTCATAGTTATGGTTTGGGTAATGAAGAATGGGTAAGTGGTGAAGAAGGTAGGACAACCAGTTGACTTGGTCAACGCCAGTCAAGGCTCGGTCAAACTGAGGAGACCCGAGAGGTATGGATAAGAACTCGAATTATATCAACTTAGGTATTAATATCCATGTGAGGATAACACGTGTGGGACTCGAGTAATGTTGGGAGCAATCCGACAAATACGCCTAACTAAACATTCAACTTATATATGAGTATGTGAAAGTAATCATGTAGGCGAATCAATTAAACAAGAGGTAAATATTAATTACTTGATTGTAATAATAGGATACATGACTAGTTAGTGAATATTCGGATATTAATAGGACTAGAACATGAGACATTGGATCATAGTATGGATATTTAGAGCAATTGGACATAAAATGAAATGCGGACATTAGGATGACTTGGTTATTATGTGATATTGGGACTATGATGACAATGGGACTCGACTTGATTAATGAACTTATATAAGTGTATGAACCGACAAAGCGAATTAATGTCTATTATATTAGTATATATTTTGATGACTTAGTGTCTAAGGACGACTTTGTAACATTAATCATAGAATTGACGACTAAGACATTGAACCATGAACTCGGCTAGTCATGACTATGACATAATTGGACATAAGGAATCAAGTAGTGCATATGATTATATATTAATATACTCGACAAGTAGAAGTATGGATAAAGGGGCTATACATTATAATCTTAGTAAGGATGTGTTATTAACCAACGATAAAAGTAAACCAAACCTTGATAAATAAAGAGCCTAAGCGAGCCCACATGTGTAACCGCGACATTGGTTACATGTGCTAATGATTATGAACTTGAATAGGATCTTGCAAAATGAACGATGGATGGAAACTTGACGTGGGATATTATGTGACCGTGTGAAATGCAACCAAAGGTGAGTCCCGTGTACCATTCCCCTTTTTCTGTTTTACTGTTTTGGGGTGAACATATGCTTGTGTGTCTAAAACTGTGATGTGACAAGATACTAGCTGCCAGATAACACCGACACTCATTAACTCAGAGGTGACCCGCTTAATATATGGGTAGTACTATTTGGGGAATCCCCCACGCAAGGTGGACTCGGGACGTTGGGCCCGGGAAACCCTCCACTAAGGTGAAAGACCTTGCGGCATATATTTTGCCAAGACCTATAATGGCAGTAGATAGAGTCCATGTTAGGTTTGAGGGGTCGCTTGTACATCACGTGTGTTAAACTGTGTTGAATTATGTAAACTGGTTATTGAACTGATAAAACTGTTTTGGATCCACTTAACTACTTATACGGACTCACTAGCGTAATTGCTGACCCAAAACTCTTTTAAGCATGTGTTCAAGTACTGCAAATGGATGGATGGCAACCGCGAGGTATATGTGTGCTAGTAGCAGATTAGAGGTTATCTGGTTAGAAGATTCAGCTATATGTGTTGCGGGTAGAGCATCTAGAGATATGTACGGATAGGGTTTGGATTGACTAGTGGATTACACTCCTCAACTGCTTCGACGACCGCCGCGTCTCGTCCCTGCATTAGACTTTAGTTATTTTTTTATATTGTATTTGTATTATTTTGCGATCAAAGGTTGTATAAATATTAAATATTAGTTAATGTTGCTTCCGTTGTGCAAGTCTGTTACCAATCTGTCGTTTCGACCCGACCCCTCCGGGTCGGGTTGTTACAATAAATAAACGAGCTTTGTTTTAGACTCAAGCTCGGCTCGAGCTCGATAAGGCTCCGCTCGTTTGCACCCGTAAATTGATAATACATAAATTCTGATTTAAGCGTGAAAAGGAGTAAAGAGAAACCGAAACATTCATCTTCCCCCAAAAAAACCTAACCCTCCAAAGTTTTGCCAAAATTCCCAAATAGCGCGAAGCCTTCACTTTAGTTTTCATTTCCCTCCAGTTTATAGTGAAGGTTGCGGTTTCTTCACACGTTTCCTTCAAATCGTAGTTATTATTCTTTCAAATACGGAATTTGCTCAAAATCACAGTTAGGGGTTTTCAGAGCTACATGTTCATCCAAGACGAAAATTTACCTGAAATTGGTGATGATATACTACCCTCTATTATACATGTCGTATGTTTTATGTGAGTTGTTTGAATTTGATGATGCTTTCAAGTTAGGGTGGCTTCGTTTGGGTTTCTTAGGTCTAATTCTTGTTTAGCGATCACTCCTTTTTATGATGATTTCACATCGTCGGATTGTTGTTTTTGCTCTGTTGTTATTATTTATTGTTGGCTTTGGAATGTGGTACCTATTTTTTTAAGTAGTTATTATATATCCTATTACACTTTGTATGTATGTGTATGATTGTGGTCCAATATGTGGTTTATTATTTTTCATTTGTATGAGTGCAAGTGTATGTGTGTATATGTAGTTATATGTAGTTGTAGGATGGAAATTGGAAATTCAATAAAAAGATTGCATAGAGCAATGAGAAATGAGATTAATTATAAATTATAATTAATCTATGTCAGGGGAAACTTAGTTTCTTGGTTTTTGCTTAACAACATCTTATATGCACTTAAAATAGTTCAATATCAAATTGATTTTTATTTCCTAATTTGTCACCCAACAAATGATGTACTGTTAGTATCATACATTATACACCAAGAAAAAAAAAGTTTAATAATGCCTAAATTCGCAGGATAAAAAGCCCCATATGTGTGTATACTTTTAGAAAATGTGTATTGTTTCAATCTGCAAACAAGATGTGCTTTAAACCACTTGGAAAGTCATAAAGAACAGTATTTGTACTTCATTTTGACAAGTCTTATGTTTTGGCTCAATTTGCGTTGTTTGAATAACTATCCTTATATTATTTTGTTTTTGTTTAATAGTAATCACTTCGGTAGATACATCTAAAAGAGGTAGAGTTTAAAGAGACAGAGGTAAAAGAGGTGTTGCTTCTTGTTCTAAGAAACTTAAAGAAGATTGAATTGCACGTTGAATTTGATGACGATATGATAGCGATGGGTAATCAAAAAAGTAAATGTGATTCATGGTTAGGATTAACATTAAGAGCGAGGTTTCCATATCATATTCTCACGAAAGAATTTGACAAGCAAATGTGGGAAAATCTTTGGTTGGAAGCTAAGGTATTGTATTTGATGTTTTGTAAAACTTTAGACATGCGATATTTATCAATTACCGTGTTTAACTTTTGTTTTGTAAATAATTAGGGTTACCGGAATATTATAGACGATCATCCAAAGGACGTCTTCCTTAAAAAAAAACAAGTTAATTTGTACCACTTGGAGAAGTAAGCTTTATAGAGATTACGCAAAAAAAAATTGAAGAACCTTTTGACAAGTATAAGTATCTCGATCCATCAAAGTGTCATGTGTTCGTAGCGTCAAAGAATAATCCTAAATTATTATTTATTATTATTATTATTATTATTATTATTATTATCACGGTTACTTATTTATTTTTGTAACTATTGACAATTGTTTGCTGATTAATTTACACGTAGGAAAGAAGTTCCAAAGCAACAGCAAGTGCACTATAGAACAAAGACCATCACCGCATGGGATGAAAGCGGATGGTACGTATTATCAAGCTAGGGCGGGAAGATCCATTAACTAGATGTTTTGGAGCTAAGCACAGGGGCCGAACACGGACAATTTCATATGTCATAGGTAATGAAATTGATATATATATATATATATATATATATATATATATATATATATATATATACTAGGTTTGAGACCCGTGGGGACCCACGGTGCAAACCATAGTAAATAAAAAAAATATATTAAACTAAGAGTTGTATTATTCAAGTTTAGTGGCTACAACATAAAGTGTTAAGAATAATGGTTAGCCTGATATTTTTTTTCTTATATAAACGTCATGCGTTGATATGAAATGGGTATTAAAATTAAAACTAATATATAACTATGGTTTTCATGTCAAAGTGGATATTTTTTGTAAGCTATAAGTAACGTTAGTAATGAAAACCGATTACCTATTATGATCAGTACTCAACCAAAGTATAAACTTTAACAAAAAATAACAAAAGGTATGAATATATTGTGTTTTTGTAAATGACTTTTTATCATATTTTTATTTTTAATGTAATTGTAATTAGTACATAACTTGTTTTATTGACAAATGGCAACGCACTGTTCAAAGCACACAAAAAAAAGCTTAAAATAATACTTTATTATTGAAGTTGTATATACATAACGTCAATAAAGATAAGTAAAAAATTGCATCAAAATTACTCACATTATGCATAAATCCTAAAAGACTTCTTTGTACACAACGTTTGATGTTTTGTTCGTCAATTCACCATTTTCATCTACTATAACTATCTTCAGTCCATCTCGACTTCTGACTCTTGAAAGCGCAACATACAACTGCCCGTGTGAAAAAACTGGATCCTTCAAATACAACCCAACTCTGGATAAGGATTGTCCTTGACTTTTGTTTATTGTCATTGCGAAAGAAACAGCAAGTGGAAATTGCCTTATGTTAAATTTAAAAGGAATTTTCTTATCTGAGGGGGATAAAGTAATTCTTGGAATAAAAGTTCGCATTCCAATGTTACTTCCTGATATGATTTTCGCTTCAATGACACGTTTTCTCATTTTAACAACTTGTAACCTAGTCCCATTGCACAAACCGCTTTTCTGATCAATGTTTCTGAGTAACATTACGGGAACGCCAACTTTCAAAACCAAACGATGGTTTGGTATTCTAGAAAACTTAAGACCATTCAAGACATCAGGAGAAACTAATCTTTCATCAACCTGTTTGTTAACATCTTCAGACTGGCAAACACTATCTGAACTTAGATACTCAACTTCGTCACCGGGAAACATTGAAAGTAATATATCATTAATTTCATGAACAACTTCATTCTTCGGTGCCAATATAGCTCGATCTTGAAAATAAGTCGGAATGTGGATGTTATCCAAAAGTGAAGGATAAACAAAGGCTATCAAATCAGAAACAGGATCCGAAGATTGAGAAATAAGTAAGTCATCAGGTATTAAAATAACATCCTGATCATCGCTTATTGTATCAACCTTTCCTTCTCCTATGTCCAGAAGCCAAGATGCAAACTTTTTAGTTTCCTCAATATCAAAACTCGGCTTCCAGAAAGCAACCTCATATTTTTTGTTAACTCTAAAACAGTGCATTTGTGCCAAATGTATGATGAACTTAAAGAGCCATTAACAATGTCATGCCTAGTTCCATTTGGTACAACTGGTAGAATTTGCCTAAAGTCACCCCCAAACACAACAACCTTTCCACCAAATAACAAATCAGACGACTCATCAGCATGTACACCAAATACATCTTTTAAACTTCGATCTAGTGCTTCAAAAGCATGTTTGTGAGTCATGGGTGCTTCATCCCATATAATCAAGTCAGTTTGTTTAACCAGTTGTGCAACATCACTATTAGGTGGTATGTAGCACATAGAATCTTCAGTTAGGTTTATAGGAATACGAAACCTGGAATGTGTTGTCCTACCACCGGCCAATAGCAAAGAAGCGATACCACTCGAAGCAACATTCAAAACAATCTTTCTTTTACATCTTATGGATGAAGATAGAGTCTTCCATAGGAATGTTTTACCCGTACCACCGTAACCATAAACAAAAAAAACCCCTCCTTTTTTTTCCTCAACAGATTTAATTACACAATTATAAATATTTTTTTGTTCATCTGTTAAAGAAGAGAACTGAGAATCAAATTCTTCAACCAAACTGTTTGAGTCATAGCCCAACTCCTCACAAATAAGATGATTGTCTAATAATGATAGAAACTCATTCTCAGGATATGGCATACCTACGAAATGTCGTAGACTGCAACTATTACGCAATAAGAACTTCTCAATATCAAGCAAAGCTAAATTCTTAAGTTCGTCGTCTGAAAGGATCAAATCTGGGAAAAAAATGTGTTAGAATGGAATATATAGAATAAAATTAACATATAAAATGAATAATTGAATATGTGGAACCATTAAAAATAGTATAATTTACATTCCTAATAATTATGAATCATTACAATTTAGTATATGTCCAAAAAATTCTAGAAAATCTATTTTAATGTAATAATATATTAAAAAAAAGTTAAAAACCTGGACAGTTTGAATCTATTCTTCTCTTGCGTAAAATGTCATCAGACAAATAATTCCATGTTTCCTCCCACACAATGTCAGGTCTTGACAAACTGTTGGACGCTAAAAGAGTTGCAAATAAGTTCTTAGATAAGGGCCAGAACCTGCAAAAGCCGCTTCCTTTATTGCTTCAACATATTCTGTATCATCATCCAGGAGTCCCATTGCGTAGCATGCATCCCTAATAGATGATTGTACTTTCCCATCAACTTTAAGAATATCTTGAAATGATGTTGGTCCTTTAACCTTATTCAAAAGCATTCTCAAAAAATAAGCTTCGCCAACAGAAGCAGGAACTGAATGAATTCGACCAATTGACTTTATTCTTTGCCTAACCTCCCATTTTCGTTCTTGTGCTTTCCAAACATATTGTGAAGGGAATTGGATGTAAGTTAGTTGCCTTGCATTGGCATCAATTTTGTTGCGTTCCATCCAACCCAAAAACATAGAGGAAGAACAAGAGGGTTTATTGAGAACGTCGCCAATGTCCTGCGTAGGATCGAAAACAATTCTTTGTTCACCAGGTAGATGAAAAGGTAGTCTCATTACAGGAGGTGACCTGTAATGAATATCATATGAGAATATTCTCCATGAAGCCTCACACGCAGAAATATAACGACAATCATAAAATCCTTTGACTTCATCAACAACTTTGTCTTCACTGAGTACTTTCTTGCTTTCCATAAAATTAAGAGTAACTCTATCTGGACCCTTGTTAATGTATTTAAATAAATACTTAATGGATCCAGCTTGGTTACACCATTCAACGTTGATATGAGCCTGGTATCTTTTAAGAAGTGTCTTGTTATATGGAACAACATATCTGTTATCTAATTGCTCACCAGACTTTTCTACAAACGAACCATTATCTTTGCGTCTATACACTGCATAACCTTCAGTATCAATAGAAGTCTCATTCTGGAAATTTTTTGGGAAGTTTTTTGAACATTTGTCATTGACCATACACGGACAACTCATGTTCAAAGGACCACAAGGACCGTGAATCATAAATTCACGTACAAGTTCATACAATTCTGGCTCTTCATCTTTATTCGGTATCTCTGCTGAAATGAACTTGTCAATATGGTCAACTGTAGGAAGCTTATAACCAGCAGCCATAAACAAACAAATGTGTGTGTGTGGTAATCCACGTTTTTGAAACTCAACGGTATATACAGCTGCAAAGTATTGAGACCAACCAAAAGAAAATAAGTTAGAAATGTTATAAAAAAATAAATATTGTTGTAATAAAAATTAACTTCATGTGTTCGCACCAGCTTCAACAGTCCCAAATAAGTGTTTATCTTTCAGGTCTTTAATGATGGAATCAAGTTTAATCTTAAACAACCTGCATAAAATGTCTGGCCTATCTTCGGGTCTAAGAGTGGTATCTTGAAGATATCTTCTCATCTCTGGCCATTTAGGATTACAAGTGATTGTAATAAAATAGTCAGGGTATCCGTACCACTTACATATTGCCATTGCGTCTAGATAATTTTGCATCATATATCTAGCGCCACCTGTGAAGGAAGATGGAATAATAACTCGTTGACCCACGGTTGATGTTTCTGTTTGTCATTCTTCTCTTTGTTTGCTTAGGACATTATGCTTCTCACTCCTAAGAACGGTTTGCTTACCCCTAATGTAATTTAGTCTTTCCATCTCAATCATTGTATACGAATCAACTATAAATTGCTGCAAAAGCCTTCGTGCATTAAGAATTAGCGAGTATTCATTACTCCTATCTTGAAGTCTATAAGCAAAAAACTCCCTCATTGTTACATTTTCACGTTTTTTGTTTTTTGTGTTTGAAGATGAGCCCCCATCTGGTAAGGAAACATTTTTTTGACGGTCATCTTTTTTGTTTTTTGAACTTGAAGACGAGCTTTCATTTGGTAAGGGAACATCTTTGTGAAGGATGTCAATTCTATATCCATCGTCACCATAAGGAAGCAACAATGGATACTGAAGAGCAAGATACGAAGGATGTAACTCACTAACTCTTTTTAGCTTTCCATCAATGGTCTGCACAATAATATCACGTTTATCTGTTTCTTCAATAAGGTCACCAATTATCAATCCAGCAACTTCAAAAACCGTGGGTAGGTTGTAGGTTCTACCATCTTCTTTCCTCATTCCGTTTAATCGAAGCTTGACTTGTGCATCAGGATTCTTCTGAAAACAATCTCTCGCCATTCTATAAGATTTCACCAAGGAGTTTTTGGCATCCAACATTTTTTTCAATTCCTTTACAATTTGAAATTCAAGCGCCTTTTCTGATGAGTATTCCTCATCTGCATCACTATAAATAAAATGAATATATTAGAATTGAAAGTACTTAAAAATCCTTAAAGTTTTCTACAAAAGACAATAAAAAAATAACATACCCAACGACATTGATTCTATTCGAAACTTCATTTTCAGTATCATATATGTATAGCTGAGAGAATACTGGATTTTGTCCACGTGATGGTAAAAGATTTCCCAAAGCATGGTAGTTCTCACCACTTATACGATAGATGAATGGAGCATTCCCATGATTTATAGACCTATCAATTTTTCCACCCATGGACGTAAATGCAAACATAGAGTTGAATCGTCTTATGTTCTTTAAAAAGAATTTGCTTTTAGAATCAACTCTATTAAAATACTCTTTATAACTGTGTGGGGCCTCCTTAAAAGGAGGAAGCATAACTTTTCCATAATCACAACACAGAGAGAAATTATTTTTAGTATTACTTCTATTAAGCCCTCTAGTAGATTCACATCTCCACAGTCTAGCATTACAATCTTCACAAGTAACATTCTGATCACCATGGTCCAAGTAAGCTAAAAAAAGATATTCAAATTTATTAAATGTACCATATTTCTAAACTAATGTTGAATTAATATTAAAAGTATTTTTTATTAGTAGTTATTAGCGAAAAAAGACTACCTGGAGATATGCCTTGTATTACATTGTTTGTCGTTACTCCATGCGGGTTTTCTAAGCATTCTTCCAAGTCAGCCATCGGTATGGGAGTAATACTGGGGCGTTTTCGTTTTAAATTCGATGTTGACCGCGTGTTGCATACGTTAGAAAGCGGCCAACTTACACCTGAAGATCCTAACAAATTAAAATAATATAAGTTTAATAAATGTTGATTTATTATAATATACTTTGTAAACATGACTAAACTAAACATACCAACAATGTTAACTGGGTGTGTTTGAGTGTTAGGTGTTATATTTAGTTTTCCTTTGTTAGTCCGCTTAGAATCCAAGATACGCTTTCTTTCTGTACGCCTTTGTTTATAAAACTCAGATAGATTGCTATGTTGCGATTCGTGACAAACTGCGTAAAAATTAAATAAATAAATGGAATGCTTTGAAAAAGAAGACAAACACAAAACGGGACAACACAATTCTATAATATACTAACATAAATAGATACGCTAACAAATGATGACATAAAAATAAAATAAATAATACCATTAGAGATGTCTGACAAAGGTGTTCTCTGCGTGTTAACTATAAAATAAAAAGAAATAAGTAAAAAAACAACAATGGAAATCAGTAAGAAATAAGATATTTGGGCAATGTATAAAATAAATTTTACCTTCGATTCCTAAAGGATTATTTGCTTGTGTCGAAGCAAAATTAGATTTTTTTTCTCTTTGTAGATTCACAACGTTCATTAGAGATGCCTGACAAAGGCGTTCTCTGCGTGTTATCTATAAAATAAAGACAAATAAGTTAACAAAAAAAAAAAAGACAATGGAAAGTAGTAAGCATAACACATATTTGAAATGTAGAAAAAACATTTACCTTGTATTGTTACTAATGGCGGTGTGAAAGAGTTTGTAGAGGTTTCTATGTTTTCAACATTAGAAAGTGAACAACCGACATTTGAACTTATACTATCCAAATATGCATTCATCCGTTTACGTCTTTCAGAGATATTAAGACTCACTAAACAATAAATTACAATAAAAACTATTATTTCTTAATCAAAAATTAAGAATTAAAGGTATAAGATGAAACATAATAAATTGCGTACCATTTGATATGTCGGATAACGGTGTTGCGGTATTGATATCTCCAAACATGTTTATAATATTTGTTAGTGTAAAAAAATAAAAAAAAAGCTAACAATGTAACCAAATGTAAAAGAAAAAAAAACAAAGATTAATCATTACCGTTAGATTTACGCCTCAGGTCACCAACTTTAGATTTCGGTAAACAAAAATCATACTTTGGGGGATCGGACATTGTAAAATATATGTTTTTCTTTAATACAATAAGTATATACCTAAAAAATTAAAGAAAAATATACTAAAAATTATTGAAAAATAAGGAAACTTTCTACTACCCCTGGTTTATAAAGGAAATGTGCTTTCAATTTGTGATTTGTGGTATTTTTTTATAAATTTTAATATAATCAACCGACGGGCTCTTACAGTCATCCGTTTAAATGATGGATGTTAAACTAAAAAAAATGTTACTAACGGAAGATATACTTTGTGTGCAAATGGCCTTTTAACAACTTTTATTTAAACATTAAGAAACTATTGGTTTGTTAGGATTTTGTATGTTTATAATATGTGTTAGAGTTTTGGGCCGTAAGTTTTATAGGGCCTGCATTTTTTCAGTTATTGCATATGGAATTGGGCTGAATGTTGATGGACTTATGGTTTGTATTAACATACACCGATTCTAATTATGGATCCACCTGAAAAACAGATAACAAAGTTGCTTCTTATTTTCTTTTCAGATATAGGGTTAGTTATATTGAGAAAACCAGTCGCACCAAATTGTAAACGTGACAAAGACTGAGAGAGGAACAGAAATAATGACACGAGCATGAAGGATCAGACGACAACGACTCTGTTAGGTAATTATTAAACCGTTCGATTGTTATTATTTCCATTAAATAACAGAAACTTCGATGATGTGTTTATGTTTGAAATCGTGTTGGATTTTATAACTTTGTTAGCGACAAATCCGAATCATTTTGCACAAATACAGACTTTGGTTGCTGTTTTATAAGTATTGAAAATAACTAATTCTGCATTATTCTAAATACCTAAATGTCTAATTGAAATCTATGTTGTCTTGAGTATAATCTCTGTTTTTCTAATTTGTAGATTTAAATTTTGAGATTTGGAAATACTTTTCATGGCACATATGTTGCTTTTTGAGCTGCAAGTTAGCAACATGTTTTAGAAATAGATACATAGCATACAGAGAAGTTAGTGGGCTTGTGTTTTAATGATTCAATTTATAATTCCGAGTTTGAAATATTTAATAATTAGAAAATTTAGAAGTTAGAACTTAATTTATAATGCAAAATATAATGTAGCTATAAATATAAATATAAATATAACTATATATATTTATTAACATTATACAACCATTATAAAACTTCAAACGGCCAAACTGCATTATTATTATAAATTCTTTCTTTGTTTGATGAGTTGCAACATATTTAGACATCTCCATGGCATAACTATCCCACAACGTTAAATAGATGCGCAAGCCCCTTCAAAAAAGTACAAATTATTTTAGTAAAAAATAAATACACAATTTATAAAGCTACGTAATTTTTTTTGTATATAAAATGCAAACAAAAAAATAAATAAATAAAGAATACATACTCGATATCTTGAATTTCCATTGTTAACCTCTTTTTATCAGCGACAACCTTTTTATCTTTATCATCATTGCTGAAGAAGTTGTTAACATGTCCTATAACATCTAAGATCAAGTATAAAATAAACATTAATGAAACATAACTTATAAAACTATTATTATGGTTTGGTTGTGATGAAAAAAAGACTATTAGAACGAAATATACCTATTGTAACATATTCATCAACCTCCCTATCCAGAATTCTTTGAAAGGGCACAAAAGAGAAACCAAAATCTGGACCTTGGAACCATCATATTCGGAAACTTGAGTATCCATATTCAAGCAGAGTTTGTTTGGGTTTGGACCATACTTGTATTTAGAGGAATTGACCCCAACTCCTGGATTTCTTATAATAAGAGAAGAATTTTCAGTCAGAAACCTCTCAAATCTAAAAAACAACCGCTTAAATACATTCGCTTGAATCCTGTCACCCTGTTAATTATAAAAAAAATAAGAAAACACTATAAATATGTATCTACGTAATTGATGTATTTTAATGTACGCAAATAAGAAAATTCATATACATTAAAATTAAAAACATCACAACTAAAAAAAAAGTTATGAAATTTAAAAATAATAGGATATAAAAAAAACGTGTTGTTGAGATTTACATTTTCATCACATAGGATCATTTCAATTGAGTACACATCATTAGGATTGCGACGATCGGGTAGACGCCAAACCCGAATAATCTTTAGCTTTAACGCCACACCGTTTCGGTTTACATGAATTTGGTTAACCATTGTAAACTCATTTGCATCTACAGCAGCCATTGATCTTGTTAACTGGAAAAAAATAATGTAAAAACCAATAGATGACTTCAATAACACAACAAATCAAAATTTGACTAAATAATGTTTATGTATTTAAAGATGAGAAACAGAAATTAACCTAATAATATATCTTTGCGATTACTCAAAGTGCATTCAACGTGTCTTATTACAATCGTATGTGAATTGGTTTGACTTGTTTATATAGTTATTCAATCAATTCAATAATAAGAAATGGATGAAATAGTGGAGGTTAATTAGCATTCGAATTAGCATTGTTATTATTGTTATAACATTATGTATTGATTGAATTTAGTCAACGTCAAGCATTCCTTGATTAACTGGCGTATGTCAAGCATTATATAGGTATTCATATATTGATATAGGTATTCAATCAATTCAATAATAACAAATGGATGAATGAGTGGAGGGTAATTAGCATCCGAATTAGCATTGTTATTATTGTTATAACATTATGTATTGATTGAATTTAGTCAAAGTCAAGCATTCAAACCATAACTGCCGCATGTCAAGCATTATAGTTAGTTGTGATTCTTTTTGATCTATTCAATGTTATTTAACTAAATGTTCTTTATATGTTATGTCAAGCATTATATAGGTATTCAATCAATTCAATAAAAAGAAATGGATGAAATCGTGGAGGTTAATTAGCATTCGAATTAGCATTGTTATTATTGTTATAACATTATGTATTGATTGAATTTAGTCAACGTCAAGCATTCCTTGATTAACTGGCGTATGTCAAGCATTATATAGGTATTCATATATTGATATAGGTATTCAATCAATTCAATAATAACAAATGGATGAAAAAGTGGAGGGTAATTAGCATCCGAATTAGCATTGTTATTATTGTTATAACATTATGTATTGATTGAATTTAGTCAAAGTCAAGCATGCAAACCATAACTGCCGCATGTCAAGCATTATAGTAAGTTGTGATTTTTTTTGATCTATTCAATGTTATTTAACTAAATGTTCTTTATATGTTATGTCAAGCATTATATAGGTATTCAATCAATTCAATAATAAGAAATGGATGAAATAGTGGAGGTTAATTAGCATTCGAATTAGCATTGTTATTATTGTTATAACATTATGTATTGATTGAATTTAGTCAACGTCAAGCATTCCTTGATTAACTGGCGTATGTCAAGCATTATATAGGTATTCATATATTGATATAGGTATTCAATCAATTCAATAATAACAAATGGATGAAAGAGTGGAGGGTAATTAGCATCCGAATTAGCATTGTTATTATTGTTATAACATTATGTATTGATTGAATTTAGTCAAAGTCAAGCATTCAAACCATAATTGCCGCATGTCAAGCATTATAGTTAGTTGTGATTTTTTTAATCTATTCAATGTTATTTAACTAAATGTTCTTTATATGTTATGTCAAGCATTATATAGGTATTCAATCAATTCAATAATAAGAAATGGATGAAAGAGTGGAGGGTAATTAGCATCCGAATTAGCATTGTTATTATTATTATAACATTATGTATTGATTGAATTTAGTCAAAGTCAAGCATTGAAACCATAAATGCCGCATGTCAAGCATTATACCTAGTCAAAACTTTGAATAATTTCATTTGGCGACCATTCTTGTTGAAAGTTGTAACATTAAACACGCCAATTTCTTTTTTTTTCTAAAAAAAGTAGTTCACCAACCTGGAGACGAAGATCACTTATGAAATTCAGCCAACCATTACAAAAACAATAATCACGACCAATCCTTTCTATTGCAACGTTCCATTGATGTAAATCATCTACATACATAGTGATTGGAACATTAGGGACACCATCGGGATAATGCTTATTAATAAAGGAGTAAGGTATAACCTGAAAGCAAAATTTGTGATCAAATAATATGGACAAATTAAGATACTAAAAACATGTAATATAAAGTATCGAACTTAATGGCACTTACCATAGGTGTCGTCAATTCATGTTCAATCATTTTGCAGAATGACACATCCAATTGCATGGATGGAGAATGATTGTAATGCTCCATCATGAAAGTATTCGGAGCAATAAAGTCGAATATGACGTAAAACATAGAGAAGCATAAATCATGTACAACTTTTGACCATCCATTTGTTAAGCAGAATTCATCATCTATAAATTCTAACAAAACAAACCAAGATTGACCATGGTATGTCGAAACTTTAATGTTGTTGTTTCGTAAGTTTTTAGATAACAAAAACCTGTTCATGGATTTCGGCAATGTCTGGACAAACACGTAAAAAACAACATTATAATAACGAATAAGCTTTTTTTACTTAAAAAAATTAGAAACGTCATACCAAAACTCGTGCGGAATGGTCATGAATAACCTTGAAGAATTTGTCACCCTTGTGATAAGCCATAATGAAGTTATTTGTCCTAATGAAATCCTGTTCTTCGTCTGCAAAACAAACTTTTGTTAAAGTATCCATAAAGTCACTAATACTCGAAACTGATTTCAATTATCTTTTTTTATGAAATCCTGTATTTTGTTTTTTTATAATCTTTTTTTATATTCACACATACTCGAAACTGATTTCAATTGCAATCTGTTATTAAAACCACAATCATATCATCAATGATTAAACCTGATCAGAATTACTTGTGTGTCGATTTCATCCAAAGCAGAGACTTGATCCTAAACAGATTATCAAATGGTGTTAATAAAAAAAAGATTCTGATCATTACAAATAAATCCGAAATAAAACGATTGTAAATCTGTTTGGTTTAATATATTAGTAAACCGCTATGTATGGATTTCATATAGTGTCAGAAACATAATCGAAAACAGATTAGATAGTTATTTTAATAAGAAAACGTGTTGATAATTACATATTTTGTAGAAGGTTGATAGCTATACGATTGTGATTTATCTTTGTAGAAAAATAATGATAGAAACCGATTGTGTTTATCTTTTATGTAAGATGATTGCAAACATTATGTATCAATCTAATCAAAATGAAGAAAAATTATCAAAAACATTTCGAGATTCATGTAAGATTGATGAACAACATACCTTGCAAAAAGAACAATGAGAGAGGAATGAGGAATGAGAAAGGAATTATTAGGATAGGAAGGAGGAAGATGTTATAACATACAAATGAATGTTGACAAAACAAAAAAAAAGAGGTTTATATAATACTTTTTCATGGAGCCCCATTTAGGATTTGGATCCTTGAAGACCCTCTCAAAATCTAGGATTCAACCCTAGTGTTTTCATTTATTATATAGATAGATATGTGTGTGTGTGTGTGTGTAGCCTTCTTCCTTTTCTTTAGAGCTCGTACCCCACCTACCTTGATTTAAAACTCCTTTATAGAGGAACATGAATAAACAACATGGATGTTTTGCCACACTTCACATCAGTGGGCTTTAGCATTCAATGCAACAATTTTATTAAAAAAAACACAACTCCCTAACATTATGATAAAGATAAAGGAGGAGGCACCGATGTACAATTACTAGCTCTTAACATCGTGTTAGAACCACCAAATTGGCACCATGTGCATGCATGCTCCAACTCGTGCCTACAGTTTTTTTAGTCTCTCCACCCTTGCTATTAATTACACCAACATCCAGTATCATTTACAATTTTTGAGTCTTATCATTACTAGGTTGTCACAATATTTCAAAGTTTACTAGGATTTGCGTTATAGACATCATACATAGCGAAACCTAACAACACTCATGAATAGGTAATGATAGTAAAACAATTTTGGCACAAATATTTTGATCACGAGAGTTGCCAATTGGGATAATTACTTGACATATGGCATGTTTTAGTTAATTGAATTTTTTTCTTGAATTTTACCTAATTAATTGTTAACTTATTGTAGTGTAAACAACAAAAAGGCAGATGGGAATGCGGATGCGGCTATATGGTGTTGAGATTTATGATAGAGTTTGTCTTTACTTACCAAAAAGACTTTCCCACGCATGTGAGTATTTGTTATATCTATATATATGTGGTCACATGTGTATGTGCTTGTATGTATATAATGTGGTACGTATAGGTTTGTGTTGTGTATAATAATTTTTCTTTAAAGAAATATAGTTTAACTCTTAAATTTTTATTTCTAGATTTGGCGCACAACAAGAGTTTCTACACAAAAGGATGTCGAAGAGTTACTAAGGATTATAATGCATTGGTTTTTTGTGGGGGGTGTTGCCAAGTTGGAGCTATACTTTTTAGTAGATTTGGTGTTGATGCTCTTTATTTTCTTATGGATTTATATCTTGTATTAGTTTATGTTTTGTTGGATTTATTAAATCAATGCTATAGAATTTGAAGTTTATTTTGAATTTCTAAATCTTTGAACTGGTCTCTGGATTGGTATATTCCTTGATTGGAATTCATTATTGGGTTAATAATCCAAACCCGACCCATTACCATTCCAATTTATATACCATTACAAAACATAATCGACATTTCTTCGTACTTGAACACTTGAAACTGCATATATATAGAGTGAGATCAGATCACCTTCACAACTGTCGTCCGTACTACATCTGCATCTACATTCACAGAAACAGAAACCCTAGGGTTTGATTTACAACAACTATTCATGTGTTATAACTGATTACAGATCCAACTAATGGAAGACCTAACAATCGAATCTGTACGGACAACTCCCATGAGCGAAACGACGACGTTTAATAATACGTCGGGATCGTTGAGGGAAGGAGGTAGGGTTTCCGGCACAGGTAGTCGTCGGAGAGCTACAATAAGGCCTAGTTTAGACGCAGATGAGTTTATGAATATGTTACACGGGTCGGATCCGGTTAAGGTTGAGCTTAATCGGTTGGAGAATGAAGTTAGAGGTGCTTAATGTGGATTATTATTATTATTATTATTATTATTATTATTATTATTGTTTCATCAGATTGATTGATTGAAGTTTGCTGTTTTAGTTTTAAGTGGTTTTTTGGTGTTTTTTTTGCAGATAAGGATAGAGAATTGGGGGACTCGTATGCGGAGATCAAGGCGCTGAGGTTATCGGAACGATTGAGGGAGAAAGCTGTTGAAGAGGTTATAAATTTGTTATGTTTTATTTACTGAAAGTAGATGAGATATTGAATTTGAATGCTTGTTTGATATAATAAGATAGAGAGCATTGAATTTGAATTTGTGCAAAGTCGTAATTGATCATTCTCAACGTTTTCACTTGCTTCTGATAATTAGTTAGCCATATAACAATAGAACGCGCCCTTGTTGTGTTTTTTTTTTTATATTTTTGTATTAATGTAGTAATCTATATATAGGGTATTTATTTGTTATGGAAGCATCCGTAACTCCTTTCCTTGTCTGAGTTTGTGACAATGGTGATATGATATTTGATAGTTTCACGCACATTGCTTGTAAAAGCCTATTCTTTTTACATTTTTAGTTTTTGTCTGTAGGAACATTATCTTGTCACTATATTTGAATATTTTATATGGTATGGAGTCTTTTGTTTCCATGTCAATTTAACCATTGTGCAAGAAAATAACTCCCTACGGGTCTTTTTTTTTTTTTTTTTTTTTTTTAATTTGTAGTTCCAGTCTTAGGTAGGCGTGCTTTTATTATAACATAAGAATTCGTTACTCTGGTCTTCCAATCAGGCTCTGTAATGTCACACCTGATTTGTTGTATTTTCTCTTTAGCCTTCTTATCTGTTGTAACTTTTCTTGAAGTCATATTTATAGTTGATGTGAAGTTTGACATGATTTTATTCCACTTTTGTGTGTTTACCATAGTTGACTGATGAACTGTCCAAGGTAGATGAGAAGCTGAAACTGACGGAGTCTCTTCTAGAAAGCAAAGTACCTATCAAATCACTTCTATCCTCCACTGTTTCTACATTCGTGTCATCGTACCATCTTATATGACGGGATGGTATTTTTGGTTGTGTAGAATCTTGAGATCAAGAAAATAAATGATGAGAAAAGAGCTTCAATGGCAGCTCAATTTGCAGCAGAAGCTACTCTTAGAAGAGTTCATGCCGCTCAAAAAGACGATGATATGCCACCTATTGAAGCCATTCTTGCACCATTGGAGGCTGAGCTCAAGCTTGCTCGACAAGAGGTATGTGTTCTGTCTTTTCACTGGATATTTGGTGGGGATTGCTGATGGCTAAGGCCTAGGTGTGCCAAAATGTTTGGATTGGGTGGGTTGAGTAACAAGTAAATACATTTTTTTTCTTTTGGTATGGGCTGAAAGAGGTTGGGGTAGATTGACCATATACACTTTTTACGTTTTCCCTTTATTGTGTAGCGTGTTATATATGATTACAATTTACACAAAATATGTTGTTTCAATAATAGTTATTCTTTTAAGATGATGAACCTGAATTGACCCATCGTTTCATTTTAGTTGATATTTTTGTGCAGTGGTTTACCCATTTTTCCTTTTAGCTAGCATATTTGTTTTCACTCATTTGACCGGTTAGAGAATCGACTCGTCTATAAGTAAATGAGTTGGAATCACCATCTCTAATAATGACATAAGATATGCTGCTGATAATTTTGACTTTATGCTGCTTTTTTGGCTTACAGATTTCAAAGCTACAGGACGACAACAAAGCCTTAGATAGATTGACCAAGTCAAAGGAGGCTGCTTTAATTGATGCTGAGAGGACTGTTCAAGTTGCTTTGGCGAAGGCTTCTATGGTGGATGATCTTCAGAACAAGAACCAGGAGTTGATGAAACAGATAGAAATCTGCCAGGTGTGGTGGTTTTAGTCTGTATATGTTTTTTTTTTTTTTTTTTTTCCCAAATATGTTATCCATTTGTTAATGGTATTTTGTTTTTAGGAGGAAAATAAAATCATGGACAGAATGCATCGCCAAAAAGTTGCTGAGGTGGAAAAGCTTACACAGACTGTACGTGAGCTTGAAGAAGCTGTTCTTGCCGGTGGTGCTGCTGCAAATGCAGTGAGGGATTACCAACGAAAAGTTCAAGAGATGAATGTACAATGATTTACATTTACCATTGTAGTTAACCAATGTTACATATCATTATTAATTTGTTGATTTTCCACAAAGGATGAAAGAAAAACTCTGGACAGAGAACTAGCTCGTGCTAAGGTTAATGCTAATAGAGTGGCAACTGTGGTAGCTAATGAGTGGAAAGATGCTAATGATAAAGTGATGCCAGTAAAACAATGGCTTGATGAAAGAAGGTTCTTGCAGGTCTAATGGAACAGTGGTTTCGGAACTTTCTTTTCCATAAAGTTTATTTTCCTCTCATTTATTGACTTGCCAGTTTCTTGGTTTGACTATTTTACTCTTTTGTTATTAGGGTGAGATGCAACAGTTGCGGGATAAGCTAGCCATAACTGAGCGTGCTGCAAGATCCGAAGCACAGTTAAAAGTAGCTATCTGATAAACCACATTTCTTAGAGGCGGCAAAATGGGGTGGTTTGGTAACGGGTCCATACGGGTCACTGGGTCAGGTTGAAAAGGGTCGTTTTTCGTAGGGGTTAAAATGCATTGGGCTCGGTTGGTTTTTGTCTGCAAAAATCTTTTTGTTCATTGTAAAAAAAAGGTTTATGAATAATTAATGTTAATTATTGGACGACTTTCACCCCTTTTGACCCACGTATCCTGTTTTAATGATGTGCTTTTATTTGAGAGCCGAGACATATGAGCCAATTGACCCATTTATATGTAGACAGGTCAAAATTGCCACTTTTAGCTTTCCTTTAATGTTATCTGTATTAAGTTTTTCTATATAATCTTAGGAAAAATATCATTTGCGACTTAGAGTGTTGGAAGATACTTTAAGGCCACCTACTCCCATCAATCGTAGCAGCTCATCTGATGGGAAAAGCATCAGCAATGGTCCTTCACGTCGCCAATCTTTAGGTGGAGCTGATAGCTTTACCAAATTGCACTCCAATGGGTTTTTGCACAAAAGATCACCATCTTTTCAGATGAGATCTTCCCTTTCTGCCAGTTCGAGTTCAATACTAAAACATGCGAAAGGTACATCGAAGTCATTTGATGGTGGTACAAGATCTCTTGACAGAAATAAACCTAATTCAAGTGGATCCAATAGTCCTACATTTAACCTTGGCCAATCTCATGAAAAGATCCAGACGAAAACCCTAGATGAAAAACCGAGTGAAATCCCAGGAACTGAAGTTGAAGATACTGTACCGGGCTTGTTGTATGATTTGCTACAAAAAGAGGTGATTTCCTTGAGGAAGTCCGGGCATGAGAAGGATCAAAGTCTCAAAGACAAGGACGATGCTATTGAGGTCAGTTTTTTTTTCTTTTTCTATTTTTAATAAGGGTGCTTATTAAGTGATCGTGACTGTGGGTTGGCTAACCTGACCCGGACCTGAAAAATTTGACATGAACCCGACAATTCAGTCAAACCCAACATGACACAAAATGAATATGGGTTGACATGAACAATACTTGTTTAATCCGACTTGATGTTATTTTTTGCATATCAATACTCCGAACATACAAATTTACAATAAAGAATACAAATGTGTATTGTTTAAATTATAAACTTGATATCATTTTTTTAGTAAAATTTGGAGTATAATACCCAACCTTTTTAACTTATGACAAAACACATTTAAAAGGTATTAGAAAACATATTGGTTAAACACTTAAACAGGTCAACCCGAATCCATCCTATTTAACCAAATGTGTTTGTGGGATTGAATGTAAATGTCACACACCCATTTAGAGTTTTAGACTAAGCCCAAATCCGCGAATTTCATGTTAGGTTTGTAGGTTGTCATTTAGACTACCAAATGTTTTCATTTATATTGATTATTATATTTGTTTTAGATGCTATCAAAGAAAGTAGATACATTAAGCAAGGCTATGGAGGTTGAGGCAAAAAAGATGAGAAGGGAGGTAGCTGTAATGGAGAAAGAAGTAGCTGCTATGCGTGTTCATAAAGAACAAGACAATAGAGCAAAACGGTTTGGGAGCTCTAAGGCTTCTGTCAATACCTCTCAGATAAATCCCGCCAGGTACATCCACTAATTGTGAATGCACAAGACAGTTGGCGATATAGTTCCCTTTGATTAGTTTTAGCACAATATTGTCATTGAAATCGGTAATGTGATTCCGGTTGGTAATTTTTTGTTAAAAAATCTTTAAAACTAGGGTTTATATACTGCTTTAGTGCTAAACCCATATGAATTAGGCATGGTTTAAAAAAACGGGTGAGGCGTACGCCTCGAGGTGCGCCTCGAGGCGAAACTCTATGAAAACGAGTCTAAGGCGCGCCTCACGGGGTTCAGATTGTACATACGCCTCTAAGGGCTGAGGCGCTAAGAAAATGTGCGCCTCGGGTGCGCCTCAGGTGGTTCAGGGTGTTTTTGATGTGCTTTTTTTGTTGGTGTTTTAGACTTTTTGGGTCAATTATTGTATTTTTTATGTGTGTTTTTGATGTTTTAGACTTTTCTAGGTCAAGTATTTTATTTTTTACAGGCACATAATTTTTATATTTAGTTTTTGAGTGCGCCTCGAGCTTACGCCTCTGTTCGCCTCGAGGCTCGTTTCCGTTCTTCTAAAATTAGGCAATGCTAATTAGATATCTCTATTTATTTATACAGGAATGTGACACGCGGTGGGTTGACAAGGAGCAGCCAATAATATTACAAAAGATGTACTAAGTTTCTTCTTCTTCTTCAAGCTCTCCTTTTTACCATTTCACTCTTATCAAGATGGAACCGGTGTCTTCTGGGTATGGTGAAGATTAGAAAAAAAGTTGGGTAAAAAGATGGTCTGGTTGGTGCTGAATATAGTATGCTTTCTTACTAACAAGTGGAGAAACCGTAAAGCTGAGTTAAACCTATCAGCATTCGGTTGTGTGGTTGTAATGTTGTATAGGTAGCATTGGTATGGGTTGAAATGGGCCGGGTTGACCCAATCTGAAATTTACAGTTGATAATTTTGTTGTCTGCAGTTGCGGCTTCCTGTGTCTTCCATCCAAGTTTGTTAATATTGTTGTAATCCGATGAAAGAGAAAGCGAAAGGAATTTTCGAGTAGTTTTATGATTGTGGGTTGTATTCTTAAGGTTTTCCAATTTTGCAGTTATACATACAACTCTTGTTTGTGTTCTTTGTGGTGTTGGTATTGGGTTTGACCAATAGCCTTTTTTGAGGTTATTTTTCTCGGTAACTTGAACTTTGTCATGTTCAAAAGTACTGGTTTATCAAACACTTTTTTTATAAAACAACTTATTGACCTATTGGTTTTTCCAATCACAAAAGCTAAGGGAGGACGGGGCGGGCTTCGTATGGCATGTTAGGTTTCTTAGCCGAAGCGGCTACACTGCACCGTCTTGTTCGGCTTGGATGATCGGCTTGGAATCTCGGCATTTGCTCGCTAACCGCATCACTCTTCACTCGGTCTTTTGATCGTTACACCTTAATAAAACTTTTTTAAATCATTTTAAACTAAAAAAGACAAATTATACACAAATCTCATACCACTCATCCAAAATTTACTACCATTCTTATACCACTCTCATATCAAATTTCACTTTCACAATTTTCTTTTCAAATGACAAATACTTTCCCTATGATTATTCCACCAATGAAATCGGATGACGATATTTCAAACAACAGCAGTCTTATTTTTTTTCATGGATCTCATCGAGCAAGTTGACGAGGAAGACGCTACATCATCTAAACGAGTCGTTAAACATGATTGCAAAAAATGTACCGAAGTACTTATGAACAACTATTTTGTTGATGAACCCAAATATATTAATATTTTCTGCTATCGGCTTCGTATGTCAAAACAATTGTTTTTAAAAATTGTTGCCCTATGAACAACTATTTTCAAGAGGGTTACGATGGAACGCTAAAAAGTTTTACTCCGATTCAAAAAATCACTTCTGCCATTAAAC
This sequence comes from Ambrosia x helenae, assembly GCA_030844895.1. NCBI lineage: Eukaryota > Viridiplantae > Streptophyta > Magnoliopsida > Asterales > Asteraceae > Ambrosia > Ambrosia x helenae. The sequence goes on along the minus strand of CM061231.1, from coordinate 112,002,860 downwards.
GTGTACACGACACACCGGATGAATACGATGAGTATTTGTACATGTCTGAAAGGACTTCACGTGGGTCCCTTCAGTTATTCTGCAACACCATAATTTAAACTTACGAAGAGGAATTTCTGCGTCGACCCACAAGCCATGATGTTACAAATTTATACCAAAATAATAAAAAAAAACATCATATTCCTAACATGATGGTAATGAAGGTCTGTTTTTATATCCTAGAGTATGTTGATAGCATTTTTTTTGTTTGCTGCACACAAAACCCTTTGAAATTTCATTGCCAAATTCTAATAATCAAATGTAGTTGAACTATTAAGAACATATATAATGTTAAATAACTATTAGTTAAAAAAATATGTATAACATAAACTAGCTTTTTACAATCGAAAAAAAAAAACAAGTGCTACCCCTTCATAGTAAATATCTTTTGAATTTTATAATTTTGAGAATATAGAATTATCAAAAAGAATTACAAAAAAGTACACATAAATTATAAAAAAATAGTACGACTATGTCATGTCATCACTTATTGTGTGCGTATGACAACACATGTGACATAAGATCACATCCTGTGATATAAGATCATGTGTATTATTTATAAAAATTATTTCCTCTTCATAAATTGCACGATGTGTACATTATTATGTACATTTAGATTATAAGAACATGTGAAAATTCAAATATTGTATTTAATTGTAAATAATATCAATAAGTATCTTTATTATTTTTTACACGTGACATTGAAATATTGTGTCTGAATACAAATAATGCCAACAAGTACTTTTATTTTTGATAATTGGTTCGACTCCATTGTTGAAATCAAATGTATATACTAATAGTCTTCTTGTTACATTATAGAGTTACAAGAATAAGAAACTGAAGTCTATTTCATAAATAATACTAAACACTTAGGCAAAGTAACCAACATGGAGTTAATGTGGTAATGAAGGTCTATTTTCATAACATAGAGTATATTAAACACATTTCTTTTTGTTTGCTCCGCGCAAAACCCTTTGAAATTTCATTCCCAAATTCTAATAATCAAATGTAGTTGAACTATTAAGAACATATATAATGTTAATAACTATTAGTTAAAAAATATGTATAACATAAACTAGCTTTTAACAATCGAAAAAAAAAACAAGTGCTACCCTTCGTAGTAAATATCTTTTGAATTTTATATTTTTAAGAATATAGAATTATCAAAAAGAATTACAAAAAAGTACACATAAATTATAAAAAAAAATAGTACGACTATGTCATGTTATGTCATCACTTATTGTGTGCGTATGACAACACATGTGACATAAGATCATCTGTATTATTTATAACAATTGTTGCCTCTTCATAAATTGCACGTTGTGTACATTATTTTGTACATATAGATTATAAGAACATGTGAAATTCAAATATTGTGTTTAATTGTAAATAATATCAATAAGTACTTTTATTATTTTTTACATGTGACATTCAAATATTGTGTCTGAATGCAAATAATGCCAACAAGTACTTTTATTTTTGATAATTGGTTCGACTCCATTGTTGAAATCAAGTGTATGTACTCATAGTCTTCTTGTTTACATTATAGAGTTACAAGAATAAGAAACTGAAGTCTATTTGATGGCAAAGTAACCAACATGGAATTAATGTGGTAATGAAGGTCATTTTTCATAACATAGAGTATATTAAACACATTTTGTGTGCTCCACACAAAACCCTTTAAAATTTCATTCCCAATTTCTAATAATCAAATGTAGTTAAACTATTAAGAACATATATAATATTAAATAACTATTAGTTAAAAAAAATATGTATAACATAAACTAGCTTTTTACAATCGAAAAAAAAAACAAGTGCTACCCCTTCATAGTAAATATCTTTTGAATTTTATATTTTTGAGAATATAGAATTATCAAAAAGAATTACAAAAAAATACACATAAATTGTAAAAAATAGTGCGACTATGTCATGTCATGTCATCACTTATTGTGTGCGTATGACAACACATGTGACATAAGATCATATCTCGTGACATAAGATCATGTGTATTATTTATAACAATTGTTGCCTCTTCATAAATTGCATGTTGTCTACATTATTTTGTACATTTAGATTATAAGAACATGTGAAATTCAAATATTGTGTTTAATTGTAAATAATATCAATAAGTACTTTTATTATTTTTTACATGTGATTGAAATATTGTGCCTGAATGCAAATAATGCCAACAAGTACTTTTATTTTTGATAATTGGGTTGACTCCATTGTTGAAATCAAGTGTATGTAATCATAGTCTTCTTGTTTACATTATAGAGTTACAAGAATAAGAAACTGAAGTCTATTTCATAAATAATACTAAACACTTAGGCAAAGTAACCAACATGGAGTTAATGTGGTAATGAAGGTCTGTTTTCATAACATAGAGTATATTAAACACATTTTTTTGTTTGCTCCGCACAAAACCCTTTGAAATTTCATCCCCAAATTCTAATAATCAAATGTAGTTGAACTATTAAGAACATATATAATGTAAATAAATATCACTTATAAAATAGATATAACATAAACTAGATATTTCCAATAAAATAAAAACAAATGTTGCCTTGTCAAAAATTGCACGTTGTGTGCATTGTTTTGTACATTTAGATCATGTTTAAGAACATGTGACATTGAAATATCGTGTCTAAATGCAAATAATTCCAATAAGTACTTCTATTATTTTTAAGAACATGTGACATTAAAAAATCTTGTGTCTGAATGCAAATAATGTCAATAAGTACTCCATGGTTGATCCAAAAGGTTCTAGATATTTTGAAAAATGAATCCATAGGTAGGTAGCAATTTGTAGTTTTGAAAAAAGAAAAACCAATATAAATACTTACTGATAATTATTTGCATTCGGACACAATATTTGAATATCACGTCTTCTTAAAAATAATCTAAACTAGTGGGAGTCTCCAGCGCTTCGAGGTGGGCTTTCAATTTCTGTTTGCATTACAGTACCAGTACGACACCGGCACTCGGTATAGCAATCGACATGTGCTATACATGAAATAAAAGACATAAAAAATAACACCAGTGTCGATGTTATCTAGCCGGTATTAGTTCAGTTTGTCATGACACCAACACTTGATATAGCATTATAATAACAATATAAAAGACCACCAAAATAGGGTTTTAATGTTTTTTTCATCATCGATGAAACAAATAAAACTGAGAAGAAGTTTTCTTGTAAGAAGAAAAAGAAGAAACTTAGACCAATAGAAATCTTCCATTTTAATAGTTGTATTTAATGTTAAATAAAGTTTAAAAATTTTGTAACTCCCATAAACTAGTTAAATAAATGAAATCATAATTCATTTTTAAATATATATCTTAAAAGTAAAGATAATTTATAGTGAAGGATAAATTTCGGTATGTGTAGGATGAATTTCTACATGTGTAGGATAAACCTAATGATAATTTTGATATGTGTAGGATAAAAGTATGATAATTTCGATGTGTATAGGATGGATTTTGATATGTGTAAGACAAGTTTTGATGTGTGTAAAATAAAATATTTAAAAGTAATTAATTGAATAATTAATGTGAAATGAGTTAAAGTATTTAATGTTATTTCTTCTTTTTCCTCTCAAATTGAAATTCTTCTCAAATGATCCTCCCCCTATATATATATATACACTAGGCGAGATCCCGTGTGGAAACACGCGCTTATTTGTTCGTGGATCAATATGCTTCTTGTCAAACACGTGCTTCCCCTTCAGCGGCTTGAAGTACTCAAACTTGTTATCTTTGATCTCTTGCCTTAGTTGCCTCTCCAACGCGTTCGCTCTACCATCATTACCTGGATTAATCAACTCTCTTTTCGCTAAGTCTCTCAATTCTAGCAAAGGAAATGAATGAAAAGACTTAAACTTCTGAGGTAGATACTAAACTCCATCATATCTCTTTATCACGAAGAGCTTCAATTCTGAATCGAAGAACCAACTGATGATGCTACTAACATAAGTTCTGGAGTTAGAAGCATCATAAGTCTCTGAAAACTTAAGAGGTTTGTGCTGCTTCTTGTACCCGTCTTCTTTCATCTTCTTCCAGGCTTCTTTCCATTTAGCTTCTGGATTTCTTTCAACTTCCGGATCTTTCTCAACATTCTCTTCATTTAGCTTCTGTCTCATCTTCTCCAGATCTTCTTCTACCTGAGGATCACAACCTTCAATAATGGACTCAGTGAAAGATTGCTTTGGTACTACAACCTCACGAACATCTTCACCTAACTCCACCTCTGAATCTGTCACACCACGCCAATGGCAGAAACACGTGGCGCGACGGTTCAAGAGCATAAAGCCAAGATTAACGCAAATCATAAGTAATTAAGAAAGACGGAACATTTATTTAAGACGTCAAAAACATGTTTGATGTTCACACATAAACGAAAAATTGTTTGAATACATTAAAGTGGCTTCTCAAAAATATCCCGATGCCTTGGGAATTAAAGTTGAAACCCTTTTGAAACACCCGACGCCCATATGAGAGATTCTCCCGACCCAGCTTGCCACATTGTTCATCATCGATCAATTACCTGAAAGATATGTTTAAAGAGTCGTCAATATATAAATATTGGTGAGTTCACAGGTTTTAGTTTATCAAACTTTATCACTTTGGGAATTTCCATGTTATGACAATTCATAGGAGTTGCAATTTCCTACAATTCTACTTGAGCCTATAATCAAACCAAGACAAATAATAATGCCCCGCTCCAAGTCGTTACTCGATATTCCTACGACTTGATTTCAGAATACGTGCACCCCAGGCATACGCCGATGCATCATCGAAGCTATCGATTAGGGGTGGGCCTTGTCAGGCACCAATAGTACTATTCAAATATTCCTTCGGTTTCATTTTCCTGAATTAATGATCATAGTAGAGAGGTCTCAACCCCGAGTGGCGATCACAACTCAAGTATTTATCCCGTCAAACATTTCCCTAACATATCTTTCCCCCGAAAAACATAAAATAGTTTAAAATGGGGCCGTGAGACTCACCTGAATCTGTGTTTGGCTCGAAAAGGAAGATAGCAAGTTTTTGTGGTCCCGCACCTACAAACGTCCTAGGCGTATAAGTCACTAAACCTATAGTGCATGTGCCTTGGAAAGTTGTACACCCAACTCCCCGACCACGTTTTGTTCCAATTCCCGTTTAATTAGACGCGTATCCTAGGTTCGTTGGCGATGGATTACCCTTTTCTTATGAGTTATGTATTATTCTCGTTAATATTCTTTGTAACTTGTATACCATTATCCTCGACACAACTCTACCTAACGTATAATTATTTTCCCATTTAAATAATTATACTTAGGATCGTATTTGTTCGATATAATGTATTCTTAATACCCGACCCGACTCACCTTGCCGCATATTTATTTTCCCATTTAAATAAATATGCTAAGTTCTTGTCGTTCGGTAATATATTCTTAACGCCCGACTCAACTTACCATGTCGTACATTTATTTTCCCATTTAAATAAATATACTAGGATCTTGTCGGTATTCACATGTTTCGTAGATATACTTTACCTACTCGTCTCGGTTTTCCTTCTCGCATATCTACCTTCCCATTCAAATAGATATACTAGAATTTCGTCGAGACGAGCATGTATACATACATTAACGTGTGAGTTTTCCTTGTTAAGTCCATACGTTTTGTTTAGCGTTTTTAATTCTATACGCTATGCTTTCTCCCATGAATATTCTTTCTAACACTTAGGAAAGTGTTACATAAGTTTCACCCATGTTATATATATTTTACTTCTTAAGATATATATTTTCATCTTGCCGCAATGACATTCTTTTCTCGTTTGTCCGTTTGTCCGTTATCGTTAGTTCATGTAACTAAGTCCGTTAGTTAGCTTTTTCCACGTTTTCTTCCAATATGCGTTCTATGGAAATATTATTCGTACCTCCAATTCCGAACACATGTTACTTGGAAAAATATACTTTTGTATTTTTAGTTCAACTTGTTATCTTGTATTCCAAAAATGTTTCCGATACTTTTATATTCCCATTTATATAAAAGTATCCATTTTTGTACAAGTTTTCTCAAGTCTTTACTTTTGTCCAATATTTTATAAAACCTTTATTTTTATAAAATCCTTAAGTTAACTTAACCTCCTATTTTTATAAAACTTCTATTTTTATAAAAATACATTTTTCAAAATATACATACGTCGGTTTCTTATGTTTACCAAAACTATACTTGGAAAAACCATTATTTACGATTTTGACACCAAACTTTCCGTGAACACATTTTTGGACCAAAGTTTCTAAAATACTTATTTTAGTCCATCAACTTTCAAAGTTTCAAAATTAGTCCTTTAACTTTTAAATGTTACTTTTCCCATCCTAACTTCCAAAGTTAGCATTTTTCTTCCAACTAGTGGACTTTGAAGAGTCATATTTCTCATGTTTGGCTATTTTTACATTATTCCACTTCTAATATTCTTTTATTTCATTATTAATGCTTTTAACATGTGTGTTTTATGTTTTTATCCAACATATCCAAATTTCACTCATCCAAGTGAGTAGACTTTGAACATGTAACTTTTTCATCCATGATCATCTAACATATTCCAACATATTTTTGACATTAGCTAGTCATTTTATGATGATTAAAACCATCTTTTATCATATTCAAGTCTTTTTCAAAAATCACGTTCCAATCATCATCCAACTCAAGTGTATGTACATATTTCTACATTTTCTTAAAATATCACATTACTAATATTAATTCCATGATTTATCCATGTTATTATTCTTCCATTTTTACTCTTGTAAGATACATTATCTTTATGTTTTCAAATCCACATTCTACCCATCAATGTACAACTTGCTCATAAGAACACATAATATGAACATTAATAACCAAAGCAAGGTTAAACTTACTACTAGCTCAAGGCTAGGGAAGACAAAAACCTTGGATTGGATGGGGTTTAGTGTGTTCTTCCAAAGGGTTAAGCTCCAAGCTCTTGAAACACACAATGGGGTTTTGAAGGATAATGATCTAGAGATGATTTGGTAGTGTAAAATTTGTAAGAAAAATGTATATGGATGGGTGCAATGTTTCGGCCAAGAGGAAGAGAAGAAGAAGAGTTTTTGGTTTTTGTTTCAAGTATTCTTCACTAGTTGCTTATATCAATCTCTTTCAAATCTTTCCAAGATCACTCAATATCCCAATTAGATTATGGAAGATCAAGTGGATTATGTGAGATTTTAAAAATCTTTGGAAGATAATAAGAGGGTGTTTGGGCCGTGAGATTAGAGAGAGAAAGAAGAGGATTAGGTGATTTTTGGCCAATGCAATCCCATGCATTCTCATGATTAGCAATAATCCTAATGGGTTAATGAGATAACACAAGATTTTAATCATTTGGGCGGGCCATAGGCCGGCCCTTGGGGTGTCTTGGGTGGGGTCCACTTTGCTAAATATTACCTATAATTATTATGTTTAATTTACTCTTGTTCGGGTACCGTCCGGGTATTTTCGGGTTTTTAATCGCGTGTTATCCGAATATTAAAAATACCCTTAATATCCCTTAAACATAGTCCAGTTTAAGCGTTGATAAATTATTTTGGCCTTTGCCGGGCGAAATTGTATGTTACGCGCGTATCGGGTGCGGTACACGCACTTTATTCGTTACCGGGAGGTTTGTATAACAAGCTTTAATGTATGGCTTTGGAGTTCCAAAACCCATTATATTTTGTGAAATTACGTTTTATTTTATATCCCGGGTGTCCGGGATTCGTTTCGCTTATTTAATTTTTACTGGGTAATCGCCAGTGTCCATACCGGATAATTTACTCGCACATGATCCTATCATGTTTTGTCATTAAACATATGCATTCCTATGCATTATTTGGGAATTGCTATCTTTCTAAGGCCTCAGTTAAATAATCAACACATAATTACATTTAATTACGTTAATCGCGTATAGTTAATTAGTACGGAATTACCTTAATTTTGCCGGTTGTTACAGAATCACTCTCAATCGAGTTCCAATATTCTAAAATGCCTGGTATAAACTCACCCTCTTCCAAATAAAAAACATCTTCATGATCTGATTCTTCTGAAAGCAAGCCAAACTCAGCCAATCTCTTTTTGCACTCTGCATCCTGCAGAAGTGCCTCAAAATGAAACTCAGACTCTGGAAAAGTTCTTCAAAGGTAGGTAGAACTTGCTTTGTATCAACTGTTTTTTTCTTTATTTGTCCCCAATGGCCCTGCTGCACTACTAGATTTCCCTTGAGTGATAGCAAGCATCCTAAGTGTGATTTAAGCACTTGGTAGCTCATTTCCCGAGTACCGTTAGGATCATCGTCTGGATCATCTTCATGCCTTTTAGTTCTGAACTCATCACCCATGTATGATGCCTCACCCTGAGCCATCAATTGCTTCCTCAAATATGCATTCTGTCTGAGAAGAGACTTTATCAAGGCACTATCATGAGCCTGTGCCTTCTACTGCAACTCATTCTACTCCACAAGCTTGGTGATTGTCTGGTTGCTCATCATTAACTAAGCATTCAACTCTGCAACCATGTGCTCCAACCTTGTTATCCTGTCCATATCTGGTAGAGAAGAATCAAATGGAAAGTCAAGGTTAGAAATATCAAAATTGAATCCTACAGAGACTGGTTGTGCTGTAGTATCAACTGTTGTAGTCATGGCAATAGTAGAAAGGGGCTCTGGAGTAACCACGGTAGAATCAACAAACATAGACACCACCTGGGAGGTGGTTGGTGAACTTGGAGGTGCAGAGACCCTAAGTGAAGATTCACCAACCTGCCCAATGAATGGTACTATGGTTGTCACTGGCATATCTGAAACAGAAGAAGAATCTGGTGTGGTAGTAACTGATACATGTGGTTGTAACACCCCAACCGATGGCGAAAACATCGAGGTGTCACGTAGTGACGATTGTTCAATAGCTCATGGTAATAAAGTGTAAATTTGGATACATTGAGTTGAATAATATATTACATTGAAAGGAAGATATATATTACAATAATTCTAAAGTGTCAAGTCTAACTAAAATACAATGAAGTCAAAGCTTAAATATAAATCCAAAAGCTTAAAAGAAGCGTCTCAAAACAATCTGAAACATGTACAAAAATAGTATATGTCAATACAAAAATGTATTGGTGAGCATACCCTGTTTTGAATACATATAGTATAAAAAGGTTTCGCAATTCATGTGTTGTATACTGTTTGCAATTATGTATTTAAGCAGTATCAATCAAAACCAACCCTAAGACAATAGAATAAGACAACACTTTGAAAACCATTTTTGAGTATAATGAATCACAAGACAATGACCAAGGTCTCTCAACAGAGTCACAAGGGGTATATACCATTGTACTAATCATTAAAATGTCAGGCCACAACGGTTAATGATTTTGACAGTCATAGATACACACAAATCATAAAGCAAACACACATGGGAATTGCCGTTAGTAAAAGGATAAAATTTTTTCATAATGTACATGAATAGCCCCAAAAGAGTAAAATATGAAAAAGGGGAAAGATATACTCACAGTTTTGCTAAGTGGTAAATCCAACAAATTTCGTCACAAAAGGCTTGGGAATTCCGAAGAACTCAACCTATATGTATAAGAATACTAATTAGGAAAGTGACTTAAAAAGTCTAAGGCATCTAGGGTTCTAAAACATTAGGGTTTGCTAGGCTTATGTAGGGAAGATGAAGTTTTATGATAACTCAAATTAATAATAATTTTGAATAAAATATATCATGATTTAAGATCAAATATGTGACTAAGTAAATATAAACACTTATGTTTTTCACACTTAAGAAATATTTTTGTTTTATATAAAAAATATTCATAAAACAAATTTTATAATTTATATTTAATTAAACAATTTATTATGACTACTTAAATATAAATAAGCTAAAAATACAAGATATAGTCCAAAAATAATCTTTTTATGAAAAATGATTATTTTATGATGTAAAATAGTGAAAATAATTTTTCCATATTTTTTCCATAATTTTTTTCAATTTATTTGCATTTAAAAAACATATTTAATGAATTTAAATAGTATATTAATGATTAAGAATATTAAAAACAACAAAAATAGCTATTTTCTTAGAAAATAATTTTTATTTCAGTTTATCATACTTAGAAATAATTTCCTAAAAATTTTGAGATTCAAATCATTTAAAACGAATTTTTAATCAATTAATTATGATTAAAAACAATTTAAATAAAAAAATACGAAAATAATTTATTTTCCAGAAAATAAAAATGTGATAATTTTCTTTAGGGTGTCAAGATATTACACCTAAATTTTCATAATTTTTAGAGCAAAAATTAATTTATTATCAATATTCTAAGTTTTGAGCATATTATATGGTTAAAATAAAAGAAATAAGAGAAAAAAAATGAAAAAAAAAACGGGTGTAGGGAACCAGGGTCGAACCCAGGTATCCCCAGCCCCAAGACTTAACAGCTCAACAAATAATGACTAGACCACTTAGGATTTTGATATTATTATTGAAAATGAAATATTTATAAGAATTCAAATAACACATTCTTCTTCCCCAATCCTACTAACAAGAACCCTAACCCTAAGACCAAAAATATTTGGATCAATAACAACCATTTAAGCGACTGGAACAATAGGGCTATTAATCTACATAAGGAAACGATTACAATGACATATAAAGTTTGTGCTTACAATGTGTTTGAAGATCGAAATCAAAGATGCAAAACCCGATATTAAAACTGAAAAATTGAGCGGCTTCGTAGGCGATTATGTGATGGATTTTAGGTTGTTTAGAATGTGAATGAGTGTAGAAACAAATGGCAAGGTCGATTTATATAAATGTTTGACTGAAACGAGCGTTTTATTCGATTTGATAATTCCGATCGGTTACACAACTGAATACGATTAAAGCCTGATTAAAAACTGTTATTATTGTAACACCCCAACCGATGACAGAAACATCGAGGTGTCACGTAGTGACGATTTTTCAAAAGCACATGGTACTAAAATGTAAATATTATTGTATAATTTAAATTGTCTTACATGGATGAAATGGGAAAAATACAAAAGTCTGAACAAAACATGAAATTTGAAATAAATTACTAAAAGCAAGCACTAAAATCCAATGCTATGGAACTAAGATCAAACTGCACCTGAAACATGTACAAAATAAGTTTTGTCAACATATGAAATGTTGGTGAGCATTCCTAGTTTTAATATTTAATAAGTTGGAAAATGTTATACAATTCAAGTGCAAAGCTACAGTGCATTTATGTAAACTATGTATCATACAAATGAGCGAAATCAATCCTGTGACTGTATAAATGTACTAAAATGCACGACGGTGTACTTATCCAATAAATGGATAATAACTTAACAATGACCATGGATTCTCCGATGAAAAAGGGGGAGAATCACCTAGGTGGGTTGTTAATCCAATAGCGCTATCCAATGTTAAGGTCGGCTTGTACATGGTTAATGATTTCACTAAGTACAAATGTATTCTCCATGTAATGTCTAAGCATAAAGCACATATGTAAGCAAATGCACAATGTACTAGAATTGTATTGTAAAAATGTGAACTTGCATGTGTATTTTGTATAAGTGTACATGTAACACCCCAAAAGTGAATAAAGACAAAAAGGGGTTAGGAAATACTCACTTTCGCCAAATGACTAGATGACTAAGCGAGCGTGAAAATGCGAGCAATCCAAAGATTCAACAACGAAACTAGTCCAATTTAGAAGAAAAGAAACCGAATAGGAAAAATATCAAGCTTCCAATTCACCAATTACAAGAGCTTATAATCAAAGCTTCAAATTTAGAAGTAATATGCTCTAGAAGAAAGGTATGAGGCAGAGTTTAATCGAATTGAAACAATCGATTTAGAGGTGCAAAGTGTAATGGGTCATAGGTGGGTTTTTATACTAGTTTGGATTCAATTAGGCTTTAAAATTGGTCAACACAATAAAGTAAGCTTTTAAGATGAATTGACTATTTGACTAGGACTTTGACTAAGGTTTTGACTGAGACTTTGACTAGGACTTTTGACTAGGACTTTGACTGGAACTTTGACTGTCTTAGCGGACCGCAAGGGCTAAAAAAAATAATTTTTCTAATTTAATCAATTTTAAGTTATAGACTTGTTTCCTTCTGTTTCTAAGTTGTTTTAGGACCAAAAATTAAGGGCTTTGAGTATCAAGGTCTGAAACATACGTGCTCGGGTGTAGATGTGAGTATAAAACGTGCATACTTTTACTTATAAAAATTATAAGTTTTATTAAATTGTGAATTTTGGTCCTATTAAAATATGAGGGTTAAAAATGAAAATTTTGAAATAGTTGAGGAACCAATTATGCACATTTATGAAAAGTGAAGGGTGCAGGTTGTCACAATTATGTACGTTATAAAACTTGGTACTGACTAACAATGATGGAGAAACATTTATTACCCATTAATACTCGTTAAAATGCAATAAAATCGATTAAAATGAGGTGGCCGGAGCTCGCCAGAATCCGGCCGGTGTTTCTGCAGGAAAAACGTGAGCAGGGAGGGAAGGTGTGTTAGAAACTTTGAAAAAAAAAATGCAGAAATAGCCCCTCCAATTTAACTAGGTTAGTTCCAATTATAACTTGGTTAATTTTTTTCCTTTTTAAAACCTTAACCACACTAACCAAGTTTAACTTTAAGATTGTTAAACTTTTTAATATTTCACCAAAGCTTTTGACCAAACCTTAACGTTTGAATTTTTCAAACTAAATAAAGTTTAAAATGAAATTTTTTATAAATGTTGGATTATTACATGTGTTTAAATAACACTTCCATATTTGAAATCGATTAAAATGAAGACACAATTAAAAGCAACATTCAATGATTATCATAAACTCAAACTTTTAATAAATTCAAAAACACCAGAAAGTACAAGGACTAGAATTGGCAACTTGAAGAAAGATGAGTGTGACACCCAGAAATTTTTTCGGAATTTTCTCTTACTTGACACTCACTTGACGCCAACTTTACTTGTTACTTACTGAATTTCGAGACAAAATTCTTTTCAACTTGGGGATGATGTGATACCCCGCAATTTTAGGTTCTTAATTCAATCAAAACTCTAGTTACTTGCACTTAGATTCCTTGCATTCTACTTAGCTAAGGTTAGCTAGATAAGTCACGTATGCACACACGAGATGTATATGTACCTATGGGTTATCATTGAATGAACGTATGATACATATGAAACAAAATACATGTTAATGTCATCATCAAGAGGCATAGAACTTAACTAACTCTTACCATTGTGAGGCCGAATGATATTCCTATATCAAAGGTGTACTAGAGGCTATACAACGAACAATCACAACATTATTAAGATGAATAGGCCGATTTATTCAACATAACATGTTAAGTATTGGATCATAACCAAGCTTATTGTCTTAGAGCTATACAATCTATACTCACATATGTATATACACACATACATACGACATTATATACACACACATGACAACTACTTGTTCTTGGACTAGTCACCTATCTACCTTGTCTAGGTTCCCTATATGTATACAACATATGATCGGACACATGGACACCTACTCAACCCTATATCTATGCCAACTCATGAATGAGAAGTCCTTTCCTTTGATCCCATGATTTCGGCCAAATCCATCATTTCCAAGGAAACATCTCATTAAACTAACACTAGGCTATATGAACCTAAGGTTTCTAAGCTATCTTAGCCGATCCCTAAGTCATGAGAATACACTATCACCCTAAGTTTATATCTAATTAGATAAACATAAGTTCATGACACTATCCAAGGCTCTACACCTTTCCACATCTAGTATAGAACAAACATTCCTATCCTACTTAGATTTGCGGCTACCATAGGACACATAGAAACGAAATTTAAACTAGGAGATGTCACTATCCAAAAGCACACCTTCATACAAGGTGGCGGCCGAAAGCCAATTCCCAAGGCACCATTGTGTAGATAGATAATTGGTTAAGCATCATACATCTTGGAACTTGTAGAAACAACTTAGATATGATCCATCACTATCAAAAACTAAGCTACACTCCTACTCATTTGTCCTATATCGGCCGAGAAGCAAGAAGGCACATGCCTTGTGCTTAGTTGTGAACTAACACCAAAGAAGGAAACAAGACAAGCATAGCCTTTTGAACACCTAGTTAACCACTTTCTACATATATCTAAGACTAGAAATCGGCTCACATAGGCAAGGAACAAGAGGTTGAGTTGACTATCCAACACTTACACTAAAATAGGTAGCTTCCAAAACCTTAACATGTTTCTAATCAAGTCAACCCTTCCCTCTTTGTCTTGTCTACCCCATCGCCTAAGTCTTAAGCTAAATAGGCACATATCTTTCACAAATTAGAGAATATGACACTTAAACAATGCACAAGCCTATTCAAGAACAATACCTATTCTTGTATCCATCCTCATCCAATCGGCTATGGACAAGAACACTTCAAACCTTTCACCAAACTAGTAAGAAACTTTAATCATGAACTCCAAACCATAGATGATAGTTTGCCATACAAACTAGTATAAATAGGCCTCACCATTCACTCTAAATCCTTGCACCAACACTCAACACAAACACTACACCCACACTAAGCAAAACAATCGGCCAAGACTAGGAGCACCAAGCCGAGGAGAATCAAGGAACAAGGGAGCAACCCCACGACTCTCTAAGCCTTCTAGGGCAAGTACTGTCCGGACAATAGTAGCTACGTAATTTGGCTTCACTAGATCACAAGCATCTCTATCAGGTGAGTTTTACTACTCTTTTCTCAAAAGCATGCGTCTCGGGTTTGAGACAACTTACTTAACTTTTCTAGTCCGGTTTGGGACTACTATTTTCTAGTCCGGTTTGGGACTACTATTTTTTAGTCCAGTTTGGGACTACTATTTTCTAGTCCAGTTCGGGACTACTTTCACATCCCGGGTTTGGGGTGCCATGACTCCTTGTGTGGGTCGGGCTTTTCTAGTTTCACACTCTGTGTCCTTGATGAACTAAACTGCATTCTATCACGGAAGTCCTCTACTATTTACCGAATGAGTTGCCGGGTTATGGCAAGCGGGTTACTAGTTGATAGCGCTATTAGGTTTGACAAACCTCACACCGTGCTGGGAGCCGGGCGTGAACTGTGACTTAGACTTTATCATTGTTGATAGGCAATGATGGGAGGCAAAAACCAGCTCGCGGGGCAAGTGCATCGTTTGAATAGCAATTCGGTATATCATTGTTTAGTTATCATGAATGGGTTAGCTACCCTTGGCATACGCTGAACTAGTGGTTCTTGGTTCGTGTTTCTTGGTTCTTGGTTTTGGTTAATGATTACTACTTTGGGTTTGGGGAACCTAATAAACGTTTTTGGTTTGGGAAACCTACACTTTTACTTACCTTACTTTGTGAACTCACCAACTTTATGTTGACACACGATATACATGCTTTTACAGGTAGTTAGCTTTCGGTGTCGCGATTAGAAAGCCTGGTCACTAGTTTCAGAGTACGTGTAGGGCATGCATCATATAGCATCATTGGGATATGAACACTTAACTACTTTCGAATGTTTAATTATCTATTATGATTTTTGAGCACGTTGTTTTGCGTAGTCTATACGGTTAACTATTATCTTTAAATTCGCTTCCGCAACTATTTGAATAAATGATTATCTAGTAAACTTGTTTTCGGTAACGAACTAAATGGTTTGGGCATTTAGAGTCGTTCATGTGACTTATGGCTATGGGATCCTGGTATGTCACACGCCTTGCGGTATAAACCCCGCAGTGGAAATTTGAGGGTGTGACAATGAGGGTGATGGATGTCACAGTGGTGGTGGTGCTGTTGCTGCTGATGATAATTGTGAACTAGCCTGAACAGGCTCTGAGATGAGATAACTGGTTCACGAATAACTATACCTCACTGCTGAAAAACCCGTTGTTTTTTCTTAGGTCGAACAAGAGGCGTCTAGTCATTATCATCATCATTTGAATCATCTGGTTGATAGTCTTTGTCAAGGTCGTCATCATTTATCTTCCTCTTGTCACCTGCTACCTCAGTAGGAGGGACTGTATGCGGCGGTAACTCTTGTACTATGACATCATCATCAGAATCTGTTTCATCATCATCATCTTCCTCACCTGAACTAGGAAGATCAAAACCTCTCGATGACCCATCACCTCCATGAGATGTGCCTGAAGGACCTGGTCCTCCCAGTGCAAGATCTAACTACTCAATAAACAAATCTCCTACATCATGCTGAGGTTGTACTTGTTCTTCAATAACCTCTATTAAAATATAATCCTAATTCATGCATGGCTGCATGCTAGGCACATGATCATTTATTTACGTTTGAATTAGTCTGTTTTTGAATAACAGCCATGAGGCCAAGTCGTTGGTTGTTGAGTCTGTTTCGGTCTCCCACTTTTGTTGGGATTGAGTCAGTATTTAAGGTCTTGAGGTGTGAGGTTATGATGTACACTTCTTTTCTTGCTTTCAGTTATAATAAGATCAAATCTGTGTCGACCCATTCTTCTTTCAATCTTTCGTATATTATCATTGTTATTGTTTTGCTCTTTTCCAACATGTGGTATCAGAGCCATGCCCGACTCATCCAACCCTCCTAACAACCCTGCCAATCCCATTCTAGTGTTTAAAGGTGAAGGATATGAACACTGGAGTGTTCGTATGAGAACTATCCTAAGATCCAGAAATTTATGGGAACTAGTAGATCTAGGAATGACAGATCATGGTGATGATCATACAAAAGCCAGGCTGGAAAGGAAGAATGATGCTCGTGCCATGGTAGTGATTCAACAGGGCGTTCATGATCTGTTATTTTCACGAATTGCCTCTACTAACACTGCACAAGAGGCATGGGATATTTTGAAGATGGAATAGCAGGGAGACTCTCAGGTACAAGCTATAAAGCTTCAAGGGTTAAGAAGAGAGTTCAAAAATCTGAACATGAAAGAAGGAGAAGCTGTGGGTGAGTATTTCTCACGTGTGATGGCTATAGTGAGAAAACAAAGATCTTATGGAGAGGAAGGGACAGAACAGAAGATTGTGTAGAAAATCTTGAGGAGTCTTACATTAAGATTTGATTTTATGGTGCCATCCATAGAGGTGGCCTATGATCTGACCCAGTTGAGTCCTGAACAATTGATGGGGGTGCTGCAGTCACAGGAACAAAGGTTAAATGGTAGATCTGGAGAACAAGGTTTCAAGCTGAATGAGAAATCTGATAAGCAGGCACTACAAGTCTTCCAGCCAACAAGGAGAACCGGAAATGAAAGTGGCCAGGCAGGTAGAGGTCGTGGAAGAGGCTTCTATAGAGGAAGAGGAAGAGGAAGGTCAAGTGACAAAGGACGAGGACCTCAATGCTACCAATGTTATAGGTATGGTCATGTAAAGAGAGATTGTTGGTATAGTGATGAACAACAGATAAATGTTGCTGCAAATGATGATGAAGAAGAAGGACAGGAGGAGGTCCCTCACCTATTTATGGCTTGTGTCACATAGCATTCACTTATGAGTTCTGATGAACCTGAATCATCACAAACCAATGTATGGTTTGTTGACTCAGGGAGCTCTAATCACATGACTGGGGTACGTGCCATATTTACTGCTTTGAATACATCCTTTAAGATGACTGTTAAGATGGGAAACAAGAAACCAATTAATGTTGAAGGGAAAGTACTGTTAAAGCAAAAATGAATGATGGTAGTGTTGCTTTAATTGAAGATGTTTATTATGTACCAGAATTGGAGTATAACTTGTTAAGTGTATGCCAATTGATGAGAAAAGGGTATGCACTAATGTTTGATGATGGAGCATGCTTAATCATTCACAAACAGTCAGGGACAGAACTTATGAAGATACAATTGGCACCTAATAACATGTTCCTTCTAGACTTTTCAAAGGTGAAGCCTAGTAATTTAAAGGTTCATGAGGAAACAAAGCTGTGGCATCAAAGATATGGTCACTTAAACACCCAGGCTCTCCAACAGTTACACAAGAAGCAAATGGTGTAAGGAATACCAGTGATGAAGGACATTGGAATATGTGAAGGATGTGCCATGGGAAAGTTACACAAATTGCCATTTCAATCTAGCACCAGAAAGGCAACTAAGCCACTTGAAGTGGTTTCATAGTGATGTATGTGATCCTATGCCTGTTTCCAGCCTTGGTGGAAGTGAGTATTTCTTGTTATTCATTAATGATTACACTAGGACGTGTTGGGTGTATTTTATTGAAATAAAGTCTGAGGTGTTCACAAAGTTTAAAATATTCAAGGCCTTGGTTGAAAAATAAAGTCATCACTTTATTAAGGTGCTTAGATCTGATAGGGGATGGGAATATTGTTCAAATAAGTTTAATGCATTTTGTGAACATCATGGGATTAAGAGACAGTTGACAGCCCATTTACACCAGAACAAAATGGTGTATGTGAAAGAAAGAATAGAACAGTTGTTGAAATGGCACAATGTATGCTGCAAGCCAAGCACTTGCCAGCTTATTTTTGGGCAGAGGCTGTGGCTAGTGCAGTGCAGCTTTCCAATATTGCCCCTACCAAGCCAAATGATAACAAGACACCAATGCACATGTGGTCTGGAGAAGTGCCTCAAGTAGAAGATCTGAGAGTCTTTGGAAGCATTGTGTATGGGCTTACACCATCACAACTTAGAAGAAAATTCATTCACTCCAATGCTCAGAAGTGTATCCTTATTGTTTATTCATTTCAAACCAAAGGATATAAGCTATATGATCCTGTGACTAAACAAATCATTACTAGACGACATGTGAAGCCAGATAAAGATGGTGAATGGGATTGGAACAAGACAAAGAATGCTGATAACAAACACTTGCGGGAATATGATTTTGTTGACCTCTTATTTGATACTGCAGGTGAAATAGATGTACAAGAAGGAACTGCTGATGGGTCAACCATTCAAGAACCAGGACCTTCTCAGCAAGATGTTAACACACCAGTTCAAAGTCAGGAAGGGTCAGACTCTACACAATCATCCTCAACTGGTCCAGAGGCTCCTGTTAAGCTAAGACAGTTGAGAGATGTGTATGAGGCAACAGTCCCTATGCAAGATTATACAACATGTCAATTTGCTTTAAATATTTTTGACCCAACATGTTTTGAGGATGCAGTTGTGTCTAAACAGTGGAAGAAGGCCATGGATGATGAAATGCAAGCTATTATAAAGAATAATACTTGGAAGCTAGTAGAAATGCCAAAGAACAAGAATCTGGTGGGGCTCAAATGGATGTATAAGACAAAGTTAGGTCCAGATGGTGAAGTTGTGAAGTACAAGGCAAGGCTAGTTGCAAAGGGGTACTCTCAGAAGAAAGGAATTGATTTCCAGGAAACATTCTCACCTTCGGCTAGGTTTGAGACCATAAGGACAGTGATTGCAGCAGCTGCTCAATTGGGTTGGCCTATATTTCAGCTGGACATCAAGTCTGCTTTTCTTAATGGAGAACTAGAAGAAGAAACTTATGTCCAGCAACCAGAAGGCTATGAAGTTCAAGGGGAGGAACAAGGTGTACAGACTGTTCAAGGCATTATATGGACTCAAACAAGCCCCAAGGGCATGGTATGCAAGAATTGATTCTTATCTTATTAATCATGGTTTCACTAGAAGCTATAGTGAACCAACCTTGTATGTTAAGAGGTATGATCATGAAATGATCTTTGTAGGCTTATATGTTGATGATATTATGTATGCAAGTTCCTCTAAATCCATGATCATAGAATTTAGAGAGGGTATGATGAGGGAATTTGAGATGTCAGATCTTGGACACCTCAAATATTTCCTGGGAATGGAAGTGCATCAGTTGAGTAGAGGAGTATTCATATGTCAGAAGAAGTATGCACAAGATCTGTTAAAGAAGTTTGGGATGCTGGGATGCAAAAGTGATGATACTCCAATGAATGCAAATGAAAATTTTCAAGCTGAGGATGGTAGTCTAAAGACTGATGAAGGGATGCACAGAAGTTTAATTGGAGGCTTGATGTATCTGACCAACTCCAGGCCAGATACAGTGTATGCAGTTAATGTCCTCTCAAGGTATATGCAAAGACCATCCAAGACTCACTTTGGGGCATCTAAGAGAATACTCAGGTACATTGCAGGAACTATTAATCATGGTATTTGGTATGAAAAAGGAGTGAAAGTTGAGCTATGTGGATATAGTGATAGTGACTGGGCAAGTAGTATTGATGATAGAAAGAGTGTCTCTGCACATGTGTTTTTTGTGGGCAGTGGAGCTGTGGCCTGGTCATCTAAGAAGCAACAAACAGTAGCCTTGTCAAGCACTGAGGCAGAGTACATAGCTGCCACTAGTGCTACTTGTCAGGGAATTTGGTTAAGAAGGATATTGGAAGATTTGGGTCTCAAGCAAGAAGAACCAACTGTGATATGGTGTGATAATAAGTCTGCAATAGACTTATCAAAGAATCCAGTAGTAGATGGAAAATCCAAGCATATAGAGCTTAAACATCACTTCATTCGTGACATGGTATCTCAAAAGCAGGTTGTATTGAATTTTTGTTGTACTGAAGAACAAGTTGCAGACACCCTCACTAAGGCACTTGCTTGTGCAAAGTTTGGTCTATTCAGGGATAAGCTTGGAATGAAGGAATTAGGATTAAGAGAGGGTGTTAAAATATATTCCTAATTCATGCATGGCTGCAAGGTAGGCACATGATCATTTATTTATGTTTGAATTAGTCTGTTTTTGAATAACGGCCATGAGGCCAAGTCGTTGGTTGTTGAGTCTGTTTCGGTCTCCCACTTTTGTTGGGCTTGAGTCAGTATTTAAGGTCTTGAGGTCTGAGGTTATGATGTACACTTCTTTTCTTGCTTTCAGTTATAATAAGATCAAATTTGTGCCGACCCATTCTTCTTTCAATCTTTCGTATATTATCATTGTTATTGTTTTGCTCTTTTGCCAACAAATTCTATCGGTTGCTGAACTGGATGTTCAACAACAGGCTCTTGAACCTGTACTTCAATTACTGGTTCCTGAATAACTGGTGCAGGTTCCTGAATTTGAACTGCGGCAGGTGGTTGTTGTGGAGCTTTCTCTTCTGGTCAAACCAATCATCATTCGGTGGTGGTCTATATGCTAGGTTGATGATTGCTCCAAATGAAGTTGTCTCATGTGGTCATTCGTTTTCTGGTCTCCGAGATTGCTGATACGACAATCAGCGAGTGTCCGACGATCCACTGATGTTCGTTTGTGTTATGAGATGTTCGTTTGGGTTGGTCGAGAAAAACATGTGGATGACAGAAAAGTCGACACATAGACTGCTGAGATAAAAATAAATATGTTTTTAACATTTTTTCCATTAGTTACTGATTTTCATCATTAAACATTAATAGGAGTTCTTCACCACCAGGCAATCAATTTCTTGCAGTGGGTGTGATTTTCATCATGAAAACCCAACAGCCAAGTTGGACAGGTGACCTTAGTTAATGTTATTTTTCTTGCGAATAACTTTTTGTTTATGTATAAAATTAATTAACAACGATTGTATTACATGGTCTAGCTGCGAGTAACCCGACATCCCATATGTACAGAAATGGTACTAACCTACTACCAAACATCTCTTCAAGAAACTGACCTACGTTCCCTTGCCTAATTATATCAGCGATGGAAGTACCAAAAAACGCCTTTGCAAAAACAGTTGTTATAAATAGATTGATGATAAATGGGACCGTGAGTGCTATTTTGGATTCAATTGAGCAGTAACTTAGAGCTTCACAGATGCGACCAGTTTTTCTTGGTCAACTTCTATTGACTGTACCAGTGTAGTGCAGAATATAAACATTCAATGTGTTGCCTTATAATTCAGCCAACAACTCCACTGATCTTGTGATATTCATGATGAGTGTTTATGATTTATATGTATTATCTTTTCTACAATGCCTATTAGCAGCATATGCATGTGATATGTTTTACTTGAAAGTTAATATTTGGTACTCTTGACTTCGAGAGCCCTCTAAGTTAAGCTAAAATTGCTTATAGGGAATGGGACAAACTCATTATAAATGCATGCTAAATTCTAAAGGTTCTTGGAACATGTGATCGGTTTTAAGTGGTCCTTTACAAACATGTCCACTCACGATCTCATATATTGTTTTTTAACTAACATGTGATAAAATAAACTATAGAATTAGTGTTTGGTTGTGCTTCAGATGTTCGAGATATAGTAAACCAATATCTTTGCTGCAGTTAAAGTACATTTTTTTTAATTTTCAGATCGATTCAGGAACTTTGAGGATCGTATGATTGACTTTCTTATTAGGTATTAAGTTAGACATTTTGAGCACTATACTTTTCGGGTTTTGCTTCAGCACAACAATGTGAAAGGGTAATCAAGAATGTCGGGATTCGACTAACGCCTTCAATCTTGGCTTTACGCGGGGGAGATACAACTCAAACTACCAAGGGTGAGAACAAGGTATTCATATAGCATTTTAGATGCCATATATAAATTTAGAAACTGGTTTCTTATTCTTTGTTTTCTAATTGACGAATCAGTTCTGTAGGGTAATGTAGTAAAATTGTTTCAAGTCTGAAACGGGCCAGGTTGTGTTAGAAAGGTAAATTGCCAAGACAGTTAACTTAATTTTCCA
The DNA here is from genome assembly GCA_030844895.1 of Ambrosia x helenae. Lineage (NCBI taxonomy): Eukaryota > Viridiplantae > Streptophyta > Magnoliopsida > Asterales > Asteraceae > Ambrosia > Ambrosia x helenae. Next base: position 111,980,118 of record CM061231.1, on the reverse strand, counting down.
TAATTACCATTGAAGGGTGTGTGTGTATCTATATATATATATATATATATATATATATAGGAGAGGGTTATCTTGAGAACGCTAAATATCGTGAGAACCGTGGGAACAAGTAAAAAATCAATCAAAATCAATTTTTTTTAATACAAACCTCATTATAATCAAAATATAACATTAATAAATGATTTTTCTTTCCAAATAATTCATCTTTTCTTGCAAAAACACCTTCAAATTAACTTTTTACACATATGTAAATGAAACAGTTTACACATGCATAAACAGTAAATTTACACATGTGTAAAAACAATTTATTTCCGTATACGTTTGAATTTTTACGCGTAAATTGTGTTTTTGAGATTGTATTTTAGTTATAAAGATAAGTGTAAAAAGAAATTTTGAATTTGAATGGTTTTAGATGGCGTTCTCGCGGTTCGCACGAAATATATGTGTTCTCAAATTAATTTTCTCATATATATATATATATATATATATATATATATCATTGGTTCCTCTTTGAAATAATTTAATTTTTAATTATTTTGACAAATGATGCCCATGTTTAAATTTTGGTAGAATTATTTAAAGATTTTCATATGAAATTATGAATTTTTATAAATTGTACTTAAATTAAGCCATGTGTAGTGGAGGGGCTTTATGCACTAAAATATTAATAAGTCAAGTGTGGGGGGTTAGATTAAAAGAGTGTGTAGTGTTAGGGGCTTTATGAGGGGTTATGTTAGATAATAATCTTAATTTTAAACTTATGTTAATAATACTTATCCTAAGATAGGAAATAATGATTGGATGGTTACATGTCAAACCGGTTCAATAAGTTAGTTATAGGAAGGTATGTTTCGGTCTAGGGACATGTCGGTTGTTACACACGCCGATTAGAATGTATAAATAGGTCCCTTGTATGTTCATTTTATGTATGAAAAGTTTGTGTTATTATAACCGACTTTCAAACTTCCCTCCAAACTCCTTTCCCTCTAAAACCGATTCATACTCAAATAATATTGCATACCAATTCAGAAAATCCAGTAGTTTATGGTATGGTGAGGTTTTTTTTTTTTTTATAGTTTTTATAAAAAGAATGATTTTTTATGGTTTGATTGGGTGTAGAAGTTGGGCTTGATTGGATATAGAAGAAGGTGGGTGTAAAAGTTGATTTTTTTATGTTTTTTTTTTGGAAAGACAAGGGCAAAGCGTTATGTATATCACGGGGGGGGGGGGGGGGGCTTAAGGTGAGTTGGTTTATTGTTTGTAATGTAAAAAAAACCTCAACATTGTCGATGGCAAGCTTGGATTGGTCGAGTAGTCGGAATACAAGGATCTTTACTTAGGCACTTTAAGTAAGTTATTTTTAAAATTTTCTGTCAATAACCAGCTGGTGGGCATACTTTAAGTAATGTTAATTGTTTCTGACTAATGGGCTGCTAGTGCTGGTGCTCAACCCGAAAACAACAACCCTCAAAACATAGGGTTGATTTCTCTCGATTCTATAAATGCTACCTTATATTTTCTTAGTGTTTGTGGTCGATCTAATAGAATATCTTTTGAGTGTTCTCTGCAAATTTAGCATATTTCTGAAGTTTGAAAACAGCATGAAGAAACCATAAGTTGATTGGGCTAGAGAGATTGAATGATAACAATGATCCAAGAATGATAAGAGTGATCAAACACAACTGCCAGACAACTGCATATCCTAAAACAAAAAAAAAAGAAACAGAACTAATAGAAAGACCTCTTCATGGGAAATCGTTGTACATTTATTTTGGTTTTCAATTTGAAGCTTCCTTTTCTCCCCTATGTTTGAGCTATCATTTTTGCATAATGCTGATATTTGCTTTTGTTTGCATGTATGTTTTAAAGTCAATTCTGCTCACATAGCTGAAGTAGAATATATATACTATGCTATTAATCTGTGTATGTTGCAATTTTACCTTCAAACCATGGATTTGATATACTTATTACAATGTATAGATAAGCAAAAAATAAAGCGCAGACAAGTGTTTATCTTCTCCAAAAATGTACGCCATCGGATGATCAAATGCACTCGCAGCAACGCTCGAGCAGCGCGATGTTTGAAACCGACAATGGTGGTCATGGTTGAAGGTGATGGCGGTGGAGTTTGTTTGTAATTGTAGCAGGTGGTGAACATTGGCAACCGAACAGGTTAGGATTTCGATGGTTGTCTGTGGTTAACGGTTGATAAAGGTCGTGGTGGAGTTCAACGGAGGTTATGGTGGTTGACAACGGTGGACTCCCTACAGTCGCAGGGGCAAAAGTGTTTATTTGGTGTATGTAGACCTGGCCCTCCCGTGCCTTTAGTTAAGGCTAGAAAGAATTATCTTAACTTTCTCTTATGCCATTCCTTTCTTTGAAAACCAAAGATGAAACTAGAATGTGGAGTACGGACTTATCATGCTTCCCAATTCCACTAGCATAAAAAAGTTTATTCAACTCCTTAGAGATTCTATAGTTCCCTAACTACCCCAATTTGATGTGAATGAGAGAATAAATCCTTAGAGACCTAAAACATTAGTGGGAGCATTGAGTGTTCTAATTATAACTTGCAAAAGTCACAGAGGCGGGGAGAATGAAAATTTGATCTATCCTCAAATTACATCTCTTGCACTGGACAATGCTCTATCACAACTTGTCTCCTTAGCATTTAATGTACTCCTAACAAAAATTTGTGGATGCCTAAATGTGGGCGAACTTAGATTTCTTACTAAATAAAGTAATCCTCATCAAGAGAAATGACAATAAACATCATTAGGTTGTTTTTTCTATTAAAATCTATAGGTCTTCCGAATGTTAGACCTTAAGCATGCTGAATTCATTAAGATTTCTAAGGTCAGTGGGAGCAGTAAAAGTCCTTATCATGACTTTCCGGAAGTACAAGATGCGGGGGAGAGACTCATTAAATTCGAGGCTCATTAAAATTAACTCCAAACTTAACTTCGATTATTCCTCTTGTACACCATACTGCACCACCTATTACACACTTAGAAACTAATGTTGCTCCTTATATACATGAAAATAAAAACACCTAACTAAGAGCTATATATGTATCATAATAAACCCAATAGTCAACTTAGGTGGTCATCTGGGTAAAAAAAAAACCCACTAACTTTGATGATTATGTAACCTCCTGACTAATACAAAATGGATGTTTGGAAAGTTTACCGATCATACATCTTCTAATTAAAATCATTAGCATCAATAAATCTTCTAAATGGAATAAAGCTATTATTAGCAAAACTTGATTCCATAAATTAGAATAACGTTTTGGATTTAGAAGAATCACCTAATGATATTCATAATTAAACTAGATCCGAATGGGAACGCTATTAAATAAGATTGATTGTAAAAGATTATACTCAAGATGGATTAGACTATCAAAGAATCTTCTTATCTGTGTTACACAAGATTTCTTTAAGGATCATTACCATCCTAATAGCTCATAATAACTAAGAGCCACATTAGATGGACATTAAACAACTTTCCATAACAATGACCTACATGTTCATTAAACAATCTGAAAGTTCTAAACTGAAGGTTAAGAACACATACTCTGTAAGTCAATAAGATCCATGTATGGGTTGATGCAAGCATAAAATGTGTTGGAATCATAATGAAATTCTCTTCATCAAGAACTAAGTGGATTAAAGAACCTACCTCAAGATGAGTGGGAGCAACTAATGAAAACTTGTCCTTACATAAAAGACATTCATCTTGACAAGTATATGTTACCTATGTCAAAGCATTATTAAAGCATATTTTGACATGATGAATATCGGGGATTACTTTTACGTGACAGGAATCAATGTAACCTCACGTAATTTCCGCATGTCTTTTTTTTTTTTTTTTTTTGTTAAAATAGTTCCTAAAAACAATAATTATTATGACCATGTTTCTTTTAGGAAGTCAACGTAAGTTTTATTGACATCAATTAAATAAAAGTAATTTATGAAATTAATAAATTGGTTTTGATGAAAACTAAGTCTTGGAAATGCAGAAGTTCTGTGAGAAGTTTAAAAAAAAGGGAAAGCTTTGTGGGAGGGGTAATAAAAGGCAATATCAAGTGTTTTCTTTGTCCGAAAAATCTCATAGTCAAATGATGATTGGAAATTATAATATTTATCACTTTAATTTTGATTAGAAAGCAAATGAATTCGAATTAAATTCTACTTACCGTTTCACTTTGAACATGACAACTTAATGGGTCAAAAAGTGAAGAGCTTAAAATCCATTCCTCCTAATCGATTTTACTAAGAAAAGTCACTCATAAATATAAATGGCATACAACCGAATGTTATATCTCCTTCCTAATTTTTTGATTATTTGTTGTTTCGACAACCATCACCATACTCGTAAAACCCACACCACACATCTCCTCTCTTTTGGATCTCTCATTATTACAGCCACCATAGAACTAACCTGAAATCCACCACCATCTTGGCTAACTTGCAAAGCTACTCACACACTTATTTATATTCACCTTTCAGATTTATTTAGTCAAGAACGAAGTACAACATCTTCATGTCCAAGTTTGGTGTTTCAAGTGTTCGAGAACAAGATTCATTCTCTTCTTTCGCATACCTCCTCCTTGCTTGCTATGTGTGAGTATTCACCCGCCTGACATCTACTATTTAAATATATACATGTAAATATATTACAAGTTAACTTTTGCATAATGTTATATATATATATATATATATATATATATATATATCTTTGAGTCATAAACTTTGAATCCATAACTAATGCAATTAATCGCTTTTCCATTAGAACATTAAAGGATTTTTAATTGCTACCAAACTCTTAAGAACATAAAAATAAACGCATTGTTTGGACATATTTTAGTAAACTACGTGGTGATAATCAAAAGTGTTTACATAATTCCTGGTGTTATTTTGTTTGTTAAAAGTCCCTAACATATACTAGAACAATTAGGTGGAGTACTCATTTTATAAATATAAATATATATATTTAAATATGTTTTGGATGTTACAATATGGTCATATATATAAAATATAAGTTTTGATAAAATATATATGCGTAGAAACTTAACATATACTAGTTTATATATATATATAGTTATATATATGCATGTGGTTATTTACATCTCCAATGGCGGGTGTTGTGGTATAGTTCTCTAAAGTTGAATATACATCTCAAATGGGTTGTCAAGTCAAAAGTATTCTGAAAACAATAAGTAATATTATGGAGCATAGCTACTCAGGTGAACATTATACATGACCATCTTGCATGCCAAAGGCAATAAGATCTTAAGGTGTCCTTATGTGTTATAGGGCACATATAGGATGGGTTTCTTTTCTCATACTTGTTTATTTGCTAGCTGTTGAATGGATTTTCAAGGTGAGTTTCATAGCCTCTTTTTACTATTTTACATTTTTAGGGGTGAAACATGTTTAAACATTTTTGATACAATAACAATTACTCATTCTCATTATGTTGAAATATGTTGATTCATTTTGACTTGTAACAAAAATACACAACACTCATTAACATTGATCAAGCTGCCTGTTTAGATTATAGCCTTATAGGTCTGACAAACTCATTCCCCGTATAAATTCAAGGATGATCGAAAACAGTTACACTTTTACTAACTTGCGAGTTAGGTCTCAGTCGACACAAGGTTCGATTGTACAAAAGACGCATTGTTACATGTCGGATTCTTACTCTAACATTATTCATTGTTATATCTCAATTGTGATTGCTATGAAAAATACTTTATTCCATTACTTACAAAACCTATGTATTCTCACCAACTATTTATAGTTGACCCCCCCCCCATATTCCCAGCTTAACATGTTTCAGGTTTTACTTGCTATTGGAAGTTGTACAAGTCTTGGAAAACATAGGAGCTTTGGATCTAGTTTATATAAATCAAATTTATGTAATCATTATTTGTATGGAAATTGTAATCATTTAAATATTCAAATTTCATTTAGTATCATAAGCTATTGAACAATCATCACCATGTGGCATCCCGATGTTTCCGCCCTCAGTTGGGGTGTTACAGATTGGTATTAGAGCCATGGTTATAGGGAATTAGGTTATTAAACATATAACCTAGACTATAACCTTGAGAGTCCAATATGAGTGACCTTTTTCTTGCATGCTATTTGTTTACGTGTTTCTTTAGTTTATTTTGTGCTTTCTTATCTTGCTTCTCTCTTTCCTCTAAGCCTTCTAATTCTAAAAATCTTCAATATCATTCATGGTGGAATTACAATGCACCATCTTGACAGGAAATCTACTGAAGACTTTACTAGGCCTGACGCCTACCTCCTTGATTTTCAATTCCTTCAAAGGATTGAGTTCCATATTATTTTTTCGAAGCTTAACCTTAACTTCATACTTTGTGTAGTCCCCGAGTTACAAAAACCATTCCCTTACTTGTTGATATCATCTAATTTGAATTTCATGATCTTGATGTCCATCACAATCCTACTTCTTTTTGCAAGGATTCTTCACGTCACATGTGTTTGACTATTTCTAGCCTTGTTCCAAACCTCATGAATCTCCTTGTTACATACTCAAAATATTCACCTATACATTACGACCTCTTTAATTCTTGTTTTCCCTAGTTTGGAAAACTTATTTAAACTGCAAATATTATAACCCTATTGTTTTGAAAACTATTTATTTGACTACCAATAGTTATACCCTAACTTTGTATAGGATGTACCCTGATTTCAAAGCCAACAATTACTGTTTTCGTTGAAATTTTCACTAGTCCTGCAAACAACCATTATTTTAACAAAGGTCTCATCCATTTTTATAAACATACCCCTTTTTCAAATGGCCTTGATGTTTTAAAAAATACTTATTTACACAAAAGATTTTAACTAAAATACTTTCTAAACAAATGTTCCGAGTTTTACCGTACCAGATATTCAACTAAATTTTGAATTTTGAAAATAAAGGCCGCACTTAGAAGTCAACATTAAACGAAACCCTTTTCATATCATGCTGTCTACTATCCACATTCCTGCTTTATTACAAACATGATCACCTTATTCCTTTTCTTGACCTATTAACTGAAACCATTTATCGACTATTTTTACATTCATTATTCTTTACAACCTTGATTATACAATGAGTTTTCATTATTCTCTCAAGGATTAAACGCATATTCTTCGTCTTTTCGGACATGAACTAGATAAACAAACTATTGAAAACTCGATACTTGATTTTCAATCCCACAGACTTTTCTAAAATGATGACTGTTTGTTACGTTAAACTTAATTCTTCTTAATTTGATTATCTTTGAACGCCTGATTATTCGTGATACTTGCAAACATGAGTAATTAAATATGAACTATTTTCTATACTAGTGAAACAACACCTAGACTCAGTAACCTTGTCTTGGGAAACTTAATTACAAGTTGCATGCTATACCTGATACTTGTCACATTTACAAACTTGCTTACATATGTGTATTTTCAATTGGCAAGTTATATGTTGAACTACGGAAACAATTATTACAATTATCCACTTAACAACCGGTTGAGGATGAAGTACCTGCTCAACAGTTGGTAAAGTTCATAATAACCTACTCAATGATTGGTAGAGGTCATCATGCCTGCTCAACAGTCGGTAGAGGTTCTAATAACCTGCTTAACGACTGGTAGATGCCATCGTACCTGCTCAACAATCGGTAGAGGTTCCTACTCACCGACTGGTAGAGGTCTTTTTGCCTGCTCAACGGTTGGACTCATTATTGAATACATGGTGCAAACATCTCACTTAGCGAGCTCCCTGTTTGGGGTGAAAGCCCATACTTAAAAGTCTTGTGCATTTTTTTTTGAACTTTACTGCGGTAAACATGTTATTTGATTCATTGATGCAAACACTCATGAGATTCAATTGATACAACGATTCATTAGATTCAATAGATACAAAGAGATTCATTAGACTCATTGATACAAAGATTCGGTCGCAAGGTAGTTTTGCATTGTGGTGTTTTACATGTGGTGTGGTAGATTAGAATCATAGAAGGACACAATACCCTAATGTAAGGTAAATTGATGATTGCGGTCCGAAACAGAATCATGAATTTACAGTTACGTTAAGGTAGTGTGAAATTCTATTATAGATTTTGGTAGATGCCTGGCACATTTTCGAGGTATCAAAGGTGTGATGGGTTAGCTGCGGTACACCCTATATATAAACACTAATGATACAACGAAAGTGGATTGGGGTCGAACCAATAACAAACCCTAGTTGTTTGGTAGTTCATTTAATCATTTCATAGTCAATCATCTCATGCACTCCCCTTTCACATTAAAAAAAAAAAAAACTTAGGTTTGTTGTTCTGCTGGACCCTTATTTCTCCTAGCTATTTTAAACCAACGAAAATCCAACCCTCAAAACTCGTACATACCATTTGTCTAATCCAAAACCATTCAAAACACTTTATCCTATTCACCAAAAACTTTTATCATACTTTAAATTAAACCACAGTCGCTCCAACATTTACCCCACTACCATCACCTCCATTTAAATGTCTCTTTTAAATAAATTTCGGGACGAAATTTCCTAAAAGTAGGGGAGACTGTAACCTCACGTAATTTCCCCAAGTCTTTTTTTTTTTTTTTGTTAAAATAGTTCCTAAAAACAATTATTATTATGACCATGTTTCTTTTAGGAAGTCAACGTAAGTTTTATTGACATCAATTAAATAAATATATTTATTAAATTAATAAATTGGTTTTTGATGGAAACTAAGTCTTGCAAATGCAGAAATTCTGTGGGAAGTTTAAAAAAAGGGAAAGCTTTGTGGGAGACGTAATAAAAGGCAATATTAATTGTTTTCTTTGACCAAAAAATCTCATAGTCAAATGATGATTGGAAATTAAAATACTTATCACATTAATTTTGATTAGAAAGCAAATAAATTCGAATTAAATTCTACTTACCGTTTCACTTTGAACATGACAACTTAATGGGTCAAAAAGTGAAGAGCTTAAAATCCCTTCCTCCTAATTGATTTTACTAAGAAAAGTCACTCATAAATATAATTGGCATACAACCGTAAGTTATATCTACTTCCTAATCTTTTGATTATTTGTTGTTTCAACAACCATCACCATACTCGTAAAACCCACACCACACATCTCCTCTCTTTTGGATCTCTCAATATTACAACCACCATAGAACTGACGTGAAATCCACCACCATCTTGGCTAACTCGCAAAACTACTCACACACTTGTATTCACCATTTGGATTTAATTAGTCAAGAACTAAGTGCAACATCTTCATGTCCAAGTTTGGTGTTTCAAGTGTTCGAGAACAAGATTCATTCTCTTCTTTCGCATACCTCCTCCTTGCTTGCTATGTGTGAGTATTCACCCGCCTGATGTGACACCCGGCAAATTCTGGTTAACAACGTTGTCTAGATTAAAGTCTACCTTAGCGAGTCACGCGTATATTATACTTAACTAGGGTTAGCTAGATAGCTAGATAGGACATACGTGCATTGTTGTGAGTTAATATGTGATTACATGATTAGTGAACCTCGGACGTTGGTGAATAATAAACTTATGTGTCTCGGTGATATCTGACAAACTTATGTGAAAACCATACGTGATTATGTGAACCTAAACCGAACACGTTAATAAAAATCATTAAAAGTGGAAGTATGAGGTTGATTAGGGTCTTAACGCATGGGGTTGCACTTGTTACGGTCCGAAATAACAAAAACGTCAAAGGATAACGTGTCGGGTGATGAAACGAGACACGAACGAGGGCCTCGGGCCTGTGAGCGGCCGCTCACAGGGCCCGAGCGGCCGCTCGCTCATGTCTGACGGGTTTAAACCGCCTTAAACTCTTATTTAAGCATCCTTAACCCCCATGCAACCCCTAAACTCAACCCTAATCGCCCCCTTTCTGCCCCACACGAATTATTAACCCTAAACCACCTGCTAAAGCTCAAGAACATCAATCGGGAAGCTTGGAGAGCGTTCGGTTGGTTGTTTTGGAGTGTTTGTGGTATAATCTTCATTCCCTTATGTTTTAATCTTCTTTAAATTGTTTTAAAACATCAAAACCTTGTTTGTCTAGGTCTGAAAGTATTTTATAAAAGTTAAAACATGATGATTACGAAGGTTAAAAGGGTCAAGCACATTGTTATATAATGAATGTTATATGTTTTGCATGATTATGTATGTTCTTGATGTTTTAGACTTCTAGGGTTTGTGAATAATGATGTTTGTGATGTATAATTAGGGTTTTGATCAGATGTGGTTCTTACTAATGTTGTATGATGATTATTAGGTGTTATTGATTGATAATATGCAACTAGGGTTTGATATAATTGATAATATTGCATGATTAGAATCTGGACAGATTCCGAATGTCGACTTGTAGGGTCTGTTTCGTGGCTTGAAAATAATTGGTTTGATCGATTCTTTACATGAATAGATTGTACATAGTCTTAGCTTTTTAGAATGGGCAAAATCATCTGATTTGGATGTCGTTTGATATGTTTTTGGAATTTTCAATTAAAATAGGTCAGGTCAGAATTTCGGGTATCAAACTGAGTCAACTTTGAAACATCATAAATCAAGTTTTATAAAGAGTTGGGTTGTGAAATTTTTACAAAAGGTTAATATTGGAGTAATATGAGTTTTCCAAGTGGATTCATCCCGTTTGGATGAATACACAATTTTTGGGAATTTATCTACCAAACTGACCTGTTAGGAAGGTTTTCTGAACATAGATGTATTAGACGAATTTTAATTATTTTTGTGTTTGGATTTAAGACAAAACAAAAATAGGTATTGTTAAGTGAATCCCAAAGAAAATTCAGTAAAAATTTGGGAGGTTGACTCACTGATTTGCTATTTTAAATAAATTCGTTTTGATGGCGCACAATCTGTCCTGAAAACACAGATTGTGTATTATGTGCTTATGTGATTAATTGAGGTCTTAGGTGGTATGGAATTGACATATAACTGAAGTACACTTGTCTGAGACACATACGGAATGTAGAAACTAATTGTAACCAACGTATTCACCAACGGGTCCTTAGGATTTACTTATGCATGTAGAATCACTAGGTGTCACTTACACGCTTTTGAACATTTAAAACGCCTTGGACAAACGAGTTATATGGTGTAATGATATTACGCCTATACTCACTTAATGACACTGTTATTAGGGTGTCGGTAGCATATATTACTTGCTGTTCGGATTCTTTGCTTGCACGTTAAGGTGAGTTTACGGCCCCTCTTTTAACTGGTTTCACTTTTTGGAGGAGAAAACATGTGTTAAACTTATGTTTTGGTAACAACTGTCATACTATGGGTTTCTATGGTTTACTATACGATCTTTGGAAGTCACGGGGGAAACCATGAATGTGCGGGTTAGCACAACGGGGAAATGTGAATAGATCTATTGGGAGTAACCAACCCCGCTCGTCGGCTTGGAGGGCCGGGCGAGTGCATATTGTCTCAAACAGGAACAGGTTTACTATTCGGGCACGACATCTGGTTTGCGAGTTAGTAATGGTTTTCCAATCGTAGAAGTAACAAAACATACGCCTAGCTAGCGTACTTTGGTTTGCAAATTGATATAGTATGGACAGGTTGAACTTGGTACTTTAATTACAAACCTGTGAACTCACCAGCATTTTTGTGCTGACGTAACTCTTACATGTTTTCTCAGGTCGCTAAGGTAGCACTACGGAACTAGGGCGCACGCGTCTGCACGGCGTCTAGTTAGGGTTGCATGGTTTTTTTTCGAACGTTGAATATTTTGGTTTACTTTTGGATTATGTTTTGAAAATAAGCTTCCGCAGTATTTGGGGATTTTCAACTATGTTTTGAAATTGCATATGTTCATTTAGAATTGTTTATTGTGATCGTTGACTTGGATCCTGGTTTGTCATGCGCCTCGCGGTAAAACTCCGCAAGTGGATTTTGAGGGTGTGACACCTGACATCTACTATTTAAATATATACATGTATATATATTACAAGTTAACTTTTGCATAATGTTCTTATATATATATATATATATATATATATAGGGTAAGTATCCTATGGAAACCTTGTTGAGTTGTGTAAACTCTAGAAACTCATCCAATGGCTATCATGCTTCCACATCTCCCTTCTCATTCTTTAGCAAAAGGGCAAGATGGTAACTTCCACCCCTCTCATTTGTATGACCACCTATAAATAAACATCACACTCTATATCTCACACATACTCATGTCTCTCTCTCTCTCTCTCTCTCTCTCTCTCTATCAGACTTCTGTCACACACACACACACACACACACACACACTCCCTCTCTCTCTCTCTCTCTCTCTCTCTCTCTCTCTCTCTCTCTTATGTTACGATTATGTGGGTTAGATATGCAAACAAAATAATGTTCCATCTTATCGTGGGTTAGATCTACATTGGTGGTTTCGAGGTGGTTGTTTGAAGAAGACCACAGATGACAGATCCGACGCTGAATGTGTGGTGGTTTTTGATTCTGCCATTAATGAGCTTGTAAATCTTGGTATGCAGAGGTATGGTTGTTTTAGATCTACTCTATATTATTATTATTATTATTATTATTATTATTAATTATTTATGTTGATCCATTTAAGATGAACATTGCTCGATTGTATGATTCTCTTTCATCTCTTTGATTCCTATGAATCCTTCGTATCACAGTAACAGATTTAAGTTTTGAATAAGAAATCGATACAGAGATGGAGGGTTTTGGTTATATTTATGGATATTGTTATTAAAAAACAAACAACCAAAGTCCAGATCTACTTGATATTGTTATTATAATTATACATACAGAGATATTTTTTAGATCTGGTTTGTTTTCAATTTACAACTTCGTATCTTGTGATATTTTTATTATAATTATACATACGGAGATATTTTTTAGATCTGGTTTGGTTTTAAATTGAAACAAGGATAAATTTAAAACTTATCCTTCATGTCTTGTGATATTGTTATTATAATTAAACATACAGAGATATTTTTAGATCTTGTTATTACAATTATTTCTTTCATCTCTTGTGATATTGTTATTATAATTATACATACAGAGATGGAGGGTTTTCGTTATATGATTGATTTCATGATTTCATATACGTCAAAAGTCCAGATCTACTTGAGTGTGGCCAACAGATTCAAGAAATTTAAAGAACTAGTTTTTTTAGATCTGGTTTGGTTGTTTTTTTTTTAATTTTTTTAATCTTGTTTCAATTTACAACCACCACTTTCTTACCAATGTACTTTAAAAATTGTTTAACTAATGTTTAATTTTTTAAATGAAGGCAGATGGTTTGATGACGATAAGAAAAAGAGCTTTGTTTGGATGTTTTTTTTTCTTGTAACATTAAGTTGTAAATCATATGTTTTTTTCTTGTTAGATATGCGATCCGACTTGATACAAGGGAATAGAGTGCATTTTGGTGTCGATGGTTCGTTTGAAGAACAAAACAGGGCGATGAAGGTTTGATGCTTAATTTGAGTTTGTTCGTTTGAAGAACAAAACAGGGGAGGTACGAGTTAGAGTTTGAGACGAGCTTACAGGTCTATGGCATCATTTTTTTTGGGTATGAAGGTTGAGGTTTTATTTTTGTTGAAGTTTGAAATTGTTGGATTTGTTTGTATATATATGTCAAAAGTTTGAATTTTTTTGGGCATGAATGTAACGTATAGTGTGTTTGTGAATTTTTACATGTTTATGAAATAATATTCCAAATCTCTTTTACTGGTTTAAATAGTTACATAAGCACCATTAACTACGATACGCATGTAAATATGCAAAATTGCCCTTTTTACAGTGTAACCGGTTTTAAAATGTAACAATGTAAATACATACAAATGACACATGTAACAATGTAAATACATAAAATGTAACAATGTAACAACGTAACACATAAGTTGTTACAGAGAAATCTGACTTATTGTTACCTATTAAAAGGTTTAAAAAATTAAAAAAATTAAAAGCAAGGAAAAGAGAGAAGAGAGGAGAGAGAGTCAGGAGAGAGAAGAGAGATGTGAGAGATTTAGGAGAGAGATGGACAAAATGCAATTTACAAAAATGCCCTTTTGCTTCAAACAAATAAAAATGACAACTCTTTTAATTATATAATATTAGGAGTTCAATCTCATCCATTGATGTTGGTTGATCAATGGTCACCATTAGGTTTCTAGAGTTTTGCACAAATCATAAGGGTTTTTATTTTAGCCATATATATATATATATATATATGTAAGTCATAAACTTTGAATCCATAACTAATGCAATTCATTGCTTTTCCATAAGAACATTAAAGGATTTTTAATTGCCACAAAACTCTTGAGAACATTATATATATATATATATTATATATATATATATCTAAGTCATAAACTTTGAATCCATAACTAATGCAATTCATCGCTTTTCCATAAGAACATTAAAACGATTTTTAATTGCCACAAAACTCTTGAGAACATAAAAATAAACGCATTATTTGGGCATATTTTAGTAAACTGTGTGGTGATAATCAAAAGTGTTTACATACTTCCTGGTGTTATTTGGTTTGTTAAAAGTCCCTAACATATACTAGAACAATTAGGTGGAGTAATCATTTTATAAATATAAATATATATATATATTTAAATATGTTTTGGATGTTACAATATGGTCATATATATATATAAAAAAAATATAAGTTTTGATAAAATATATATGCGTAGAAACTTAACATATACTAGTTTTATATATATATAGTTATATTTATATTTATATGCATGTAGTTATTTACATCTCCAATGGCGGGTGTTGTGGTATAGTTGTCTAAAGTTGAATATACATCTCAAATGGGTTGTCAAGACAAAAGTATTTTGAAAACAATAAGTAATATTATGGAGCATAGCTACTCAGGTGAATATTATATATGACCTTCTTGTAGGCTAAAGGTAATAAGATCTTAAGGTGTCCTTATATGTTATATGGCACGTATAGGATGGGTTTCTTTTCTCAGACGTGTCTATTTGCTAGCTGTTGCATGGATTTTCAAGGTGAGTTTACATAGCCCCTTTTTATTGTTTTAATTTTTTAGGGGTGAAAATGTTTAAACATTTTTTATACAACAGCAATTACTCATTCTCATTATGTTGAAACTTGTTGATTCATTTTGACTTGTAACAAAAAGATACAGTACAATCGTTAACATTGATCAAGCCAACTTTACTAACTTGCGAGTTAGGTCTCAGACGACACAAGGTTTGATTCTACAAAAGACGCATTGTTACATGTCGGATTCTTACTCTAACATTATTCATTGTTATGTCTCAATTGTGATTGTTATGCAAAATACTTTATTCCATTACTTACAAAACCTATGTATTCTCATTAACTATTTATAGTTGACCCCCTATTCCTAACTTAACATGTTTCAGGTTTTACTTGCTATAAAATTTCATGTACAAGTATTGGAAAACATAGGAGCTTTGGACCTAGTTTATATAAATCAAATTTATGTAATCATTATTTGTATGGCAATTGTAATCATTTAAATATTCAAATTTCATTTAGTACCATGAGCTATTGAACGATCATCACGATGTGGCATCCCGATGTTTTCGCCATCGGTTGGGGTGTTACAATCAAAATATACCGAGATAGACCCAACGGGTATTAGTTTTATCCCATAAGTTTTACTCTGAGCAGGTCCTTACATATGTAACATAAAACATTGCTCTTCTTTAAAGGATATAGGATAAATGAGATTTTTACCTTATGCTTCATTAATTTAGAAGTCTTATTTAAATTAAGTCTATACTTGTTTATGATGTTGTTCATATTGCTTTGCACTAGACTTGTCTAGATTATTAAAAAGCATCTAATGGAACATTACAATATCTTAAAGAGACAAGAGACTACAATCTAAAGAAGAGGTGAGAACTTAAAGTGATCGACTACTCTTATTCTAATTTTGTTATATTTAGAGGAAATAAATGTCACTTTTGGGGTATATCATAACGTCTACAAACATAAATATCTCATTGAGGAGTCATAAGGAACGATTACAATAAGCTAAGTTATCATGACATAATATGTTGCTGATCACAACAAAATGGTCATTGAATGTTGTTGGTAAATTTATCAGTTGAATCATAACTTAATAACTTCATTTAAATATAATATTGAAGACTTACTGTGATAAAGTCAGTTACCATAATTTCTCAAACAGTTACAGTTTGAGAGGAGCTGCATTAGAGTTCGATACAAAATTATTGTTCGCTTATTTTAAGAATAAGTAGAAGAAATCAGAATTTTGTATCGAATAATTAAAGGGTTTTACTAATGACCATGTACAATAGCATATCGTACTATAAATGACTCATGACTAATGATTATTTTTTCTCATTCGTTTTGAATTTGTAATGTCTCTAAGAAATACGTTAAGCATGCATAATGGCGTATAGACAATAATTATACAAATCAACGATTAAGGGCATAAGTGTGAATTGATCCTAACGTTAAGTTTTAAATTTGGATGTAGTATGATTAATGGGGATTCTGAGTTGAATATTATCTTAACGACTGTATTTCA
Organism: Ambrosia x helenae; assembly: GCA_030844895.1. Taxonomy (NCBI): domain Eukaryota; kingdom Viridiplantae; phylum Streptophyta; class Magnoliopsida; order Asterales; family Asteraceae; genus Ambrosia; species Ambrosia x helenae. Next base: position 111,963,520 of record CM061231.1, on the reverse strand, counting down.
CTGCTACATTCTAGGTTTATAACTAAAATGAGTATTAATCTGCATACTAATGTAATCTATAATCTATAATCAATAATACATTATAAAGGAGGAGTGATGACCAACATGGTCATTTTCACCTCCGTACAACTTAACAAGCACTATGTACAACATATTTAAGCAAAAAATTTAAGGGTATTATGAGGATGTTAGTGACAATTAAGACACTTAGAATGATAGTATAGACATTTCACCATCCTCCTCTTTTACAATATCAACACACTTTTACAATATTACCCTCTTTCCCATTACCGCCTCACAAACGTAATTTGCCTAATAATCGTTTTCCTTGTTCATAATTCAAGAAGACAAGGAGTTCTTCATCATTTACCTCCACCATTAAACTGTCTTTAATGACATAGCCGGTTAGTATTTGAATGGGTTGTTATTCAATACCATCGCCGATTCACTGTCATCTCCCAGTTATCCCCCATTTATACCATAGGCATTCACTCCTTCCTTCCCATTCTTGAACATACACCAATTTCATACTCATTTATAATTTGGAGTTGAAGGATTCCACATTTCCATTGATAGACAATTATCTTTATTAAAAGGTATGATTTTCCTCAAAGGAATTCTCAGTAGTTCTATAATGGAATTATTATTTTTAGTTCTTTTGTGATTTTATGGGTTTTGTTAGATTTTGCAAGTTGTTGAGTTAATTGAAAAAGGTATGATAATCGTTTCAACTTTTTATGTGATTCCATTCAAGATTCGTTATGGAGCAAATTTGCTATCCCTGATAGTGTTTAGATTGAAGATTACATTGTGTTCTGATAAAGCTTACACTGTGTTCATTATCTTATTATTTATAAGCAGTGGCTTTAACACCATTTTTACACAGCAATAGCAGTCGATCTTTCATAAGTGTATGTTTTTTTATGTTAATGCTTTTTTTTTTCTTTGAATTTGCAGATCATCCTTTTAAGCTAAAAGTCAAAATTGAACTTTATGTACATATTTGTATAGAAAAAGCAATGGAGCAAATTGTATTTATTTTAGCATTGTGAGAGATTGTAGAAGCTAAAAAAGTTGGTGAAAATAACATCGTTGCTAAGGTGTGCTTTTACTTTAAACTATATATCTGTGGTTTCAATTTACTGGTCCATTTACACCAAACGGGTCAAAATAGTCACCTCTAATTTAAATACTTTATAAAAGAGAAAAAAAGGATTGGTTTACTTGCATATCGTGAACTTTATAAGAAAGAACATGAAGAAGTTATTGAGATGTTTACAAAAGTCAAAAACACAGTAGTTGCATAACAAGATGACATGATAAGTGAAGTGAGGAATTATATTACAAGATGACACAGTAGTTGCATAACATGCAGAAGTTATTGAGATGTGTGGTTATTGATGCTTCCATGGATCATGTTCGGGTAGTAGTTGTATGATTGTTTTGGTAATTATGATTTAGATATTGTTGAATATTGTTAAAGCATTATGCTATCGGGTTCTTCGTTTGATTAGATGATTGCTTTCATAGATTCATTGCTAATTTTTGAGAGATTATATGATCTTTCAGTTACTCATGATGTAGGTATTGTTGAATTTTGTTGGATTGTTATGTTATCTGGTTCTTTTGATTAGAGAATTGTTTTCATGGATTCGTTGCTATTTTTTAGCGTTTTATGATTCTTATTTTGATGAAAAAGATGGCTAATTTTGATGTTCAGATTCTAAAACGGGTTATTTGTGGTATGCAGGGCAATCTAAACTGAAAACTAGGGACCGACAATGGATCTTTTTCAGCCCGTGAGACAGGAAGTATCCAAATGGTTATTAAGTCGGGCCACGATGAACGACTATTGGAAAGGTGTTTAACTTCATGGTGTTTAAATTTATTTATATATAAAAAAAGGATAACAATAAAAGGATTATGTGCGTTTAATTAGTCTTGGAAAAAAATTAGTGGGCAATTAACATGTTTTCTTACTCAAAATGTGAACGCCTTTTTATTGGCAAGTGTCGAAAATATCCCTCTCTGTATTCGAATTTTCTTATTCAAAATTTGCTGGTAGATTAACCCTCATATCTAATTCTTCTTCTCTAATGGCGCTCAAGGTAAGTTTGATTCTTTTTTCGTACCAAAATAGCGATTTATCTTATCTATTATCCGTGTTCTGCTACATTTAGATTTTTTTATTGTTTTAGTAGTTTGAACATTGTGTAACATGCTAATTAGACTTTTAATTGGACAGTCGATAAGCACAACAAGAACCAGTTATCGCATTTTTCTAATGAGGACAACAAGAAGTAGGTTTTGAAAGTCTTCCCAATCTAATAACTGTGTTTGCAATACAGTTTGTTATTAGGAGTGTCATAATCCGGTTCAAGGAGAAAAGCCAGCTAATGTGTACTCGGGGATTGCTTCTAGGTTGGCTTTTTAACTAAATATACATATTTATTTTCTTTCTTTTGGGAAAATGATGTTTTTTATATGCTGGAGTCACTAAATCTTGTTTGAACTAGAGTGATTGTTATCATGAATAGACATGCAGATGGAAGCCAACAACTAATGAAAATGCTAAACATGCAGTATTATTATATTAGCTAGGTACGGGTAGTTAGTTCTCCATATGCAAATTTTTGTTTCAAGAATTAAAAAAAATGTGTCCCTGGTAATATATGTTCTCTGAATTATTACCTTGACGAATAAGATGCTTAGATTAGATGGACATGAAGTTGGTTAAAGAAACAATGATGACATGATAACATCAGTGTATGGTGTCATATATTGCACACACTTAATTTAAATAGGTTGTCGCTACAATTTTAAACTAGATATAACAAACTGAGGAAAAAAACCATCAACACATGTGTAGTATCTAATGAAGTTAGGTGTTCAAATAAATAAATATTTGGATCAGTGTCAGTAACTCGATATAACTGTGACGCCCAAGAAGTAGAACAACAGTTTAATCTACATGATGTCTTGAGTTTGCTTACTTTATCATGCTTTAAGCTTGTGCATGTGCTATACGATTATGAACTTTTTAATCCTCTCTTAATTTTGACCCTCTTTAGTATTCTTAGGGTAATCATTTTCTAATTTTATGTTAGCGGAATCTTATTAGACTACAAAAAAATAAAGGTCGCGGACTTGCAGTCATGATCAGTAGGTGTACTTATGAACGGGTGGATTTTTACAAATACGCTTTGGGTGAATTTTGAACTGGACCCATTAAAGATAGAGCAGGCGCCAATAAATGGATTTAAATATGACCTTTTATGATCAAAGTCACCCCATCATTCTTGGTTGCAGTCTACACTGCTCAGTGCAGGCTTTATGTGTTCAAACAATAGTACAAGATTTATGAATGACGTACAAACTACTCTAAACATCAGCAGCTAATTAGTTTTGTTGACTTGCACATAATGTTTAAGGATGATTGTGGGATACAACCAATAGCCAGGAACAGGGATGTTGACTAAGGTTTATAGGAAGTACAAAACTCCAAAGGTTGGGTATGCAGCAAAGTGTGAGCCAACCAAGTTTTTATTGGAGATGAGGACAATTATGCATGTAGTTTATACTAACATAAACTTTGGGGTTGGAATTAACAACTGAGGTATTCTATTAGTGGTGGTTTTAAAAAAAGTAACAATGGTGGTTCAATTTGTGTGAACAACCAAGTATGTTCATGTTATATATGTTATACCAATTGAACTTCTTATCACTTTTCTTTCCTTTTCATATTTTCCAAAGTTAATGTGTTTAATATCCTTACAAAAACTAATCTATTACATTAATTATTTTAATATTTTGATGGAAGTATTAAGGATACTACATATTTGGGTGAGTTCAATTTGCTTGACCCGTTTCCATTTTAGCTATTAAGAATATGATTTACCCATGTATCTCTATGTTGTAGGTTTAACACCAGGAGAGAAGCTTATGGATTTGTAACATATAAGCATCTATTTTCTTGGTCACAGCTCACAAGTCTATGCTGTTGATTAGGTATGAATTTTGTCAAAAACAAATTTTATGGTGACAACTAAGCTTTATTGATTAAATTGTGGCCTTACAGTGGAAGCTCTGTTTGTTTTTTTACAAATGTGTTCCTTTTAAATAGGAGTTGAAGTGTATATGTATATGTATTAAAAATATTTCACCCCACGCAATGTTGGATTTCAAAAGTTAAAAGATTGGTTTACTTTTGATGGTTTAGGTTTTAAAAGTCCTATGTTTGACTTCTGGGTCAAACATAAAGCAACTTTTCATAATTCTTTACTTCCTATGAAAATGACTTAAAAATATACTTTACTAGACATGTCTATTCTTGCTATGAACGTGCCATGTTATAAATTGCCGTTGCGCAACATCGTGCGGGTTTCCAACAGAAATCGAACTTTTATGGTTGTTTTCCGTTGAATGTAACAAATGTTAAAAACCCGAACATTGTAATATAAATCATAATTGAATCGGGTGTCAATCAGGACACCCGCCGCAACGCGCGGGGCATTTCCACTAGTACATTATAAAGGAGGAGTGATGTACAAGATGGTAATTTGCATTTCTGTACAACTTAAGAAGCAAGAAGTACAACATATTTAAGCAAGAAATTTAAGGGTATTATGGGGATAGTTGTGACAATTAAGACACTTAGGAGAGTAATGTAGATATTTCACCCACATCATCCTTTACAATATCAAAACACTTTTACAATACTACCCTTTTTTCCATCCTTACCCTCACAAACATCAATTGCCTTATGGTTTTCCTTCTTCATCATCAATGTTACCAATGAATGATTCATTCAAGAAGATGTTAGAAATTACAAAAATTTAATAATATGATGAATGAAATTTAATTGATTTTAGTGAAATTATTAAGGAGACTCTTGAGTAGAGTTCTTTATTTCACTTTATTAGAGTTTATGGCTCTAATTAAGTTAGTCTCTACACTCATCCTTAGGTCTTGTATACATAAAAGGCTTTGTGCCTCATTTGAAAGACTAAAAAAAATACAAGAAAAATAAAGAAAGGGGAAATGGAATCTAATAATCCCAACTTTGGGGGGTTGGAAGGCAGCAGTCCCAACTTGAAAGTTGTAACACAGCAGTCCCAACTTGTCAACTATTTAACTTGGTTGGTCCTAGACTAACTGAGGTTAACTTTTTCTGTTAAATGCCACGTGGGCATCCCACGTGGCAGTCCTACGTGGCAAAATCTGTCCATTTGGCAAACAAACGTGGGTCCCACTTGTTTTTCAATTAAAAAAATCTATTAATTATTTAAAAAAATCTTTAAATAATAATAAAAAAGAATATATATATATATATGTATATATATATACCCCTACATCTTCATCATCTTCACCACAACAACCACCTGCCACCACCGTCCACCACCACCATCTCCGACGACACCCACCACCACCACCACCCTCCCTCCTCCTCCTCCTCCTCCTCTGTTGACCCGACCTCGTGACCCGTCTCCTTGACCCGACTATTGACCCGATCTTTATGCAAACAAGAATAAAACACAAAATCCCTTAAATTAAACCAAACCCATAAATATCCTGAAAGCAAATCACAAATAAAGATTAATAAGATGGGAGTGAAATAAATAAATAATAATAATAATAAGGGGTTAGATGGGGAGAAGATACCTTGGGAATGAATAAAAAGTGGGTGAAGAATGATGATGACCCAACTGTCGTCCACCCACCAGCTTTGTTTTTTTCACAACCCCATCTCCATCCATGACCTCCTTGCTCTCTCCCCTTTCCCTGCTAAACTTAGGGCTTTTTCCCCAAAAACAACCGCCTGTCTACCCTCCCTCCTCCTCATCTGTTTTCCCTTCCCCTGCTAAACTTAGGGCTTTCCCCCAAATTTTAGGGTTCTTAGTTCTTACCCTAACATCATAAATTGAAGAAGACGAAGAAGACGACAGCTAGTGGTGGTTTTGGTTGAGATGGTGGTAGATTCGGTTGATGGTGACGAAGGCGGTGGAGGTGGTTGCATGTTGGGTCTGCTGACCTGGAGAAGAACAGATGATTGGAAAGCCAAAATATGCTATCTATTTGATCCTTAAATAAACAGTCGTTACATCTTGTTTCTCCCAAAAGACTGCTGACCCTAACTACTGTTCTATCCAAACAACTGCTCAACAACTGCTGCTATAAAGAACTGCTGAGGAAACAACTGATGAAGAACAACTGCTGACCAAAGGTCTGATGAAGAGCAACAGCTGATACAAGTACTGAAGACCAAAGCACTGCTGGAACCAACAGCACTTAGGCTCCAGCAGTGGATACAAGACCATCAGAGTTTATCTTTAACAGCTGTTTATTATCAGTGCTTTCAATGTAACAGTAGTTTGTATAGCAGATGTTTAAGTTTGTTATTCTGTTAGAGGTCACTGTCTTAGGTGACGTCAGCCTAGGTCACCAGTGGTTTGAGTCAGTCTATAAATAGAACAGTGCATGTACTGTTCTATTGCATCACACACAAAACATTCTCTCTGACAAACAACTGTGTGATCAGGCTGAGGGGGAGTAACTTGTACGATTGTAATCTTTTGATTTAATGAAAGCATTCGATCTAAAAACATTTACTCTCTTGTTTTGATTTACAGTTTATTATTCCGCTGCACTTCATTCTATTTTCATTTCATCTTTATCATCATTTAGTTAAACAATCAAAACAAACAAACTCAGATCCTAACAATTGGTATCAGAGCTTGGTCAATTAAATTCGATCTAACAAATCAATTTAATAATCAGCTCACAATTATTGATATCGTTTGTCAGTTTGATTGAAAACAGAGTAATAGTTTAATTTCGATTCAACCGTTGTTAAACAGACTTTGTTTTTTGAAAAATCAGAGAATGGCTTCTATCAATCACGATCCACATAACACTGGCACGAACAACAAGCCACCGATGCTTGTCAGATCTGAATACAATATCTGGCAACGTCGGATGAGCCATGTTCTAGCTCAACAAAACACTGGGTGTTGGAAGTCGGTTATCTTCGGACCACATGTTCCGACTGTGCCGAGTACTGAAGATCCCAAAGTGTTTGAGCCAAAGAAACTTGAAAACTATTCCGACCAGGATTTTCAGAAAATTGAGCTAGATGCTAAGGCCTTCAGTATTGTGGCCATGGCTCTACCCAATGATATATATGCTGGGTTGTTACACTGTAACAGTGCAAAGGAGTTGTGGGATGCACTGAAAGAGCAGTTTGGTGGGACTGAGGAGGTTATTGAAAACAACCGTGAAATACTTAACCAACAATATGAAACATTCAGTCATGTCAAAGGAGAGTCATTAACTCAACAGTTTGAGAGATTTAACTGCTTAATTAGTGAACTAAAATTGGTTGGTCTTACTTACCCTCATTCAACTTTGAACCATAGGTTTTTAAGATCATTACCAGACAAATGGGACACTATTGCTATTGTTATGAGAAACTCAATAGGATTTAAAGACCTATCACTGACCCAGCTTCATGGTAAGCTCCTGACCTATGAAAGAGAGCTTAACCAGAAAAAGAAGCTCCAGGACTCTGGAAAAGTGTCTGATGACTATGTGTTTGGGAATACAACACTTTTGGGTCATGATGAGGTGCCTGGAAACACAAAGGATCAGAGTTATGATCATTTTATTGACATAACTTCAGGTTTTAACTCAGGTTTTAACTCTGATTCTTATTCACCAAACTATGCTTTCACAGCAAGTGGTGGTGATATACAGGCATCTAACAATATATCCTTTGAGTATGATGACCTGAAATACTTTGACCCTGATGATTTGGAAGAAATGGACATTATGCACCAATTGGCCCTTCTCAGTGTAAGAACTAATAATTTTTACAAGAAAACTGGGAGAAGGTTTCCAGGGTTGACTGGCAGATCTAAGGTGGGGTTGGATAAATCAAAGATCAAGTGTTATAAATGTCATAGGTTTGGTCATTTTGCTAGGGAATGTAGGGGTCAACATGGTACACCTATGATAACCTATCCAAATCAAAGACCACAGACCAACACTTATCAGAATTCCTATAATACCCCTGGACCAAATGTGCAAAACACTGCTCATTTTGCACAGTCCTCAAACACTGTTCCTGTCCAGTATGTCCAAACCACTGTTCCTCAGATTCATTATGTGCAAACACCTGTTGCTCAACCACCTGTACAAACGACTGCTGTTCCATCCTCTGCTCCTGCAGAGACTAGTCAACAGAGCTTCTTTACACAAGGCTTTGTTGATTGGAGCAGTCTACCTGATGAGCTAACAGATGAGAATTTTGCACTAGTTGCCAAAGCTGAAAATGAACCAGAAAATTTTTGTTTCATGGCTATGGTTGATGAGATTGAATCTGAGGAAGTGGTAACTGAATCTGATGTTGTGACTGATGATATTGTTAGTGAAGTTGTTGCAGGTGAAAAACCTGAAGAAGAGGTTGTGAATCTCTCAGATCCCTGGGGTGCATCTGATGAATGTGAGTGCAAGTGTGATTGTGCTTTGATGGCTGCTGCTAAGGTATCTCCTCAAATTCTTAAAGAATTGTGCTCTGACAAATGTGTAATAGCATTTGCTAACATCAAAGAGGTGAATGAAAACCTTAGAAAGAAAATTTTGGATGATGAAGTTAAATTTGAAAAACTCACAAAAGATTTGAAAACAAGTTTAACTGCAAAAGAATCTGAAATTAGCAGTCTAAAACATGAAGCAACTATAACCAAAGACCAGCTCCAAACTATGATAACAAAATATCAAAGTTGTAAAAGTGAGCTTGAGTCCACCCAAGTTGAATGTAAAAAATGGGTGGAATCATGTAGAGGTTTTGAGATGCTACTCAACAAACAAACCAAAAGTCATGTGAAGTTTGGCTTTGGTTTTGCAACCACTGCTCCAGCTTTTGAAAACACTGACACAAAGAGTCAAAAGTCTGTTGAGATAGTACCAACAAACCTGCAGGGTCAAGAGATTAAATTCACTGAACCAAATGGTAAGAAAATTGTTCTTGAAAAACCAGAAGGTTCCTCATCTTTTGCTGAACTTGAAAAGTATGAATTTAAACCTACTTGGTCTGATGAGTGTGATACTCTTGAGAATTATAAACCTGTTGATTTTAAAACTCCTGAGGGAAAGACAGCTCCTCAGGCAAGGGTCATTCCCTTGGCAAAAGTCATTCCCCTAAAAGATTCTCCAGCAGATGCTCAAACATCTGCTGAAAAGAAGTCTGAAAAGGGGAAGAAGAAGGAAAAGACTGTTAACTTGTTTTGTGATTTCTGTGAAAAGAAGAATCATGTCACCAAAAACTGTTTTCTTCTAAAAGCATATGACATCAACAAAGGAACAAGTGAATGTGATTCAAAAGCCACATGCTCAATATGTGGGAAAAAGAATCATAAGACTAAAGAGTGCTTGTATCTCAAAAATTTTGATGTAAAAATACAAGAATACAAAGCAAAAACTCTTGCAAACCCTGTGGTTAGTACTCCAAAAGGAAAGCCCAAACAGACCTTCACACCTGCCCAAACATCTGTTACAAAAAGGCTTGAAACATCTGCTTCTAGAGATGTCCAAGTAACAGATGCTCCACCCACAAGCAAATACCCAAGAGGTTATGGTCAACCTCCATGTCACAGTCTGCCACATGTTTATGAGGAGCCAAAAAGACCCTCTAAACCAAGAGTGAACAGAAATCCATATGGGTATTATCATCTGTCAGGAAGTGATCAAACAACTGCTGCCCCAAGTGTTGACATACAAGCACTGGCAAATGGTCAGCAGCAGTTGTTGACCTTAATTCAAAAATTGGTCCAAACCACTGATCACCTTCCAAAACTTGAGTCTGAAAGGTCTGAGGACCCATCCAAAGCCAATTTGGCTTTGGACACTCACCAAAACTAATCATTTACTGATGTGCAGGGAGCTTCTGCTTGTTTAGATAGTCTTTGGTATGTAGATAGTGGAGGTTCCAGGCACATGACAGGATGTAGAGCCCTACTTCTGGACTTCTTGGCTCATGGAGGGGGTGATATATCCTTTGGTAATGATTCTAAAGGTAAGGTGTTGGGTTCAGGGACTGTACAGGCAGGAAAACTCAAGTTTGAAAATGTCAATCTTATTGATAATCTCAAGTTTAATCTTCTGAGTGTTTCACAAATGAGTGACAAAGGTTATGGCTCATTTTTCACAAAGAAAACTTGTAAGATTATTGGGCCAGAAGTGGTGAAAAAGATTGATACCATTATTGCTGAGAGCAAAGCACAGCTTGTTGCTCATAGAAGTGGCAATGTGTATGTTGTTGATATGTTAAAGGACAATCCTATGGCAAATGTCTGTCTGTTTTCTGCTGCCTCCACTAAGGAGACATAATTGTGGCATAGAAGACTGGGTCATACCAACCTTAATACTATCAACACACTCTCAAAACAAAGCCTTGTCAGAGGTTTACCATCAAAAGAATTTAAATGTGATGAGCATTGTGTTTCTTGCTTAAAAGGGAAACAACATAAAAGCTCTTACAAATCCATTGATGAGTCCAAAACTAGTCAGTGCTTACAACTGTTGCATATGGACTTGTTTGGCCCTGTTAAAATCATGAGTCTAAGAAGAAAAAGATTTTGTCTTGTCATAGTTGATGATTTTTCTAGGTTTACATGGACTTACTTTTTACACTCTAAAGATGAGACTGCAGGTATATTGAAGGACTTTGTCACCAAGGTTGAAAAGCAGTATGACTTGACAGTAAAAGTCTTCAGGAGTGACAATGGAACAGAGTTTAAAAATAAGGAGTTAGATGACTTATGTGTGTCAAAAGGGATTGTGAGGCAGTTCAGCATCCCAAGAACACCAGAACAAAATGGGGTAGTTGAGAGGAAAAATAGAACTCTTATAGAAGCTGCAAGAACCATGCTAGCAGATTCTAGTTTGCCACTGTCCTTTTGGGCAGAAGCTGTAAACACTGCTTGCTATGTTCAAAACAGAGTTTTGATCAACCCCAGACATCAAAATGAAATTTTGTTCAAAATCAAACCATTAATCTCATTCTTCAAAATCTTTGGCTGCCCATGTTTCATTTTAAATCTTAAAGATTCCATTTCAAAATTTGCAGCCAAAGTAGACTGTGGTTATTTTCTGGGATATTCTTCTACTGCTAAGGCCTACAAAGTGTTTAACACAAGGACTAAGACAACAGAAGAAACCTTGAATGTTAAGTTCAATGAACTTTCATCTCTGAAAATCCCTGCAAACCCTGCTGAGTTATTTGATTTAGATAAATTCAAATTTGAAGATATCACTGTTAAAACTAACAATGCAGGTATTCCACAGTCTCCACAGCAAGATTACAGAACAGATGTTGTGATTCCCAGTCACTACAAAGTCTATTCTGCATCAGAGGAAGCAGCTGTTCAAAACTCTGCCACAGCTGTGTCAACCACTGTTGGCCAGTCCTATCCTCAAACCTCTGCTTCACCCCTCACAACCACTGACCTATCATCTGTTGACAAAAGTCAATCATCTGTTGACAAAAGTCAGTCAAGTTTCACACCACTTGGACCTATTCCTCCATTACCATTTCAAACATCTGATGGCACTACAGAAGTACCAACAGATGTTACACCAACAGAGTCACCAAACCTCTGTCCATCACCTCAAAATGCCATTGTTCCATATCAAGGAGATCTTATTTACTTAAGAGCTCATCCACCAGACCAGATCATTGGCAACATCAGAGAGGGTGTGCTCACAAGAAGCCAATCCTCAATATCTGTCTTTTTGCAGGTTTCTTATCCCTCACACAACCTGTCAAGTACCAAGAGGCACTGAAAGACAACAGTTGGGTAGAAGCCATGCAAGAATAACTCCTTCAGTTCAAAAGACAACAAGTATGGGAGCTTGTACCACTTCCTAAGGATGTTTGTCCTATAGGAACAAAGTGGGTCTTCAAAAACAAGACTGATGAAAGGGGTATTGTTGTCAAGAATAAAGCCAGGCTTGTGGTTCAAGGCTTCAGACAAGAAGAAGGAATAGATTATGATGAGACCTTTGCTCCTGTAGCTAGACTAGAGGCCATCAGACTCTTTTTAGCCTTTACTGTCAACCACAATATAAAGGTGTATCAGATGGACATCAAATGTGCTTTCCTTTATGGCAAAATTCAGGAGGAGGTCTATGTATGTCAGCCACCTGGTTTTGAAGACACATTCCATCCTGACTATGTCTACAAGCTCAACAAAGCTTTGTATGGACTCAAACAAGCACCAAGGGCCTGGTATGAAACTCTTTCCACATTTCTCTTATCCATTGGCTTCACAAGAGGTAAAATTGACAAAACTTTATTTCTTAAATGGAAAGGGAAACACTTAATGATTGTTCAAATATATGTGGATGACATCATCTTTGGATCCACATGTAACCAAATGTGTGAAGAGTTTAGAAAACTCATGACAGCAGAGTTTGAGATGAGTGCCATGGGTGAGCTTCAGTGTTTCCTTGGTCTTCAAGTGAAACAACTGCAAAATGGCACATTCATTCACCAAAACAAATATGTAAAGAACTTATTAACCAGATTTGAGATGAATGATTGTAAGCCATGTAGCACACCCATGAGTACAGTCAAGCTGCTCACTATTGATGACAAGGATGAACTGGTTGATCAAACACATTATAGATGTATGATTGGGTCTTTATTGTACCTAACTGCATCTAGGCCAGACATTATGTTTGCTACCTGTGTCTGTGCCAGATCCCAGGCTTCACCCAGAAAGTCAAACCTTATTGCTGTGAAAAGGATATTCAGATACCTCAAAGGTGCTCCCACACTTGGTATCTGGTATCCTGCTAATGGAAACATTGAGCTTTCAGGTTATTCAGATAGTGACTTTGCTGGCTGTCACACCACAAGAAAATCCACTTCAGGAGGGTGCCAATTTCTAGGGAATGCCTTAGTTTCATGGCAAAGCAAAAAGCAGGCAGCTGTTTCAACTTCAACAGCTGAAGCTGAATACATTGCTGCTGCAAGCTGTACAGCCCAACTCATGTGGCTTCAAAATCAACTACTGGATTTTGGGATAACTGCACTTAGGACTCCACTCATGTTGGACAGCCAAGCTGCTGAAAATATCATCAAGAATCCAGTCTCTCATTCCACTACCAAGCACATTGACATAAGACATCATTTTGTCAGAGACAGCTATGAAAAAGGTTTGATTTCTTTACACCATGTTCCAACAGAGGATCAGTTGGCAGATGTGTTAACAAAAGCTTTAGACACATCTACCTTTACAAATCTGATTTCCAGAATTGGCATGTTAAACATGGATTAAACAAATAATTTTTTTTAAAAATAAAATTGTTCAGAAATTAAATGTTTTCTTAAAATTGCTGTTTGGTTGAAAAATCTGTTTATAACATCTGATCAGATAAAACAACCACTGTTTCATTCATTTCCACTGTTGGTTGAAAAGTCTGTTTCCAAACATCTGATCAGATAAAACAACTGTTAGTTGAAAAATCTGTTTCAGAACATCTGTTCAGATAAAACAACTGTCCACCTATATATATATATACTATATCAAAAAAAAAAAAAAATCCAACGGTTGGATCCATCAGCTGTTTGTATCAGTTGTTTACCAAAACAGCTGTTCTCCACCAGATGTTACATCCATCAGATGATTGCCACGTCTGCTCATATAAGCAGATGTTTGGCCACATCAGCGGTTTCATTGAGCCTATAAAAACCCTGTTTTGCCACAACAGATGTTACACTGTCTCATTGAATTCAAAATACTGTAAACCGCCTTCTTCACTCTCAAACCCTTCATCAATCTTCAATCATTTTCACCTTCGAAATCCATTACAATGGATCTTCAAGCCAAAGCTACACACAATTGTCTCCCCTATCTGATTAAAAACAGATGACAACACTCCATTTCATTCCACCATCGACATTTTCCTTAATTCCAAATACTTACCCATCCTAACCGCCAACGCCCCCATTTATCTGGATACACTCCAAGAATTTTGGTTGAATGCTGAGTTTCTACTACAAGACAAAAAGCCTACATCCATTATTTCCAAAATTGGAGAAACCAGTATCGTCATTACCCCTGATATCATATCCACAACCTTCACACTGAATGACCTGGCAGGTAAGGATTCCTTCACTAAAACAGAGCTTCACACTGAGTTTCAAGAAAGAGGGTATGATGGTCAGATGACTGGATCAACTCTTTTCAAAAAGTTTTTCCCTCCAGTCATGAAATTTTTCTTCCATACTCTTCTTCTTTGTGTCTCTGCTAAGTCCACATCCTTTAATGAAATTCCATTGAGGATGCAATATCTGGGATATGCTATGTTGTCAAACTCTGACTTCAATCTATCCCAGGGATTGTTCATGGACTTGGTATCAAATGTGAAAGCAGTCAAGTCTGGGTCAAACAATGCTTTTCTTATTTACCCACGAATTCTTAGTGTAATTTTACAAAAATTATTACCAGAAAAAGTTTTCAAAAAGGGTGCTGCTATGCAAATGAAAAGCTTAACTGATGAAACTTTCACAAGAATGCTGGGTGGAAGCACCCAAGAAAAAGTGTCTAAAGCGTCAAAAGTTTCTAAAACACAAACAAAGAGGACAAAGGCAACAACTGTTGTCAAAACCTCTGTTGTTGAGCCCACTGCTCCTGGTGATCATGGCACTACATCCAGTGCTGTGAAACCCACACCAGCCACTTCCAAAAAGAAACATCCATCCACAAAAACCACCACTCAACCACAAATGAGGCTTCTGGATGTTGAGGTACCAGAAGAAACCTCTGTTGCACAACAAAAGCAACCTGAAACCACTGTTGTTACTTCCTCACAACAGTTGGACATACCTCCACCTGACCAAACTCCTCATGAATCCTCTCAAAAGGATCATGTTGTAAGCCAAGGGGACACACATCCTGATGCATATGAGTCACTTGACCATATGTTCACAAGCCCTTCTCCCAGGGCTAATTCTCTTCTTACTCCACCACTCACACCATCACATGTCCCACAAACAATGCAACCTCTGTTTGAAGCAATTGAAAAATCTCAGGAAGATCCCAGTTCCTCTCTTCCACCTGTCACTGAGAGTATACTCCAACAAGTGACTGGCCCTGAGAATACTCAATCTGCTATCCCCCAAACAGAAGAGGAGGTTACACCACCTGGGTTCAATGAAACTCTAGGTGAGTTTTCAAGTGGAGCAGCCACTACTGATGTAGAGACCACTGTCTCACATCAGGACAGTGATTTCATTGCTAAGACTCCCTTGAAGGCAACAACTGTTGAAGCCACTATAGTGTCTCCAAACACAGTTGGAAGTCCCCAGTACCAAGACAAAGGGGCATCTGATTCACCTATTAGGCCTGAATCAGGTAAAACTACCACTGGTAGGGACTCAGATGATCCTATTCATTTAGGAGATGAGTCAAAATACCAAGAATTGACGGCCAGAGTTTCTGTTATTGAAACCTCTGTTGCTGACATCAAATCTGATGTCAAGCTTCTCCTGAGCTCAATTGCAGATCTCTCCAAGAGTCAACCATCCACTGCTGATATAGCCAATGAGTTATGGAAATCAGTTTCCCCCATCATCATAGCTCACAGAAAATTGGCTGATCAGACACATGAAACCTACATGGCTGAGATCAGAAATATGGTTGATGCAAGGTACAAAGATACCCATGCTGACATCAAAGCCATCAAGGACCACCTGCTGAAGACTACTGGCTCTGCCCCTACCACCATCCTCAGGGATGAAACTGATGATGCTTTAACGGCTGATGATGCCAAAAAGGGGGAGAGTGGCAGAGATAGGCTACCAAAATTAGATCCTTTTGGTTGTCCTCCTTCTCAAAAAGGTCAAGCCAAGTCTGCCAAGAAACCAGAGTCTACCAAATCAGCTCCACAACAACAACAACAAGCAACACCAACAGCACCACCACCACAAACCACTGAAAAGAATAAGGCAGTAGATGACACTGCAAACATAGAAGCTGAAAAGGCTGCTCAGGCCAAACAACAGAGGGCTGACACCTTGGAAGTAAAAGCAGAGTCATTAATTGAACTTAAGAAGAAACAACAAAGGGAAACTGAAGATGTGGGATCCTCTAAAAGGATGAAAAGACCTGCCAAGCATGTTAGAAAACCACCATCTAAGTTGAAAACCTCTGTTGTTCAAACAACTGCTACTGAAACCACTGCTACCCAAAACACTGAAACCACTGCTACCCAAACCACTGAAACCACTATACCCAAACCAACACACATTCCTGAACAAACAACCACCAAACCTACATCACCAGCCAAAACCCCAACATCTGCTGGTTCTTCTAAAAGGCCAACAGATGTTAATCCAACCACTGCTACCAAATCACCTTCACCAAAAATCATGTACACAAGGAAGAGAAAATCAACCTTTGTTGTGCATGATGAAAACATACACACATCACCAACCACCATTTCAACTGCCCAATCCACTCCTCCCATCACAGCCATTCCACTCACATCATTCTCACCACATACATCCAAATTCAAAACCCATAGACCACCACCAACCATTACACCATTGGTTGTTCAGTATCCCCTTGAACTTGATCTACTCAAGGGGGAATTACAATCCTTCTACAATACTGAACAGCCATCTGAAAGATCCTTCCCATCTCTCCCAAACTTCCCTGTTCCCCTCAACATTGATACCTATCTAAAATACAAGGGTGAACAAGTGGATGCCATCATCAGGGAGAAATGCAAAGGGAAGGATGACAGGACTGCTCAGGGCATCCATTCAGCAGAGCTTAGCAAACTCAGAAGGATTGAAGACTTTGCTAAGACCCTGAGCAATTCCATGTCTACCATGCCTCTCAGTGTAGATTTGGAGAAGGAGGTAAGGGAATCCCTTCTTGAACAGATAATGGCAACCAAGCTTTACAAAGCAAACAAAAAGCAGTTCAATGGCTGGACTACTCATGCTTTGAGGGAAGATCTGATCAGAATTGAAGAAATGGCCAAAGATCCCAAAGCTAAAGTCTCCACTCCCAATTTTGGCAAAGGCAGAGACCCAGTCAGAGCCTTGAAGTTCAAAAGAATGAGGCAGGAGATTGTAGCTGCCAATTATGGGGAGATGAGGTCTGTTTCCAGATGGTCAGAGCTAAGATTGGTTGAAACCTATAAAAGTCTGGAAGAGAATAGAAAGAAGGATCCCAACCTTCCAAGAAAACCAATCTACAATGATGAGCCAATGATGAAGAGACCCCAACAGACTTTTAATCTGGACAGCTTACTTGAAACCTCTGATCTCACAGCTGCTGCAAGTAGACAGTTCAAAAAGCAGAAGGAGATGTCAGAGGAAGATCAAAGAAAGTTTGCTGACACATTTATCAAGGAAGGGCTCTTCAATCAAATCCATTATTTCTCTGATCCTACAACAGAGAAACTCAGAGAACTCATTGGAAGACCACCTTCACCCAACTCATCAAGAATAAAGGTTCATCTCAGCAAATCCACTGACTCAAAAATTCTAAAGTGGAAGGTCAACAAAGACAACCACGAATTGACATTGCTCAGGTCAGATGGAAAGGTTCAGAAGATCAGCATGGATGATGCTTACAGCCTTTGTGCAGAAGATCACCAAGCACTGCTAAATCTGGATCTGGAAAGAGATGAAGAAGACCTATTTGCTTTGAACTTTGAACTACAATTCAAAGGTCAAATCAGAGAAAGTCTGATGAGAAATAAAGATCAATGAATAAAGCTGAGTTTTGGCATCATCTGTTCTAGGGGGAGATTGTTGGGTCTACTGACCTGGAGAAGAACAGATGATTGGAAAGCCAAAATATGCTATCTATTTGATCCTTAAATAAACAGTCGTTACATCTTGTTTCTCCCAAAAGACTGCTGACCCTAACTACTGTTCTATCCAAACAACTGCTCAACAACTGCTGCTATAAAGAACTGCTGAGGAAACAACTGATGAAGAACAACTGCTGACCAAAGGTCTGATGAAGAGCAACAGCTGATACAAGTACTGAAGAACAAAGCACTGCTGGAACCAACAGCACTTAGGCTCCAGCAGTGGATACAAGACCATCAGAGTTTATCTTTAACAGCTGTTTATTATCAGTGCTTTCAATGTAACAGTAGTTTGTATAGCAGATGTTTAAGTTTGTTATTCTGTTAGAGGTCACTGTCTTAGGTGACGTCAGCCTAGGTCACCAGTGGTTTGAGTCAGTCTATAAATAGAACAGTGCATGTACTGTTCTATTGCATCACACACAAAACATTCTCTCTGACAAACAACTGTGTGATCAGGCTGAGGGGGAGTAACTTGTACGATTGTAATCTTTTGATTTAATGAAAGCATTCGATCTAAAAACATTTACTCTCTTGTTTTGATTTACAGTTTATTATTCCGCTGCACTTCATTCTATTTTCATTTCATCTTTATCATCATTTAGTTAAACAATCAAAACAAACAAACTCAGATCCTAACATTGCAGATGGCGGCGGTGACGGTGGTTGATGGTGACGAAGGCGGTGGAGGTGGTTGATGGTGATCTGTGTTTTTTGGGCTTTCCCTCTCTCTCTCTCTGTGTTTATATATATATATATATATATATATATATATATATATATATATATATATATATATATAAGTTATTAAAGGATTTTTTAAATATTAAAGGATTTTTTTAATTGAAAAAACAAGTGTCATAGGGGGCCCACATTTTTTTTGCCAAGTGGGACAGATTTTGCCACGTGGACTGCCACGTGGGATGCCTACGTGGCACTTAACAGAAAAAACTAACCTCAGTTAGTCTGGGACCATTAAAATAAAAAGGTTGACAAGTTGGGACTGCTGTGTTACAACTTTCAAGTTGGGACTGCTGCCTTCCAACCCCCCAAAGTTGGGATTATTAGATTCCATTTCCCCATAAAGAAAAGGATCCATAAAAGAATTCTTGAAGAAGAAGGAAAACTTGACTCATATGTTCATATGTTGGGAACCTGTAGAGATAAGTTTTTCTATACTTGATTCCACCACATTTCTATTATTATTTGTTCCACAAGTTTTAACACTATAATTTTATCCGGTGCAACCTTGGGCGTGTGGCCTTCTCCGCCAGTACAGACTGCTTCGGCTGTTGTACCCTAGGAAACAAACGCGTTATCTTGAGTAGAGGCACGGAATTTGTCTTAAGGGAAGCATGTTAAACACATGCCTTAGTCACAACCGTCAACATTATTTTTTGTTCATTCTTGCAACCAAGAAAGATCATACAAAAGGACGCGGTTCAAGTCTTCGTTAAAGACGAAGAAGAAATCATATAAGAAGACGTGGTTCAAGCTCTTAATGAAATCTTCGGTTTGAATCATTTTATGTTGTATTTTATGTTATTTTCGTTTGGATTTGTACTTAGTACGGGTACTACAATTTGTCATAGTTGTATAAAGGTATCCTTTTAATTTTTATTAATATTATTTTAATAAAATCGTGACCCATGTAACACCTACAATATTACCTCCACCATTAAACCTATCTTAATAACCAAGTTTATTAGGACATGGAGTTATAGAATTGGCTCAACAATATAATCACCCTTTTCAATCATCATCTTCTTCTTTAACCCACCGTCTACGGTTAACCCAAATTCTTTCTAATTTGTTTTGTTTTCGTTGATTTTGCTTTTAACACATGGAGTAGGTACTTGTTGCTCATAATCGTTGTATTTTGTTGTTTGTTTATGAATTTGTGACGGTGTAATAATCGATTATGATTCGTGCAGACATTTCCTTCATCCAATTGTTGATTAAGATGCCGTTTTTTTTTTTTTTTTTTTTTTTTTTTTTGCAATGCCAAGGTTTATGTATTCAAAGGTGTTGTTTCTTTATTTTATGAAATATCTCTATATCTATTCAATATTCGACTTTTATATTGCACTAATGTATTGTAAGTTGCATCCACATTATCTAACTTACTGTAAATTCTTGAACAATTGGATATGACCTCCTTGCATCACCAAGATGGTTGCTATTTGGAGTGAAGAAATACATAAGAATGAAGATGTGAAGGACTACATAAGAAAGCTGGGAGTTTTATGCACAGCTCTTGAAGAATTACATAA
Organism: Ambrosia x helenae; assembly: GCA_030844895.1. NCBI lineage: Eukaryota > Viridiplantae > Streptophyta > Magnoliopsida > Asterales > Asteraceae > Ambrosia > Ambrosia x helenae. The sequence goes on along the minus strand of CM061231.1, from coordinate 111,943,352 downwards.
CAATATCAAAGCATTTGAACTATGTCAAGTATTCCATTTTGGGTAGGTATGTGTATGTATATTTTATAATTATTGTGCATTTTGGGTATCTTCTTATGATTATCTATACTTCATTATAAAGGGGGGGCATGAGCAAATATATCCATATTGTCAAAGTTAAGATGGCATCCCAAGAGTCTAAAGTGTAATCCCCAAATTTTTACATCATTTCTTCCATTTATACCCTTGTGTACCATCTTTGATAGCAATTGTACAAAATAATAATGCAAAACGGTTAAAACGTGTCAAAACGGTTTGGCCAGGACGGGTAATTTGTGAGTTAAATTCCTTTTTTCTTGAGTTTTAAAAATCCCCAAAATTTTTACACAATTTCTTCCATTTATACCCTTGTGTACCATCTTTGATAGCAATTGTACAAAATAATAATGCAAAACGGGTCAAAACGGTTTGGTCAGGACGGGTAATTTGTAAGGAGTTAAATTCCTTTTTTCTTGAGTTTTAAAAATAATTAATGTATAAAATATCATTAAAATATAATTAGTCCGAATAAAGCGATTTAAGAGGTTATAAGTACTTCCAACGCCATTTTCTTGCTAAAAAGCATATTATTTCAACTCCAATCTATTCATAAAATTGTTAGACCTGTTTTTCTACACTTTGTAGTTTAGATTTATACATTAATATGTTACAGTAAAGTTGAACGATTTATAATAAATAGTTATAATTTTGTTTTATATTTCTTAGATTTTTAGGAAATTAATTCTTTAATTAACTGATGAATAACTGTTACTTATGAGTAATAAAATAACTCAAAAGATCATATTCTTTATAATACAATTCTTAAAAATTTGTGCACCTTTATACCTTTTCTTTCAGAGTTATGCATCCTTTATACCTTTTCTTTCAGAGTTATGCATCAATTCTTTATCTAAGAATTCCTCTTGGATTCCGGATGATTCTTCGTGAAAAAGATATTCAGGATTCAAATGTGATGTCTTTATTAAGTTTGTTACTTATGTATTATTTTAAATATTATAATCATCTTTTAGGTATTTTAATCAACAAATAGTTGCAGTTGTTACTATGGGATTCGTCGAGGATGCGAACGTTGATATCCACGTTCAAGGATACAATGTTTATCATAAAAACCGACTCGTTGAGGTTTGAATGCTATTTACATGGTGATCCTTGAGACATTTTACTTGATGGGTCATTTTGGGTTATAATGTTTCCCTAGTAGGTCAAAGGGGTCAAATAAAAAAAATTATTCAAGTGGGTCAAATGGGTTGGAAGTGTCTGTGTTATATCTATAGTGCTTACAAGCTTATAGCCGCCTAAATCATTTTATTTATAAACTAAAATAGATAATTTTTGTGATAACATAATTTTTGTTATCATATTTTGACAATGACTATTTGTAAAAATATGGGGCGAGTCGGCCGACATGAACCACTTTGCCCGCATTAAAGACAACCCGTTTTAACCCATTACCCAACACGTCCATTTGACCATTTCCACTTATGACACATGAAGTTTTATTTTCCCGCTTGTTATTTTACGTATTCCTTTAATCAAATAGAGTTACGGCACCTCTTGTTTTGCAGCAATTTTGGAGACTTTGGAATGTTGTATCATATGCAAACAATTTGAATTTTTCATGTTAATTAGTTTCATAGTTTACCATAAAAGTCAAATTATTTTAATCTTTTACCCGCCACAACACACGGTGGGAAAACTGCTAGCGTATTACAAGTTTTTTTGGATCCAGCCGCAACGCGCGGGTAAACCCACTAGTACTCATAATAAATGATTACTCAACAAAGGGTATGTTTGGCAAAACTAGCTGGTAGCTGGAAGCTGGTAGCTGAAAGCTTTTTAAATATATTTTGGTGTTTGGCAGAGTAGCTAGAGCTTTTAATAAAATGTATAAAATGACCAGAATGAGCATAATTAAAAGCTTGTAAAGAAGGTTTTTATTTTATTTTTAAAATAGAATGGGTATTTGTGTCATTTAATAATTAAAAGCTTGTAGCTAGTAGAGCTTTTTCTTAAACGCTAGTACTAGTAGCTTTTCACTATAGAGCTTTTTCTCTAACCTAAAAGCTTCCAGCTTCTTCAACCAAACAATGATTTTTATTGATTAGGAGCTTTTTCTTAAAAGCTTGAAGCTTGAAGCTCCTAAAAGCTCTTAAAAGCTCCTTACCAAACATAACCCAAGTGGGAGAATGCTGGAATAAATATAAATCATGTTTATTATATTTATTATATGGTCATCGTTATCATTTATATAAGATTGATCAATTACTATAATATCCCTAAGTTTATAATAGGTGATTCTTAAATGGACAGAATTACCCTTACTAAACCTAATTAGGGTAGTGTGTATAAATAGAGAGATTACTAGAGGTATTAGGCGAGACTCTCATAACACCATTATACACTAATGTTGTAACATTGCGTGATTTTTACTCTTACATGTATTTAAATTCTACATTTAAAGAACTCCAAATTCGCCTTTATTCGCTTCTTTTATGTTACTCCTACCAATTCATGACGAGTCATCATTATAATTTATCCTACTCAATTTAGGCGTAATAACAAGAAACTCATTTAGTTAAGATCTTAATATATATTTATTTTTTAAGTAAAACATATATATATATATATATATATATATATATATATATATATATATATATAGGGAAAGGGTAAAATGAAAACACACTTTTCGTAAAAGAACACCGGGAACCATTTCTATCCATTGATCTTTGGTGATCCAATGGTTAATATTATGACACATGGGTTTTTTGTCCTTTTATGCTCACTTGCATTTTTTTTGTATAAGATAATATTAGAATATTGTTGAGGGGTAGTACTGTCTTCTTACATCACTCTCTCTCTCCTCCTTTTTCCTTCCTCACTTGGGCCCACCTGACATATTCTCCCAAAAGTCAATTCATCTTTCTCTCTCCTAAAAAACCCCCCAAAACATTTCCAGAACTCTTTTCTTCACTTTTCTTTTATTTTATTTTTATTTTATTTGTATTGTTTAATTCTATTTTTACAACAGATCATTCGAATAATATTTTTTGAGGGTGAAAATTATTTACACTAGTGTAAAACACCCAAATATATTTATAATTTTGAGGGTAAATAAAATAACAAAGGACATCATCCATTTACATCAGTGTATAAAATTACAAAATACAACATGGCACACACATTTACGTCAGTGTAAAAAAAACAACTGTACCCACCTTGCTAGCACGACGCGACCCTCCCCCATTGCGCATTTGCCAACACCACCTTGCGCACCTGTAGGCGCATTGGCAGCACCAATTGCCAACACCACACTGCGCACCGGTAGGTCACTAGCGACCGTAGCCTATTCAACCCCGATGCTCAAGTCCGTTGTCGCATCGCCAACACAACAATGCGCACCCGTAGGCGCAAACTTCTTGAACTTGTGCCCTCCAATGCAATAGCCTTCCCATCTGGGGGGTTTTGTAGGCATACATTAGTTTAAAACAGTTATCTTAAAAAATGCGACCAAAAACAACAACCGTTTATCTCGTACCTGCGTTATCACCAGCTGGACGCGACCGCTGTGAACATCATGCACTACCCCTAGAAGGTGGATCGTCATGCATACCAAAACAACCTGTTTACATTGGTGTAAACAAAATGACACAATGATTAAATACAAATGACACAAACCGTTTACATTGGTGTAAACAGCCCCATAACACATACAAAACGTTTTGACTTATGTTTACGCCAGTGTTTACATCAAAAAGTACAAACATAACACTATCAAACATACTGATGTAAAAAATAAGCAGTTTTTTTTTTTTCATCTATGTAAAAAAAACAGTTTAATTCACACACTCCTAGTATTCAACATCAAAAAACAAACATCATCATCGTCTTCTTATTTGAAAAAAAAACCTATTGTTTTACAACAAAAAACAAACCATTTCTACACCATTTTCCGGTTTACATCAGTGTAGACACACAATTTACATTTGTAAAAACACATAAACACTAGTGTAAAAGAACATAAAAAACACTAGACTAAGACCCCCTAAAAAATAGGAACCTAATCCTATATAGAGGGTTGTTCACACCGATGTAAATTCACACACTCAATTTGTTTTACAAAAGTTTGTATTGAAAAAACCCAAAACGTGAATTAATCATGGTGGTCATCAGCATCATCAAAACCAAAAGCACCACCTTAATCATGGTGGTCATCAGCATCATCAAAACATTGTGTTTTGTATAAGCATCAACATTGTTTAAACACTGATCTAAAATAATAATAAACTGTTATTAATAATCTGTTTTTGTATCATCTAAAAAACATTGTGTTTTCGTATAATAATTCAACAAACATCAAAAATCTTAATAATAATAATAATAATAATAATAATAATAATAATGTACCTGAAGGAAACCATCATCTTCAAACAAAACATCATCGTCTTCCTTGCATCATCATCATCATCATCATCGACCCCGTCACCCCCCAAAAGCACCAGCATCGACCCACCTTCGACCCACCATCGAACCACCATCATCGACCCGACCACCATTCCTGTTCCTTCTTCCTTCTTAGGGTTCACCACCACCACCATCACAAGGGTTTAAACAAACAAATATGGGTTTAGAACAGGGGATCTAGGTTTCTATGTCACATCCTTCATTCTTCCACCACCAGATCTGGGTTTCTATGTCACATCATACATTCTTCCACCACCAGATCTAGGTTTCTATTATTATTATTATTATTATTATTATTCATATCATCTTGTTTCATCTTGTTCGAATCTGTTTCATCATCGTTTCGTCATCGTCGAAGAATCGACATCTGTTCATCTTCTTCACAACATCTGTTCATCTTGTTCACAGCAGCTTGTTTCGAAGGATCGACTCTTTATTATTATTATTATTATTATTATTATTATTATTATTATTATTCCCTGAGATCTAATATAAAGAGAGAGAAGAGAGAGTGAGAAATGGAGGGTGGGTATGAACCAAGAGAGAGAAAGAGTGATATTATAGTCAGGGATAGAAAAGAGAGAGGGTAGGGTGGGTATGTGGTGGGGGTGGGTTATTTGATGAATTACCTTAAATGCCCTCACATAATAAAACAAAGGCAAAGACACATGGCACCATATTATTGGCTATGTTGGGTTTTCTAGTTCTTTTATGAAGAGTGTGTTTTCATTGGAACCTAATCATATATATATATAATACTTTAAAAAAAATAAAAAAGAAAAGAAAAAAAAGGAACGTGAATTGTCTTTGACTTTTGTCATATTCAAATGACAAACAACATAATATGGTCAATATGCATATATATATATATATATATATATATATATATATATATATATATATATATGTTCAGTCGTTTATTTTTTTTCTTGCTTTTAAAAGTCGTTGATAACAGCAACAGCATGCAACAATTATGAATGTGACATAAACTCTTATCTCCCACTTATCTCTTTCTAACCCCCATTAACCCCATTTAATACCCAACCACTTTAACCCACTTTTAAATACACCACCTCCTTACACCTTAACCTCTTGTTCATCTCATTTCTCCCTAAAACTCTCTCCAATCTTCAAGTTTCTTGAGTAAACTTTCTAAAAACATATAAGTAAGTTTCTAAGCTCAAACTTCCATTTCTTTTCTGTTTTTCTTTCTCTTTTCTATCCAAAACTCTTTGGAGAAACCTCTAGGATCTTTCCCATATTTATTCACAGAAGTGTGATAAGGGTAGAGCACCTAAAAGAGGTCCCAAAGGTGTTTGTTTTTCTGATTTGTTTTTATGTCCTAAGATGGTTTTTGTAAAGAAACCAACCAAGTCCACTAACAATCTAATGTTATATGGATTTGTGCTATGGTATTGGTTGACCAAGGAGAGCCAAGGCTCATCCAAAGGAGTCACCAAACTTTGCCTAAACCTCTTGGTTATACTATGTATTATTATAAACATTACTTTCAATCTTCTATCTCATTATCCTATTAATAATCTTTGGAAGATTTGTGGTTACACCCTACCTTACATAACTCTCTTGACCCTTCTTGTGCTACGGATTAATCCACAATAGAAAGGGGAAATTCCGTGTTCAAAACCCACGTCTATCCCATAAGCGAAGTGGTTATGACATGAACATATTAATCGGATTCACATTCCTAACCTTATACCATCTGAATCATCTATGATGATTTTGTGCTTGGTCTAACTCATTCTCATGACCATCTGGATTGCCCAAAAGGCGATTTGTGTTTTGGTTTGCCTAAAAGCCTTGCATGATTCTCTTGAACCTATAATCTAAACTCGAACCTAAGACTCTAATTCTTAATTCTAGTTTAATCGGAGCTAACGCTTAATCTTCCAAGACATTCTTTTGGAACCTTATCAAGACGCACCCAAAGGTGAGTTCATACTTGTCCCCCTTTTATTCTTTATTCTTTGGGGCTCAACATGTATCACTATCAAAACTTAAACGATTTCATACTCTTAAACTATCATGCTCAATCTATTAAACATACTTATATGCTATTTGCCATGCTTACGATTCTTGATACTTAAACATAATTCATTAACTATTATTTGCCCACTTAACATGTATAGCGCTATAGGAGTAGCACCCCGCCCCTTTATGGGTCATTGTTAAGAATTAAACGACCTAGCATGAATATGTTAGGTATATGCAGTGGTACTCGTAGGTTTGAGCTATGTCTTTTGTATGGTTTGTATGTGCAATGCTATAGTATGATGATTTGAGTAAACCATTCTAAATACTATGTATGTATACCAAAACTAGTATGCTCACCAATGCTTTATGTGTTGACGGATATTTTTATACATGTTGCAGGAATTATTTGATGCGATGATTCAAGAAACTCATTAGGATTGGACTTAGAAACGCACCACTTAAATCTTTAAATTCATGAATGTTGTATCTCTTTTGAACAATTTGTACTCCTTGTTTTAGTTATATGAAATGAAATCTTTTAAATTATATTATCACAATCATAGTATCATGAAGTCTTTGAAGAGTCTATCACAAGTCGCGCCCTGATGTATTCCTCCATCGGTTAGGGTGTGACAAAGAGAAAACACATTGAATGTTTAATTTATTTATTTATTTTTAGGTATTTATTTATCAAGTTTTTTATTATATACATTGAGAACTAATCAACAATAACAACATTGAATGTTTAATTAATTTATTTATTTTTACACTATATGCATATGGTTTCATGTCTTTATTTTTGGCTTAAACCCAGTTTAAATTTAGAATACAATTTAGTAAAACTTGAAAAGAGAAAACACACATCAACAAAAAGTGAATAAAAGAAATAGAGTAAAAGCAAACAAAGAAATTAATAAGTAACTGTGATAAAAAAAAAAATTCAGGAAACCATAAAAGCATTGCAATTTCGACCATATAAGTATTGTAATTTCGGGGTCTAATAGATAGGTCTAGAACCCAAATTCGTATATGGATTTGGGACTTGAACCATAGCCTTCTTGAAATAGAAATGACCAATGGGATGTTGGTTCATCGAAAGCGAGTTCAAACCAGGTATTTACATGATCTTTAGTAGGACTGCATGGCCTTGGTGATCTTATATGTAGGAGACATGTTATTCACTAGAAAGAACAGCCCAACAATACAAAGTATTTGATCTTAGCAAAGGAATTCTTCTGCATTGATAGAATGGAGAAGTTGCCTACATATATTATATATGAGAATAAAGATCGATAGTCATATATGTTAATCGTTAAAGTTGCTTATTGTATTTAGGGGCTAGTTCAAAACTAATAATTACATTGTTAAATGTTTAGAATTACTACCCTAATCAACACGGAACCTACCAAAACATAGATCTAGCCTAGGGACATTCTTGAAGGGGTGTACATACACATACTAACATGACAATGGTGAAAGTTGGAAACCGCAAGCACAACCCATTACATTTTCCGATTTGGAAATTATAAGCATGACTCGTTTAGCACCCCTACACCTAACGCCCACATGTTAACTGATTCAAAAAAGGAATAAGTGATGGCTCTTTCTCTTCTCCAAGAAGCATTAGTTTACGGTTTTTATTTGGTTTTCCTGAACACCCCTAGAGTGATGTGACGGAACTAGGAAAGTTTTGGGTGTGGGTGGGTTGGATCCAAGTTTGGGTCGTGAGACTGTGTAGGGTCATCCCGGTTGCACTGTTGAGTCTACCAAGCATGCATACCAGAAGATGGATATGATGATAAGTGAGCATTTGGCAGTCTTCCTGAACTGGATAATGAACGGAAATCTCCAAGTCCATCAAGTGGACTCATCCTCATATAAGAAGATGCATCTTTACTTTACTACCGCCAAATGCAACGAACATGTTTGCTTGATTGCACTCACATTTGTCCGGTATCTAGATTAACAAACAAACCCAAACAAACACTGACACTATCATTTCCTTAACAAACAAGCACGAAAAGAAAATCTTGTTCGGTAAGTGTTCATGAATAGTTCGTGAACACATTATTCCCTTACCAAACGAACACGAACAAGACATCGTTCGTGTTCGTTCGGTTCGTTTGCAGCCTTATATAAACCATTTATGTTTCTTATAACAGATAAAAATTTGCAGTTAACGTACCTCCTGGCACTCTTACTCATTTTATTCTTTCTTTCCCTTTCTTCCAAATCACCATCATTCAATCTTGAAACGTGATAATCGGTAAGTGCCCCCAAATCAAAATTGGTTGTGGTTGGTGTGAATAAATCTATAAAGTTACCACACCATTCTATGTGAATGGTTTGTACATCTTTAAAGCAGCTGACGAGGGTATGAGATTCATTTACACCTTTCAACCTCCATAACTCTTTTAGCTCCCTTAAATGTCCCACTTCAATCTAAGGCTATATACAGGTAATGTCGTACCCAAACATACAAGTTGGCTATTTTACTCTAATTCCAACTGTTTAAGAAATATTCTTGTCATATTTCACATAAAGATCAGTAATAGCATTGTCCAAGAAATCAATGCACTCTGGACCACTAACGTCTGGTGTGCACTGCACGAACCCGTATATTGTAATATTACCCTGGCTAGTCGTATACCCACTTGAAAACTTCCGTACCTACTGCAGCATCTAAAGTGAGTTCTATAAGAAGCGATCTCACTTCACTTATATACGTGGGACTTGTTATGTTTTTGCCCATATGGAAAATCGCTTGTAGATTGGTTCGAATGTAAGAATTGAAGTAACTTAACCAGCACATAACAAGGTAAATGATAACAATTAAATGTCCCGTTCAAAAAAGGGCTGTCATTTACCTTGATCTGTGTTGGTTAAGTTACTTCAACTCATACCTTCGCACCAATCTTCAAGCAATTTTTCATATGGGCGAAAACGTAACAAATCCCATGTATATAAGTGAAGTGAGATCGCTTCTTAAAGAACTCACTTTAGATGCTGCAGCAGGTGATCACTTACGGAAGTTTTCAAGTGGGAATACGACTAGCCAGGGTAATATTACAATATACGGGTTCGTGCAGTGCACACCAGATGTTAGCATGGTGATTAAAAGTTACTGGGAAATTAACTAGTTTTCAGTATTATTATTTTTTTCTGTTTTTAATTAACTTGTTTTGATAGTTTCACTTCCTACACTTTGTTATTGATTATTATTATTATTATTATTATTTGTTTAAAACTGCAGTTTTGGAAAATGGATTTTGTTGGTCCAATTATTAGTCTGATTGTTGAATCTTTGTTGGTCCAAAAAAGCACTTGGGTTTCTTTGTATCCTCAACAAAGTATGTTAAAGATATGAACAAGAAAATGGATCAACGAGAAGACTTACACATCAAAAGATGTTCAAGATGACCTTCACAAGGCGGGTGTGCACGACGCAGAAATAGTACCTGCATATGTGGAGCCATGGTTGGAAGAAGTCGAAAATAAAAAAAAAAAAACACGTAATTTAGTTGAAGCAATATCTGTCACCTATTTAAGGAAACGGAGGAACTTCGATTACAAGTGAAGGATATGATTCATCTTGAAGATGTTTCATTGCAACACACATTTTCCCAATTAAGATTCCTTCATATTTCTAAGTGTGAAGAATTGAACTACCTCTTTACAGTTGATGTAGCAAATGCTCTAAAAAATTCATGTTTAGTTGCTAGAAAAAAACTGTAAAAAAAATATAAATGAAGGATTAAAATAAAGGTGAAATAAAAGGAAAAGGATGTACTCATAACTGGAAGATCCATTTCCAAACCAACAAGTTCAAGGAGCTTAAAACCGTCCATATCAGGCATATGGACGTCACTTAATACCACATCGAAACAGCCTTTTCTCTCCCTTAGTAAATTCAAAGCAGCACTTGCTTGCGAGCATGACGTAACTGCAAAACACAGGCACGTTAGAACGGTTTAGAGTTTTAAGGGACATGTACATACGTATATAACTATAATGCTATATCTGCATATATAACATGTGTATGTGTATAAAGATCAGCATATGTGTAGAAACATGTGATTGTAGTGTGTGTATGACTGTATGTGTATTGTTGTGTGATTGTCTGTCCAACTTTTCCTTTCTTTAATTATTGATCTGTTAAAGATGACTACCAAGTACTATAACATTACAATATCAACCAACTTATTTAATAAAGCGATTCAATAAGTTGCAAGGTTGTAGAAGGCGCTAGGCAGGCGGTGGGGGCGTTTTGGAATTTTATACGTATTATATATATATATATATATATATATACACATAGATTTAGGTGTTTTTTTTAAATATGTTAAGATTTATACATATAAGAGTTAGAAATACTTACATATATACACCTAATGCCCAAAACGCCTAGGACCCAGCCTAGGTCCTTATTCCGATATTAATGCCCGACTAGAGCCTAGGCAACCGCCTAGAGCGATTTACAACACGGATAAGTTGTATAACTTAACTTGTATGCACTACAATACAAAACGATAGCCTTTTAACTAAAATATTTCATTTGACCCATTTGACATAATATAAAACCTAGATCAACAAATTTGTAAGTAAATCTACAATATTTCCACCGCTATTAAAGTCCGACTTATTTTAGCTATATTTCAACAACTAGGTTAGAGTCCCGTGTGTACACACGGTACTCCCCAAGTAAAATCCCTAATCCTGAATGAACATCCTCAATGGCAGACTGTGGAACTTGTTTATATACCTGCTGACTTTGAAGAACATCATCCATGTCTAGCATATGCACATCACTTATCACAAGATCAAACATCTTCCTATTTTCCCTTAACATCTTCATTCTTCAATGCTATTCTTGCTTGATTTGTAGTTGTCACTGCAAAAAAAAAAAAATAATAATAATAAATAAATAAATAAATAAATAATAATAATAATAATAATAATAATAATAATAATAATAATAATAATAATAATAATAATAATAATCAAGAGTTATAAACACAACTATGATCCAACATCAATCCCAGATCAAACATTTTTAAACTAAAAACTAATGTTTACAATCTTGAAAACCAAAATCCTACACATGATTTAAACTACAAAACTATTCAAGAAAAAAAAAAAGATAATAAAATTAGGAAAAATGGAAATAAATAATCCCAACTATTGACTATTGGCCAATAACAGTCCCAACTACGAAAATCACCAATATTGGTCCCAACTTTCGACATATTGGAAACCAACGGACCCAAACTAACGGAGGCTAACTCCGTTAGTGTGATGCTGACGTGCCATGCCTAGGTGGCAAGATGATCCTACGTGGCATCCTACGTGGCATGCCACGTGGCAAAATAATCCTATGTGACATCCTACGTGGCATGCCACGTGGCAAAATAATCCTACGTGGCATCCTACGTGGCATGCCACGTCAGCATCACACTAACGGAGTTAGCCTCCGTTAGTTTGGGTCCGTTGGTTTCCAATATGTCGAAAGTTGGGACCAATATTGGTGATTTTCGTAGTTGGGACTGTTATTGGCAAATAGTGAATAGTTGGGATTATTTATTTCCATTTTTCCAAAAAATTATAACTGAACTAAATTAAAGAAACAAACCTTGGTATTGACACTTTCTTAAAAGCTGAAGGGACATGTACATAACATGTGTATGTGTATAAAGATCAGCAGCATATATATGTGTAGTAACATGTGATTGTGTGTGTATGTATGTGTATTATTGTGGTGGTGAATTGGATGAAGGATAGGCAGAGCAATCCGGCCATTTAAATAGATGGAATTGAATTGAAGTGGTGATACCGTCGACATGATTGGTATCTATCTTCGTACCCGAACCATGTGCGTTTGAATTATTATTTATTGTATAGTACAAATTTGGATTGGGCCAATCATAGGCCGTCACGTGGCCACAATGTTTTTAAAAAAATAGCCAATTAGAAAAATACCCCTTCACCTACCAAATTTCACCCACCATTACACCTCTTGCCCATTTCAAGCCCCTTTCACCCACCAAGTGACCCCACATTATCAGGTGTTAAAAAATGCCCCTTTCACCCACTAAATTTCATCCACCATTACACATGTTCTTAGTTGTCCAATCTTGTCGCCATGATTGGTATATATCTTCGTACAAATTCATTTGCTGTACCGGTGGAGAATTGAATTGAACCATGTGCTTTTGAATTATTATTATTATTATTATTATTATTATTATTATTATTATTATTATTGTTATTATTATTATTATTGTATAGTACAAATTCACATGCAAGTACCAGTGGCGAATGCACAAGGTGCCCACTATCGGTCGAAGTCATAGGTTCAATTATCTTTGTAACATGTTGGTGTTTATCTCTCGAGTTTTAAGGTTGCCATTGATGTTATTTGCTGGTACGTTATTGAAGGAGTTCATTTTCAGTGAGGAGAAAGAAAAATAAAGAGGTAGTTGAAGGTCTTAGCCCTTAGGTGATAGATATATATCTATATATATAAAAGAAAACGTATATGCTGACGTGTCGTGCAATGGAGGCCTCAACCTCCCCATGAGGGTGCCACGTGGCATCATAATTGAAAGATTTTAGTGTTTTTGAACTATTTCTTTTTTTAATTAAAAAAAAGATAAACATAAAACCCTAAATTAAATTGAGTTATTTTAGAAAAAAAAAGAATTTAAAAATAAATTTAAAATTTTCTCTCTTATGTTTCCTCACATAATTTTTAAACGTTTATATCTTTTATATACATGATTTTTTAAAGAAAAAAATTACACCAAATTAATGAGCGTTTTATTATCTTTCCAACGAGTACCATAGTCCTATATAAAAAACGGAGAAAAATCGACTATTTTTTGTGGGGTTTCGTTCATACAGGAAAAAAACACACAAAGTGTTCATGTTATTCATTAATCATGTTTTTTCTTTTAAACCAGGTTCTTATCTACGATGTTGAAAATCAGTTCAATCGCCATGTTATCATTGGAATTTTACTAGGTATACTTTATCAAGAGAAGTTAGGAGAAAGAATCGTGCAACACTGCAACACATGGTGTCACCTTATAGCAAGGTTATTTTTTTTATTTATTTAATTACAAGAGTAATAATTATTACTATTAGTATTAGTATTATTAGAATTGTTATATTTTTCAACCCCGGGACGCTCCGGAAAGAATTGATAGTTGCTAACGTGGCGTTCAATGGTGGCCTCAACCATCTCTTGATTATGCCACGTGGCATAATGAGATGCAATGATTACAACTTCCAACTTAAGTGTTTGTTTAGTTGATTAGGCTAGGAATTATAAGAGCCATTAGAATGTGAGAAATTAAAGAGATGTGATGAGTTTTTTAATAGTTGCAGCTTACATAAGTGATTCTTTAGATGATTACTGATTAGGTTTTAGATTAGGGAATATGAGTTATTACTGATTAGAATACTATGAACATGCAATGATTGAGAGATTTTGTGGTTAGTTAACTTGAGTCATTTGCAATAGGTTATTACGTAAAATTAGATTTTTCAACCCCGGGACCCTCCCGGGGTAATCAGCTAGTGTAAAATAAAAAGGAAAGAACGAAAACATGAAACGGTTGAGCATTTATTAACGTCCTGACAATTTTGTTTGATAGTTTGGTATTTTTTTTAAGGTGTACTTCAGCGGTGAAACCAATCGATACACAACCCCTCAACCGTAGTTCGAATCACTACCCACGCACCGGTGTCCACTTTGAAGTTATCTCAAACCGTTACAGGGAATTTTTTCGTGATGTGTAGGATTCGAACTCAAGACCAAGCCCGGACGGGAACCCTCCAAAAAGGTAAACCCTCCCACCTCTCCCCAGCTGGGCTGGAGGTCATTGGCAGTTTGGTATATGTTATCGGGTTGGTTGTGTATCCCAACTATATGTGCTTTCTCTGTTTTTTTTTTGAACGGCCAACGAATCAATTCCGAGCACTCTCGGGCACCCTTTTGGCGAATTAGATACTCGAGAGTACCCGGGCCACCAATTGCCACCAATTCCCGGGAAAACCCGACCACTCACCCGCCCGAAGGCACGACGGTGAAGTAGTCGGTAAAACCGGTCGGGATCAGGACTCGAACCCAAGCCAATGGCCGGGTCATCCCTCATTTCCCATCCACCAATGTCCTCCAAATGTAGCTAGTAGGAATTGAACCCAAGCCTCCCATAAGAAACTTTAGGCCCTCAACCAACTGGGCTACAAGTGTTGGACTATGTGCTTTCTCTGTAAAAGACCTTTTACAACTACACAAGCACACAAACGGGTCAGATGTAAAAAAGAAGGTGGTGAATGTTTTAATCCTGACCGCTTGTTGGTGGATATGGAAGATGCGAAACGAAGCCACTTTCTACGGAAAAAGAATCGATGTTGCGAGACTTTTGGTGGAAATTAAGAGTACAAGCTATCATTGGGTAAAAATCGGGCGAAGTTGAACTCCTTAGAATGGTTTAATTGAGTAGCTTTTGACTTCCGCATTGCTTATTGTTCTAGCTTCTCGCTAGTTTCGTTTTTCTAATAAAATCCACCGTTAAAAACAAAAAGAAAAGAACTACTTTGGTTTGCTCATTGAATACTAACCACTAATTTTATGTTTTTTCACAGGATCAATAGGTTGGTGGATTATTTCATTTATTACATTAACATTTATGTGTACATGATAAACATAAATAAGAGTCTACTGGTTAAATGTATGAAAAATATGTAAAATCGTAAATGATAAAGCAAACATTTTGTGACTTCAGTTTTAGCATGTTATTTGTTTGCCTATACTGAATGCCGGTACCATAACAAATTTAACTGATAACAAAAGAATTCCCGCAACAAAGCGCAGGGGAATTTTACGAGTTGATACTTAAAACCCAACTAAAAAGAGATTGATTTCATGCCAATACAGATATCTACGTACGTAGCTCCCCTATTTTAGGTTTAAGTTTTTGTTTGAAAAAACAATTACAAAATATGGAATAGGAGAGACTCGAATAGAGACCTATCATTTACAACACATGTCCTTAATCACTCGAAACCGCTTCTTCCTCTTCCGCACCGTCGTCGTAAATTTTTTTTTGATATAGATCGGTAAACGAATTTTCAGAGGGAGGAGACGGCATTGTGGTATGGTGATTTTTTACAAAAAGAATGGGTTTTTTATAGTCTAGAAGATAAATTTACGTAGTTGGTTTGGGTTTTTTGGTGTAGAAGATAATATATATGGTGTAGAGATATATATATATATATATATATATATATATATATAATAATTGTTTTTTTAATTAATTTGACCGTTTGTAACGTTCATATTTCTCAAAAACCACAACGTGCATCTCGCGATAGCCCTCACACTCCGAACCAAAATTCACCCACAGAGTCGGGAGGTGGTGTTCCTGGCGCTATGGGAGGTGATCGCGCCCCCCTTCAAGCCATCATCACCCCCACTACGGATGTACTTATGATACCATTTAATAGAATACAAAAAATAAGGCTCAGCTTATCTGCACATGGTGGGTTTTTATTTGGACAACCCCCCCCCCCCCATGAAGACCCCCATGGGCCATATAAAGGTTCCTAGGGGCCGTGGAGACCCCTTGCAATGATTGACAATGATTGGGATAAGTGAGGGTTGTGAAAAAAGAGATGTGTGGGTATCATATGGCATAATGGCCAGTGGAAGCTTAATATCCCTGGGTCGTGGAAGACATAATGGCCCGTGGTTAGACCCTCCTTCATATGGCCCATGGGGGTCTCCACGACCCATGGAATTCATTTTTTTTTATATTTTGTAAGTGTGTTTTATATATTTTAAGAATGATATTTGTGTATTTTATAAAAAAAAATCGTTTCTTATTATAAATGTAAATTAGCGTATACAATAGATTTTTTCACTTAATAATTCGGAATACATGATAAAGCAGTTACACACTATAAGCTATAACAAGTCAATATAGGTTCTCAGGTAATGCTTGCATAAAATTGGTCATTCCTTGTGATACATGAACCTTGTATTATTCTCTCTTAAAAGCTTTAGGCAAAGAGGCCTAAAGAGTGTTCCACTTTTTTGAAATACCACCCTTCAGTGATGATGCAAACAATGACACCAACTTGTCAATTTGAGAATTGGTCTTCAGATCAAAAGATCTATAACTAAACAGCTGTTAGGAGTTATTTGAGGATATATTTTCTGATCAAAAGATCCATAACTGAACAGTTATTCTTACCTGAGATTGGTCGTTCCTTGTGATACATAAACATTTTATTCTTGTCTCTTGGAAGCTTTAGGCAAAGAGGCATAAAGAGTGTTTCACTTTTTTGAAATTTCACCCTTCATTTATGATGCAAACAATGACATCAACTTCTTTTTCCCAGATTTTTCTGTTTCAAACCTGCTCATTTGCAGTTTCCCGACACATCAAAACGAACACAAACATAAATATTGACATCCACAACGTGTTCACCTATAAATTCATTACATGTACGTCACATTACAAATCGTTTTAACCACAAATTGTTTTACAGCAACCACATATCATCGGCGTTTTCATCATTGGCATCTTCACTTGAAAACTTGGTGTAACACCCCAACCGATGGCGGAATCATCGAGGTGTCACGTAGTGACGATTGTTCAAAAGCTCATGGCACTAAAATGTAAATATTTGATTATTGAATATTGTTTTACAACATGTGAAAATAAATACACAATAAAAATTGAGATAGTAGATTTATTTAATCTAAGTCCAAAGTCCTATGTGAAGCGTCAAGCAGCTTATCCTGAAACATGCACGAAAATAAATTTTGTCAACATATAATGTTGGTGAGTACTACCTAGCTTTGTACATATAGTATAAGTTTGAAAAGTGGTACAATTCATGGGTCTAGTATCACCAAGGCATTATGTAAGCACATAAGTAACCAAACAAGACAAAGATCAAATGTAAAGTTGATAAGATAAAATTGATAATGAGCACCCTAACACGTGTCAAGTCTAAAAGAGCACCATAACATAAGTTATGTCTAAATGAGCATCGTAACATAAGTTACGTCTATATGTAAAGAGCACCATAACATAAGTTATGTCTAGATGTATGATTTTGTACGTAAGCTACATTCATGTTCAAACATAAGGCACAAGATAAACAAGACATGCATATGAATTGTAAATGAAGAAAGTGTATGTGTAACTGAATGTGAAAATTTTGTATACTTGTGCATGAATCACCCCAAAGTGTAAAAACGAAAAAGGGGATAAGTAATACTCACCTTAGCAAGGTGGTAAGTCTTGTGGAATTGAATAAGTGTAATCCAACGTTGCCAAGTATTACCCTATGTATAAGGTAACAAATAAGTCTAAGTCTATCTAGTCAATAAGTATTTTCTAGGGTTTCGAATTGGGGATAAGTATTCGTTTGATTAATAAATTAAACGTTTAATAAATAAGAGAAATTTGATAAATAAATAAACAAAAGTCTTTTTGTAAATTTTAAATTAAAGATCGTCACAATATAAAGTTTTAAGTATGAAAATAATTTTTATAAAATTATTTTCTTATAAATAGAATATTAAATCTATTTATTTCAAATTGTCAAAATATAACTTTAATATCTAAAAATATTAAAATTAAAGAATTTTTAAATTAAAATTTGTATTTCTGTTCTAAATGGACAGAAATAATTTGTATAAAATTTTGGCGCAAAAATATTGAAAAATGAATTTATTATGATTTATTTATGATTAAAACTAACAAAAATCGATTAAAAATATTAAATAAAAGACTATTCAGAATTAAAAAATCATTTCAGAAAAGTTTAATGTTATATAGACTCAGAATAATTTTTGTGGCAATTTATATAATCGTTTTGATATTTTTATAAAATTTTATAAATAAAATAGAATAAACTTGAAATATTTATTATATATGTTAAATAAATGATTTTTCAAAATCTAAAAATTATATAATAAACTTTTTCATGAGATTATCATAAAATATTTTTTATAGAATTTATAAAGCACTTTTAGTATTTTAAAACTATTTTTAATAATTAGTAGATTTATATTGGTTATAATAAAAAGAAAAAGGGAGTTGTTTTAAAAAAGCTGAAAATGGTTGCCTACCCTTGGGCTCGAACCTGAGACCCGTGTTTAGTAACAGCATGCCCAGACCAACTGGTCTGGGTATTCGTTTGTTGATTAAATCAGATTCAAATTTTATTTAAATTAAAACCTGTAACACCATTTATCCCCAATTAAAACCATAAGAACCCTAGATTTTACAATAATTCCAATGAGCAAGCAATAACCCGATTATACATGGGGTTATTGCTGCTCTATAGCCGATTAATGAAACCCATCAAAAAGATTGGACCTACAAACACGAATTCGTGTATAATGCTTGGTCAAACAAAAAGTCAACGGGTCTTGAAATCGTGAATTAAAGCTTTGAACAGAAAGATTTGAGAGAAGGGAAAGAATTTTCGGCACATTTAGGACAAAGAGGAGTGTTCAATTTATACTTTAACACCGGATTCATAGATTTAGAATGTTTGACCAATGTTTTAATGAAACGCGTAATTAGCCTCTAAATCAGAATGTTTTGAAGCGGATTGATGTGGAGAATGAGCGTAATGATCTGACATACCATATAAATGAATCAATCAGTCGAAATCTTTCTTGTTTTAGGTTCAATCACGAGTTAATGTTTTTGTTTGGGTTAGCTGCGTGCAACGATCAAGGAAGGGAACAAGAAGCAGCTTGTTCGTGTGTGTATAAAGGATTAATGTCTCTATGTTCCATCACAAAAACGTCTGTGGTCCAGTGGTAGTGCTTGTGCGTGTTGTGCTTGGTTGACCCGGTTTGGTCAGCGGTTCGAGTCACAGCAGAGGCAATGTTTTTTTTTTTAAACTGAAGGGGAGGCCGGGTACTGGGCCACTGTTGTTGGGCCGGGTATGGTCTTGGGCTCAGCATGGTGGGCTCCGAAAATATTTTAAAAGGAATGGTTGGGTTGGGTTGTGTTAATAGGTTAGGGTAGTGGGTTTAGAGATTTAGTTTATTATTATTATTATTATAGAGAAGGATAAAATGCGACGTGCAAGATAGGAGGTACGAAATAAAGAAAAATATATATAATAATAATAATAATGATAAAAGTGACGGATGTCACAGCATCCCCTACTTTTAGAAACTTCGTCCCGAAGTTATTAGAAACATAAGGTTATGGATGTTTGGGTAGAAATAAAGATAGCCGTGGTTTGGGAAATCTGAGTTAAGGCACGACGTGAATTTATAGGTAACAGAGTAAACTGTTTCGGATGATTTGGATAAAAGGTTTGATAGGTGTGAGTTAAGGATTGGATTAGGTTCGTCTCGAATAATAAGGAGAATAAGAATTTAGTAAAATACTAAACTCCAAGTTTTAGGAATCCTAAAATGAATGTATAAGTTGATTGACTATAGAAAGATTAAATGAACTACCAAGTAACTAGAGTTTGTTTCTGGTCCGACTTCCAGTGTCACTTTCAATGCATCATTAGTGTTTATATATAGGGTGTACCGCAGCTAACCCACCACACCTTTGATACCTTGAAAACGTACTGGACGCCTACCAAAAATCCCAATAGAATTTCACACTACCCTAATGTACCTGTAAATTCATGATTACGTTCCGGACCAGAATCATCAATTTACCTTACATTAGGGTTTTATGTCCTTCTATGATCCTAATCTAACAACACATTAAAGCAAATAAGTTTCACAAGAAGATGACACAACAAACATGTTGGGTTACAATGAGACGTTATCAACGAAATGAGGCTACGTAATGAGGTCAATTACATTGGTTTGCAACGACTTGAAAGCATAACCAAATTTAAGTATGGGCTACCACTCACTCGGGAAGCCCTTTAAGTGATATGTTTGTTTTAGTTGGGTGGATAAATGTAGTAGTTGTCTTTCATAGATCAACATGCAAATTGATAATACACACATGCAAGCAAGTTTGTAAGTACGACAACCATTAAGTATAAGTGATATTTTAGTTGCCTATATAAATAGCTCATATTTGGCCAGCCATGTTTACGAGTATCATGAATAATTAAATGTTCAATGAATAGTCAAATTAAGGGAAAAATCAAGTTTCATATGACAAACAAAGCTCTGTAGGATCAAGTATCAAGTTTTTAGTAGTTTGATTTTCATGGAAATCAAGTCCAAATGTTTCAATAAAATGCAAGGTAGGGTCTTAAACTTCTACGATTAAAATAAACGTAACCAAATATGATAAATTTCCAACCTGCGTTCGTACACAATAGTATGCAAGGAAATTTATAGATGTTATATGCTTATGAGTACGACACAATTGGGTACAAAATGATAATAGGATCAAGAAAATGAAAACACAAGTATTGGATTCTCGAGTCTTAAGAAGATTCTATCCATGGCTCAGCCAGTGGGATTAGCGTCACCCTGACCGTTTGCCTCGTTGATATTGATATTGAAGGCTCGTCCATGTGCCACCTGGTTTACATTATTCAATTCAGGGCATCGATGCCGCATGTGGTTAGGGTCTCCACAATTCTAACATGCCCGACCGTTAGTAATCGGCAGTGGTTCCTGGGCAGCTGTTTGATGATTATCCTGTGTCAACCATTACACGACAAGTGGTGACAAAGTGTCCAAACCTTCCACATCTAGTGCATTGACGGCATGGAAGATTTGTTGGGTGATGATACTTGCAAGTGTTGCATTGAGGATGGATTCCCGTGTAGGCTTTCTTGATAGGGGGTTGAGTCACAGGATCCACAACAGCATGGTTCTGATTATCGCCCATTCGTTTCTTAGAGTTCAAAGAAGTAGTTGCGGCCTTTGCTAAAACAGTCTTATATCGTTCAACAGCATTGGTGGTTTTCTCAGTAGACGTCTTGGTGCCCTTCCTAACCAAGTTTCCTTTCCTTACGTGTTTGTCTGTTAAAGTGGCTGCAAGCTGGATGGCTTCTTCCACCGTAGTGGATTTTCCTCCAGTGACAACGTCTTGAATCAGGTCAGGTAATCCCTCGATATATTTCTCGATTGCTCGAGAGACCGGGGTGACCATGTGTGGAACCAATATGCTGAGTTCATGATATCGAGTATTATACGCAAGATTCTCACCACTGTCTTGTTTGAGCTCACGAAACTCATCCTCCCGTTTCCTGATTTCGTTCCTAGGGCAGAATTTGGCGATCATGAGTTCCTTAACTTCAGTCCAAGACAAGGATAATGCAACATCAGCACCCCGATTGCGTTTTTCGCCATTCCACCAGGTTAGCGCCCCCTTTTGAAGGACACTAGTAGCATAGCGAACGCGGAGTTCATCAGGACACTCGCTGTTCACAAAGGTGCTCTCCATACTTTCAAACCATTGGAGGAGGCCAGTAGCACCCTCCTCACCAGTGAATTTTATGGGGTTGCAGGAGTTGAAGTGTTTGAAAGTGCAGCGAAATTGAGTCGCACTCCCTGTGTTGGCACTGTTACTATTCTGGGTCAACTCACTGACAAGGTTTGGGATCACTGCAGCAATTTGCTCAGCGACTAAAGATGCGAGGCGACGATCAGAACGTTGTCCAGGAGCACGAACAGTGCGTTTGTAACAA
Organism: Ambrosia x helenae; assembly: GCA_030844895.1. Lineage (NCBI taxonomy): Eukaryota > Viridiplantae > Streptophyta > Magnoliopsida > Asterales > Asteraceae > Ambrosia > Ambrosia x helenae. The sequence goes on along the minus strand of CM061231.1, from coordinate 111,921,194 downwards.
CCGGCAAAAATAAGGTAATTCCGTACAAATTAATTAATATATGATTAACGTAATTAAATGCAATTATGTGTGATTTAATTATCAAGGCCTTAGGAGATAGCAATTTCCAAATAATGCATAGGAATGCATACGTTTAATGGTAAAACATGATGGGATCATGTGCGAATAAACTATCCGGTATGGACGTTGGCGATTACCCGGTAATAATTAAATAAACGAAAAGGATCCCGGACACCCAGGATATAAAATAAAGGGTAGTTTCACAAAATATAATGATTTTTGGAACTCCAAAACCATAAGTGGAAACGTCTCATACAGATCTCCCGGTAACGAATAAAGTGCGCGTACCGCACCCGATACGCGTATAACTCATAATTTCACCCGGCAAAAGCCTAAATAACCAATTAACGCTTAAATTAGACTATATTTAAGGGTTATTAAAGGTATTTTTAATGTCCGAATAACACGCGATTAAAACCCGAAAAATATCCGAACGACACCCGAACGACGAGGAATTAAACTTAACAAGTATTGGGTAAATATTTGGAGTTGTGGACCCCACCTAAGCCACAAAAGGGGCCGGCCTAAATGGCCATATTATCTCCATGCATTGTGTTTTAATAATAACCTACTAATCTAGGTGTTAAGCATGCATGAACAAAAGACAAAGGTGTAAGATGTGATTGTACAAAAGCATGCTCCACTTGCCCCTTGGTGTAAGAAATTTTCGGCCCTAAGGCCATAAAATCCAAGACAAGATCAAACTAATGATGCACTAGTACACACACATGCTTGATATCTAGTGGAAGATCATTATAAATCCCAAATATTAGGCTAAGATTTGCAAGCAAAATCTCTTCCATCCTCTCTCAAATCCCACGGCCAAAACACCCTACATTATTCATCCAAGATCATTTCCTTGTACTTATTAAATCCCCAAAATCTTTAGTAAGATCACATGCAATCCATGGAAGATATGATGAAGTTATAAATAACATGTGTTCATACATAAGATAACAAGCAAAAACTCTTCTCTTTCTTTCTTCTTTGGGCCGTAAGTTTCACCCCTCCCACATACATATTTCTTTCAAGTTTTTACATCTTCAAATCACTCAAAACAATCCATCATCCAAACCCCTATTGTGTGTTTCAAGCTTGGAGCTTAACCATTAAGGAAGAACACACTAAACCCCTCTCAAAATCCAAGGTTTTGTCTTCCCTAGCCTTGTGCTAGTAGTAAGCTTCTTAACCTTGTTTTGATTATTAATATTCATGTATGTGTTCTTAGAAGCAAGTTGTACATGAAGGGTTTAAAATGTGGTTTGAAACATGATCTTTAATAGGTTTTACATGAGTAAAATAAATGATTAAAGATATGTAAATGGATCATGGATTTGATGATGATAAAGTAGTGTTCTTGAAAATGTATAAAAACCTACACATACACTAAGTAGGATGATGATTTGATTAAGATTTGTAGAACAAACTTGAATGTGTTAAAAGGTAACTTTAATCATGTAACACCCCAACCGATGGCGGAATCATCGAGGTGCCACGTAGTGACGATTATTCAAAAGCTCATGGTACTAAAATGTAAATATTTATTGAATAATCAAAATTGTCTTACATGAAAATGGAAATTACATTGTCTATATGAAATGTAAATATTGAAATAACTGAATTGAAATAAAGCACTAAATGTCTCTTGCTAAAGCACTAGATCAAACTGCACCTGAAACATGTACAAAAATAGGTTTGGTCAACATTTGAAATGTTGGTGAGCATTCCTAGATTTGATATATATAGTAGGTTAAAAAGTTATACAATTCAAGTGCAAGCTACAGTGCAAATATGTAAACTATGTATCATACAAATGAGCGAAATCAACCCTGTGACTGTATAATGTACTGTATGAACTATAGTGTACTCAACCAATAAATGGATGATGACTTAACACTGGCCACAGATTCTCCGATGAAAAAGGGGGAGAATCAATCTAGGCGGGTTGTCAATCCAAATAGCGCTATCCAATGTTAAGGTCGGCTTGTACCATGTTAATGATTTCACTAAGTACAAATGTAATCCACATGTATTGTCTAAGCATAAAGCACGTGGTAAGCAATGCACATAGTACTAGAATTGTATTGTGAAAATGTAAACTTGTATTTGAAATTTGTAATAGTGTACATGAATCACCCCAAAAATGTATAAAAGTAAAAAGGGGATAGGAAATACTCACAGTTCACGTAATAACTTGAAATTGAACTTGGACAACGAAATATGTGTTGGAATTATCCCAAAGGATCAACCTAAAGAATTTGATAATGTGTAAGGGAAATAACTCTAGGGTACATGTATTTCTAGGGCTTCGAATTGGGGATAAACGTTTATTTGTTTACTAAACAAATTGTTTATTAATTATGAGAAATTTAATAAATAAATAAATAAAAGTCTCTTTGTAAAATCTTAAGTTGAATATAATCATAACATAAGGTTTTGAGTATGAAAATAATTTTTATAAAATTATTTTCTTGAAAATAGAATATTTAATCTAATTATTTCAAATTGTCAAAATATGACTTTAATATCTAAAAATATTAAAATCAAAGAATTTCTGAATAAAAATTTGTATTTCAGTTCTAGATAGTTAGAAATAATTTATATAAAATTTTGGTGCAAAAATATTGAAAAATGAATTTATTATGATTTAATTATGATTAAATCTAACAAAAATTGATTAAAAATACTAAATAAATGATTTTTCAGGAATAAAAATCATTTCTGAAAAGTTTAAAGTTATAAAAACTTAGGATAATTTTTGTGGAAATTTATAAGATCGTTTTGATATTTTTATAGCATTTTATAATTATACTAGAATAAATTTGTAACATTTATTATATATTATAAATAAAAGATTTTTGAAAAAATTAAAAATTGTATGATAACCTTTGACATTCGAATATCATAAAATAAATTTTTATAGAATTTATAAGTCGTTTTTTGGTATTTTTAAACATAAGTTTAAGTTAATATAAAAAAATAGCAATTCTAAAAAAAAGAAAGAAAAGGGACGCAGCTCATGGGGTTCGAACCTGGGCCTAGAGCCGGTCCGGATGTTAACAGCCAAGGAAAAACCACCTGGGCTACAAGGCCTGATATTGATTGTTTTGATTTGAAAATCGTTTTAAACCATTAATACCAATGTCTTCTTCCCCAATTTAAACCCTAGATAATAAACCCGCTCAATAGAACCCATTACATATCTGTTTGATTCAATAATAGAGGGGGCTTTTGTTCTACAGATTATTTCGAACAGGGTCGTGTAAGGACTTACTGATTTTGTGGCCGAATCGAAGGTATTTAGAGGTTTGGCCGGAGCTCAGATTCCGGCGATTAGAATAAGGCACGAGCAGAGCGTTTTAGCCCGGAAAGGAGAGTGGGGGTTGGTTAGTGCGAGGTTTCCGAGTGTGAGGGTGGTATTATTTATACTTAATCCACACGCGTTCCAGTTTGGTAAGTTTTTTAAGGTCGCCGGCAATACGGGGAATCACCATTGAATGCTTGTTTGACGGATTAAAGACGCGTTGAAGCATGTTGGTCAAGGGCAGAAATCACGCGGCCATTAATCGCGGGTTGAGAAGAAGAAGAAAAGGAAAGTGGCCGGATTTTCCGTTCTGTTGACCGATGGTCAAACAGACGCGAAGAAGAAGAAGAAAGACGTGAATATAGGGTTTAAATATAATGTTGGTTGGGTTTATTTCAGAAACGAGCTTGTAGCTCAGTGGTTTAAGCGCGTGTGTGTGAGTGAACTGGTTCGGGTTCGAACCTCGTATGCAGCAGCAGATTATGTTTTTTTTTTTTAAACAGAATGGGAAGGAGAGTGGTGCTGGGCTGGGCCTTGTCTGATGGGCCTGCTGTTGGGCTTCTGAATCCACAAGGGGAAAGGGGTTTGGGCTCATGGGATGGATTTCAAGGGATGGGTTTAGTTTGGTTTTTAAAAAAAAAAAAATAAAATGCATATGTAATGACCATATTAAAATCTGAATTTTTTTTTTCATTATTATTATTATTATAATATATAAATAAAAAAAAGTGACGGATGTCACAAATCATCTTAAAATGATCATCTAAGACATAATAAATGATGGAATATGTTAGAAGGTCATGAATAAAGAAGTTGAAAAATTAAAGTTTACTTACTTAGAAGAATGAGATTTTGATATAATGGACAAATACATAAAACACACATACAAGTAGCCTTATATATGAAATATAAGACTATTAAAAGTGTTTTGATGCAAAAATAACTTACCAATAAAAAGATGAATCTTCAAAGTCCACTATTTTGAGTGAAAAATGCTAACTTTGGAAGTTAGAGTGGAAAAATGCAACAATTGAAAGTTAAGGGACTAATATTGTAACTTTGAAAGTTAAAGGACTAAAATGAACATTTTAGAAACTATTAGTCCAAAAATGCAATAATGGAAAGTTTGGTGTCAAAAGTATAAGTAATAAATTTTCCAAGGTTGATTTGGTAAATACTAGTAGATATACTTGGGTATTTTTGTATAAAAAGTATATTTTTATAAAGGTGAAAGTTATAAAAATATGGATTGTATTAACATAAGGATTTTTTTTATAAAATAGAGATTTTATAAAAATGTTAAACAAAAATTAAAGCTTGAGAAACTTATACAAAAATGAATACTTTTATATAAATGGGAATATAAAAGTATTGGAAGCATTTTTGTATCTAAGTTAACAAGTTGGGTTAAAAATACCTAAGTATTTTAAACCTTCCAAGTAACATGTGTTAGGAGGAAGAAATATGAATAATATTTCTATAAAACACATGTTGGGAAAAACTTGGAAAAATTGACTATTCGAGCTAAGATATCGAACTAAGACGCGTTAACGAACTGTACACGGACAAAACATGAGAAAAATGCCATTGCGGCAAGATGAGAAAATATATATTTTTAGGAAGTAAAATATATATATATACATCATGGGTGAAAACTAATAAACACTTTCCTAAGTGTTGAAGGAATTATTCGTGGGAGAAAAACATAACGTAAACAAGTAAGACGTTAAACAAACGTATATACTTAACAAGAAAAATTACACATTTATATATATGTACGCTCGTCTCGGCAAAATTCTAGTATATCTACTTAATGGGAAAGTAGATATGTGGGAAGGAAAGCCGCGACGAGTAGACGAAGATATATATATATATATATATATATATATATATGTGTATGCCGTGCCGACAAGATCCTAGTACATTTATTTGAATGGGAAAATAAATATACGGTATGGTGAGTTGAATCGGGTGTTGAGAATATACAATCGAACGACAAGATCTCAGCATATTTGTTTAAATGGGAAAACAAATGTGCGGCAAGGTGAGTCGGGTCGAGTGTTGAAATATATATTATATCGAGCGATGCGATCTTAAGTATAATTATTTAAATGGGAAAATAATTATACGTTAAGTGAAGTCGAGTCGATAATAATAAAGGACAAGTTAAGGAAATATTAACAAGAGTAATATATAACTTGTAACACAAAGGGTAATCTAACGCCAACGAAACCTAGGATACGCGCTTAATTAAACGGGATTTGGAATAACTTGTGGTCGGGAGTTGGGTGTACAACTTGCCAAAGCACATGCACTATAGGGATAGTGACTTATACGTCTAGGACGTTTGTAGGTGCGAGACCCCTTTTGCTATCTGCTTAGTCGAGCCGGACGTTGATTCAGGTGAGTTTCACGGCCCCATTTTAAACTAATTTTTACGTTTTCGGGGGAAAGATATGTTAGGGAAAATGTTTGACGGATTTAATACTTGAGGTGTGACCGCCACTCGGGGTTGAGCCCTCGCCTCTATAATCATTTATTCAGGGAAATGAAACCGGTGGAATATTGAATAGTACTATTGGTGCCTGACAAGGCCCACCCCTAATCGATAGCGTCGATTATGCATTAGTGTATGCCTGGGGTGCATATATTCTGAACTTAAGTCGTAGGATACCGAGTAACGACTTGGAGCGGGGCATATTTATTATACGTCTTGGTTTGCTTATAGTCTCAAGTAGAATTATAGGAATTTGCAACTCCTATATATTGTCATAACATGGTACTTCCCAAGTATTCAAGTTTTGGAAACTAAAAACCTGTGAACTCACCAATATATTTATATTGACGAAATTTTAAACATATCTTTCAGGTAATTAGACGAAGGCAAGCTTGGCAAGCTGGGTCACGGAATCCTCCGATGCGGCGTTAGATATTTTGCGGGGTTTCACCTTTATTTCCCTAGGCTATGGGATATATTTGAGAAACCTCTCCATTTGTGTTATAAACAATTTACTTTTGTGTAATGTTTTGAACAAGATTTGACGCCTAAATAAATGACCCATTTTCTTAAATTACTTGTGATTTGCGTTAACCTTGACTTTATGCTCTTGAACCGTCGCGCCACGTGTTTCCGCCATTGTCGTGGTGTGACAGAAAATGGTATCAGAGCCAAGGTTATAGCGAACTAGAGTATTTTCTTTTAAAAACTAGACTATAACCGGATTTGGTTCAAAAAGATAAAGTTTTCAAAAAATGTACATAGTTGCTAAACGCAATAAAGTAATTTTTCAAGAAGCATTGGGCATGAGGAGATTCCGACCGAGCTAGCCATGGGTATTGTTATGCAGTACGTAGTATTAGAGGTTAGGAAGGATACTGATAATGCACGCCTTAACTATCTAATTTAAATAATTCATATATATATGTACGGTTCTTTTGCCAGGAATGTCTGACGCTGGGAGTATAGCGCCGAGTTATGATAGTAGTCTGCAGATCATTCCAGCACATCCGCCTGAGCCAGTCGAGCTGGTTGTACTCGACGTGGAAGAAGACGATGTAGAGATGGGCGTCGCCGGAGGATCGGACGACGATAGTTCCGACGAGACGGATCCTAGCGAGGATCCTGACTGGGCACCCGCAGGGGATGGCGCGACCGCCATGGCCGACGCGCCGTAGGCTGACCTACCCATTGTACCCTTGCCTGCCGCACCCTTAGCCCCACACCCCATCAGAGCCGTCAGGGACTTCCCTAAAGGCTGTGCCGGTCCGTCGCGACCTATCCCAGCCCAGTCGGAGACAGCGGAGTCTCCGTTTGATAGACAGGCTCACATTGATCACGAGCCAGTACCCGCACCACACATCCCCATTCCTCCAGGCATGAGGCTCATGCCGATTTCCCGTGGGAGGAACGGGTGGATTTCAGATGACTCAGACGACGAGTCAGTGGCCTCTGTAGAGCACATGCTAGTACCCGAGATTCCAGTCGTCCAGGAGGAGCCAGTGGCTCCAAAGATGGAGGACGCCCCTGCTGACCACATAGCCCCACTTGCACCACTCGAGCCCGCACCTCAGGAGGGGCCAGCCACAGCAGCACACGTCCTAGAGGGCAGCCCCGCCGGTAGCTCTGAGCTACGCAGGGCAGGTATGGTAGCTTTCGCCACCGGGAGCCCTCTTACCCCCACCGTAGTGGTGTCCACCCCAGAGTGGGCCACTATTGCAGAGCCCCATATGGCCCCCTTGGCCGAGCTTGTAGCACCACCCACCATAGCTATGACACTACCTATCCCCACCTTGCCCAGGATGCCACCTGCACCATATCCTCTGGGTGCAGGGGACCCCTACCTGATACCACCCCACTTTACCCTCGGACCACAGGGTTTTGCCCCGTTATTTCCCCACATGCCGATACCAGCCCCATTTGGCCCATCCCAGCCAGTTCACCCTGACATACCCGGACCATCCCAGCCTCACAGGATGACACGCCTATCCGGACCAGCATGGTCCTCTGCTATCTCACTGGAGCGAGACTTCCAGACCCTCGCCGACACGGTGCAGCGCACCGTGAACCAGGTAGAGCAGCAGACTCGCTTGATGTGGACACGGATGATCGATGCTCGAGATGCTTTAGCACACTACGCTGAAGAGTTGTTGAGCATGGATGCACAGTGTGGGATTACCGGTGATGCGCATTTTCGCATCGACAGTTTTTATATGAGCGCATCATGGCGATTAGTATGACTATCAGTATGCACGCACCACAGTATCAGTTCCCGCCGCCGCCGCCACAGTAGGGACGCATCAGGGACACATGGAAGAATCACCTGCAGATATATATAGTAGTAGCAGTATGGTAGCATAGCACGAGTTATGACGCTCGTTTGCATTTTGCCTAAGCCGTGCGGGTATGACGGCATATGATATGATGTTTTTATTTATTTCAGAACGATGTATTGTATGAGGGATGTTATTCCCTATTTTGTTATTATAAACAAGCATTGTACTCGTACTATTGAAATTAATGAAAAATCTTATTAATATGATGGTGAAATATGTTGTTGTCTACAATTATTATTGCTTACTCCATATATTGTGATTTGTGTGATTGTGTGGTGATGTTGTGTTGATTATTATTTATTCTGTATGGTGTGTTGGTATGTTGTGTGATGACATGGTGTTGACTATTGTGTTCATATTCTGGGTTGTTATTTATGCCTCATATTGTATAAATGTTTGCCAAATTAACCTTTGATAATTATTATTGAAGAAAAATGGCACCAGCCACCCGAAGCAACAGTGGCGCAGACGGACTGCCCGCTACACCAGCTGAACTCGAAACCATGATCTCGGAGCGCATAGCCCGAGCTATCGCGGAGCATGAAGCCGCCCGCTCCGAACGATCACGTGACTTAACGGGGAGCGACCGACGAGAAACCTCCCCCAATGGTAAGAAGGTTTAAAAATAATTGAAAAAGCGATGGGAGAATGTCCTAAAACTCCTATCCCATAATAACATACTACTTTATTAATGCAGAAACGGCCTCGCGAGAGCGTGGCTGCACTTTCAAAGCCTTCTTAGACTGTAAGCCGATCAACTTCAGCGGCACAGAAGGATCTGTTGGCCTGGTCAAATGGTTCGAAAAGACCGAGGCAATAATCCGCATCAGTGGGTGTACCCCTCGCCAGTCAGTCATGTACTCCACTAACTTGTTTTTAGATCAAGCACTAACTTGGTGGAACGGCCAAGTGCAGTCATTAGGTGACGATACTGCTTACTCCCTATCATGGGCAGAACTAAAAGAACTTATGATCGCCGAATACCGCCCGGCAAGTGAGGTGCAGAAGCTGGAAACAGAATTCTGGAACCTTACTATGATAGGAGCAGACGTGACTGGATACACGTCCCGATTTCATGATCTCGCCAGACTAGTGCCTCGTTTAGTCACACCAGAAAACAACAAGATAGAGCGGTATTTGTTCGGATTAGCACCACAAATACGCAGCATGGTCACTGCTTCCAAACCCACGACCATGCGCGCAGCTATTGATCTTGCGCTAAGCCTCACTGAATATGCTATTCGCATGGGTACTTTGATCCGACAGGTTTCGGGACTGAAAATTTCTGAGGCTAGCAGTGTGGAAGGCAAGAATCAGGGGACAAGTTCAGCGGTTGTGACGAATGAGCAGGGGAATAAGCCGAGATTTGGGAAACGTAAGCGGGATGAAGGAAAGAAGGATAGAGCATCGGGTAGCTCGAACAAGAAAGGGAAAGGGTATGTTGCCACAGGGCGTGGTAATGGTGGAAAACAGGGTAACCAGGGGAGAAATAATGGGATAACTTGTGGAAAGTGCCACCGCTCAGGGCACAAAACTGAAGACTGCCGGTCAGGAGCACCGAAAAACGGAGGAGCTAGACCCTGCTTCGCTTGCGGGTCACTGGACCATTGGAAAAAGGATTGCCCCAAGATCAACAACCAAGCCCGCGGGCGGGCGTTTGTGATTGGAGCCGGTGATGCACGACAAGACCCCAACGTGGTCACTGGTACGTTCCCTCTTAATGGTCATTATGCCTCTGTATTATTTGATACCGGTGCTGACTTTAGCTTCGTATCCATTGAGTTTAAAAGATTACTTGGGCTAAGAACTAGTAAACTAGATACACCCTACTCCATAGAACTGGCTAATGGTAAAACTATTGAAACGAGAGAAGTAGCGAGGGATTGTAAATTAGAACTCTGTGGGCACGAGTTTGGGATTGATCTTTTGCCAGTCGTGTTGGGAAGTTTCGACATAGTTGTCGGCATGGACTGGTTGTCCGCGCACCATGCCGTCGTGATTTGCAACGATAAAGTCATTCAAGTCCCCCTCGCAAGCGGTGAAACTCTCTCAATTCAAGGGGAAAGGCACGGGACGCCGCTAAGGATTATTTCAAGCATGAAGGCTCGTAAGTGCCTAAGAAAAGGGCTTGTCGCATTCTTGGCACACGTAGTGGACAAGAAGGCCGACGAGCGAAAGTTGGAAGACATTCCAGTAGCTAGAGATTTTCCGGATGTATTCCCAGAAGATTTGCTGGGGTTGCCACCACCTCGACAAGTCGAGTTCCGCATCGACCTCGTTCCTGGAGCTGCTCCTGTGGCACGATCGCCATATCGCTTAGCTCCATCGGAGATGCAGGAACTATCCAGCCAGCTACATGAATTTTTGGACAAGGGTTTTATAAGACCGAGTTTCTCACCTTGGGGAGCTCCCGTCTTATTCGTAAAGAAGAAGGATGGCACATTCCGCATGTGCATTGACTATCGAGAGCTGAACAAGCTAACCATCAAGAATCGCTATCCTCTCCCCAGGATCGACGATTTATTTGATCAGCTCCAAGGATCTAGCTATTACTCCAAAATCGATCTGAGGTCCGGCTATCACCAGTTGCGTATACAAGAAGAGGATGTACCAAAGACGGCCTTCAGAACCCGATATGGGCACTATGAATTTTTGGTAATGCCGTTCGGCTTAACCAACGCCCCAGCGGTTTTCATGGACCTAATGAACCGCGTGTGTAAGCCATACCTGGATAAATTCGTCATTGTTTTCATTGACGATATTTTGATCTATTCACGCACCAAAGAAGACCACGAGAACCACCTTCGGTTAATCCTTGAAGTACTACGCAAGGAAAATCTCTATGCTAAATTCTCAAAGTGCGACTTTTGGATTCGGGAAGTTCACTTTCTAGGCCACGTGGTAAACGAGAAGGGCATACACGTCGATCCCGCCAAGATCGAGGCAATTAAAAATTGGGAAGCCCCTCGAACTCCTACCGAAGTACGACAATTTCTTGGCCTTGCGGGTTATTACAGAAGGTTCATCGAGAACTTTTCCAAGATAGCACAAGCTTTAACCATGTTAACCCAAAAGGATAAGAAATTCGAGTGGACGGAAAAGCAAGAGGCAGCATTCCAATTACTAAAAGACAAGTTATGTGGCGCTCCAATACTATCACTCCCAGATGATACGGAGGATTTTGTGGTTTACTGTGATGCCTCACATCAAGGCTTGGGTTGTGTATTAATGCAGCGAGAAAAAGTAATAGCATATGCTTCCAGGCAGCTGAAAATCCATGAGAAGAACTACACTACACACGATTTGGAATTAGGTGCAGTGGTATTCGCTCTCAAGATATGGAGGCACTCTTTGTACGGAACCAAGTGCACAATTTTCACTGATCATAAGAGTTTGCAACACATCTTTGATCAGAAGGATTTAAACATGCGACAACGGCGATGGGTCGAATTATTAAACGATTACGATTGTGAGATAAAGTACCATCCCGGTAAGGCGAACGTTGTGGCCGACGCCTTGAGTCGCAAGGAACGAGTTAAACCGTTGCGTGTCCGAGCTTTGGGTTTGACCATCCACACGAATCTGACTGATCGAATTCGTGAAGCTCAAGTTAACGCCCTTAAACCCGAGAATGTCAAAGGTGAAAGATTACGAAAGATGATTGATTCACTGGAACCAAAGGCGGACCAGACCCTGTATTTCATGAATAGAATTTGGGTTCCAGTGTACGGGGGATTGCGTGAGCTAGTATTGGCCGAAGCTCACAGTTCTAGATATTCGGTTCACCCTGGTGCAGACAAGATGTTCCACGATTTGAAGGAACTTTATTGGTGGCCGAATTTCAAAAGAGATATAGCGGCATATGTTGCGCGATGTTTGACTTGCGCAAAGGTCAAGGCTGAGCATCAGAGACCTTCCGGTTTGCTCCAGCAACCGGAAATACCGGAATGGAAATGGGAACGAATTACCATGGACTTCATTACCAAGTTACCCAAGACAACAAGCGGCCATGACATGATCTGGGTAATCGTTGACCGATTGACAAAATCTGCACACTTCCTCCCGATTCGCGAAACGGACAAGTTGGAGAAACTGACCCGTTTGTACATTAAGGAAGTGGTGTCTAAACATGGTGTACCTATTTCTATCATCTCCGATCGAGATAGTCGTTTCACTTCAAGATTTTGGGAAAGTTTGAATGAAGCCCTCGGTACTCGCCTTGACATGAGTACCGCATATCACCCCCAAACGGATGGTCAAAGCGAACGAACCATCCAGACCTTGGAAGATATGTTGCGGGCATGCGCGATTGATTTCGGAGGTAATTGGGATACGCACTTGCCATTGGTAGAATTTTCCTATAACAACAGTTATCATACGAGCATTCAAGCTGCACCGTTTGAAGCTCTATATGGACGCAAGTGTCGATCTCCGTTATGTTGGGCTGAAGTTGGAGAAAAACAACTCACCGGGCCCGAAATTGTTCAAGAGACGACGGACAAGGTCTTTTTGATAAAGGAACGCCTCAAAGTGGCCCGTGACCGCCAGAAAAGCTATGCTGATATGAGGCGAAAGCCTTTAGAATTTCAAGTCGGAGACAGAGTCCTACTAAAAGTGTCACCTTGGAAAGGTGTCGCGCGCTTTGGAAAGCGTGGAAAGCTGAACCCACGATATGTTGGACCGTTTGAAATCTTGTCCAGGGTAGGCCCAGTGGCATACAAGCTCAAGTTGCCTCAAGAGCTTAGTGGAATACACGACACGTTTCACGTGTCAAATTTGAAAAAGTGCCTATCCGACGAAACTCTCATCATCCCTGCTGACGAAATCCAAATTGACGACAAGTTACATTTTGTTGAAGAACCAATCGAGGTAACCGATTGGAAGGTCCAAAAACTAAGGCGCAGCAAGATCAGATTGGTCAAAGTGCGCTGGAATGCCAAGCGTAGACCGGAGTTCACGTGGGAAAGGCTGGACCGGATGAAGCAAAAATATCCCGCCCTATTCGAGAAGACACCTGTACCGGAGAACTCGAAGTGAATTCCGGGACGGAATTCTCTTAACGGGGGGAGAATGTAACAACCGGCAAAAATAAGGTAATTCCGTACAAATTAATTAATATATGATTAACGTAATTAAATGCAATTATGTGTGATTTAATTATCGAGGCCTTAGGAGATAGCAATTTCCAAATAATGCATAGGAATGCATACGTTTAATGGTAAAACATGATGGGATCATGTGCGAATAAACTATCCGGTATGGACGTTGGCGATTACCCGGTAATAATTAAATAAACGAAAAGGATCCCGGACACCCAGGATATAAAATAAAGGGTAGTTTCACAAAATATAATGAGTTTTGGAACTCCAAAACCATAAGTGGAAACGTCTCATACAAATCTCCCGGTAACGAATAAAGTGCGCGTACCGCACCCGATACGCGTATAACTCATAATTTCACCCGGCAAAAGCCTAAATAACCAATTAACGCTTAAATTAGACTATATTTAAGGGTTATTAAAGGTATTTTTAATGTCCGAATAACACGCGATTAAAACCCGAAAAATATCCGAACGACACCCGAACGACGAGGAATTAAACTTAACAAGTATTGGGTAAATATTTGGAGTTGTGGACCCCACCTAAGCCACAAAAGGGGCCGGCCTAAATGGCCATATTATCTCCATGCATTGTGTTTTAATAATAACCTACTAATCTAGGTGTTAAGCATGCATGAACAAAAGACAAAGGTGTAAGATGTGATTGTACAAAAGCATGCTCCACTTGCCCCTTGGTGTAAGAAATTTTCAGCCCTAAGGCCATAAAATCCAAGACAAGATCAAACTAATGATGCACTAGTACACACACATGCTTGATATCTAGTGGAAGATCATTATAAATCCCAAATATTAGGCTAAGATTTGCAAGCAAAATCTCTTCCATCCTCTCTCAAATCCCACGGCCAAAACACCCTACATTATCCATCCAAGATCATTTCCTTGTACTTATTAAATCCCCAAAATCTTTAGTAAGATCACATGCAATCCATGGAAGATATGATGAAGTTATAAATAACATGTGTTCATACATAAGATAACAAGCAAAAACTCTTCTCTTTCTTTCTTCTTTGGGCCGTAAGTTTCACCCCTCCCACATACATATTTCTTTCAAGTTTTTACATCTTCAAATCACTCAAAACAATCCATCATCCAAACCCCTATTGTGTTTTTCAAGCTTGGAGCTTAACCATTAAGGAAGAACACACTAAACCCCTCTCAAAATCCAAGGTTTTGTCTTCCCTAGCCTTGTGCTAGTAGTAAGCTTCTTAACCTTGTTTTGATTATTAATATTCATGTATGTGTTCTTAGAAGCAAGTTGTACATGAAGGGTTTAAAATGTGGTTTGAAACATGATCTTTAATAGGTTTTACATGAGTAAAATAAATGATTAAAGATATGTAAATGGATCATGGATTTGATGATGATAAAGTAGTGTTCTTGAAAATGTATAAAAACCTACACATACACTAAGTAGGATGATGATTTGATTAAGATTTGTAGAACAAACTTGAATGTGTTAAAAGGTAACTTTAATCATCTTAAAATGATCATCTAAGACATAATAAATGATGGAATATGTTAGAAGGTCATGAATAAAGAAGTTGAAAAATTAAAGTTTACTTACTTAGAAGAATGAGATTTTGATATAATGGACAAATACATAAAACACACATACAAGTAGCCTTATATATGAAATATAAGACTATTAAAAGTGTTTTGATGCAAAAATAACTTACCAATAAAAAGATGAATCTTCAAAGTCCACTATTTTGAGTGAAAAATGCTAACTTTGGAAGTTAGAGTGGAAAAATGCAACAATTGAAAGTTAAGGGACTAATATTGTAACTTTGAAAGTTAAAGGACTAAAATGAACATTTTAGAAACTATTAGTCCAAAAATGCAATAATGGAAAGTTTGGTGTCAAAAGTATAAGTAATAAATTTTCCAAGGTTGATTTGGTAAATACTAGTAGATATACTTGGGTATTTTTGTATAAAAAGTATATTTTTATAAAGGTGAAAGTTATAAAAATATGGATTGTATTAACATAAGGATTTTTTTTATAAAATAGAGATTTTATAAAAATGTTAAACAAAAATTAAAGCTTGAGAAACTTATACAAAAATGAATACTTTTATATAAATGGGAATATAAAAGTATTGGAAGCATTTTTGTATCTAAGTTAACAAGTTGGGTTAAAAATACCTAAGTATTTTAAACCTTCCAAGTAACATGTGTTAGGAGGAAGAAATATGAATAATATTTCTATAAAACACATGTTGGGAAAAACTTGGAAAAATTGACTATTCGAGCTAAGATACCGAACTAAGACGCGTTAACGAACCGTACACGGACAAAACATGAGAAAAATGCCATTGCGGCAAGATGAGAAAATATATATTTTTAGGAAGTAAAATATATATATATATATATATACATCATGGGTGAAAACTAATAAACACTTTCCTAAGTGTTGAAGGAATTATTCGTGGGAGAAAAACATAACGTAAACAAGTAAGACGTTAAACAAACGTATATACTTAACAAGAAAAATTACACATTTATATATATGTACGCTCGTCTCGGCAAAATTCTAGTATATCTACTTAATGGGAAAGTAGATATATGGGAAGGAAAGCCGCGACGAGTAGACGAAGATATATATATATATATATAGGGTCGAGATCCTGTGCAAAGTGTGTTTTGTGTGAGAAGGGTAAGAAGTGTTTTGGACCATTAGATCATCTTAATCAATGGTTTAGATTTAATAAGTGGCATTATTGTAAATAATGTTATAGTTATAATAACTAATTAGGCTACTTAGGGGTATAATGGTAAAACACACCCTACATTTAATTCACATTTAAATAATACCTATTAAAAAAATAGAAACCACCATTAATTCTCATTACTCTCTTTCTCTCCCTGCGCCACCTACACAACCGCCATCAACCACCACAAGCCACCACCATCAACCGAACCATCATTCGACAGCCACCATCACAAACATAAAAATCGGAGTGTTTTTTTAAGGATGAAGATGAAGACGACATGAGGTGATAATGATGTGTTTTTATGGTGGATTATTTTAAACAACATTCATATTGTTGTGTTTTATGTTCAAAAAGGATTTTTGTGTGTTTAGTGTTTTTTGAATTTAAAACACATTTTAAATGTATGTATAGTTGTGTTTTTGAATGTGTTACTGATTGTGTATGATGAAGATAAAACACACTTGATTATGGAGAAGATGATGATAAAACACACGGGACTGTTTAAAACACAAAGTTGAGAATATGGTGATAAAACACACGGGTATGAACGTAAAAACACCTTGTTGATGAAGCAACTTACAAGACTATAATAAAACACCAATGTGCATAAAAAAACCATATTTTTTGCATCAGTAAAACTCCTTATAAAAATAACACAAAAGGTGTGTTATACCTTCAAACCTTATGGTATACCAGTAAAACACCATGTGCTCACATCAGTAAAACACACCAATATGAATGCTGATTTGGTCGTGAATAATTCAGAGAATGAATGATAATGTGGGAATGTTAATAAAAACTCTGTAAATAATAGTGAGGATGTGAAACAAAATCCCTAAGAATGCTCCTACATTAATCACGAAATTAAATTAGACATTATCTCCTAAAATAAGATTAGCAATGCAATTTACAATGTTACCCTTCTATATAATAAAATAAGCCTTCATGTTATTGGTTCTCACACTTCTCACACAAAATAAGTTTTGCACATGATCCTAAACCTATATATATATATATATATATTATATATATATATATATATGTGTGTGTGTGTGTGTGTATGCCGTGCCGACAAGATCCTAGTACATTTATTTGAATGGGAAAATAAATATACGGTATGGTGAGTTGAATCGGGTGTTGAGAATATACAATCGAACGACAAGATCTCAGCATATTTGTTTAAATGGGAAAACAAATGTGCGGCAAGGTGAGTCGGGTCGAGTGTTGAAATATATATTATATCGAGCGATGCGATCTTAAGTATAATTATTTAAATGGGAAAATAATTATACGTTAAGTGAAGTCGAGTCGATAATAATAAAGGACAAGTTAAGGAAATATTAACAAGAGTAATATATAACTTGTAACACAAAGGGTAATCTAACGCCAACGAAACCTAGGATACGCGCTTAATTAAACGGGATTTGGAATAACTTGTGGTCGGGAGTTGGGTGTACAACTTGCCAAAGCACATGCACTATAGGGATAGTGACTTATACGTCTAGGACGTTTGTAGGTGCGAGACCCCTTTTGCTATCTGCTTAGTCGAGCCGGACGTTGATTCAGGTGAGTTTCACGGCCCCATTTTAAACTAATTTTTACGTTTTCGGGGGAAAGATATGTTAGGGAAAATGTTTGACGGATTTAATACTTGAGGTGTGACCGCCACTCGGGGTTGAGCCCTCGCCTCTATAATCATTTATTCAGGGAAATGAAACCGGTGGAATATTGAATAGTACTATTGGTGCCTGACAAGGCCCACCCCTAATCGATAGCGTCGATTATGCATTAGTGTATGCCTGGGGTGCATATATTCTGAACTTAAGTCGTAGGATACCGAGTAACGACTTGGAGCGGGGCATATTTATTATACGTCTTGGTTTGCTTATAGTCTCAAGTAGAATTATAGGAATTTGCAACTCCTATATATTGTCATAACATGGTACTTCCCAAGTATTCAAGTTTTGGAAACTAAAAACCTGTGAACTCACCAATATATTTATATTGACGAAATTTTAAACATATCTTTCAGGTAATTAGACGAAGGCAAGCTTGGCAAGCTGGGTCACGGAATCCTCCGATGCGGCGTTAGATATTTTGCGGGGTTTCACCTTTATTTCCCTAGGCTATGGGATATATTTGAGAAACCTCTCCATTTGTGTTATAAACAATTTACTTTTGTGTAATGTTTTGAACAAGATTTGACGCCTAAATAAATGACCCATTTTCTTAAATTACTTGTGATTTGCGTTAACCTTGACTTTATGCTCTTGAACCGTCGCGCCACGTGTTTCCGCCATTGTCGTGGTGTGACAGCGTTGGCTGCATCACGGAGCATGCGGCGAGCAAACATCTATGAGGCAGTCAATGAATAATCGTGAGATTAGAAAATGTAAGTGTATAGCTGTACAGATGATTATGAAAGTATGAACTTGTAAGCAATATATGAAAATCATGAAATACAAAATATTGTATATGAAACGAGAGAGTATTATTGAAAAACTTGCATAAAATGCTTGGTGTGCCCTTGTCTAGCTGTAAAGCCCAACAAGAACGTTGACTTTTCAAAGGAATTGAACCCAATGGTGATCAAAGAAGACATGCTTTAGCCTATAAGTGGACACTCACTCCAGGAATCCCCAGGTAAGCATAACAGGTCCGTTATTGGATTTATGCGCTATGCTTGCCTATGCCAGAAAACCCAGTGTACAGGCATCCACCCTTCCAGATTGCACGTGTTCCATCACACTCATTAAAGCTCAACAACTTGAAGGAGCAGAATAAGAGTAGGCATTATGCCTAAGAGTGTCTTCATGAAAGGTACTGCTCTCGTTCCATGATGTAGACTTTCCACTCCTTGTAGGACACTACCTCTATGCACCATGATGAAAGATGAGGAGAAATAGAGAAGAAGGGAATGATAGAGGAAGGAAAGTAGAGGGAAATGAGGGGTAAGGTAATTTAGGAAATATTATGCATGAAAGTTGAAGTTCGGTTATAGTCTAGGCCATCTTATCTAATAACCTAGTTCCCTATAACCATGGCTCTGATACCAATCTGTAACACCCCAACCGATGGCGGAATCATCGAGGTGTCACGTAGTGATGATTGTTCAAAAGCTCATGGCACTAAAATGTAAATATTTGATTATTGAATATTGTTTTTACAACATGTGAAAATAAATACACAACAAAAATTGAGATAGTTGATTTATTTAATCTAAGTCCAAATTCCTATGTGAAGCGTCAAGCAGCTTATCCTGAAACATGCACGAATATAAATTTTGTCAACATATAATGTTGGTGAGTACTACCTAGCTTTGTACATATAGTATAAGTTTGAAAAGTGGTACAATTCATGGGTCTAGTATCACCAAGGCATTATGTAAGCACATAAGTAACCAAACAAGACAAAGATCAAATGTAAAGTTGATAAGATAAAATTGATAATGAGCACCCTAACACGTGTCAAGTCTAAAAGAGCACCATAACATAAGTTATGTCTAAATGAGCACCGTAACATAAGTTACGTCTATATGTAAAGAGCACCATAACATAAGTTATGTCTAGATGTATGATTTTGTACGTAAGCTACATTCATGTTCAAACATAAGGCACAAGATAAACAAGACACGCATATGAATTGTAAATGAAGAAAGTGTATGTGTAACTGAATGTGAAAATTTTGTATACTTGTGCATGAATCACCCCAAAGTGTAAAAACGAAAAAGGGGGATAAGTAATACTCACCTTAGCAAGGTGGTAAGTCTTGTGGAATTGAATAAGTGTAATCCAACGTTGCCAAGTATTACCCTATGTATAAGGTAACAAATAAGTCTCAGTCTATCTAGTCTATAAGTATTTTCTAGGGTTTCGAATTGGGGATAAGTATTCGTTTGATTAATAAATTAAACGTTTAATAAATAAGAGAAATTTGATAAATAAATAAACAAAAGTCTTTTTGTAAATTTTAAATTAAAGATCGTCACAATATAAAGTTTTAAGTATGAAAATAATTTTTATAAAATTATTTTCTTATAAATAGAATATTAAATCTATTTATTTCAAATTGTCAAAATATAACTTTAATATCTAAAAATATTAAAATTAAAGAATTTTTAAATTAAAATTTGTATTTCTGTTCTAAATGGACAGAAATAATTTGTATAAAATTTTGGTGCAAAAATATTGAAAAATGAATTTATTATGATTTATTTATGATTAAAACTAACAAAAATCGATTAAAAATATTAAATAAAAGACTTTTCAGAATTAAAAATCATTTTAGAAAATTTTAATGTTATATAGACTCAGAATAATTTTTGTGGCAATTTATATAATCGTTTTGATATTTTTATAGAATTTTATAAATAAAATAGAATAAACTTGAAATATTTATTATATATGTTAAATAAATGATTTTTCAAAATCTAAAAATTATATAATAAACTTTGTCATGAGATTATCATAAAATAATTTTTATAGAATTTATAAAGCACTTTTAGTATTTTAAAACTATTTTTAATAATTAGTAGATTTATATTGGTTATAATAAAAAGAAAAGGGAGTTGTTTTTAAAAAAACTGAAAATGGTTGCCCACCCTTGGGCTCGAACCTCAGACCCGTGTTTAGTAACAGCATGCCCAGACCAACTGGTCTGGGTATTCGGTTGTTGATTAAATCAGATTGAAATTTTATTTAAATTAAAACCTGTAACACCATTTATCCCCAATTAAAACCATAAGAACCCTAGATTTTACAATAATTCCAATGAGCAAGCAATAACCCGATTATACATGGGGTTATTGCTGCTCTATAGCCGATTAATGAAACCCATCAAAAATATTGGACCTACAAACACGAATTCGTGTATAATGCTTGGTCAAACAAAAAGTCAACGGGTCTTGAAATCGTGAATTAAAGCTTTGAACAGAAAGATTTGAGAGAAGGAAAAAAAATTTCGGCACATTTAGGACAAAGAGGAGTGTTTCAATTTATACTTTAACACCGGATTCATAGATTTAGAATGTTTGACCAATGTTTTAATGAAACGCGTAATTAGCCTCTAAATCAGAATGTTTTGAAGCGGATTGATGTGGAGAATGAGCGTAATGATCTGACATACCATATAAATGAATCAATCAGTCGAAATCTTTCTTGTTTTAGGTTCAATCACGAGTTAATGTTTTTGTTTGGGTTGGCTGCGTGCAGCGATCAAGGAAGGGAACAAGAAGCAGCTTGTTCGTATGTGTATAAAGGATTAATGTCTCTATGTTCCATCACAAAAACGTCTGTGGTCAGTGGTAGTGCTTGTGCGTGTTATGCTTGGTTGACCCGGTTTGGTCAGCGGTTCGAGTCACAGCAAAGGCAATGTTTTTTTTTTTTTTTTTAAACTGAAGGGAGGCCGGGTACCGGGCCACTGTTGTTGGGCCGGGTATGGTCTTGGGCTCAGCATGGTGGGCTCCGAAAATATTTTAAAAGGAATGGTTGGGTTGGGTTGTGTTAATAGGTTAGGGTAGTGGGTTTAGAGATTTAGTTTTTGATTATTATTATTATTATTATTATTATTATTATTATTATTATTATTATTATTATTATTATTATTATTATTATAGAGAAGGATAAAATGCGACGTGCAAGATAGGAGGTACGAAATAAAGAAAAATTTATATAATAATAATGATAAAAGTGACGGATGTCACACTTGGGTTCGAAGCCAAATACTTGTTAAGTTCCTCTCGAAACTCCACATTTTTAAAGAAATTTTAATATAACCCTATTGAAATATCAAAATAAACCAAATTAGCATAGTTCCAACACTAAGCCGACGACAAACTACCAACATAATAAAGCTAAATTTATAATATTTATATGGCAAACATATACAACCAACATTTACCGAACTACCAAAGAATCAACATTAACCCAATCCGCAAACTACCAACATAATAAAACTAAATTTACAACATTTACCAAACAACCAAAGCATCAACATTAATCTAATCCGCAAGCTACCAACATAATAAAATTAAACTTTACAACATTTATGTGACATCCGTCACTTTTCTTTTTATTTTTATTTTTGTATATAATAATAATAATAATAATAATAATCAAACACAAAAAAAAAAAAAAACAAATCAGTCAACTGACCAATTATTAAGACTGATTTGAATAGGAAACTTCATAATTGATTGTTGATTAGTTTACCAACCATGGAAATCGCGTCAAACCCAACTCGTGATTTTCTCTATCCTTCCTTTTGAGACGCGTTTGACCATGTTTTGGTCAAGAAATCAATACCTTCCATTTACGCGTATGTAGTATAAATAGAGACGTCCCGAAGCATCTCCTTGTGCCGAAAACAGAACCCCAACTCTCTAATTCTCCTAATTCGTCCCTACAAGCTATAATTGTTTCGTAGTTGACTTTTCCGTTGACCTTTCTAATCGACGTTCAAACCATCAGTAAGTAAGAATTTTTGTTATGTGTTGTGTTTGTTGATCTCGGCCCGAACAATAGCCCTGTATAATCAGGAGCTATCGTTTGTTATTTTAGTCGATTGAAAGGCTAGGGTTCTTAGGGTACTAATTGGGGAAGAAGGGTCTCGCTGAGATGTTTTTAAACACAACAAACTCCACCTTTTATAATTAAAAACGGCACAGACCAGATGGTCAGTTGATCTGGGTTAAAGCTTAGGACCCGTCCCAGGTCCCTAGTTCGATCCCCACCAACAACATACATTTTTTAAGCCTCTTTTTCTTTTATCTTTTTGTTATTAACTTTAAAAATGGTTTTAAAATACTAATGCTACTTTATAAATTCTATAAAAATTATCTTATGATATTCTGATAATAAAATTTATCATACAATTTTTTAGTTTTTCAAAACTCATTTATTTATTATATATAATAAATATTACAAGTTTATTCATTTAAAACTATAAAATTCTATATAAATATCAAAACGACTTTGTAAAATTCCACAAAAATTATTCTAAGTTTATAAATCAATAAACATTTCTGAAATAATTTTTATTTAAGAAAAATCGTTTATTTAATATTTTTAATCAATTTTTGTTAGTTTTGATCATAAATAAATCATAATAAATTCATTTTTCAATGTTTTTGCACCAAAATTTTATATAAATTATTTCTATTCATTTGGAACAGAAATACAATTTTTGATTTAAAAATTCTTTAATTTTAATATTTTTAAACATTAAAGTTATATTTTGACAATTTGAAATAAATAGATTTAATATTCTATTTATGAGAAAATAAAAATTATTTTCACACTTAAAACTTTATATTGTGACCATATTTGATTTAAATTTACAAAAAGACTTTTGTTTATTTATTTATCAAATTTCTCTTATTTATTAAACGTTTAATTTATTAATCAAACGAATACTTATCCCCAATTCGAAACCTTAGAATATATTTGTAGACTAGATAGACTTAGACTTATTTGTTACCTTATACATAGGGTGATACTTGGCAACGTTGGATCACACTTATTCAATTTCACAAGACTTCACACCTTGCTAAGGTGAGTATTACTTATCCTTTTTTTCGCTTTTACAACTTTTTGGGTGATTCATGCACAAGTATACAAACTTTCATATTCATTTGTACATACATTTTTATTCATTTACAATTCATATACGTGTCTTGTTTATCTTTGTGCTTATGTTTGAACATGAACGTAGCTTACATACAAAATCATACATCTAGACATAACTTATGTTATGGTGCTCTTTACATATAGACGTAACTTATGTTACGGTGCTCATTTAGACATAACTTATGTTATGGTGCTCTTTTAGACTTGACACGTGTTAGAGTGCTCATTATCAATTTCATCTTATCAACTTTACATTTTGTTAGGATCTGAGTTTGTTTGTTTTGATTATGTTTAACTAAATATGGTAATAATGAAAAGAGAATAGAATGAAAGTGCAGCGGAATAATAAACTGTTAATCAAAACAAGAGAGTAAATGTTTTCAGATCGAAAGCTTTCATTAATCCAAAAGATTACAATCGTACAAATACTCCCCCTCAGCCTGATCACACAGTGTTTGTCTGAGAGAATGTTTGTGTGTGTGATACAATAGAACAGTACAAGCACTGTTCTATTTATAGACAGACTCAAAGCACTGATGACCTAGGCTGACGTCACCTAAGACAGTGACCTCTAACAGAATAACAAACGTAAACATCTACCTATTACAAACTACTGTTACATTGAAAGCACTGATATTAAACATCTGTTGAAGATAAACTCTGATGGTCTTGTATCCACTGCTGGAGCCTAAGTGCTGTTGGTTCCAGCAGTGCTTTGATCTTCAGTACTTGTATCAGCAGTTGTTCTTCATCAGACCTTTGGTCAGCAGTTGTTCTTCATCAGTTGTTTCCTCAGCAGTTCTTTGTATCAGCAGTTGTTGAGCAGTTGTTTGGATAGAACAGTAGTTAGGGTCAGCAGTCTTTTGGGAGAAGTAAGTTGTAAAGACTGTTTATTCAAGGATCAAACTGATAGCATGTTTTGGCTTTCTAATCATCTGTTCTTCTCCAGGTCAGCAGACCCAACACATTTGATCTTTGTCTTGTTTGGTTGCTTGCGTGTTTACATAATGCCTTGGTGATACTAGACACATGAATTGTACTACTTTTCAAACTTATACTATATGTACAAAGCTAAGTAGTACTCACCAACATCATGTGTTGACAAAATTTATTTCCGTGCATGTTTCAGGATAAGCTGCTTGACGCTTCATATAGGACTTTGGACTTAGACTAAATAAATCAACTACCTCAATTTTGTTGTGTATTCATTTTCACATGTTGTAAAACAATATTCAATAATAAAGTATTTACATTTTAGTACCATGAGCTTTTGAACAATCGTCACTACGTGACACCTCGATGATTCCGCCATCGGTTGGGGTGTTTACAATTTATATGGCAAACATATACGACCAACATTAGCCAAACTACCAAAGCATCAACATTAACCCAATTCGCAAACTACCAATATAAAACAAAACTTACCACTTTTATATGACAAACATATACAACCAACATTTACCAAACTATCAAAGCACCAACATTAACCCATTCGCAAACTACCAACGTCATAAATCTAAATTTACCAAACTACCAATCTAACGTGCTTCGTGGTTGTCTTTAGGCTGTAAGCATCATCCATGCTGATCTTCTGAACCCTTCCATCTGACCTGAGCAATGTCAATTCGTGGTTGTCTTTGTTGACTTTCCACTTTAGAATTTTTGAGTCAGTGGATTTGCTGAGATGAACTTTTATTCTTGATGAGTTGGGTGAAGGAGGTCTTCCAATGAGTTCTCTGAGCTTCTCTGTTGTAGGATCAGAGAAATAATGTATTTGATTGAAGAGCCCTTCCTTGATGAATGTATCAGCAAACTTTCTTTGATCTTCCTCTGACATCTCCTTCTGCTTCTTGAACTGTCTACTTGCAGCAGCTGTGAGATCAGAGGTTTCAAGTAGGCTGTCTAGGTTAAAGGTCTGTTGGGGTCTCTTCATCATTGGTTCATCAGTGTAAATTGGTTTTCTTGGAAGGCTGGGATCTTTCTTCCTATTTTCTTCCAGACTTTTGTAAGTTTCAACCAGCCTTAACTCAGACCATCTGGAAACAGACCTCATCTCCCCATAGTTTGCAGCTACAATCTCCTGCCTCATCCTTTTGAATTTCAAGGCTCTGACTGGGTCTCTGCCTTTGCCAAAATTAGGAGTGGAGACTTTAGCTTTGGGGTCTTTGGCCATTTCTTCAATCCTGAGTAGTTCTTCTCTCAAAGCATGAGTAGTCCAACCATTGAACTGCTTTTTGTTTGCTTTGTAAGGCTTGGTTGCCATTATCTGTTCAAGAAGAGATTCCCTTACCTCCTTTTCCAAATCTACACTGAGAGGCATGGAGGACATGGAATTGCTCAGGGTCTTAGCAAAATCTTCAATCCTTCTGAGTTTGCTAAGCTCTGCTGAATGGATGCCCTGAGCAGTCCTGTCATCCTTCCCTTTGCATTTCTCCTTAATGATGGCATCCACCTGTTCACCCTTGTATTTCAGATATTTATCAAGGTTGAGGGGAACAGGGAAGTTTGGGAGAGATGGGAAGGATCTTTCTGATGGCTGTTCAGTATTGTAGAAGGATTGTATTTCCCCTTGAGTAAATCAAGTTCAAGGGGATACTGAACAACCAATGGTGTAATGGTTGGTGGTGGTCTATGGGATCTGAACTTGGATGTATGTGGTGAGAATGATGTGATTGGAATAGCTGTGATGGGAGGAGTGGATTGGGCAGTTGAAGTGGTGGTTGGTGATGTGTGTATGTTTTCATCATGTACAACAAAGGTTGATTTTCTCTTCCTTGTGTACATGATTTTTGGTGATGGTGATTTGGTAGCAGTGGTTGGATTAACATCTGTTGGCCTTTTAGTAGGTCCAGCAGATGTTTGGGATTTGACTGGTGATGTATGTTTGGTGGTAGTATGTTCAGGTGTGTTTGTTGGTTTAGGTGCAGTGGTTTGGGTAGTTTCAGTGTTTTGGGTAGTTTCAGTGTTTTGGGTGGCAGTGGTTTCAGTAGCAGTGGTTTTATCAACAGAGGTGTTCAACTTAGATGGTGGTTTTCTAACATGCTTGGCAGGTCTTTTCATCCTTTTAGAGGATCCCACATCTTCAGTTTCCCTTTGTTGTTTCTTTTTTAGTTCAATTAATGACTCTGCTTTAACTTCCAAGGTGTCAGCTCTTTTCTGTTTCTCTTGAGCAGCCTTTTCAGCTTCTATGTTTGCAGAGTCATCTACTGCTTTATTCTTCTCAGTGGTTTGTTGTGGTGGTTGTTGTGGTGGTGCTGTTGTTGCTTGTTGTTGTTGTGGAACTTGTTGTGGTGGAGCTGATTTGGTAGACTCTGGTTTCTTGGCAGACTTGGCTTGGCCTTTTTGAGAAGGAGGACAACCAAAAGGATCTAGTTTTGGTAGCCTATCGCTGCCACTCTCCCCCTTTTTGGCATCATCAGCCGTGAATTCATCATCATTTTCATCCCTGAGGATGGTGGTAGGGGCAGAGCCAGTAGTCTTCAGCAGGTGGTCCTTGATGGCTTTGATATCAGCATGGGTATCTTTGTACCTTGCATCTACCATATTCCTGATCTCAGCCATGTAAGTTTCATGTGTCTGATCAGCCAGTTTTCTATGAGCTATGATGATGGGAGAAACTGATTTCCATAACTCACTGGCTATATCAGCTGTGGATGGTTGACTCTTGGAAAGATCTGCAATTGAGCTCAGTATAAGCTTGACATCAGATTTGATGTCAGCAACAGAGGTTTCAATGACAGAAACTCTGTCCGTCAATTCTTGGTATTTTGACTCATCTCCTAAATTAATAGGATCATCTGAGTCCCTACCAGTGGTAGTTCTACCTGATTCAGTCCTAATAGGTGAATCAGATGCCCCTTTGTCTTGGTACTGGGGACTTCCAACTGTTTTTGGAGACACTATAGTGGCTTCAACAGTTGTTGCCTTCAAGGGAGTCTTAGCTATGTAATCACTGTCCTGATGTGAGACAGTGGTCTCTACATCAGTAGTGGCTGCTCCACTTGAAAACTCACCTAGAGTTGCATTAAACTCAGGTTGTGTAACCTCCTCTTCTGTTTGTGGGATAGCAGATTGTATATTCTCAGGACCAGTCACTTGTTGGAGTAAACTCTCAGTGACAGGTGGAAGAGAGGAACTGGGATCTTCCTGAGATTTGTCAATTGCTTCAAACAGAGGTTGCATTGTTTGTGGGACATGTGATGGTGAGGGTGGAGGAGTAACAAGAGAATTAGCCCTAGGAGAGGGGCTTGTGAACATTTGGTCAAGTGATTCAAATGTATCATGATGTGTGTCCCCTTGGCTTACAACATGATCCTTTTGAGAGGAGTCATGAGGAGTTTGGTCAGGTGGAGGTATGTCCAACTGTTGTGAGGAAGTAACAACAGTGGTTTCAGGTTGCTTTTGTTGTGCAACAGAGGTTTCTTCTGGTACCTCAACATCCAGAAGCCTCATTTGTGGTTGAGTGGTGGTTTTTGTGGATGGATGTTTCTTTTTGGAAGTGGCTGGTGTGTGTTTCACAGCACTGGATGTAGTGCCATGATCACCAGGAGCAGTGGGCTCAACAACAGAGGTTTTGACAACAGTTGTTGCCTTTGTCCTCTTTGTTTGTGTTTTAGAAACTTTTGACACTTTAGACACTTTTTCTTGGGTGCTTCCACCCAGCATTCTTGTGAAAGTTTCATCAGTTAAGCTTTTCATTTGCATAGCCTCACCCTTTTTGAAAACTTTTTCTGGTAAGACTTTTTGTAAGATTACACTAAGAATTCTTGGGTAAATAAGAAAAGCATTGTTTGACCCAGACTTGACAGCTTTCACATTTGATACCAAGTCCATGAACAATCCCTGGGAAAGATTGAAGTCAGAGTTTGACAACATGGCATAACCCAGATATTGCATCCTCAATGGTATTTCATTGAAGGATGTGGACTTAGCAGAGACACAAAGAAGAAGAGTATGGAAGAAAAATTTCATGCCTGGAGGGAAAAACTTTTTGAAAAGAGTTGATCCAGTCATCTGACCATCATACCCTCTTTCTTGGAACTCAGTGTGAAGCTCTGTTTTAGTAAAGGAATCCTTACCTGCCAGGTCGTTCAGTGTGAAGGTTGTGGATATGGTTTCAGGGGTAATGACGATACTGGTTTCTCCAATTTTGGAAATAATGGAAGTAGGCTTTTTGTCTTGTAGTAGAAACTCAGCATTCAACCAAAATTCTTGGAGTGTATCAAGGTAAATGGGGGCGTTAGCGGTTAGGATGGGTAAGTATTTGGAGTTAAGAAAAATATTGAGGGTGGAATGAAATGGAGAGTTGTCATCTGTTTTGATCAGATAGGGGAGACAATTGTGTGTAGCTTTGGCTTGAAGATCCATTGTAATGGATTTCGAAAGTGAGGATGATAGAAGATTGATGGAGGGTTTGAGAATGAAGAGGGCGGTTATCAGTATTTTGAATACAATGAGACAGTGTAACATCTGTTGTGGAAAACAGGGTTTTTATAGGCTCAATGAAACCGCTGATGTGGCCAAACCTCTGCTTATATGAGCAGACGTGGCAATCATCTGATGGATGAAACATCTGGTGGATAACAGCTGTTTTTGGCAAACAACTGATACAAACAGCTGATGGGTCCAACTGTTTTTTTTTTTTTGATATAATATATATATATATATAGGTGGACAGTTGTTTTATCTGAACAGATGTTCTGAAACAGATTTTTCAACTAACAGTTGTTTTATCTGATCAGATGTTTTGAAACAGATTTTTCAACTAACAGTTGTTTTATATGATCAGATGTTTGAAACAGACTTTTCAACCAACAGTGAATATGAATGAAACAGTGGTTGTTTTATCTGATCAGATGTTATAAACAGATTTTTCAACCAAACAGCTATTTTAAAATTTGATTTGCTGAAACATTTTATTAAGATTTATTGAAACTTTATTTGATTAATCCATGTTTAACATACCAATTCTGGAAATCAGATTTGTAAAGGTAGATGTGTCTAAAGCTTTTGTTAACAAATCTGCCAACTGATCCTCTGTTGGAACATGGTGTAAAGAAATCAAACCTTTTTCATAGCTGTCTCTGACAAAATGATGTCTTATGTCAATGTGTTTGGTAGTGGAATGAGAGACTGGATTCTTGATGATATTTTCAGCAGCTTGACTGTCCAACATGAGTGGAGTCCTAAGTGCAGTTATCCCAAAATCCAGTAGTTGATTTTGAAGCCACATGAGTTGGGCTGTACAGCTTGCAGCAGCAATGTATTCAGCTTCAGCTGTTGAAGTTGAAACAGCTTCCTGCTTTTTGCTTTGCCATGACACTAAGGCATTCCCTAGAAATTGGCACCCTCCTGAAGTGGATTTTCTTGTGGTGTGACAGCCAGCAAAATCACTATCTGAATAACCTGAAAGCTCAATGTTTCCATTAGCAGTATAGCTGGCAAATCGTGTCCCTAACAGGTTAACAGGTCTCTGACGCGCGCGAACAAATCAAGTTCTAAACATGAACACGACTCGTTTAAACTCATTTATATCTCATGTTTATAACACAGTTTTATGTTTTATGTACCAAAAAAGGGAAATGAAAGATTTTTGCCTCTTAATTCTAAGTATTAAAAAAGTCAAAAAATCAAATAGTGTACTTTTCAGTCAAACAGGTCTTATCGTGTCTTAACAGGTTACCCATTGCCAGCCCTAATTAGCAGGATACCAAATACCAAGTGTGGGAGCACCTTTGAGGTATCTGAATATCCTTTTCACAGCAATAAGGTTTGACTTTCTGGGTGAAGCCTGGGATCTGGCACAGACACAGGTAGCAAACATAATGTCTGGCCTAGATGCAGTTAGATACAATAAAGACCCAATCATACATCTATAATGTGTTTGATCAACCAGTTCATCCTTGTCATCAATAGTGAGCAGCTTGACTGTACTCATGGGTGTGCTACATGGCTTACAATCATTCATCTCAAATCTGGTTAATAAGTTCTTTACATATTTGTTTTGGTGAATGAATGTGCCATTTTGCAGTTGTTTCACTTGAAGACCAAGGAAACACTGAAGCTCACCCATGGCACTCATCTCAAACTCTGCTGTCATGAGTTTTCTGAACTCTTCACACATTTGGTTACATGTGGATCCAAAAATGATGTCATCCACATATATTTGAACAATCATTAAGTGTTTCCCTTTCCATTTAAGAAATAAAGTTTTGTCAATTTTACCTCTTGTGAAGCCAATGGATAAGAGAAATGTGGAGAGAGTTTCATACCAGGCCCTTGGTGCTTGTTTAAGTCCATACAAAGCTTTGTTGAGCTTGTAGACATAGTCAGGATGGAATGTGTCTTCAAAACCAGGTGGCTGACATACATAGACCTCCTCCTGAATTTTGCCATAAAGGAAAGCACATTTGATGTCCATCTGATACACCTTTATGTTGTGGTTGACAGCAAAGGCTAATAAGAGTCTGATGGCTTCTAGTCTTGCTACAGGAGCAAAAGTCTCATCATAATCTATTCCTTCTTCTTGTCTGAAGCCTTGAACCACAAGCCTGGCTTTATTCTTGACAACAATACCCCTTTCATCAGTCTTGTTTTTGAAGACCCACTTTGTTCCTATAGGACAAACATCCTTAGGAAATGGTACAAGCTCCCATACTTGTTGTCTTTTGAACTGAAGGAGTTCTTCCTGCATGGCCTCGACCCAACTGTTGTCTTTCAGTGCCTCTTGGTACTTGACAGGTTGTGTGAGGGATAAGAAGCCTGCAAAAAGACAGATATTGGAGGATTGGCTTCTTGTGAGCACACCCTCTCTGATGTTGCCAATGATCTGGTCTGGTGGATGAGCTCTTAAGTAAATAAGATCTCCTTGATATGGAACTATGGCATTTTGAGGTGATGGACAAAGGTTTGGTGACTCTGTTGGTGTAACATCTGTTGGTACTTCTGTAGTGCCATCAGATGTTTGGAATGGTAATGGAGGAATGGGTCCAAGTGGTGTGAAACTTGACTGACTTTTGTCAACAGATGATTGACTTTTGTCAACAGATGATAGGTCAGTGGTTGTGAGGGGTGAGGCAGTGGTTTGAGGATAAGACTGGCTAACAGTGGTTGACACAGCTGTGGCAGAGTTTTGACAATTGTTTTGAACAGCTGCTTCCTCTGAGGCAGAATAGACTTTGTAGTGACTGGGGATCACAACATCTGTTCTGTAATCTTGCTGTGGAGACTGTGGAATACCTGCATTGTTAGTTTTAACAGTGATATCTTCAAATTTGAATTTATCTAAATCAAATAATTTAGCAGGGTTTGCAGGGATTTTTAGAGATGAAAGTTCATTGAACTTTACATTCAGAGTTTCTTCTATTGTCTTAGTCCTTGTGTTAAACACTTTGTTGGCCTTAGCAGTAGAAGAATATCCCAGAAAATAACCACAGTCTACTTTGGCTGCAAATTTTAAATGGAATCTTTGAGATTTAAAATGAAACATGGGCAGCCAAAGATTTTGAAAAATGAGATTAATGGTTTGATTTTGAACAAAATTTCATAAGTAGTTTTTTGATGTCTGGGGTTGATCAAAACTCTGTTTTGAACATAGCAAGCAGTGTTTACAGCTTCTGCCCAAAAGGACAGTGGCAAACCAGAATCTGCTAGCATGGTTCTTGCAGCTTCTATAAGAGTTCTATTTTTCCTCTCAACTACCCCATTTTGTTCTGGTGTTCTTGGGATGCTGAACTGCCTCACAATCCCTTTTGACACACAGAAGTCATCCAACTCCTTATTTTTAAACTCTGTTCCATTGTCACTCCTGAAGACTTTTACTGGCAAGTCATATTGCTTTTCAACTTTGGTGACAAAGTCCTTCAATATACCTGCAGTCTCATCCTTAGAATGTAAAAAGTAAGTCCATGTAAACCTAGAAAAATCATCAACTATGACAAGACAAAATCTCTTTCTTCTTAGACTCATGATTTTAACAGGGCCAAACAAGTCCATGTGCAACTGTTGTAGACACTGACTAGTTTTGGACTCATCAATGGATTTGTAAGAGCTTTTATGTTGTTTTCCTTTTAAGCAAGAAACACAATGCTCATCACATTTAAATTCTTTTGATGGTAAACCTCTGACAAGGCTTTGTTTAGAGAGTGTGTTGATAGTATTAAGGTTGGTGTGACCCATTCTCCTATGCCACAATTTTGTCTCCTTAGTGGAGGCAGCAGAAAACAGACAGACATTTGCCATAGGATTGTCCTTTAACAAATCAACAACATACACATTGCCACTTCTATGAGCAACAAGTTGTGCTTTGCTCTCAGCAATAATGGTATCAATCTTTTTCACCACTTCTGGCCCACTAATCTTACAAGTTTTCTTTGTGAAAAATGAGCCATAACCTTTGTCACTCATTTGTGAAACACTCAGAAGATTAAACTTGAGATTATCAATAAGATTGACATTTTCAAACTTGAGTTTTCCAGCCTGTACAGTCCCTGAACCCAACACCTTACCTTTAGAATCATTACCAAAGGATATATCACCCCTCCATGAGCCAAGAAGTCCAGAAGCAGGGCTCTACATCCTGTCATGTGCCTGGAACCTCCACTATCTACATACCAAAGACTATCTAAACAAGCAGAAGCTCCCTGCACATCAGTAAATGATTAGTTTTGGTGAGTGTCCAAAGCCAAGTTGGCTTTGGATGGGTCCTCAGACCTTTCAGACTCAAGCTTTGGAAGGTGATCAGTGGTTTGGACCAATTTCTGAATTAAGGTCAACAACTGCTGCTGACCATTTGCCAGTGCTTGAATGTCAACACTTGGGGCAGCAGTTGTTTGATCACTTCCTGACAGATGATAATACCCATATGGATTTCTGTTCACTCTTGGTTTAGAGGGTCTCTTTGGCTCCTCATAAACATGTGGCAGACTGTGACATGGAGGTTGACCATAACCTCTTGGGTATTTGCTTGTGGGTGGAGCATCTGTTACTTGGACATCTCTAGAAGCAGATGTTTCAAGCCTTTTTGTAACAGATGTTTGGACAGGGGTGAAGGTCTATTTGGGCTTTCCTTTTGGAGTACTAACCACAGGGTTTGCAAGAGTTTTAGCTTTGTATTCTTGTATTTTAACATCAAAATTTTTGAGATACAAGCACTCTTTGGTCTTGTGATTCTTTTTCCCACATATTGAACATGTGGCTTTGGAATCACATTCACTTGTCCCTTTGTTAATATCATATGCTTTTAGAAGAAAACAGTTTTTGGTGACATGATTCTTCTTTTCACAGAAATCACAGAACAAGTTGACAGTCTTTTCTTTCTTCTTCCCTTTTTCAGTCTTCTTTTCAACAGATGTTTGAGCATCTGCTGGAAGATCTTTCAGGGGAATGACTTTTGCCAAGGGAATGACCCTTGCCTGAGGAGATGTCTTTCCCTCAGGAGTTTTGAAATCAACAGGTTTATAATTCTCAAGAGTATCACACTCATCAGACCAAGTAGGTTTAAATTCATACTTTTCAAGTTCAGCAAAAGATGAGGAACCTTCTGGTTTTTCAAGAACAATTTTCTTACCATTTGGTTCAGTGATTTTAATCTCTTGACCCTGCAGGTTTGTTGGTACTATCTCAACAGACTTTTGACTCTTTGTGTCAGTGTTTTCAAAAGCTGGAGCAGTGGTTGCAAAACCAAAGCCAAACTTCACATGACTTTTGGTTTGTTTGTTGAGTAGCATCTCAAATCCTCTACATGATTCCACCCATTTCTTACATTCAACTTGGGTGGACTCAAGCTCACTTTTACAACTTTGATATTTTGTTATCATAGTTTGGAGCTGGTCTTTGGTTATAGTTGCTTCATGTTTTAAGCTGCTGATTTCAGACTCTTTTGCAGTTAAACTTGTTTTCAAATCTTTTGTGAGTTTTTCAAATTTAACTTCATCATCCAAAATTTTCTTTCTAAGGTTTTCATTCACCTCTTTGATGTTAGCAAATGCTATTACACATTTGTCAGAACACAACTCTTTAAGAATTTGAGGAGATACCTTAGCAGCAGCCATCAATGCACAATCACACTTGCACTCACAGTCATCAGATGCACCCCGGGGATCTGAGAGATTCACAACCTCTTCTTCAGGTTTTTCACCTGTAACAACTTCACTAACAACATCATCAGTCACAACATCAGATTCAGTTACCACTACCTCAGATTCAATCTCATCTACCATAGCCATGAAACAATAATTTTCTGGTTCATTTTCAGCTTTGGCAACTAGTGCAAAATTCTCATCTGTTAGCTCATCAGGTAGACTGCTCCAATCAACAAAGCCTTGAGTAAAGAAGCTCTGTTGAATGGTCTCTGCAGGAGCAGAGGATGGAGCAACAGTCGTTTGCACAGGTGCTTGAGCTACAGGTGTTTGCACATAGTGGATCTGAGGAACAGTGGTTTGGACATACTGGACAGGAACAGTGTTTGAGGACTGTGCAAAATGAGCAGTGTTTTGCACATTTGGTCCAGGGGCATTATAGGAATTCTGATAAGTGTTGGTCTGTGGTCTTTGATTTGGATAGGTTATCATAGGTGTACCATGTTGACCCCTACATTCCCTAGCAAAATGACCAAACCTGGGACATTTATAACACTTGATCTTTGATTTATCCAACCCAACCTTAGATCTGCCAGTCAACCCTGGAAACCTTCTACCAGTTTTCTTATAAAAATTATTAGTTCTTACACTGAGAAGGGCCAATTGGTGCATAATGTCCATTTCTTCCAAATAATCAGGGTCAAAGTATTTCAGGTCATCATACTCAAAGGATATATTGTCAGATGCCTGTATATCACCACCACTTGCTGTGAAAGCATAGTTTGGTGAATAAGAATCAGAGTTAAAACCTGAGTTAAAACCTGAAGTTATGTCAATAAAATGATCATAACTCTGATCCTTTGTGTTTCCAGGCACCTCATCATGACCCAAAAGTGCTGTATTCCCAAACACATAGTCATCAGACACTTTTCCAGAGTCCTGGAGCTTCTTTTTCTGGTTAAGCTCTCTCTCATAGGTTAAGAGCTTACCATGAAGCTGGGTCAGTGATAGGTCTTTAAATCCTATTGAGTTTCTCATTACAATAGCAATAGTGTCCCATTTGTCTGGTAATGATCTTAAAAACCTATGGTTCAAGGTTGAATGATGGTAAGTAAGACCAACCAATTTTAGTTCACTAATTAAGCAATTAAATCTCTCAAACTGTTAAGTTAATGACTCTCCTTTGACATGACTGAATGTTTCATATTGTTGGTTAAGTATTTCACGATTGTTTTCAATAACCTCCTCAGTCCCACCAAACTGTTCTTTCAGTGCATCCCACAACTCCTTTGCACTGTTACAGTGTAACAACCCAGCATATATATCATTGGGTAGAGCCATGGCCACAATACTGAAGGCCTTAGCATCTAGCTCAATTTTCTGAAAATCCTGGTCGGAGTAGTTTTCAAGTTTCTTTGGCTCAAACACTTTGGGATCTTCAGTACTCGGCACAGTCGGAACATGTGGTCCGAAGATAACCGACTTCCAACACCCAGTGTTTTGTTGAGCTAGAACATGGCTCATCCGACGTTGCCAGATATTGTATTCAGATCTGACAAGCATCGGTGGCTTGTTGTTCGTGCCAGTGTTATGTGGATCGTGATTGATAGAAGCCATTCTCTGATTTTTCAAAAAACAAAGTCTGTTTAAAAACGGTTGAAACGAAATTAAACTATTACTCTGTTTTCAATCTAACAAACAAACGATATCAATAATTGTGAGCTGATTATTAAATTGATTTGTTAGATCGAATTTAATTGACCAAGCTCTGATACCAATTGTTAGGATCTGAGTTTGTTTGTTTTGATTATGTTTAACTAAATATGGTAATAATGAAAAGAGAATAGAATGAAAGTGCAGCGGAATAATAAACTGTTAATCAAAACAAGAGAGTAAATGTTTTCAGATCGAAAGCTTTCATTAATCCAAAAGATTACAATCGTACAAATACTCCCCCTCAGCCTGATCACACAGTGTTTATCTGAGAGAATGTTTGTGTGTGTGATACAATAGAACAGTACAAGCACTGTTCTATTTATAGACAGACTCAAAGCACTGATGACCTAGGCTGACGTCACCTAAGACAGTGACCTCTAACAGAATAACAAACGTAAACATCTGCCTATTACAAACTACTGTTACATTGAAAGCACTGATATTAAACATTTGTTGAAGATAAACTCTGATGGTCTTGTATCCACTGCTGGAGCCTAAGTGCTGTTGGTTCCAGCAGTGCTTTGATCTTCAGTACTTGTATCAGCAGTTGTTCTTCATCAGACCTTTGGTCAGCAGTTGTTCTTCATCAGTTGTTTCCTCAGCAATTCTTTGTATCAACAGTTGTTGAGCAGTTGTTTGGATAGAACAGTAGTTAGGGTCAGCAGTCTTTTGGGAGAAGTAAGTTGTAAAGACTGTTTATTCAAGGATCAAACTGATAGCATGTTTTGGCTTTCTAATCATCTGTTCTTCTCCAGGTCAGCAGACCCAACACATTTGATCTTTGTCTTGTTTGGTTGCTTGCGTGTTTACATAATGCCTTGGTGATACTAGACACATGAATTGTACTACTTTTCAAACTTATACTATATGTACAAAGCTAAGTAGTACTCACCAACATCATGTGTTGACAAAATTTATTTCCGTGCATGTTTCAGGATAAGCTGCTTGACGCTTCATATAGGACTTTGGACTTAGACTAAATAAATCAACTACCTCAATTTTGTTGTGTATTCATTTTCACATGTTGTAAAACAATATTCAATAATCAAGTATTTACATTTTAGTACCATGAGCTTTTGAACAATCGTCACTACGTGACACCTCGATGATTCCGCCATCGGTTGGGGTGTTACAATTTATATGGCAAACATATACGACCAACATTAGCCAAACTACCAAAGCATCAACATTAACCCAATTCGCAAACTACCAATATAAAACAAAACTTACCACTTTTATATGACAAACATATACAACCAACATTTACCAAACTATCAGAGCACCAACATTAACCCATTCGCAAACTACCAACGTCATAAATCTAAATTTACCAAACTACCAATCTAACGTGCTTTCGTCGATCCTTATATAAGTTCTTAAACTAAAATAAGCTACTTTACCTTCGGATATTGTCAAGTTTGCGACTCCTCACCAAAGACACACAACGCTTTACTAGAAGAAGGTTTAGACCCAATACCCCGAATGTGTCCGCGGCTTGAACCCATCACATTCTCGAAGATCGTAACATCATTCGGTCGTGAGGAACTACCACCTTCTTCACCAAAGTCTTGAATTGAAGCCGCATACTCTGCCACTAATGTGTTCTGTATTTACAAAGTAGTCACATTTTTACCAACAAGATGAAATGTAGCCTCTGTATCAAAGTCAACGGTCACAGGCCTTCCCCTCTACTCTTCAACTTTCTATCGAGTTGAAGGTTTTTGGCCTTCCCTAGTCTTCTTCCTAGAACAACTACAATTATATTTAAAAACTGTTAGTCACAATATTTTATAATAAATGAAGTAAACCATAAAGAAAACACCCCCATCAGGTGGTTCATCCACAGCTAGCTAGGGATGTAAACAAACCAAACGTTCGACAAACAGTTCGTGAAATGTTCGGCGGGAAATTCATTTATATTCGTGATTGTTCAGTAATGTGTTCGTTTATGTTTAGGGTTGGGAGAGGATGAGAGCATGGAAGGGAATGGGTTTGCCTTAGATATCATATGTAATCGTTGGTGAATTGGGCTCGAAGTGGTGAATTTCACCCCCCATTCAACTTGGAACACGCCCCCTTGGTGAATGGGGCGCTAAGGCATGCCCCGCTAAATATTTCGCCGGGTGAAATTTTTGGATGGGCCAATCAGATGAATCCACTTCATTTTTATTTTTTTTCTTTTTTAATTCAAATTTAATATAATTATATATTCACCCCCTTTCACCCGCCAAATTTCACCCACCATTACACCCCTTGCCTATTTCAAGCCCCTTTCACCCACCAAGTGGCCCCACATTGCCAAGTGTCAAAAAATGCCCCTTTCACCCACCAAGTTTCACCAGCCATTACACATGGTCTTAGAGATTTTAGGATTTGGAAATTCTTTGTTGGGTTTAATGAGAAGGCAGGAGAGATAGGAGAGAATTTTAATTTTGGGGACAGAAAAATATGACACACAACCCTTAATATTGTCATGTTTTTCATTTGTTGACACAAAATTAATGACATAAAAAAATGTGCGTCCAGGGGCGGACATAGGCTTTAAGTAGGGGTTGCGGACGTTGTGGCTCAACTTCGCGCGCGTAGTGAAAAATTTGGTTTTTTTACGAGATTTGGAAAACGTTGCTACTAAAATGAAAAAAAATGAAAAACATTACTACTGATTTTGTGGCCTAGATCCGCCACTATGTGCGTCATAAATTTTTCAGATTATACAAAACATGACAATTTTTAATGACAGAGGCTATTCAATGTTATAAAAAGAGTGTCATTAATTGTGTGCCAAGGAAGACATATTTTCTAGTAGTGATCTTTCAGGCAAGTGTGTAAGTGCGGCAGTACACCACCATTGTGAAGAAGCGGTGTACCCTGGGAACAGACTGCGAATCTATTTAAGGGAATTGTGTCAAATACAAGTTCGGTTCACGTGACTGATTTTGTCTTCGATTTCAATGTAAGTTTCCTAACCAAAAAATACTGTAACAATATTGGTTACTAGGTTAGAGCCCCGCGTGTACACGCGGGACATGTCCATGTCAAATGAAAAAATTCTATAAAGATTGTAGTATTCAATTTTTATTTATTGAAATTTTATTTATTCAAGCAGAAGATATGCAAATTCGTATGAATTTTGGTTGATTGTAAATTATCATAAAAAAATTTAATGTTACCCGATAATAGATATATGAATCAAAAAATGTTTGATGTGGCGTGATTTAAAAACAAATAATGAAGACGTAATATTATTAATATGATAGAAAAATATTTTGAATATAGTATATATTTTAGGAAACTGTTAATTACTGACAAAATTTATTTTATTAATATAATTGAATGATTGAGTAATTTATCATTTATTTACAAATTAATTTCATGTAAATGCTAATTAATAAATTATAATTTTCATAATAAATATATGATATACATTTATCTCTGCCAATAAAGTCCAATCAGAGTTTAAAAATTCTTATTAATGTTAATAAATAACATTAAAACTCTTAATAAATAACATTAAAACTACTACAATCTCAATAAAATTTTATTAATTGCAATAAAGTCCAATCATAATTTAAAAATTCTTATTAATGTCAACAAATAACATTAAAACTTTTAATAAATAATATTAAAACTGCTACAATCTCAATAACGAATCATTTAAATCAATGACATTAAAAACATCTGCGTTTATAATTGCCTTACACATATTTAGTAATCCTTATTAATTGTGATTGAAGTAATATAATTCTTTAACAAAAAGTAACATTTTGAAAATTTATATTATCATTTAATTTTGTTGTTAATAGGTTCAAAATTGTCATTTGTAAGAAAAGAACATAGGTTCAAAATTGTCGTTTGATTTTGTATCAATTGTCGTGTCATGACAATTGATTAAAGGAAAGTCGTAATATCAAAATTAAAGTCGGTCAACAATATTAAAACTAAATTCATAATATTAGTAATATCAATAAATAAGATTAAAAGTCTTAATAAATAACATTAAAATCATCTGTCTCTCAAATTGCCTTACTCATTATCTACATATTATTATTGTCATATTAAAATTAGGAAACTAAAAATTAGTATACGAATTTGAGACCATGATGACTTGAATCGTGTAATTGACAATTGATTAAAGGAAAGTCGTAGTATCAAAATGAAAGTTGGTTAACAACATTAAAAGTAAATTCGTAATATTAGTATTAGTAATATCGATAATTAAGATTAAATTAAAAATATTAATAAATAACGACAAAATCATAATCAATCATCTAAATCAGTGACATTAAAAACATCTGCGTTTCAAATTGCCTTACCAATTATCTACAAATTATTATTGACATCTTAAAATTAGAACACTTAAAATTATCACACTTACTGAAATGATTTTGATAATTATCGTTTGATGACAATTGATTAAAGGAAATACATAATATAAAAATTAAATTCAGTCAACAATATTATACCAAAACTTGTAAAAGTAGTAATATCAATAAATAAGATTAAAAAATTTTCATAAGTAATATCAAAATCATAATCAATCATTCAAATCAATGACATTAAAATCATGCGCCTATTAAATTGACTTAAACATTATCTGTAAATTATTATTGTTATATTAAAATTATTAGGAAACTAAAAACTAGTATACGAATTTGAGAACATTATGAGTTTAATCGTGTAATTAAAAATTAATTAAAAGGAAAAGTCGTAATATCAAAATGAAAGTTGGCCAACAACATTAAAACTAAATTCGTAATATTAGTATTAATAATATTGATAAATAAGATTAAAAATATTAATAAATAACAACAAAATCATCCAAAATCAATGACATTTAAAACATCCGCGTTTCAAATTGGCTTAAAAATTATATACAAATTATTATTGACATCTTAAAATTAGCACACTTATGGAAATTATTTTGATGATTATCGTTTAATGAGAATTGATTAAAGCAAAGTCATAAAATAAAAATTAAATTTGGTTAACAATATTAAACCGAAATTTGTAAAAATAGTAATATTGATAAATAAGATTATAAATAGTAATAAATAAAAACAAAATCATAACACATTAATGAGTTATGAAACGTATATAAAAATAGATAAAGTACACAAATAGAAAGTATGCTATCAGACTTAAATCTATGTTAAATGGTCAACAATTTTTGAAATGAAGTATAAAAATAGAAAGTATGCAATCAGACATTCAACTTTTTATTTTGTAAGAACAATCAACATTTTTTACTTTCAAGTTTAAACTTAGTAGAAAAAATTACCATTTTTGACCGAACATTATTTATTCAGTCAAAATAAAATTAAATAACAGTTATTATGATGCTAATCTAAATTCGGTAAATTGTTAAAAGATATTAATAAAAATAGAAGGTATGCAATCAAACTTAAATCTATGCTAAATGGTCAACAATTTTTGAAATAAAGTATAAAAATAGAAAGTATGCAATCAGACATTAAATTTTTTATTTTGTAGGAACAATCAACATTTTTGACTTTCAAGTTTAAATTTAGTAGGAAAAATTAACATTTTTAACCGAACATTATTTATTCAGCCAAAATAAAATTAAATAACAATTATTATGATGCCAATCTAAATTTGGTAAATTGTTAAAACATATTAATAAAAACAGAAAGTATGCAATCAGACTTAAATCTATGCTAAATGGTCAACAATTTTCGAAATAAAGTATAAAAATAGAAAGTATGCAATCAGACATTAAATTTTTTTATTTTGTAGGAACAATCAACATTTTTTACTTTCAAGTTTAAATTTAGTAGGAAAAAATAACATTTTTGACCGAACATTATTTATTCAGTCACAATAAAATTAAATAACAATTATTATGATGCTAATCTAAATTCGGTAAATTGTTAAAAGATATTAATAAAAATAGAAAGTATGCAATCAGACTTAATCTATGCTAAATGGTCAACAATTTTCAAAATGAAGTATAACAATAGAAAATATGCAATCCGACATTGAATTTTTAATTTTGTAGGAACAATCAACATTTTTTACTTTCAAATTTAAATTTAGTAGGAAAAATTTACATTTTTGACCGAACATTATTTCTTCAGTCAAAATAAAATTAAATAACAGTTAGTATGATGCTAATCTAAATTCGGTAATTTGTTAAAAGATATTAATAAAAACAGAAAGTATGCAATCAGACTTAAATCTATGATAAATGGTCAACAATTTTCGAAATGAAGTATAAAAATCGAAAAGTATGCAATCAGACATTAAATTTTTAATTTTGTACGAACAATCAACATTTTTGACTTTCAAGTTTAAATTTAGTAGGAAAAATTAACATTTTTTACCGAACATTATTTATTCAGTCAAAATAACATTAAATAACAATTATTATGATGCTAATCTAAATTCGATAAATTGTTAAAAGATATTAATAAAAATAGAAAGTATGCTATCAGACTTAAATCTATGCTAAATGGTCAACAATTTTCGAAATGAAGTATAAAAATAGAAAGTATGTAATCAGGTATTAAATTTTTAATTTTGTAGGAACAATCAACAGTTTTTACTTTCAAGTTTAGATTTAGTAGGAAAAAATAACATTTTTGACTAAACAATATTTATTCATTCAAAATAACATTAAATAACAATTATTATGATGCTAATCTAAATTCGGCAAATTGTTAAAAGTTATTAATAAAAATAGAAAGTATGCAATCAGACCACGCGTACCCATTAGTAAATTTAATCTTGATCTTCAATGATTCATTTATTTTTGACAATTCAGCAACCATATTAGGAATTAACTGCATAGTAATAAGTAGTAAGTAAATAAAAAGTTAAAAATTACATGTAGCAAAGTAAAAGCATCTAAAAGAAAAAAATTACAAACAATAATAAACGTACCAATTCATTATGATAAGACATGATAGTCTTTGCGTGTTCAGATCAAATCCTGGGGTAAAATAGATAGAGAAACATATATTATTAATAAAAATCCGATAGATATATATTAAAAAAAAATCTTGATGACAAAAACAAAATTACCACAAAAACCATTGAATAATAAAATATATGTAAAACAACAAAACATATAATATTGTTACAATCTATCTAGGATGATATAATAGTTTAAATCGATGATATACCTGTTCAAATCAGGGGTAAAACTGCATAAACCTATTCAAAGAAAAATAAATATCCATAAATCATGAATCACGGATTCAATACATTTAGGATTATATAAATGCTTAAACCGATGATATACATAAATAAATCGTAATAAGAAATAAAAAAATGAATATATGAGTAATCGATGATAAACATTCATAAATCAATGATATACATGCATAATAAAAAATAAGAATGAATATAACAAGAATCAGAAATAAAAAAAATTACGATTACATTAAATTAATGTATATAGCCGAAATGATTTTAGTAAGGAATGGAGAATGAAAATGGATAAAAAAAATAACTAAATGAAGTGTATGAACATAAACGATTGTATTCAGGATTAGAATATTGGGAATCAAGATGAAAAGCAAAAGAAAAAATGAAGATTGAGAAAAAAAATGATGCAATATTACCTTGAATAAAATCGGATGAAAGAATGGAGAATGAAATTTGGAAGACTTGTTGTAACCTCACGTATTTTCAAATCGTTTTACACTTTACGTAATAAATTTTCATTTGTTTCTACTTATATATTTATTTTAAATCAATACGAAATTATAATTATTATTTAAAATAATTTTTTTTTTCAAAAAAAAAAACATATGAATTATTATATAAAAGTATACAATCATTACATAATTTGGTTTAAAACAACTACTTATATATATATATATATATATATATATATATATATATATATATATAAAACGATTCTATTTTCAACTTGTAACTTGACCCGTTAAGGTAGAAATCAAAACTAACTTAAATCCATTATGATAGGGAAGGGATAATGCAAATCAATACTAGAATCCTAATTAACTACCTAAACCGACTATATCTGCTGTAGATTTCGCGTTTTAATCGTGTGTAGGTCGGTTAATTTGATGATTATCCAAGATCTTTCAAAACCCATATCTAATCCTAAACTTAAACCTTATCAATTCGGTTCCTTGGTTATAAATTGACCCTACCCTCACCCTATGATCAGCATTCTGACTAAAACACACAAATCAATCGCTGCTCATAGTCGCTCTTCTGTTCGAAACTGAACCTTTAACAG
Organism: Ambrosia x helenae; assembly: GCA_030844895.1. Classification (NCBI taxonomy): domain Eukaryota; kingdom Viridiplantae; phylum Streptophyta; class Magnoliopsida; order Asterales; family Asteraceae; genus Ambrosia; species Ambrosia x helenae. Next base: position 111,876,515 of record CM061231.1, on the reverse strand, counting down.
TCGCACCTGTTCATCTCTGTATTGGTTGCTCGGGTTAGATTTAATCCAATTAATTCCTAATAGTTAGTCGTTTATGATTAGTCTTTCAAACCCCTACAATTAATTCTGCATTGATTCTGATTAGAGGGGTTAATTAGTACATAGGGGCGGGTCTGGTTTGGCTTAGATCTGATTTGGGGAAGATGACCACTGAAGAGAAAGCTTTTAAATATTAATTACAAGAGTTTAACCATCATGATCAGAAGATCAGTTGGTTGGCTCGCTGCTTTATAAACTCCCAGACCCGGGTTCGAGGCTGTGCAGAACCAATTTTTGTTATTTTTATAAAAAAGGACTAAGTTAATTAAGGGGTTAAAACATTTAGTTCTGTATCTCAAATAGATTATTATGTAGATCAGATGGTTTCGTTGTGTTGGTTTCCAAATCCAAAGTCCCGAGTTTGAGTCCTGTTAGGACCGATTTTTCTACAAGTTTTTTTTTTTTAAACTGAATTTTCTTAATTTATTATTTGTTATTTAATATATTATAACAATATAAACTTGTTTTATTCATAACTAATTCATAAAAATTCCGTTTTTAACGATTCAAAAGCCAATTTTTTCTAAAATTATTTCTAATCTAATCGATCAAAGATATAAAATTTTCGTGAAAAAAAAAATATATACACCTTTATATTTTATCCTATTATTTAAATCCTTTGTATAAAATAAATTGTTTTATTTTAAATAAATAGAAAATATTTTTTTATATATACTTTCGAAAGTTATATCTTTAAGATTATGTAAAAATTTATAATCTATTAAATATTATTATATTTTTAACTAAAGCATTAACATTTAAGCGTCTTTCCCCAAAACAAGTGAACCATAATCGAACGACCTAGAAATCTTAGACTTGTTAGACTTGTGACACTTAGACTTTATGATGCCAAATCTAGGTTGATTTCATTGGGAATATTTACCTACTATTGCATACTTGGGATTTTGCTTGCTTGCTAAGGTGAGTATTACTTATCCCCTTTTTCATTTATCACACTTTTGGGGTGATTCATGCACACGTATTTAAACTTGCACATTCACATTCACATACACATACTTTTTGAACAATTACAATTCATATACATGTCTTGTTTATCTTCATGCTTGTGTTTGAACGTGAACATGACTTACATGCTTATACTTAAACTCAGACATAACTTCAGTTATGGTGCTCTATAAGACATAGCTTCAGTTATGGTGCTCTATCAGACATAACTTCGGTTATGGTGCTCTATTAGACTTACACGTGTTAAGGTGCTCGATATACATTTGTGAACTATATTCTTGAATTCTTATTTGTTACTTACATGCTTATATAACGCATTGATATCACATGACACATGAATTGTACCACTTTTTTTAAAATTATACTATACGTACTAAACTATGTAATGCTCACCAACATTATTGTTGACAAAATTATTTTTGTGCATGTTTCAGGATAAGCTTGCTCGATGATCACTTAAGACTTTGGACTTAGTTAAATTTAAATCAGACTCAAGTATTGTTTGTATTTTTGTTTGAAAATCTTGTATGAAACTTTAATTCAGTATTTAATAATATTACAACTTTAATAGTGCCATGAGCTTATAAACAATCGTCACTACGTGGCACCCCGATGTTTCCGCCATCGGTTGGGCTGTTACAGATTGGTATCAGAGCCATGGTTATAGGGAATTAGGTTATTAGATACATGACCTAGACTATAACCTTAAGAGTCCAACATGACTGACCAATTTTCTTGCATGCTACTTGTTTGTGTTCTTTAATCTATGTTGTGCTTTCTTGTCTTGTTTCTTTCTCTTCCCTTTGACCTTTCCTCATACCAAAGATCTTCAATATTATCCTTATCTATAGAGGAGCTACCATGCATCACTTTGAAGGAGAATCTGCTGAAGACTTTGCTCCTGGGCTTTAAGCCTTAATTGTTTTTAAATCTCGTTAAGGTCTTAGGTTCCAATAATGAACTAAGAACACGTGCAATCTGGAAGGGTGAACGTCTGTATTCTGAGTTTTCTGGCTTGGATTGGCATTTCGCATAAATCCCAATCAACCGAGGGACCCGTATGCCTACATGGGAATTCTCGGGATGAGTGTTCACTTATAGGCTAAAGCATGTCTTCCCAAACATTATTGAGATCTAATCACTTTGATTTGTCAACGTTTTCATTTATTCGTTTTAGTTAATGGATAAATGATTACAATCCTAGTGTCATATATCATTGTTATCATATCTGTTTCGACTTATCAATATCTTTGCCTCATGATCTTTTTTGTTTTCTTCGGATTTTTTTAGAAATGCCTCCTCGTCGCGACATCAACAACGATAATGACAACGCAACCAGAATGACAATGCTCAAATGGCTGCTCTTATTGCTCAACAGGTGGCTCCTGTCCTTCCTAATTTGGTAGCCCAACTCAATCAGGCTGCCAACCAAGGGCCCAATGCTAACAAAAACAATGGGAATGCAAACCGCCCTTGCACCCTCAAACACTTCAACTCATGCGGCCCGACTAAATTCTATGGAAATCAAGGGGCCACTGGACTCTTGCAGTGGTTCGAAAGCATCAAAAATACCTTCATCAACAGTGACTGCCCTGACAATCTCAAGGTCCGTTATGCCATGAGTGTTCTTCAAAATCGGGCACTCACATGGTGGAACGGGGAAAAGCGTAATCGGGGTGCTGAATTTGCTCTTGCTCTACCATAGGATGAAGTCAAAACTCTTATGCTGACTGAATTCTATCCTCAAAATGAGATTAGGAAACTTGAGGAGGAATTTTGGCAGCTCAAGCAGGATAGCGGAGAGAATATTGCCTACACTACTCGTTTCCACGAGCTTAGTCTACTTGTGCCTTACCATGTCACCCCTGTCTCGCGGGCCATTGAAAGATACATTGGTGGCTTGCCAATGCAGATTCAAGATACAGTATGGGGAAGTAAACCTACTACACTCGAGGATGCAATCCATTTAGCTGCCACCTTGACTGATAATCATGTGAAAGCTGGTACTTTGTTTCGTAAAGGTGAAAAGAAAGAAAGTGCTAAAGTTGCAGCAATTACAGAGGCTAAACCAGAATCATCAACAAATTCCAAGAAACGTAAGAATGGCAATCATACCTATCTTGTTGTGACTCCCTTAAATCAAGTCCCTATGGTTCAAACTCCTACAACCCAACCTCCTACCAAGAAAGCATACTTAGGTTTCCATCCCCAATGCAACACTTGCAAGTATCATCACCCTGCTAAACTCCTATGCTGCCAATGCACTAATTGTGGGAGGTTTGGCCATTTTGCTACTACATGTCGAGATACGCCACAAAATGCCCAGAACCCACCTCAGATTACTAATGGACGAGCATGTTTTAACTGTGGCGATCCAAACCACATGCGACCTCAATGTCCTCAACTCAATAATGCAAGTCAAGCGACACGTGGACGGGTCTACAACATCAACAATAATGAAACAGCTAATCTAGAGGGCGCCAACCCTGCTAGTTAGGTTGGGATAAAACCCTCCTAACTAAAGAAGATCTATATCTATGCGTTATTTCTTGTTTTGTTTCCTTTCATATTTGAACCGTGTTTGAATTTCATCATATATCATGATTTAGAAATTGAATTGCTATTGCATTTATGCTTATGATGCTTACTGGTCCATGATACCTAATATCTTAATAATCTTTGATACGTTAAAAAAAATGATTACCCTCGAAAACATGTCCAACTAGATATGAACTTGATTTCTAGTAAACTCACATTTAGAGGCGTTACCATGTCTAGGGTAATTCAATTACAACTAACATACCATACTTGCTATTTGTCGCATTTACGAACTTCCATACATGTGTGTATTACAAATTGTAATGTTTGAACTACAAAAGCAACTCGTAGAGGTTTTCTTGCCTGCTCAACAGTTGGATTCATTTTTGGATACTATGCGCAAACTTCTTACTAAATGGACACCTCTGTTAGGTTGTAACCCATACTTAAAACTTATGTTATGCTTACAAGCCATTGTATCCCAACATGTTTGTTTAACATTATTGCATAGTCTTATTAGTGTGTTAACAACTCGTTGTAACCCAACATGTTGGTTTTCACAACCATATAGTTACATCTCTGTGTTAACAAACCATCGTGACCCATTGTGTTAGTCTTCGCAACCGCATAAACGCATCATCCTTGTGAAACTTATTTGTTTTAATGTGTTGTTGTAGTTTAGGGTTATAGAAGGACATAAAACCCTAATGTAAGGTAAATTGATGATTGCGGTCCGAAACGTAATCATGAATTTACAGATACATTAAGGTGGTGTGAAATTCTATTTAGGTTAACTAGGTAGATGTTCAGTACGCTTTCAAAACACCAAAGGCGTGATGGGTTAGCCGCGGTACACCCTATATATAAACGTTGATGGTGCATCGAAAATGGGACTGGGTATCGAACCCAGGACTAACCCTTGTTTGTGATGTAAGTCTTTATATTATCTAGATTCGATCATCGTAGTTGTTCCATGGTTATGTTTCTTAAAAATTGAATCATTTTGCTATATAATTTCATTCCCGACAGTAGTTAAGCCTTGACTGTTATCCTGTTACCTTGATCCTCTATAAGCTATTAGCTCTGCTTATCAAGTCCCTTATTTTTCCCTAAAGTTAACCAAGCCAAACATCATGATCCCTCCCCTAAAATCTCTTTAACCTTAATTTCGGGACGAAATTCCCAAAAGTAGGGGAGACTGTAACCTCACGTATTTTCAAATCGTTTTACACTTTACGTAATAAATTTTCATTTGTTTCTACTTATATATTTATTTTAAATCGATAAGAAATTATAATTATTATTTAAAATAATTTTTTTTTCAAAAAAAAAACATATGAATTATTATATAAAAATATACAATCATTACATTTGGTTTAAAACAACTACTTATATATAAAAAAAACGATTCTATTTTCGACTTGTAACTCGACCCGTTAAGGTTTAAATCAAAACTAACTTAAATCCATTATGATATGGAAGGGATAATGAAAATCAATACTAGAATCCTAATCAACTACCTAAACCGACTATATCTGCTGTAGATTTCGCGTTTTAATCGTGTGTAGGTCGGTTAATTTGATGATTATCCAAGATCTTTCAAAACCCATATCTAACCCTAAACTTAAACCTTATCAATTCGGTTCCTTGGTTATAAATTGACCCTGCCCTCACCCTATGAACAACATTCCGACTAAATCACACAAATCAATCGCTGCTCATAGCCGTTCTTCAGTTCGAAACTGAACCTTTAACAGTCGCACCTGTTCATCTCTGTATTGGTTGCTCAGGTTAGATTTAATCCAATTAATTCCTAATAGTTAGTCATTTATGATTAGTCTTTAAAACCCCTACAATTAATTTTGCATTGAATCTGATTAGAGGGGTTAATTAGTACATAGGGGCGGGTCTGGTTTGGTTTAGATCTGATTTGGGGAAGATGACCACTGAAGAGAAAGCTTTTAAATATTTATTACAAGAGTTTAACCATCATGATCAGTAGATCAGTTGGTTGGCTTGCTGCTTTATAAACTCCCAGACCGGGTTCGAGGCTATGCAGAACCAGTTTTTGTTATTTTTATTAAAAAGGACTAAGTTAATTAAGGGGTTAAAACATTTAGTTCTGTATCTCAAACAGATTATTATGTAGATCAGATGGTTTCGTTGTGTTGGTTTCCAAATCCAAAGTCCCGAGTTCGAGTCCTGTTAGGACTGATTTTTATACAAGTTTTTTTTTTTTAAAAAAACTGAATTTTCTTAATTTATTATTTGGTGTTTAATGTATTATTACAACATAAACTTGTTTTATTCATAACTAATTCATAAAAAATCCGTTTTTAATGATTCAAAAGCCATTTTTTACTAAAATTATTTTTAATCTAATCGATCAAAGATATAAAATTTTCGAGAAAAAAATATATATACACTTTTATATTTTATCCTATTATTTAAATCATTTGTATAAAATAAATTTTTTTATTTTAAATAAATAGAAAATATTTTTTATATATACTTTCGAAAGTTATATCTTTAAGATTATGTAAAAATTTATAATCTTTTAAATATTATTATATTTTTAACTTAAGCATTAACATTTAAGCGTCTTTCCCCAAAACAAGTGAACCATAATCGAACGACCTAGAAATCTTAGATTTGTTAGACTTGTGACACTTAGACTTTCGATGCCAAATCTAGGTTGATTTCATTGGGAATATTTACCTACTATTGCATACTTGGGATTTTGCTTGCTTGCTAAGGTGAGTATTACTTATCCCATTTTTCATTTATCACACTTTTGGGGTGATTCATGCACACGTATTTTAAATTGCACATTCACATACACATACTTTTTGAACAATTACAATTCATATACGTGTCTTGTTTATCTTCATGCTTGTGTTTGAACGTGAACGTGACTTACATTCTTATACTTAAACTTAGACATAACTTCGGTTATGGTGCTCTATAAGACATAGCTTCAGTTGTGGTGCTCTATCAGACATAACTTCGGTTATGGTGCTCTATTAGACTTACACGTGTTAAGGTGCTCGATATACATTTGTGAACTTTATTCTTGAACTCTTATTTGTTACTTACATGTTTACATAACGCATTGATATCACATGACACATGAATTGTACAACTTTTTTTAAACTTATACTATATGTACTAAACTATGTATTGCTCACCAACATTATTGTTGACAAAAATATTTTTGTGCATGTTTCAGGATAAGCTTGCTCGATGATCACTTAAGACATTTGGACTTAGTTAAATTTAAATCAGACTCAAGTATTGTTTGTATTTTTGTTTGAAAATCTTGTATGAAACTTTAATTCAGTATTTAATAATATTACAACTTTAATAGTGCCATGAACTTATGAAAAACCGTCACTACGTGGCATCTCGATGTTTCCGCCATCGGTTGGGGTGTTACACTTGTCAAGGAAGAATGAAGAATGAATGTAGAATGAAGGAAGGTAGGGTGGAAGAATTGTTAAGGAAGATTGGAGAGTGATGGAAGAATGGAGCAAATAAAAAAATACAAAAGGTTATTTATAGGAAAAAAGTTGGAGCTCCATATACAAATGTGGATACCTCAGACTAGGGCTGGCATAACAGGTTACACGAACCTGTTAAGACACGAACACGAAACTTGTAAACACGAACACGACACGAAATCTAATCGTGTCATTTTTTTCAAACACGAACACGAACCTGTGTATAACATGTTAACACGATAAGACACGACAAGACACGATAATGAACACATACTAAAATAAGTTAACACGACAAGACACGATAACACACGATAAGACACGACAAGACATGTTAAGATACACGATAAGGCACGACAAGACCTGTTAAGACACGTACACGATAAGACACGAACACGAAACATATAAACACGAACACGACACGAAAATAAACAGGTCTTAACGTGTCGACCTGTTATAGACACGAAACCTGTTAAGGCCAAACACGAAACCTGTTAAAATCGTGTAGGTTCGTATCAGGTTATCGTGTTCGTGTCTAAATTGCCAGCCCTACCTCAGACTCTCTCTAAATGTTTCATTCGACCCAAGATGTATTCAATTATTATATAGATAGATGGGGGTTGGCTTCTTTACTCAGTGAGGTGAATGTCGCTAATTGATTTTACTATTATTTTCCGTATTTCATATCATTAATACTACCTGTTGTTAGGTCATTCATGTTGAAGTGTTTAGTTTTGAATGATTGTCACTTGGATGGTTAGTAAATGAGAAATTATGGAAAAATAGAATAAAAAAAAGGTGAGTATGAATAGGCAGGCTATTTGTTGGTCCATGTAAAAATTTTAGCCTGAAAGTGAATTTGAGTTTCACAATTTCTGTGCATAATTGATCGATTAGTTGATTGTTGTAACTTACCGTATATATGATCAAGATTGAAGATTTTAAAAACGAGTGTCTTTGTGACACTAATTACTAGTTTTTAACTCTCTGCTACATAATCTATCTATCTATACAACTAATATATGAAACTCAATGTGGACATATGGCACTCCCATGTTGATCCTCCAATTATATAGCTTATCAATTTGTGCCAAGTGTCCAAGTGTGAGAATTTATAAAATTTTTCTTTTTTCTAAAAATCAAAAATCATTCAATTAATTTTGGTCAATTAATTAAATGAGGTCAAAATTTGAGCTCTAAATAATTAAATGTGGTCAAATTTGAGCTTCAATCACTCTATTCTTCTCATTTCTCTCTCTCTCTTTCATCCATCCAATTTCAAAAAACTAGACAATTATCACATATCAATGTCTCAATTCCAAGAATGGTGATGAATATGATTACCGCCTTACCGGAGACGTTAGCGAATTGGATCGTTAAGGAGCTTCATCTTTTCATCATCCTGTCACTTCCGTCGGCATTAGTGGGTCATCACTTCACCTCATATTGTCAGTTCTTTCTCCGATCTAGCCGCTACTCATCCAAGGAAAGTACACCAGGAAATCTGAGAACAAAATGATATCCAATCATGATCAGGTGAAGAGTTGGTTCATTTTAGTTTTATATATAACTTCACACACTCACACAAACTGGGAGGAGATGATGAAACGGTAAAAACTTATTTCTCATAATTTTCAATTTTGAGACTTTGATTACTAAGTGGTAGTTTGATTCTTTATTTCTTTTATTGGCTTTATATATAAATATATAGAACAGGTTTATTACTTGCATGAGTTATTTTTAAAATAGGTTGATGATTAAATTTTTGGTTTACTTTCATGCCCACAAGTTGTTTGTTGTTTTGCTTAACCCACAATTTTTACAAAACCAATGTTTGATACAAACTATTTTTTTACATTTATTGTGGAAGGCATTCTTAAGGATCATTAGAAACATTTTGTGATTGACTGGAACATTGTTGTTTTGAGAGTCTCAAATCCCGAGTCAAGATGATGCCGAGTTTGAGGAAACTAAGCTTATGCATTTGATATTGTCACCGGCGTATGGGATAGCAAGGTGTGCTTACTTTTTTTTCCTATTTTAATTTTGTGTTTTAGTTGGGCAGGCTATGTGTTAACAATTATAGAGTATAACTCTGTGGTTTTGCAGTCAAAATTGTTTTATGAAAAGATACCAATATTTATAACGAGTAGTTGATGATGTAAATGATTGAATACCATCAAAGCTTACTATTCGACAAGCATTATGACCCAAGGCATTTTGGTAATACTCTTCTTTTTTGTCCATTTTTAAATATATACCTATGAAAAATAAGTTCTTATATGCTGCTATCAGTAGATTAGTTCTTTAATTTGACATTGGTTTATAGTTTAAAAGTTTGATGAAATATCAAACCATGTGGTGGTTGTAATCGTGACAATGGTTACAGTAGGTATCTGGGATGCATGGGTACCTCCTAAAATCCGGAGAACTTTCACTGTCATGACATGCGAATGGTCACCGGATCACTGAACTTGAGGTAAATATCCTAAATGTGAAGTTTGCTTTCAGGTAATCCGTGCTTCAAAATAGTTTGCATAACTGAGTTTATTTTTCTGTGCTTTGTAATAATTCGCGATATAAGCCAGTTTATATTTGGAATACGAAATTGAAGAAGAATCTTCAGTGGGCTGGATATGAATCAGTAAGTTCATATGATTTTCATTCATTTTTTATGTTTTTTAAGGTTTGTAGGTTTGTTCATTAGTAAGCTACAATATCAGTTTTGTTTGCTTTTTTTAAGCTGGAATCTGGAATGGTAAATTGAATAATTGATGAAGATTCGTATGGTGAGATGGTTCACCTCACGGTAATAGTTTCTAATCTTTTTTATTTAGTTGCTCATCAATATTTCCCATGCTTATTTTATGAATTATATTCAATATACCTCTAAAACTATTATTAGGTTCAGTTATAGATAACTAATGTCAATTTATATCACCTAAAGTGATTTCTATATTATCAATTCAATTTTTGCTAGGCCTGATTTAAGTTTAATTTTTGAATCAATAATAATGTAATTTTTGGATTTATGCGTAACTTTATAAAGAAAAAATGGTTTGGGAAAACAAAGTCTTCAATTTGGGTCGTTTTTAAAAGGTGTTGTGTAACACCCCAACTGTGACACCCGGCAACTTTCGGTAACTAACTTTTGAAAACTTAGTAAGTCTACCTTAGCGAGTCGCGCATACGGTACACATAACATGGTCGGTCGAGTCGAATAGTACATCATTAGGGTTTTAACATACGCAAGTCTCGGGTCCCGGGAATTGGTGATCGGGCGGGAACGTGTTATTTATCGTACATTATATGTTTACAATCATTATGTGACTTGTCGGTATGTGAATATGTGCTAACATGTGTTTAAAACGGGGTTTAACGCGCAAAACACACCAACATAGGGGCTATAGGCGATTAGGCTTGGTGGATAGCCTAATCGCATGACTTTGGGGCGAGTAGGAAGATTCCTATAGGCGAATAGGGCTAATCGCATGAACAGTCATGCGATTAGGCATCCTACTCGCGTATAAACCTGCACACTCGCATGATACGTGCTGGACGACCAAAAACGCCTATAAATACCACCCTTGATCTCCAAAACATCATTTGTGCAACCCTAGCCGTCCCATAACATAACCCAACACCCAAACACCCTCTGGAACTCGTTTTTGCATCAAAACCACCATTTTCAAGCTTATTCCATCATTACCTCTTGATTACAAGGTGTGTTCTTCAAACCCAAACCTTTAAATGATTATGTTTTACTCCCTAAACGTCCAGACCTGACTTATAAATGTTTTTATCTTTGAAAATCCATTTAAAACCATTTTTAAACAAACCCACACCTTTACATGTGTTATATGTGTTATATATGTTTAAAGATAGGATTTTTAGGATTGAATCATGGTTGTTCTTATGTTATTATGATGTTTATTGCTGATATAAGTTAGTATGATGATATCCTAGGAGTTTGAATGGTTGTGGTTGTGTATTGTTGATATTTGATATTTTGACCCATTTGAAGGATTTTGAATGATTAAGGATGATATGAGGCATGTTGTTGATTGTATGATGTTAGGGTTTACTCTAGGATGATGCTAGAACAGTAGGATGCTATCGGACAACGTGGTTATGTGATTTAATCTGGATATTTGCTATTTAGGGCAAGTTCTTGCATGTTGATGTGATGTTTACATGCTAAGTTGCCATTTTGGGAAAACGCTCGCATTCGGGACTGATAGAATGATGAAAACTTAGGGGTTTTGCTTGAAATATGTTTGTTAATGTGTTAGAATGATTATTGGATGTTTTTACATGTTTCGGATCTGATTTGGAGCGTTAAACGCGCGAAATTGCATTGTCCAGCTGCAACAGGCGAGTAGCACCCTAATCGCATGATGCTATAGGCGATTAGGGGTGTACTCGCCTAAATGAAGGGCCTACTCGTGTATATACAGGCGATTAGACCCTGTAATCGCCTGTTGACCAGCCCTAATCACATGTTGACTTTTCCTAAATGCTAGTTTGATTCCTAATCGCGTGTAATGCTGCTGTATGTATATTTTAACATCCTGGAACATGATTTGACGCCTAGGAACATGATAGGAACCCCGGGATTCACCCAATGACTTAGTAACACGTATTTGGACCTGTTTATGCGTTAATCAGACATTATGCTAGACTAGGTGAACTGTTGCGCGTATTAAGTGTTTAATTGCATATGTGGCATGTTGTCTTGTATTTTTCTAACACGTGGAATGTCGGGTCACCAATGGGATGTCGAGTCTTGTCTTACGTTGTCTGGTTGTCGGTTAAACATGCTTTTCGAACACATAATGGTCATGGACTGGACTTAGGGACTAATGAACCCGATGGGTTATTAGTCTAACTTAACACATATCTTATGATAGGTCGCCAGTAGTTGGGGCTATCATATCTCATAAACGGTTTACTCATATCACGCATACGGATTACACAACTTAAGGTGAGTTCACGGCCCCACATTTTACAGTTTTTACTTTCGGGGTGAGAAACATGCTTACAAACTCTTTTATGACTTATGACTTGTTAAATTCTTATGGCTCATGACTCTTTATCACGTTATACTATGGCTCACTTATCTTACTATACGGTTCATCGAAAATCCCTTGAAACCACTAACATGGGTATATGGCGGGAAATATGGATAGCGCTATTGGGAACTGACAAACCCCACTCGACGGTCGGACCGGGCGGGTGCATATTGTCTCTAACAAAACAAGGTCTACCGGCGATGACGGTAGCCCATAGGAACTAAGGGTAACACACGGCTTAGTCAGTAATGGTTTCACCCGTATGAGTATCTCATTCTGCGCCTGGTTTGGCGTTCTCATAAGCATAGTAGTAATTGTGATGGTAACATTTTTGAAGGATCACTGTAAACGTTTAATTAAAACCTGTGAACTCACCAGCATTATATGTTGACTCTTTTAGCATGTTTTCTCATGTCGCTAAGGTAGCAGCATATGGATAGGCGCACGTGGTCACACTGGAGTCGTCCCGCGTCTAGGGTCTCATCTGCACGTTTTGGGATTATGAACTTTTGAACTTATGTTTTATTTATGCATGACTTTTGTAAACTTTAAATGCTTCCGCACTGTTGAATGTTGGTTTTAAACTTATGCATGGTTTTGTTTACGTACGTTTTTACATTTAGACGTCGTTTATTGTGACCGTTGACTTGGATCCTGGTGTGTCACACGCCTCGCGGTAGAACTCCGCAAGTGGAAATTTGAGGGTGTGACAGATTGGTATCAGAGCCAATGGTTATAGTGAACTAGGACTGCATGTAGAGTCTAGACTATAGCCGAGTCACACACACTAGACGGTCACATACATTTGAGTCGTGTCTTTTGGGGCAAACATACTAACCTTGTCGGGGTGTCGGTCTCCTTACCATACAGTGTCACATTACTTATCTCATTCTTAGCTATTTTTAGCTTCGCTTTATTTTCTTCTCTGGGTTACAGCCGAGGGGACTTACTTATCGATCTTTTGGGTTAGTTATATCATTCTGAGATATGGTTATCGGGTGACTTGAAGTTCTAGCTCGGAGCACGCCTAGGGGACCATGTAGAGCGATTTGTTATTTCGGGTGCACACGAAATCACAAATCGAAATGCATGAAAATCTTGGTGGACTTTGTGTTCGGACTAACGGTCATGCTGGAACCGCATTCTGAGTTCGTTTGGTCACTTGTAGCTTGGTTTGTTTGTGGTACTGAGTGTCTCGTCTCATGTTTTGGCAGAACATGTCTGGTCGCGCTGGTGGACGTGCAGGTGGACGCCGTGGTGGCGGAGGTGGACGCCGTGGTGGAGGTAGAGGTGGTGGTAACATTACTATGACGCATGAGGAACTTAATGAGATGATGCAGCAACAGTTGAGCGTTGCACTAGCTGCTTTTCAGGCAGCCCAGCAGACTTTCATGGGTGCTGCTGCTCCTCCGGTTCAGGCAGGTGTTGCCTATAAGCGGTTTAAGGATTGTCAGCCTCTCAGCTTCCAGGGTACGGAGGGAGCTGTGGAGTTACTCAGGTGGTTGGAGAAGACGGAGTCGGTATTTGCTTTATGTGAGACTCCAGCGGTGGATTGGGTGAAGTTTGCTTCGGGGACTTTTGTAGGAGCCGCCTTGACGTGGTGGAACTGCGTCACACAGACACTTGGTCTTGGGGAGGCCAACGCCATGCCTTGGGCGGATTTTGTGCGTAGGTTGAAGGAGGAGTATTGCCCGCGTGAGGAGATTAAGAGGTTGGAACAGGAATATGGGAATCTTAAGATGGTTGGTTCTGAGATTGAGGAGTACACGATCAGGCACAACGAGCTAGCAGTGATGTGTCCAGGTTTGTCTACACCGGAGTATAGGAGGATAGAGCAGTATCTTGCGGGTTTGGTGCCAGAGATTGCTGGACTGGTGTCTGCTAGGGATCCTACTACTATGTTAGAGGCTGTGCGGTCAGCCACCAAGATGACCAATTTGAAGATTGCTGAGGGTGTCTTGCCTCCTAGAGGCTCTGCCGCGAAGGCGCCGACTGAGAACAAGAGGAAGTGGGATAGCGTGGATAAGGGTTCATCGGGGACTCAGCGACAACCGGCAGCGAAGAAGACTGAAGCTTCTGGGTCAGCATCGGACCAGAGACAGGGGGGCTATGCTGGGAAAAGCCCTAAGTGTGGACGTTGTGGGTTTCATCATTTTGGTACTTGTGAGAGCTTTCGCTGTGAGCGTTGTCAGAAGACAGGGCATCTTGCCAAGAATTGTAGGGTCAACCTTTCCGGGACGACTCAGACTGCTGCTGTTACTACCCCTGCTCCACAGGGGAACCAGGGTTGCTTCCATTGTGGGGAAGCGGGGCACTTCAAGCGAAGCTGTCCCAAGTTGACTCAAGGGGGCACAGAGACTACAGGGAAGGATGGGGACAAGGAAGGCGGTGGCCGGTGGACTCGTGCTCATGCTTATGTGATTGGTGCTAGGGAGAACCAGGCGGACCCAGACACTGTTACCCGTACGTATTCTCTCTTATCTCTTGTTACGCTTTGGTCATACTTTTATCCGCATTGTTGTGCGTTCGTGTTTCGGGTGTTTTCTTTTTGGTTTGGTCGCTGTTTCTCATTCTTTGGGTTGATGAGGGTCCTTTGGGGATGCTACTTGGACGGTACCAGTGGATTAGTTATACCGATCATAGTAGGCTCCAGTAGGCTTTCATCGGGGGTCTCTTGTCTCATACTCATATTTGGGAAAGTGGTTTCCCGGTTATTACTGGCACGTTTGATTCATGACCTTCACTTGTTGCATTTTGGGGATACGTTACTTGGGCACAGAGGTCGACACACATTACTGTTGAAACCGAAAGAATCTCGGGACGAGATTCCTTTCAACAGGGGGATGATGTGACGACCCGGAAAATTTTTCTTCTTATTTGTTTTTCCTCCTCGATTTCGAGAAATTTTCGGGACGAAAATTCTTTCAACAGGGGGATGATGTGACACCCGGCAACTTTCGGTAACTAACTTTTGAAAACTTAGTAAGTCTACCTTAGCGAGTCGCGCATACGGTACACATAACATGGTCGGTCGAGTCGAATCGTACATCATTAGGGTTTTAACATACGCAAGTCTCGGGTCCCGGGAATTGGTGATCGGGCGGGAACGTGTTATTTATCGTACATTATATGTTTACAATCATTATGTGACTTGTCGGTATGTGAATATGTGCTAACATGTGTTTAAAACGGGGTTTAACGCGCAAAACACACCAACATAGGGGCTATAGGCGATTAGGCTTGGTGGATAGCCTAATCGCATGACTTTGGGGCGAGTAGGAAGATTCCTATAGGCGAATAGGGGTAATCGCATGAACAGTCATGCGATTAGGCATCCTACTCGCGTATAAACCTGCACACTCGCATGATACGTGCTGGACGACCAAAAACGCCTATAAATACCACCCTTGATCTCCAAAACATCATTTGTGCAACCCTAGCCGTCCCATAACATAACCCAACACCCAAACACCCTCTGGAACTCGTTTTTGCATCAAAACCACCATTTTCAAGCTTATTCCATCATTACCTCTTGATTACAAGGTGTGTTCTTCAAACCCAAACCTTTAAATGATTATGTTTTACTCCCTAAACGTCCAGACCTGACTTATAAATGTTTTTATCTTTGAAAATCCATTTAAAACCATTTTTAAACAAACCCACACCTTTACATGTGTTATATGTGTTATATATGTTTAAAGATAGGATTTTTAGGATTGAATCATGGTTGTTCTTATGTTATTATGATGTTTATTGCTGATATAAGTTAGTATGATGATATCCTAGGAGTTTGAATGGTTGTGGTTGTGTATTGTTGATATTTGATATTTTGACCCATTTGAAGGATTTTGAATGATTAAGGATGATATGAGGCATGTTGTTGATTGTATGATGTTAGGGTTTACTCTAGGATGATGCTAGAACAGTAGGATGCTATCGGACAACGTGGTTATGTGATTTAATCTGGATATTTGCTATTTAGGGCAAGTTCTTGCATGTTGATGTGATGTTTACATGCTAAGTTGCCATTTTGGGAAAACGCTCGCATTCGGGACTGATAGAATGATGAAAACTTAGGGGTTTTGCTTGAAATATGTTTGTTAATGTGTTAGAATGATTATTGGATGTTTTTACATGTTTCGGATCTGATTTGGAGCGTTAAACGCGCGAAATTGCATTGTCCAGCTGCAACAGCGAGTAGCACCCTAATCGCATGATGCTATAGGCGATTAGGGGTGTACTCGCCTAAATGAAGGGCCTACTCGTGTATATACAGGCGATTAGACCCTGTAATCGCCTGTTGACCAGCCCTAATCACATGTTGACTTTTCCTAAATGCTAGTTTGATTCCTAATCGCGTGTAATGCTGCTGTATGTATATTTTAACATCCTGGAACATGATTTGACGCCTAGGAACATGATAGGAAACCCGGGATTCACCCAATGACTTAGTAACACGTATTTGGACCTGTTTATGCGTTAATCAGACATTATGCTAGACTAGGTGAACTGTTGCGCGTATTAAGTGTTTAATTGCATATGTGGCATGTTGTCTTGTATTTTTCTAACACGTGGAATGTCGGGTCACCAATGGGATGTCGAGTCTTGTCTTACGTTGTCTGGTTGTCGGTTAAACATGCTTTTCGAACACATAATGGTCATGGACTGGACTTAGGGACTAATGAACCCGATGGGTTATTAGTCTAACTTAACACATATCTTATGATAGGTCGCCAGTAGTTGGGGCTATCATATCTCATAAACGGTTTACTCATATCACGCATACGGATTACACAACTTAAGGTGAGTTCACGGCCCCACATTTTACAGTTTTTACTTTCGGGGTGAGAAACATGCTTACAAACTCTTTTATGACTTATGACTTGTTAAATTCTTATGGCTCATGACTCTTTATCACGTTATACTATGGCTCACTTATCTTACTATACGGTTCATCGAAAATCCCTTGAAACCACTAACATGGGTATATGGCGGGGAAATATGGATAGCGCTATTGGGAACTGACAAACCCCACTCGACGGTCGGACCGGGCGGGTGCATATTGTCTCTAACAAAACAAGGTCTACCGGCGATGACGGTAGCCCATAGGAACTAAGGGTAACACACGGCTTAGTCAGTAATGGTTTCACCCGTATGAGTATCTCATTCTGCGCCTGGTTTGGCGTTCTCATAAGCATAGTAGTAATTGTGATGGTAACATTTTTGAAGGATCACTGTAAACGTTTAATTAAAACCTGTGAACTCACCAACATTATATGTTGACTCTTTTAGCATGTTTTCTCAGGTCGCTAAGGTAGCAGCATATGGATAGGCGCACGTGGTCACACTGGAGTCGTCCCGCGTCTAGGGTCTCATCTGCACGTTTTGGGATTATGAACTTTTGAACTTATGTTTTATTTATGCATGACTTTTGTAAACTTTAAATGCTTCCGCACTGTTGAATGTTGGTTTTAAACTTATGCATGGTTTTGTTTACGTACGTTTTTACATTTAGACGTCGTTTATTGTGACCGTTGACTTGGATCCTGGTGTGTCACACGCCTCGCGGTAGAACTCCGCAGGTGGAAATTTGAGGGTGTGACAGCAACCGATGGCGGAAACATCGGGATGTCACGTATTGATGATTGTTCAGTAGCTCATGGTAAATAATAAATTTCATTATATGATTTAAATAAATTACATACAATTGTTCTACAAGAATTCGTACATCAAATTGAATAAAACTATGCACACATCTTCAAGCATTAATTCAAATCTTCAAGCAAGTAGAACCTGAAACATGTTAAGTTGAAAATATTTTGGGTCAACAAAAGTTGGTGAGAATTACATAGGTTTTGATAATCGAATAAAATTGTTGTGCAATTCATGTGTCATGGCAATCTAGTCCATATGCGAAAACATACTAGAAGTAAATCGAGTGCATAATCAACCTTGTGACTGTTGTATTGTGGTACATCCCATACGCTCATGGTTCACTCGTTTATATTGCAGTAACAAACACCCACGCAACCTTTGTAGGAGGCACGTATCCGGGTGGGATTGTCAGTCCAATAGATCTATCAATGTATACCGTTTGGCTGATGAATGTTTATGCTAGAATTGTGCTTACCCTAGTCATGTTCAAGACATAATGCAACATAGAAATACACATAGACACATTGATGATTGAATTGCATAAATATTGTTGTAACATGTTTCACCCCAAAAATGGTGATAAATAGAAAAGGGGCTATGTAAAACTCACCTTAGCAAAACGTTATGTCTCGTGAAAAAAATAGAATAATGTGTTGTGAATGTATGCGAGGCGAATCCCAAAGACTCGACAACGTAGCTAGTCCAAATTGAAGAAAACGAAAAAGAAAGAATATCAAGCTTCCAATTCGCCAATTACAAGAGCTTATAATCAAAGCTTCAATTGTAGAAGTAATAGACTATAGAAGAAAGGTATGAGGGAAAGTTTAATCGGATTGAAACAATCGATTTAGAGGTGCAAAGTATAATGAGTCATAGGTGGGTTTTTTATACTAGTTTTGGAGTCAATTAGCCATTAAAATTGGTCAACACCATAAAGTAAGGTTTTATGATGAATTGACTATTTGACTAAGACTTTGACTGTTTGACTAAGACTTTGACTAGGACTTTGACTATTTGACTTAAGGCTTTATTTAAAAAAAAATCTTGTATGTGAAAAAAAAAAAGAATTTAGAATCATATTATTATTATTATTATTTATATACATTTATGTATGTATATAAGTTGTGAGTTAGGATAAATAAAGACTTAGGCACATTTGTATAATATTAATGATAAAGGTGTAATAAAAAAAATATATATATATATAAGGGCTTTTTATGTATTAAAATTTTGGGGAAAATTTTGCGATGTTACATGTTGTTTGTTCCAACTATGTTTTTTATGTTCATGCTTTGCATGACGGAGATATTGGTTAATTGAAGATATCTCGCTTTTTCACGTTTTAGTCTTTTTACTTTTCTTAAAAATCAAAAAACAATAAATGAGAATGAGAAAGAAAACTGACGTAAATTAGAAACTCATTAAATTTCCTTATTACATTCAAATTACTCATTTTCTAAATTTAATGTAATTTATATTGGTAATAAGTTAAATTTCAAATTTGAATTTCAAAATTCAAAATATTTAAATTCGAATTATGCAAAATTTCAAATTTTGAGTTTTGGTTAATAATGGTAAGAAATTACACACACTAACTATTCTTTTAATTACACATTTAATAAGATTCAAAGTCTTTACATAAGTTGTGTCAACTCTCCAATTAATACATTAATTGATCATATTAGTTGTGCTATATTATTCATATTGGTACTCAATTAAATATCGGATTTTGAATTTCAAAATTTCAAACTAAAGTTCGAAATGTTTAAATTCTAATTTGACAAATTTTAAAATTTTGAATTTTGGTTAATAATTACACTAACTAATTATCTTTTTATTTACACAGTTAATATGATTCAAAGTCCTTACATAAGTTGTGTCAACTCTTATTAATACATTAATTGATCATATTAATTGCCTTGTATTATCCTAAAATTATTTTAGCTTATATTGGTAATCAATTAAATAACGAATTATCAATTTCAAATTTCAAATTAAAATTCAAAATATTTAAATACGAATTAGACAAAATTTCAAATTTCAAATTTTGTTTAATAATGGTAACAAATTACACATACTAATTATGCTTTTAATTACACATTTTGAATGACTTAATCTTTTAAAAAATTAAAATTTTGAATTAAAGTTAATAATGGTAACCATTACAACTATTTATTATCTTTAAATTATGATTTCCTAATATATTTAAAATATAACAATTAATAATTTTGGTTGTAACTTTCTCAAATTAATTACAAGTAAAAAACTAAAATTTTAGATAGTAGAATTTAAAATTATAGATTTCTGTTAAACTTTAAAAATATTTGAATACTAAATGTTTTATTTAAATATTTAATCTCAAAAATTTGAATTTAAGATTTATGATTACATTTAGATTTAATTAACACATTAAAAATATTTAATTCAAATTTTTGAATGATTTGAATCTTTCAAATTTTGATTTCTAGAAATTGAATTGATAGATTTAAATTAAACTTTATAAATATTCAAATATTAAATGTTCTATTTAAGTATATAATTTCATATTTTGATATCTAGAGTTTTAATTTTTAAATTTTTTTAACCTTATAAAATAAGAGTTAATTATATCATTTAATTCAAATTTTGAATTATTAGAATATTTAAAAAAAATTTAAACTTTGAATTTAAATTAATAATTGTAAGAATTAATCAAACTATGACCATTAAAATATAGATATTATAATTAGAGATTTCCTAATATATTTAAAAGTTAACAAATAATAGTTTTGATTATAAACTTCACCAATTAGTTAGAAGTTAACATTCAATTTTTTTCAGTTAAAATTTATATTTATTCAAATATTAAATGTTCTATTTAAGTATATAATTTCATATTTCATTATCTATAATATAAATTTTAAAATTTTGTTAACATTATAAAAATTCTAAATTTTGAATTCTAGATAATAATAGTAACAATTAGACTTAATTATAGCATTTAATTCAAATTTTGAATGATTTGAATATTTAAAAAAATTTCAAACTTTTGAAGTTAAGTTAATAATTGTAACAAACAATCCTACAATTAACTTTAAAATAGAGATATACTAATTAGATATTTCCTAATATATTTAAATTTTAACAAATAATAGTTTTAGTTATAAATTCTCAAATTAGTTATAAGTTAAAATTCAAATTTTGAATACAAGAATTTGAATTGATAGATTTCAGTTAAACTTTATTAATATTCAAATATTAAATGTTCTATTTAAGTATATAATTTCATATTTTAATATCTATAATGGTAACAATTAAACTTAATTATAACATTTAATTCGAATTTTAAATGATCTGACTCAAACGGTGTCTTACTTTTAACATTTTACCAGAAATATTTTTCACTACTATTTATTTTTTACTAGATAATACTCCTCAAATACCATCTGATAACAAGATTCCAGTGAAGTTCCAAAAGCGTCAATTCTCAATATCCGTATGTTTCGCAATGACCGTCAATAATAGCCAAAGATAGTCTCTATCGAAGGTTGGATTGTATTTAAGAAACCACGTATTCTCACATGGCCAACTTTATGTCGCATTGTCAAGAGTTAAAAGCAGAGCAGGGGTGAAATTACTTATACTAGATAGTGATGGGAATGTCATAACTCAAATAAAAAATGTGGTGTATAAGGAAATATTTAGTGTTATTTGAATAACATGTGTATACCTTACTTTTAAATTTTAATAAAATATTTCAACTATATTTTTTTATAGGTTTTACCGCTCCAAATAATTGTTAATTGTTGAACCGCGTGTACATGCGGGCAATAATCTAGTACATATAATAAACCAAAGCCATTTTAATGACATGACATTCAAAGATTGTATTCTCTTTTATTGAGTGTGTCATGTGTCATCCCATGTAGCAAGGCCTTTATTTTAGGAAAATAATAATTTAAAATTTAAAAACAAAATTAGATTTTTATCTCTAACGTTTCCTCCCATAACTTTTAAACGTTAATATCTTTTATACACGGAATTTTTTTAAAGAAAAAAATTACACCAAATTGACGAGCATTTTATTATCTTTCCAACGAGTACCATACTGCTATATAAAAAATGGAGAAAAAAACGACTATTTTTTGTAACCCGACAGGTATTGTGTCAGGTTTGGAATTAGTTTAAAAAAATGGTGGGTTTGGGTCGGGCCTGGGATTAGGTGATACCGACCCAATTACCCTTTTTTTTATATTAGAATATGATAACTTATGGCAGAGATTTGTTTAAAATAATAATAATAATAATAATAATAATAATAATAATATTCATTAATCATATATTGGCAAGTCATTAATTATGTTGTCATATTAGATATTTTATTATGTCATATTAGATATTTCAGCCCAGGACGTTCTCCAACAGGTAATTGCTATGTTTTCTTTTTCTACCATATTCTGAAATAGCTCAAATCTTATTGTATGCAGCTAAAGACCTTTGACTGAATGTATTGGTGCTAAACAATCTATGTCCCCTTGAAGTGCTTTGGATGTTAATATTCTGTTTTAGGTGTTGATGTTGTAAGGTGAAATTGATCTTTTGGTATTTTTTTAAAGTATCTAATGTAAGTTGATACATAGATGTCATTTTTATAGTTTAGATACTTCTAATTTTATTCACTTTACTTAGATTTTTCAACCCGGGACAATCCCTAGGTATAAGCTAGTATCATGATATAGTATTTAACTTTTGAACACCTCTTTGTATTTGCAATTATTTGAAAAGTGTTGCATGTTCTTGTAGAAAATATGCTTCCTTTAGACTATCCGGAGTGGTGGGTGGGGGGGGGGGGAAGAGGGGGATGAAGCGCCATGTGGCACTTGTGGGACCCTTGTGGGGGGAAAATACTTGTGGGGAGTGGAAGGGGGGGGGGAAGTGACATGTGGAATTTATTTTTCTTTTTTTTTTTTAACTTCATATATTAAAAATATAATAATAATAATAATATTAAATATTTTTAATTAATAAAAACCTAGAAAAATACAAAAATTAAAAACCTAGAAAAATAAAAAACATAAAAAAACCGAAAAAAAATAGAAAATAACAAATCAGTTAATATTATATTTTTCCATAATCCCACGCTTCATTTGAAGCGTCATCTCTAACTCCGGCCCTTGAAGATGATCGGTGTTCATGGCGAGAAATTTCATATCCTCGCGTTTTTCGCGCTGCTCTTTGATAGACAATTTTCGCTCTTTCATAGTCAACTTTTTTTCAAATGCTTCGCGAATGTTTTTTTTTCTCATCGAGCATTTTTTTCTTGAATTGTATTGAACTGAATCATGGTGGCATTTAAATCTTGCAAGTCAGTGCTGTAGGCGCCGGTTGATCCAGAACCCAAACCCGAAGCAGGAGATTTTTGCGCCCTCTTTTTTGACTTATCTCGACCGGGTGGGCGACTCAATTCCTCTTCAAACTCGTCTTCATCCAAATTAACGGCTTCTACGTTTTCAGGATCAGTTTGACGGTTTCTTGACGAATTTGTTTTGGACCTTTTTGCGGAGTTGCTTGCAGTGGGGACGTACGCCCATTTTGAATGGTTCTTGGCGATTTCCCAACAATGAAGAAACTTGAATTCAAGACCGGTTTCGTTACGATACGCTAAAAGCGACTGGCTGAGGCTGTCAGTGTCCGTTTCACCGCTTTTTGGATTGTTTCTTGCGTAATAATAATGCGGTTGAAACGAGTTCATTGCCCTGTTTATCTCTGTCCACTTGGACAAGAGACTATCGTTTGCTCGATAGAACTCTCGTCCCATCAACCCATGGAACGCGTTGTTTATGTCGATCCAAAAGTCGTTTTTATGGCGACTTGTTCCTACAAAAAAAAATATTAGCAATATTAGAAAAAAAAAATCATGTTAAAAAAATTTATTAGAAATCATGTTAAAAAAATAATGTTAAAAAAAAATAATTAGAAATACCTTGCTCTTTTTCCGACTCGCTTATCCACGCTTTCGTTAAAGCAACCTCTTCTTCGGGTGTCCACTTAAGTGGTTGGCGGTTAGCGGCGGCTAATGCTTTCTCCTCCGCCGTCTTTCTCCTGTGACTTCTTCTTGCAGGGGGGTTTTTACCGAAGATGATCCCGCAACATTTTGGGGTTGTGTTTCGGGTACGGTTTGCGTTAAAGGAAGTTGTGAAGGAACGAGAGAATCATTGAATGGGAAATTAGGATAAATTTGCCCACTAATGAAACCCGCATAACCTGCGTAGTCGGGACAAGGTGAAGGATGGGGTGGACGGTTTGGGATCGGGCGAACCGTGGTGTATTCGGGTTTGGGACGTACGCGTATGAGTTGTTCGGGTCAAAGCCTCGGTTGTATGGGTTCATTTTTTGTTGAAGAAGTGTATAAAATCTGGTTGAAGAAGTGTATAAAATTTGGTAAAAGTGGGTGTTTTATAGTGAAATGGGGGTAATTTATATAAAAAAAAATTTTTTGACCGTTTGAATATAAAACGGATAGTTTTTAATTTTTTTTTTTTTGACCGTTGAAAAAACCCAAGACCCACCAATCACCACCTGCCACGTGTACACCACCTCTCCCCCACGCCAGTGCTTTCCCTCCCCCCCCCCCCTCCCGCCCTCCTCCACGCCATAGCGGCGGTAGTGTTCCCCCCTCTTTCCGCCCTCTCCCGCCCCCCACTCCGGACAGTCTTAGTACACATACCTTCATGATTACTGAATGTCATGGCCCACTTATTTAACTTGTATTTTTTTTTTTTTTTTTTTTACATCAGGCAAAGTTGATTTAAGATATATCACTATCTTTACTATTAACATGCTAACATCAATAATATGTACAGGTTTGGACTGAAGGGAGAATAGTCTTATCAATGCTTTTTAATAGTACCATATGATGACATTTATTATGTTTCATATGCGTCTGTTCTTACGCAAGATTTATTTTGCATTTCTAAATAAAAAAAAATCAGTTTTGATTTTGTAATGTAGATTAAATGAGGCTCCACAATGATGTTAAGAAACTACAAAGTTATTTAAAGGCTCTGGTTATTTGCACATGGTGGGTTTTTATTTGGACAGCCCCCGGCCCATGGAGTAGAGGTGCACAAAAAAACCGAAACTGGAATTGGAACCGAAAAAAAAAAACCGGAACCGAGTATTAAAAAAACTGGAACCGTGCCCGACCCTACCCGCCGGGTACGCATAGGGTATAGATTTCTATGTAAAAAACCGGACCCGGAACCGAACCCGATTTATACCCGGTTGTACCCGGATTTTTTAAATACCCGGAACCGGGTTTTTCGAATACCCGAAACCGGGTTTTCCGAATACTCAAAAAGTATGTGTCAAACGACGGGACTATTTGGCATTTTGATGTTGAGGTGGAACCGCGTATTAAAAAATCGAAACCGGGTTTTCCGAATACTCAAAAAGTATACTCAAAGAATTCTATAACCACGTTATAATCATCTAAGTCGCACTGCCCTTCGACATGATTATTTAAAAAGAATTCAATACCCGATATATCCGGGTTTTTTTCAATACCCAGTGTACCCGATTTTTTTCAATACCCGATATACCCGAAACCGGTTCCATACCTGGAACCGGGTATTGAAAAAACCGGAACCGATATTGAAAAAACGAAACCGGTATACTGGGTACGGTTTTTATGCTAGGAACCAGAACTGGAACCGGTTCTTTCAATACCCGGTCGAAGTAATACCCGACCATACCGGAACCGGTTCCATACCCGGAACTAAGTATTAAAAAAACCCGAGTTGTGCACCTCTACCATGGAGACCCCCGTGGGCATATAAAGGTATCCTATGGGCCGTGAAGACATTCATGGCCCGTGAAGACCCCATGCAATGATTGGAAATGATTGAGATGAGTGAGGGTTGTGAAAAAGAGATGTGTGGTATCCTATGGGCCGTGAAGACCTCCATGGCCCATAAAAGTTTTTTTTTTAATTTATTTAAAATAAAACAAAGCTTCTTGTGGAAGCTTAATATCCCCGGGTCGTGGAAAGCATAATGGCCCGTGGTTGGACCCTCATTCACGGGCCACGGAGGTCTCCGCGACTCACAGAATACCTTCATGTGGCTCATGGGTTTCTCCAAGACCCCATGGAATTCATTTTTTTTTTATTTTGTAAATGTGTTTATATATTTTAAGCATGATATTTGTGTTTTTTATAAATAATATTTTTTTTCATTTCTAAATTAGCATATACAACAATTTTTTTTCACGAAGATATAAGTTTCTTTTGGTTGATTTGCCTGATATTTGACTTTTTTGTATGTTCTTTTGGTCGATTTTCATGACAACTGACTTATATGTCAACTATTATTAGTATGGTTTTAATTTGCGTTAACTAGTTTTTTTTTTAACAGAAAATTTCATAAACACCGGCAAGCACTCAAAACAAGAGCCGTCAACTTATACACATATACAAATGATATTTTGACCAATAGTGGTTTTAAGTTTAATAGTGGGAACGCCCGCGCGTTGCTGCGGGTTCATCTGTTTTGTCACCTCGTAGTTGTTGTTGGGGTTTGTGGTGTGTACGGCGTTTGTTGGTGATTCTTTATGGTGACGAATGGTTTATGGGTGGGATGTGTAGATTTGGAAAAGAGCGACAGTTTTTGGCTTTTAGATGCTCTTATGTTTTATGATATTCATGGTTGATTCATTGTATCAAAAAAAAAAAAAAATTCATAACATGTCGTAAGCAATTTAGTTGTTCATAAAATGGTACACAAACATGATTAATCATAGTCTAGTTCAAAGTTTATAGGTTTAACTCATAGTTATTAAAGGCGCTAGGTAGACTCAAGGCACATAGGCCTTACCTAGGAGCTGGGAGCCTAGGTGCAAGGCAAAAAAAGCTAGGGTCTGTGGAAAAAAAAAATAAAAAAAAAGCAAAGCACACTTATATGAGAAAAAATAAAAATATATTATGTATTAGCAAAATAATACTATCCTTTAAATGAATAAACTAAACTATTATATAAGATATAAGATAAAACATTTAATATCATCCAATTAGACCATGTGTAGTGGGAGGCCTTATATATAAAGCCTCCCTTTCTGATTGGTCCACGTGGCAGCTGAGTCAGCATCGAAAGAGAAACTGAAAAAGGGGTGTAGTGGTAGGGGCTTTATATATAAAGCCCCTATTAATATTTTATTATATCTTTTAAATTAAAAAATAATAAAATATAAAATAATAATAATAAAGAGAGAGTATGAGGTGTCAACTTCTGATTGGTGGGGTTTTTTTTCCGGGCGTTACTTAAATCACACCAAAGGTGGTTTTTGTAAAATGGAGCCCCTCCGTAGCGGTGTTGGAGGGGCGCTATTTTTTTTCCAACATAACGCCCTCCACTACGGAGGGTCTTAGTACCGAAAGTTGTAAAATAGTCAAGAAACACGAACCAGCAAACTGGCCCAAAACAAGGTACAAAATTATAACAAGTTAACAAGTCATTCACTTTAGATTGCCAATACCACTTATCATCTATACATATAATATAGCCATAAGGAACCATCATTTTAATAAAACAGAAAGATTGTACTGCAGCACCTGTTGTCTAAATAGCTTCAAGTCTAAGACTATAAGGAGGGGGAGGGGAAGGAGGGGGATGAAGCGCCATGTAGCACTTGTGGGACCCTTGAGGGGGGGGGGGGGGAAATAATTGTGGGGAGTGGAAGGGGGGGGAGTGACATGTGGAATTTATTTTTCCTTTTTTTTGTTTTTAAATTTAAAACATAATAATAATAATAATAATAATAATAATAATAATAATAATAATAATAATAACAATAATAAAATAATATAAACCGAAAATATATTAAAGTAATAAAAAAATAATCAATATTAAATTTGAAACTTTGAATTTCAAAGTTTCCCCCCACTGCTCCAAACAGTACAAACATCAATTTTTCCCACCCAAACGTTTAAATTTGAAACTTTGAATTTCAAAGTTTCCCCCACTGCTTCATATTTCTAACCCTATAAATACAACACCTAACCCAATTCTCAGTCACACCTATTCCTCTTCCCCAAAGCAATGAATAACATGGGTGACGGTTTTCATCCAGGAGCTGCTGGCCCGTCTAATATCCAGCAGTACTCTCGCCGCCCCCGGAGACTACCATTCACCTCCTCTCCTCCTCCTATTGCTGCACAACCTCCACTTTCTCCTCTTCCTCCTCCTCCACACCATTGGTTATATCCCACTCCTCCTGCTGCTGCACAACCTCCACTTTCTCCTGCTCCTCCTCCTCACCATTGGTTATATCCCCCTCCTCCTCCTGCTGCTGCACAACCAACATTTCCTCCTCCTCCAGCCGATGTTGACTGGACGAATGAGGAATTAGTCTGGGCCATGGATTATGTAATGGCCCTGACAGAAATGGAGCGACTAAGGTTGTCGCCCCCTACCACCTGGGCTGCTTCAGTCCAGGCTACCCCCACCCCCATCCCCCAACACCAGACTACCCCCATCCCCATCCCCCAACACCAGACTACCCCCACCCCCTACCACGAGACTTCCCCAACTGAGGGGGACTTGGAAGCCCTTAGGGAGATTGAGGAGGAGGAACTCTACTGGAGCCGACCTACCCCTCCTAGTGAGTACTACTACTTCCCCTCGGATGCGAGATCCGATGGACGGGATAGCTCACGTTCCGTCTCACCCGAGTACACCACCCTCCCCTGGGACAACTACTCTCCATAGTGAAGAAATTTAGGATTAAATAAATAATCTAGGATTTATTTATGTTTTAAATAAGTAATTTAGGATTTAGGATTATGTAATGGTTGTTTTATGTAATGGTTAAGTAATTTAATTATGTAATGTTTTTTTATTTATTTTTTTATTTAATTTTTTTTTAAAAAAAACCGGGCATTCACAATGATATAATTAGATTGTTGTTTTTTTTAATAAATAAAATACCTCATCCAATAAAAACGTGTCCCAAAAAAATCTTCAATCATGACATATGTCCTATCCTAATTCTATTTATAAAATTGTCATTTTATAAGACGGTGTTTTTTTTATTTTCTAATTCAAACTAATGATTTTTTTTATTTTTTTTTTCTTAAATAAAGCCTTGAGTCAAATAGTCAAAGTCCCGGTCAAAGTCCTAGTCAAAGTCTTAGTCAAATAGTCAAAGTCCTAGTCAAATAGTCAATTCATCATAAAACCTTACTTTATGGTGTTGACCAATTTTAATGGCTAATTGAACCCAAAACTAGTATAAAAACCCACCTATGAACTATTACACTTGCCACCTCTAAATCGATTGTTTCAATCCGATTAAACTTTCCCTCATGCTTTTCTTCTATAGTCTATTACTTCTACAATTGAAGCTTTGATTATAAGCTCTTGTAATTGGCAACTTTGGGGCTACACATATTCTATTTCTCGAGACTTAATACTTTGCTAAGGTGAGTTTACGTAACCATGTTTATGCAATTCTTCATACTTGCAACATTATACTTAAGCAATTCTACATGCATGTCTAGTTGTAAACTTTAATGCCTCATGAATTAGACAACAACAGCAGTTTCAACGAGTTTCAACGAGTTTCAACATTACATAATCATTAGCTATGGCCAAGCCGGCGATACTCAATAATAGATCTATTGGATTGACAATCCCACCCGGATACTTGTACCTCCTACATAGGTAGCGTGGGTGATTGTTATCGTTCCAACATATTATTAAGGTGAACCGTGGATGACGGGATGGACCTAAACTAGTCGGAGGTTTGATTATGTCGATTCAACATTTCATGTTTATTCATGTAGACTTAAACTTACGATAGACATATGAATTGCTAAACTTTTATACTTAAACTTATTTGCTTGACATGGCTTATGTATTCTCACCAACTTCTAGTTGACCCCCCCCCCCCATTTTTACAACTCAACAGGAAATAATGATGATTGAAGTCTAGAGAGTTAGCATGAGGAGACAATTTGAAGTTTATGCTTTGTTTGGCTTTTTGATGTATTAGAATTCCATTCAAGACTTGTTATGTATTTTCAATTTTGGATATTTTTTTTACTTTAAATAAATTTCAAATTAAAACTTAAATACCATGTGCTACTGTATACTCATTCTTACGTGACACCTCGATGTTTCCGCCATCGGTTGGGGTGTTACAGATTGGTATCAGAGCCTTGGTTATAGGGAATTAGGTTATTAGAAAAATAATCTAGTCTATAACCATAGGATTATAATCAGTACTTGCTCCTTTTACTTGCAACCCTACTTCTTTCTATTCTCTATCTCCCTCCTACTTCTTATCCTTACTTTAGTCCCTACAAGAAGAGTGCTCTCCATCACTGGATCTACTCTTAGACTAATAGGACAAAATCCTCAGGTTTAACCTGAACCACCTTGAAGATCTCGTCGAAGTTCTAGATTTTAATAACGAACACGTGCAATCTGGAAGGGTGAACGCCTGTATTCTGAGTTTTCTGTCTAGGACTAGCATTGCGCATAAATCCCAATCAGACGAGGGACCCGGATGCCTACCTGGGAATTCTCGGGATGAGTGTTCACTTATAGGCTAAAGCATGTCTTCACTATGTTATTAGAATCTAGAAGTTTTGATAAGTCAACGTTTTCGTTTATTCGTTTTAATTAATGAATAAATGATTACACTCACTTTCCTTAAACTAAGCTCTAAGATCTCAAAATTTTACAACTTAAATCAATCTCATTTCATAACCATCTATGGATTTCACAACCACACTTCACCTTACCATCTTAGACACTTTTTAAATATTCAACACCCTACCCAAATCATATTATTTCATTTATCCACATGTTACTTATTTTTAAAAACTATAACCTCATACCTTAGCACAAACTAAAGATTTCTAAATCCTGTTGTATTTTCATTACCTAGTAACTTTACAAAGTACATATTTTTGTCAAAAGATGTCCTCGAACTTAAATTCAATTGTTTATTTATTGACGTAACAAACAATTTTCTATATAATGCTTTAAACTATTAAAAATCACTTAATAGAACCTTGATCTTCAAAACCTAATGTCATGTTTGAAATCTCCAACTAACGGGAATATTTTAATCAAAAGCCCACTTAGCTTGTACTATTTAACGACTTTTGCTTTATGTATAAAACCAATTTTGAAAATAAGATTTTTTTTATCCATAGGAATAATATCTAGTCTCTAAATTATCCATCGACACTTACTCATTTTCAACTTGTTCAAATTTTTACAATATTTGGCATATATCACAATCATGTTTTCTTATACATTTGATTATAACCTTTAATCCAAACCCCACAAGTTACACTGCTACATAATCTCCTTACTATAAAATAAACTCCTTATCAACCATCTTCACATTCACTATCTCTCACAACCTTGATTCTGCTTCAAGATTTTTCATCATCCTCTCAAGAACTAAATTCATATCCTTCACCTTCTCACACATGAGCTAGTTACCCATGATAACCAAACTATTGAAACTTGATTGTGTGTTGCATCAAACTTAATCCTTAGTTATACATGAGGATTCGATTATCTACCATATTTGAACATTTGAAACTAGAATTCATGGAATATAAACTATTTGCTATAGACACACCTAGAGTCATTAAC
This sequence comes from Ambrosia x helenae, assembly GCA_030844895.1. NCBI lineage: Eukaryota > Viridiplantae > Streptophyta > Magnoliopsida > Asterales > Asteraceae > Ambrosia > Ambrosia x helenae. Next base: position 111,845,060 of record CM061231.1, on the reverse strand, counting down.
CTTGTCTAGGACAACTCTATTACAACTCGTATTCTATACTTGATACTTGATTGCTTACATGTACATATTATCAATTTGCAATTCATGTGTGTAATAATTGGTACACTTAATCAAACAACTGATAGAGGATGAAGTACTTGCTCAACAGTTAGTAGAGTACCAAATAACCTACTCAACGATTGGTAGAGGTCATCATGCCTGCTCAACAGTCGGTAGAGGCCCTACAACCTGCTCAACGACTGGTAGAGGCTATCGCACCTGCTCAACAATCGGTAGAGGTTCTTACTCACTGACTTGTAGAGGTCTTTTTCCTACTCAACAGTTGGACTCATTTTTTTTGATACATTGTATACGATTCAATCACAAGGTTATTTTGCATTACTTACATGTGTGTTTAGAGTCATAGAAGGACACAAAACCCTAATGTAAGGTAAATTGGTGATTACGGTCCGGAACGTAATCATGAATTTACAGGTACGTTAAGGTAGTGTGAAATTCTATCTAGGTTTTTGGTAGATAACCAATTATAAACTCTAGTTACCTGTTTAGTATTTCTATAGTCAATTAACTCATGCATTTCTTTTTAAGATTCCTAAAACTTAAAGTTTAGTGTTTTGCTAGATTCTTATTCTCCTTGCTATTTTAGACGAACCTAATCCAACCCTTAAAACCCACACCTATCAAACCTCTTACCAAATTATTCGAAATAGTTTATTCTATTACCTATAAATTCATGTCATGTCTTAACACAAATTTTCCAAACCACAGTTGCCCTAATTTCTACCCAATCACTGTCAACCCGGTGTTTTTTTTTATAACTTCGGGACGAAGTTTCTAAAAGTAGGGGAGACTGTAACCTCACGAATTTTCCCATTTATTTTGCATTAAAGTATTTCCCAATCCATGATATAAAGTCTAATTTATTTCTAAGTATTCTTATCTTTATCCGTGCACTCTATTTTTCTAAGTTCCTTTTATCATTGTACTTAAAAAAAAAAATCTTCAATCATGACATATGTCCTATCCTAATTCTATTTATAAAATTGTCATTTTATAAGACGGTGTTTTTTTTATTTTCTAATTCAAACTAATGATTTTTTTTTATTTTTTTCTTAAATAAAGCCTTGAGTCAAATAGTCAAAGTCCTGGTCAAAATCCTAGTCAAAGTCTTAGTCAAACAGTCAAAGTCCTAGTCAAATAGTCAATTCATCATAAAACCTTACTTTATGGTGTTGACCAATTTTAATGGGTAATTGAATCCAAAACTAGTATAAAAATCCACTTATGAACTATTACACTTGCCACCTCTAAATCGATTGTTTCAATCCGATTAAACTTTCCCTCATACTTTTCTTCTATAGTCTATTACTTCTACAATTGAAGCTTTGATTATAAGCTCTTGTAATTGGCAACTTTGGGGCTACACATATTATATTTCTCGAGACTTAATACTTTGCTAAGGTGAGTTTACGTAACCATGTTTATGCAATTCTTCATACTTGCAACATTATACTTAAGCAATTCTACATGCATGTCTAGTTGTAAACTTTAATGCCTCATGAATTAGACAACAACAACAGTTTCAACGAGTTTCAACATTACATAATCATTAGCTGTGGCCAAGCCGGCTGTCACACCCTCAAATTTCCACTGCGAGGTTTATACCGCGAGGCGCATGACATACCAGGATCCCATAGCCATAAGTCATATGAACGAACTCTAAATGCCCAAACCATTTAGTTCGTTTTCAAAACCAAGTTTAGTTAAGCTGCGGAAGCGTAAACCAAATTTAAACCTTTTAAAACCATGCGCAAAACAACGCGCCCAATTTAAAACCATATGAAAGAAAATGTAAAAACATAATATGTAATTTAGGTGTATGCCCAAGACCCCAAATGCAGTGAAGTGACCAGTGCTTTCTAATCCTGGCACCGGAAGCTAACTACCTGCAAAAGCATGTAAATCGTGGGTCAACAAACAATGTTGGTGAGTTCACTAAGTAAAGTAGATGAATGTGTAACTGCGCTGGTTTCCAAAACCACGTAAACAAGTAATTGAGTTGGTTCCAAGAACCGTGTAAACACTAGTTCGTCGCATGTCAAGGGTAGCTAGCCCATTCATGATAACTAACACCGAATATACCGAACTGCTATGTACGTGTAGCCACAAATGTGAGCCGCATGCCTGACATCATTGTCTATCCACAATGATAAAGTTTCGTTAAGTTATAGTTCACGCCCGCGCTCCCCGAGCCGGTGTGAGGTTTGTAAGACCTAATAGCGCTATCAACTAATAACCCGCTTGCCATAACCCGACAACTCATTCGGTACGTGAGGACTTACAGATGATAGAGTTGGTTTAGTTCATCAAGGACACAGTTTGCGAACTAGTAAAAGCCAACTCACACAAGGAGTCAAAACCGACCCACACAAGGATCCATAGCATCCCAACCCGGGATGTGTAAGTAGTCCCAAACCGGTCTAGAAAATAGTAGTCCTAACCGGACTAGAAAATAGTAGTCCCAAACCGGACAAGAAAATGTTAAGTAAGTTGTCTCAACCCGAGACGCATGCTTTTGAGAAAAGAGTAGTGAAACTCACCTTAGCGTGCAAGCAAAAGAGATCCGACCCGCAAGTAAAGTATGCTACCGACACCCTAATACAAATGACACTAGGTGAGTATATGTGCATAACCAACACACCATATAACTCGTTTATCCGAGACCTTTAAATGTTCAAAACCGTGTAGTGACACCTAATGACTCTACATGCTCAAGTATGTCCTACGTATCCCGTTGGTGATCATAGTGATTATTATCAGTTTAATACATCAAATACATCTCATACAAGTTTTCACACAAGTACATGTCAATTACATACCACATACAACTCCAAATGGTCACATAAAGACCCCGTACACAATCTGCGTTTTTAAGACAGATTGTGTGCTGTGAAAAACGAATTATTTAAAATACTTAACGAATGAATTAAAGTCCCAAATGTTTACTGAGTATTCATGGGGATTCTGTTGCAAACCCATATTTTTGTTTTGTCTTAAAACCAAACACAAAAATTATGAAAATTCGTACAACACAGCTATGTCCAGAAAATTTCCTCAACAGGTCAGTTTAGTAGAAAAATTCTCAAAAATTTTGTATTCATCCAAACGGGATGAATCCACTTGGAAAAGCTCAATTTTTCCAATATAGACCTACTGTAAAAATTCATAACTTAATTCCTTGTAAATCTCAAGTTATGACCATTTAAAGTTAACCCAATTCATAAATCCGAAAATCTGATATGACCCCTAATCAAAATAAAATTCCAAAAACGACTCAAGCGATGTCCAAATCTGATGGTTTTGCCCATTATGAAAAGCTAAGACCTTGTACATTACAATCATGCAAAGAAATCATCAAAACAATCAATTTACCAACCCATTACAGCCCCTACAAAACGTTCAAACGAATCTGCCAGAATTTTAAACTTGCATTCCAAGTAATCTACAAACCCTAATTTTCCATGAACATCCCTAATACATGTATAACACATACAATACTGATTAAACACCATATTAACATAGCAAAACACATATATTATCATGTGAAAACCCTAATCATGGCTACTAACAACAATCATCATCATCAAATCATCAAGAACAATCAAGAACTCCTATACATACATACATGCGAGTTTTTAAAGTTTTTCAAGTATCATAATTCATCAAAGAGAATATAGATGCATACCTTGCAATGCTAAAACTCCTAGAGCCTTGAGATTAAACCCGAACTAGCTTGATTAGGTGAAAGATTGATTGATTGTTTGAAAACTAAGAGAGAAGGGGGGGGGGTTCCTCACGGCGCAAAGGGGAATGGGGGTTAGGGTTTTAATTTTTTATCTATAATTATAAGGATGTTTAGCTTGTTGCCCAAATAATTGGGTATTAGGGCCCTTCTAGTCCATTAACTTGACCCGTTAATCATGTTCTAGCCCAATACCGGACCCGATATTATTAATCACCCTAAATTGCATAAAAACCATTGTTTTTATTATTAAATGAGATATTAATCATCAAGTATACGTAATTTGCATGGTTTACGTATTAACCTTCAGTCAAGTGATAATTCACATAATTCACATAATTCACATAAGCAGACACTTCACGTCCATCATGATTCAATTGCACATATTATTATTATACATGCCATATAATTCACCAACCTTCGGGATACAGGACGCGTGTGTGTGTTCTACAATGATTTTCCTATTTAACGCATATGTTAATATCATCTAACATATGTTAGGCCTACTTAACTAAACCTAGTTAAGTATCTAACCATGTACGAAATGTAAGTTAACTAGAGTATATCATGTAAGTTAACTAGAGTTCAGTAAAAGTATTAACCTGAAAATGCGGGGTGTCACATCATTCCCAAGTTGAAAAGAATTTCGTCCCGAAATTCAGCAAGTAAACAATAAAGCCAGCTATAAAAATGTGTGCTTGGTTCCCGGATGTCACATCATCCCCAATTTGAAAGGAATTTCGCCCCGAAATTCACTTTGAAAGAGCTGCTTTATGTTCCGCGTTTGATCTATGTACAATTTCAGGTTCGATAAAGAGATGTGGGTATTTGAGTCGCATCTGATCTCTGCGTTCCCACGTATATTCCGGTCCAAGACGGGAATTCCATCGCACCTTAACAATAGGTATGGTGCTTTTCCTGAGTTTCTTGACGCCCTGCTCAAGAATCTCCACTGGTTCTTCCACGAACCGTAGCTGGTCGTCTACCTGGATCTCCTCCAGTGGCACTACCAGTGTCGTATCTGATAAGCATTTCTTCAAGTTCGAGACGTGGAATACATTGTGCACTCCACTGAGTTCATCTGGTAGGTTAAGCTGGTAAGATACCGGACCAATCCTTTTGAAAACCTCGAATGGTCCAACGTATCGTGGGTTCAATTTTACCTGTTTCCCAAAGCGTATCACCCCTTTCCAAGGTGACACCTTTAACAAAACCTTGTCCCCAACCTGGAACTCCAAAGGTTTCCTACGTTTATCAGCATAACTTTTATGTCGATCCGAGCAGCAGCCATCCGGTTTCTGATTTGCACTATCTTCTCAGAAGTTTCGTGCACGAGTTCGGGACCTGTTAGTTGGCTATCCCCAACCTCAGTCCAACAGATGGGAGACCTACACTTGCGCCCGTAAAGTGCCTCAAAAGGCGCACACTATATCGAAGTGTGGTAGCTGTTGTTATAAGAGAATTCGATCAAAGGCAAGTGCTTATCCCAATTATTGCCAAAGTCCACCACGCACGCTCGTAGCAGATCCTCTAAGGTTTGGATGGTACGTTCACTCTGTCCATACGTCTGCGGGTGATAGGCTGTGCTCATATCAAGACGAGTTCCTAAAGCATCTTGGAGAGTAGTCCAGAAACGAGAAGTGAATCGCCCATCGCGATCAGATATAATAGAGGTAGGCACCCCATGCCTAGAGACTATCTCCTTGATGTAAAGGTTCGCTAGTTTCTCCAATGAGTCTGTTTCCTTTATAGCCAGAAAGTGGGCGGATTTGGTTAAACGGTCCACGATAACCCAAATCATGTTATGGCCCGTTGGCGTTCTAGGAAGCTTTGTAATAAAATCCATGGAAATCCCATCCCATTTCCACATTGGAATTTCTGGTTGTTGGAGTAGGCCTGAAGGTTTTTGATATTCAATCTTAACCTTTGCACAAGTCAAGCACTTACTGACATAAGTGGCTATCTCAGTTTTCATGTTTGGCCACCAGTAAAGAGTCTTAAGATCTTGGTACATCTTGTCCGAACCAGGATGTACCGAATAGTGTGAGGTATGTGCTTTATCAAGCACCAGTTGTCTGAGATCCCCAAATCGTGGTATCCAGACTCGATCCATGAAGTACTGCAGACCATCCGTCTTTAGTTCCAAGTGCTTATCAACACCATGTAAGGTCTCAAGCCCGATGTTTTCTTCCTTCAAGGCTTTGCCCTGGGCTTCACGTATCTTATCAGGAAGATTAGAATGGATGGTGAGTTGCAAGGCTCGCACCCGTTTGGGTTTCGTTTCCTTTCGACTGAGGGCATCAGCTACTACGTTAGCCTTCCCTGGATGATACTTGATGGCACAGTCATAGTCATTAAAAAGTTCAACCCAGCGACGTTGTCGTATGTTCAGCACCTTCTGATCAAATATATGCTGAAGGCTCTTGTGATCAGTGAAAATTGTGCACTTTGTTCCATAGAGGTAGTGCCTCCAGATTTTAAGAGCGAAAACCACCGCTCCCAGCTCCAAATCATGAGTGGGGTAATTCTTCTCATGGACCTTCAATTGCCGCGATGCATATGCAATTACCTTATCACGTTGCATCAGTACGCACCCTAAGCCTTGGATAGACGCATCACAGTGCACTACAAAGTCCTCTGTACCCTCAGGCAACGATAGTATCGGTGCACTGCAAAGTTTTGACTTTAGTAGTTGAAAGGTAGATTCTTGGGCATCTCCCCACTTATAAGTAATACCTTTCTGTGTTAGGGCGGTGAGGGGTTGAGCGACCTTAGAAAATCCCTCAATAAATCTGCAATGGTATCCCGCGAGACCAAGAAATTGGCGCACTTCAGTAGGGGTCCTAGGAGCCTCCCACTTTTTGATGGCGTCAATCTTGGCGGGGTCAACATGTATTCCTGCCTCGTTGACCACATGCCCAAGAAATTGGACTTCTCGAATCCAAAAATCACACTTAGAGAATTTTGCATACAGCTGCTCATTTCTCAGTAGTTCCAAGATTAACCGCAGGTGTTGCTCGTGCTCTTCCCTGCTCTTGGAATAAATCAGTATGTCATCTATGAACACTATGACGAATTTGTCCAAATAAGGCTTGCACACACAGTTCATTAGGTCCATGAACACAGCCGGTGCATTAGTTAGCCCAAATGGCATTACCAAAAACTCATAATGTCCATAACGAGTTCGAAATGCCGTCTTTGCCACATCCTCTTCTCGGACTCTCAGCTGATGGTATCCTGACCTCAAGTCAATCTTAGAGTAGAAACTCGACCTTTGCAGTTGGTCAAACAAGTCATCTATACGAGGCAAAGGGTAACGATTCTTAATCGTCACTTTGTTCAAATCCCGATAATCTATGCACATGCGAAAGCTCCCGTCTTTCTTTTTAACAAACAGAACTGGAGCTCCCCATGGCAAAGAACTAGGTCTAATGAAACCCCTATCCAATAGCTCTTGGAGTTGGGTAGATAGTTCTTGAAGTTCACCTGGTGCTAAACGGTATGGTGCGCGTGCAACTGGCGCTACTCCAGGTGCAAGGTCAATCTGGAACTCCACTTGACGAACGAGTGGAAGTCCAGGTAATTCCTCTGGGAAGACATCTGGGAAATCTCGGACCACTGGGATGTCCTCAATCTTGGTTTCAGTTTCAGCTCGAGTATCTGATATGTTAGCCAAAATGGCTGGACAGCCCTTACGAATACACTTCTGGGCCTTTAGATAGGAGATGATGCCCACCATGGCACCACCACGATCACCCTGTATAGATAAAAGTTCTCCACTTGGGAGGGGGAATACGAAAAATCTTCTCCTGACAGAGAATTTCAGCGTGTTGCTTGGACAACCAGTCCATGCCAACCACGAGATCAAAGCTTCCAAGGGTGATAGGTAGAATGTTGATGGCAAACGATTGCCCATCCAACTCGAGCTTACAGTCACGATGTATATGGGTTACCTCGACAGGCTTCCCATCAGCACATTCAATAGAGTACAGGGTATCAAGAAGAGTAGGAACCATCCTTAATTGTTTGCTAAGTTTTGATGACACAAAACTATAGTCCGCACCAGTATCATATAAGATTGAAGCAAGAGTGTCGTATCCGTCACGGCATTGTTGTCAGCCCTAGCTTCCCCAGAGCCAATCACAAATGCCCCCCATTGTTGTTGTTACCGTTGTGGTAGTTGTTGTTGAAGGACTTATACCTCACACTATCCCACGTTCTCTTGCTATCACCAAAAGTAGAAGATGAAGCACCATGCTTCGGTAAAATACCATGCTCAACAGCCTCATTAGTGAGTTTGCGAGCCAGTTGAAAGATTTGTTAGATTATGGGTAGGTCAGCTGCAGTGGCCAAGCCACGAATCTGAGGGACCCACCCTTTTGGTATGAAATTCGATCCGCTGGTAAAGTTGGTTAATTAGATTCGAGCACAAAGTATCTAACTCCTATAGCTTGGTAGTGTAGGCGTCGATCTCAGACCCACCCGTCTTTATATAACAAATTTCTAGGTTTCATCACAGGGTGTTACGTTCTCCATCCAAGTATCTGTAACTCATCGAGTGTGCATATAGCATACATTATCCCATTCTTCCTGGGGCAAATGCACATGGCAAAGACTTATGCTATCGAAGCAATCAGACGGTCTCCTTCAGTTCCGTCGGAGTTATCAAGGTTTACAACCAATAAAAGGCTTGAAAATACGATGGCCGGTTGTTGTTGTGGCATGTACGTTCAAGGTATAAGAAAGTGCAAGCGTGGAAGTCAAGGGAAAAGAATGATTTAGCAAAATAGATCTTTACTAGCTTGGAAAGATGGGAAGGCCTCATCCACCTATCGTTGATCATAAGAACTCAGTCTTATCTAAGTTAGCAAAGGGAAATGAAAGAAAAGATAGGTAAGAAAAGGTAAGAGCCAATCGTCGCCATGCTCTGTCTAGATAGTAGAGCCTTCATCCTCACTTTCCATATGCTCGTCCTGCTCAGGTTCCCCTTCTGTCCCTTATCCTCCCTCTTTTGCGATGTCAGTGTTATATGGTTCTCATCACGTACAGCCTCCTTCTCCGGTCCTGTGTAAGTCAGCTCAATGGTCAACAACACCATTCGTTTCTCCAATCGTGACTGTCAGTCACTGGTAGGTTTCGTCTTCCTTTGAGATGTTGCACTGCATCGCAGGCCTTACGTAACTCCCCAAAAGTGTGTGTAATAAGCCCCGATCTAATGTGTTCCCATGAATCTACCATATACTTATGGGTAACAGGGATAGGCAGTCATACGTCTGCCCGCTCATACTAGGCGTAAGGTACTAAAGTAAGAAATAAGTTCTATATGTGTAACCCAGTCCCGTCTGAGTTTCGAACGGAAGTAAGAAAGATCAAGCAAAAAGGAACAGAAACTAATTGTCCCCTTGCTCAGTGAAAAGGATAAGTCTCAGTATTTGAATTGCTTCACAGTTGGTTCGATTTAATGGTACCACGTCTATGCGCATCGTGCAGCTTCCTGTGTACGTGCGCCACAACGCTCACAAGGGCTCCCTCCCTTGTACTATTGTTGTTTCCTCATCCATGAGGTTTGTTAAGATATTACTCCCAGTAATGCGCCATCTGGTGTAACCCTGGGTTCCCACCATTGACGTGTTCAGAATTAGGTCTAGAACTAGAAGATAACATATCTCCCGAAGTCATATGTTGTAGATATATGTAGCTAAAATCTAGTTGTGCATGTGACACCCCGCATTTTCAGGTTAAATACTCTTACTGAACTCCAGTTAACTTACATGTTCATACATGGCTAGATACTTAACTAGGGTTAGTTAAGTAGGTTTAACATATGTTAGATGATGTTAACATATGTTATAAGTAGAAAATCCTTGTTAAACACACACATGAGTCCGGTATCCCAAACGTTGGTGAATTATGTGGCATACATAGCAATAATATATACAATTGAAATATGGTGAACATGAAATACGTGCTTATGTGAATTACATGTTTTTGTGAATGATCGCCTAACTGAAAGGTAATGCGTAGATTATGCAAATTACGTGCACAACATGAGTAATATGCTATGTAATAATAAAAACAATGGTTTTTATACAATTTATAATGGTTAATAATATTGGGTCCGGTATTGGGCTAGAACATGGTTAACGGTCAAGTTAATGGACTAGAAGGGCCCTAATACCAATTGCTTGGAGAACAAGCAAAGGCCCCTTATAATTAGGAGGCAAGGAAAAGATAAAACCCTACCCCTTTCCCTTCCCCTTGCGCCGTGCGAACCACCCCCACCCCCTTCTCTCTTTGTTTTCAAGCAATCAAGTAATCCTTGACCTAATCAAGCTAGTTCGGGTTTGATTTCAAGGCTCTAGGGAGTTTAATCCTTCGCAAGGTATACGTTCTTATGATTTTTGATGAATTATAATGATTGAAAAACTTTAAAAACCCTAAAAATAATGGATATAGAATCGCATGCATGTATGTATAGGGATTCTTGAACATTCTTGATGATTTGATGATGATTTGATGATAATTGTTATTAGTAACCATGATTAGGGTTTTCACATGATAACATAGGTGTTTTTCTATGATTAATATGGTGTTTAATCAGTACTATAGGTGTTATACATGTATTAGGGATGTTCATGAAAAATTAGGGTTTGTAGATTACTTGGGATGCAAGTTTAAGATTCTGGCAGATTCGTTTGAACGTGTTGTAGGGGCGGTAATGGGTTGGTAAATCGATTGTTTTGATGATTTCTTTGCATTATTGTAATGTACAAGGTCTTAGCTTTTCATAATGGGCAAAACCATCGGATTTGGACATCGTTTGAGTCGTTTTTGGAATTTTAATTGATTAGGGGTCATATCAGATTTTCGGATTTGTAAATTGGGTTAACTTTAAATGGTCATAACTTGAGATTTACAAGGATTTAGGTTATGAAATTTTTACAGTAGGTCAATACTGGAAAAATAGAGTTTTTCCAAGTGGATTCATCTCGTTTGGATAAATAAACAATTTTTAAGAATTTTCCTACTAAACTGACCTGTTGAGGAAATTTTCTGGACATAGCTGTGTTGTACAAATTTTCATAATTTTTGTGTTTGGAATTAAGACAAAACAAAAATAGGTATTGTCGAGTGAATCCGAAATAAAATTCAGTAAAAATTTGGGACTCTAATTCATTCGTTAAGTATTCTAAATAAATTGTTTTTCACAACGCACAATCTGTCCTAAAAACGCAGATTGTGTACGGGGTCTTTAAGTGACTATTTAGAGTTCTATGTGGTATGTAATTGACATGTACTTGTGTGAAAACTTGTATGAGATGTATTTGATGTATTAAACTGATAATAATCACTATAATCACCAACGGGATACGTAGGACATACTTGAGCATGTAGAGTCATTAGGTGTCACTACACGGTTTTGAACTTTTAAAAGTCTTGGATAAACGAGTTACATGGTGTGTTGGTTACGCACGTATACTCACCTAGTGACATTGTAATAGGGAGTCGGTAGCACGTTACTATTCGTGGAATTTGGATTTTCACTTGCGACCTAAGGTGAGTTTCACTACTCTTTTTCTCAAAAGCATGCGTCTCAGGTATGAGACACTTTACTTAACATTTTCTAGTCCGGTTTGGGACTACTTACACATCCCGGGCTGGGATGCCATGGATCCTTATGAGGGTCGGTTACTTTGCTAGTTCGCAATTGTGTCCTTGATAAACTAAACCATTTCTATCATCCGTAAGTCCTCACGTACCGAATGAGTTGCCAGGGTTGGCAAGCGGGTTATTAGTTGATAGCGCTATTAGGTCTTACAAACCTCACACCGCTCGGGGAGCGCGGGGGTGAACTATAACTTAACGAAACTTTATCATTGTGGATAGACAATGATGTCAGGCATGCGGCACACTTATGTGGCTACAAGTACATAGCAGTTCGGTATATTCGGTTAGTTATCATGAATGGGTTAGCTACCCTTGACATGCGATGAACTAGTGGTTACACGGTGCGGGGCACCAACACAACTTACTTACTTACGTGGTTTTGGAAACCAGCGCATTTGCATATTAAATTACTTTACTTTGTGAACTCACCAGCTTTATGTTGACACACGATTTACATGCTTTTGCAGGTAGTTAGCTTCCGGTGCCAGGATTAGAAAGCACTGTACACTTCACTGCATTTGGGCTCTCGGGCATACACATAAATTATATATTATGCTTTCGTATGGTTTTAATTTGGGCGCATTGTTTTGCGCATAGTTTTTAAAAAGGTTTAAATTTGGTTTACGCTTCCGCAGCTTAACTAAACTTGGTTTTCGAAAACGAACTAAATGGTTTGGGCATTTAGAGTTCGTTCTTGTGACTTATGGCTATGGGATCCTGGTTTGTCATGCGCCTCGCGGTATAAACCCCGCAGTGGAAATTTGAGGGTGTGACAGATTGGTGTCAGAGCCATTGGTTATAGTGAACTAGGACTGCATGTTGAGTCTAGTCTATAACCATTATAGCATAAGTACACTCACAACTTAAGTGCACAACTAGCTTTTAGCTACTCATACCTACAACATATGATTTCAGGAGGTATGTTATCTCCTAGTTCTAGACCTAATTCTAAACACGTCAATGGTGGGAACCCAGGGTTACACCAGGTGACGCACTACTGGGAGTAGTTTTCTAACAAACCTCATGGATGAGGAAACAACAAAAGTACAAGGGAGGGAGCCCATTAAATCAACTATGAAGGAATTCGAATGCTGAGACTTATCTTTTGTCACCTAGCAAGGAGACAATTAGTTTTTGTTCCTTGTTACTTGGTCCTTCTTACTTCCATTCGTAACACAGACGGGACTGGAATACACAAGTAGAACTTATTTCTTACCTTAGTACCTTACGCCTAGTATGAGCGGGCGAACGTATGACTGCATATCCTTGTTCTCTCATAAGTATATGGTAGATTCATGGGAACACATTAGATCGGGACTTGTTACACACACTCTTGGGGAGTTACGTAAAGCCTGCGATGTAATGCAACATCACAAGGGAGGATGAAACCTACTAATGGCTGATAGCCACGATTGGAGGAACGAGTGGTACAGCTTACCACTAAACTGGTTCACATAGGACTAGAGAAGGAGATTGTACGTGATGAGAACCATATAACACTGACATCGCAAAAGAGGAAGGATAAGAGATGGAAGGGGAACCTGAGCAGGACGAGCACATGGAAGTGAGGATGAGGGCTCTACTATCTAGACAGAGCATGGCGACGATTGGCTCTTACCTTTTCTTACCTATCTTTTCTTTCATTTCCCTTTGCTAACTTAGATAAGACTGAGTTCTTATGATCAACGATAGGGTGGTTGAGGCCCTCGCATCTTTCCAAGCTAGTAAAGATCTATTTTGCTAAATCATTCTATTCCCCTGATTTCCACATTTGAACTTTCTTATACCTTGAACGCACATCGTATTTTCAAGCCTTTTATTGGTTGTAAACCTCGATAACTCCAACGGAACTGAAGGAGACCGTCTGATTGCTTCGATAGTATAAGTCTTTGCCATGTGCATTTGTCCCAGGCAGGATGGAGTAATGTACACTACATGCACACTCGATGAGTTACAGATACCTGGAAGGAGAACGTAACACCCTGTGGTGAAATCCAGAAATTTTGTTATATAAAGACGGATGGGTCTGAGATCGACGCCTACACTACCAGGCTATAGGAGATAGCCACTATAGGCTCAAATCTATTTAACCTACCTTACAAATGGATCGAACTTTATACCGAAAGGGTGGGCCCCTCAGATTCGTGGCTTGGTCACTACAGCTGATGTGTGTAAATGTATATATATAAAAATAACACAAGCTTTAATTAAAACGACTCACCTAAAAACTACACACGCACGGAAAGTGTACCGGTCGCAAAGCAGTAAACAGATAAGACCGAGTATCGAATCCAAAGACGCGAATGCAACTCTAGATCACAACCTATACCGAAATACTAGTCTAATAAATATATACTTAAATGGGGGGTATTTAAACTATTAATTACAAACTTAATTAAAATAGATTAAACTTAACTTAACTTGACAACTAATGGGAACTTAAGGAACTAGAGAAATTAGGTAGGAAGGAGGCTGGTAACATGGGTAGAATCCCTAGACTCTGGTTATAAAAGCTGACCTATGTAATCCGGTTGGAGACCCTGTTCTCATCTAACAAACCTCCTGTCAAGGATAGTCGACTAGACTCAAGGCGGGACAAGTATTGAGATGCTAAAATGAAAGTGGATCGCCCCAGCGAAACCAAATCCCACAGTAATCCTTTAATCAACCACTCTTGGATCGAAAACTCCCAAACTGTGAAGCAGACTTAACTAATACGAATGAAATCCTAGGAAAACTCTAAACACGAATAAGTAACCGGTCTCGCCCAGCGATAACCAAGCTACCAAACAATGCCTAGTTAGTCAACTTAGCAATCCCGAATTATATTCCTAACCTTCGGGAAGGGATTGCACACCTTAACTAATTGATTTTAAAAACCTGTTAAACTTGCGTCATTCCTAACTGCAAGAACTAGCTCGACAACGAAAGTTAATCAAACTAGAATGATTTCTAGATCTAGGGGATATTCCTATATGCCTAGAACATCAAAACCAACAAACAAGTAATCAAATCAAAAAGCGCCAGTACACAAATATTCAAAATCAAACATAAAAATTAAATCATGTAACCCAACACATCCAAAACGGAAAACATAAGTCTTTACTTAAAAACAAACTCTAGTTCATCATCCCAAGCCACTAACAAAAGGTTTAGCTCATAATCTTTATAAACATCACAAAATAAATAAAAATAGTTTTTACCATGTCTATAAAAATAATAAACGAAAACTAAATCTAACCTAAGGCTCGTTGGCTATTGATCTTTAACGTGCCCGTGGCCTTTTCTCCTTCCGGACCCTTTCGCTCGTCACCGCTCCTGGCCGGTGCAAAGTTTTTTTTGTGCGATTGTGTGAATGAATCAATGTTTGGCTGTTCTCCCCTTCCATAATAATTGTGCTCTTCATTTATAATATCTTCCACCGCCTCTTATTCGCTGCTTTCCTCGTCATGGACCCTCACAATTCATGTAGGGTTATTTTTTGTTTCAAAAGTATCTTGGGCCTAGAGCCTTGTTTTCTTTTCTTTTTATTATTATTATTATTATTATTATTATTATTATTATTATTATTATATATTATTATTATTATTAGTAGTAGAATATTATAACTCCATGCTCACGACTCGGGTGTTCTTGACTTGATCAAAGTTTCTCGTTTACGCTCCAACGTCCATGAACACATTCTCTCTAGCGTTCGTGTCTCAATTAAAATTCTTCCGTCTTAAGCTTATTCTCCACGAACACCTATAAAGTAATAAAATAAATAAATAAGTATTAAAAACTAATAAAAACTATACAATGATAAAAACAGACAAACAAACGAATACACGCCTAAAACTACTAAAAACTATATACAAAAGACTCAATTATAACTCAAAATACATAGGAGAATAGATGTGTTTTACGACACATCAAACATCCCCACACTTAAACCTTTTTCGTCCCTGAAAAAGACTGCAATGGAATCATAATTAGAATTCTTGGTTTCAAAAAGTTTTAGGTTCATTAATTATGATCTAATTACGCATCAACCAAAACTGTCGGTATTGTTGTCCACCTAAACCCAACCACTAGCTAATCAGGCCCCAATCATGTAAAGCAATTAAGTTCATATTATTACAATCATTCTATGGGTCTCACACTCAAGATATCCAGCTTCACCTAATCCCACCTCAAGCTTTCGAAGCAAAGGTTAAACCATATAGATTTACCAACCACTGCAAACTAAACTCCCTAATGTATTAGAAATTAAATTTATGATGGATGATGGATGATGTTTATGAGCTTAGACACTTTTTTTTTCATACCTAACCCAGAGGTTGTCTCAATCAGAGTCACCATCCCCAAGAGCGACAACATGAGCTTTGGTATTTTTATTTTTTTCCACTTGACCTCGAGGGAGTTTCGATCAGAGGCTTCAGTTTTTTTTTTTTTTTTTTTTTTTTTTTTTTTGGTCTAGCTCAATTGATGGACATGTGGCTTTTTTTTTTTTTTGGGCGCCACTTTTCACCGGATTTATTCTCATAAAAAGGATCAAGTGTGCCATTTAATTAATAATACATATGGGCTTTCAACCTACAGTGGTACCTCTAATTACTATCAGCGGTTTCAGTTCTACCATTTCTCCTAAGATGAGAACCCACAAGATTTCATAATTTATTAAGGTATATTAAGAACAATCCTAGGACCTTTCAAAGCTAGCTGGGCCTACCGACACATCTTAAGCAAACACGCTTTCAATCTATTTATATTCTCATATATATAATATTTTGAAAACCAAAAATCCCAATTTTACTATCATTTTCCATATAAAATGCACAAAAAATCAGGGACATTTTTTTTTTTTGAAATAAAGACTCAAACTATACTAAAACGCAGTTCCCATCCCCACACTTAAAATTGCAAATTGTCCTCAATGTGTAGCGACAAGGAACTAAAAATAAAGAAGAAAAAAAAATAAAAAGTAAAGTGGAACAGACTCCCCTGGTAATACTGTGGTGTAATCCTCGCAAAGTGTATCCTGAGTTGTCCCATCCAAGTGCAAAGCAACCGTATAGCATTTCATTCGCGGTTGCAACAATGACCTGCAAAACAAACACTAAAAAGACAAAAAGTAAAACCGAAAAAACACAGCTGTGTTGGGATGACTGTTTACAAAAATGATTTTTAAAGGGTTGCCTCGCCCGAATGGAGATTGAGTACGGACGAGAAGATGCCACTATGAAAAGAATGCAGACCATCCCACACTTAGACTCAAACAAAGACACAAACTAAAATTAATAAACAAAATACCTACAAACTCTACAATTTGGAAAAACCAAAGTATTAATCAGGTGGCTTATATTTAATCCAACCCATGTCCAACCCGTTCAATTCTTTTCGTTCACCATTGTTCGTCAAAAAACAATTGGTGAAAAGATAAAGACGTTTGAAAAATTCAAACGGGTTGGGCCACCTATCCCTAGACTTACCTGGACCAAACCTGATATGTGGATGTGGCTTGTGATTCTGGTCCATGTAACTGCGAGCCTTCTCCCGTGGTGGTGGCCATGGTGGTGGCAATGTAATATCCAATGCCTACACGGGCGGGCTGTGGTGTTCTTCTTCTTCCACCACTACTTCTTTCTTATCTTCCTTGTTTGGTGACTCCTGAATTTCTACAGTTAGGCATCCTCTCAATAGTGCCTCTAAGATATCAAGGTCACCTACTGGGTCAAAATTTTTGTCTACTTGTTGAGTTGGCACATCAACCAACTCGTCACCAAACTCTGCTTCCCAATCAGCTGCTTCTTCAAGCAGGTCAGTGGTGTCTTCTTCTTCCACCACTTCTTCCTCAAACAGCCAGCCTGTGGATTCTGAAAAATCCATATCTTCCTCAGCCTCCGCTGTCTTCTCCATCATGGCTTTCCTATACGCGTCCCAGGCTATCCTTTCTATCTCCTCATCATCACTCCAGACATCTACCTCCCAAGGATATGCTGCTGAACTAGAGATCTGGCAAGGCTGCTTATCCTGCTGAACCGGAGGTGGGACTAAGGCGTCCATTATGGTCTCTGGCTCTAACCCTGAATCCTGCAAAATATCAATCTCACAAGACAAGTGTAAAGAATCATATGGGTCAGTTAAATCATGCATAGAATCAGATGAGTAAGGACAAACAGTTTCAGCAACGGGCCTAATGCAATCAGGTAATGTAAATGTTACCATCTCGTCTGGGTCATCATTTGTGAAATAAACCTGCTGAACTGGAGGTGGGACTTCAACGTCCATTATGGTCTTCAGTTCATCCACCTGAGCCTCTAGCCTCTTAAGTGACGCATCTTGTTCCCTCAAATAGCTGGTGCGCTTGGATAGCAAAGAATCCACATCCTCGAGCATGAGCTGTTGTTTTAGCTAGTAAGGCGGCAAAATCGGGTCTAGTGTGAGACGAGACATCCCGATAATCGGGATATGGATACAAATGTTGGCTAGGTGGATACTCTGACGAGTTACCACCATGCCTATCCTC
The DNA here is from genome assembly GCA_030844895.1 of Ambrosia x helenae. Classification (NCBI taxonomy): domain Eukaryota; kingdom Viridiplantae; phylum Streptophyta; class Magnoliopsida; order Asterales; family Asteraceae; genus Ambrosia; species Ambrosia x helenae. The sequence continues at coordinate 111,827,082 of CM061231.1, read as the reverse complement.
ATACATCTCAGCTTGTAGACGATCAAGCTGACGTTTTGTTCTATCTAGTGACTCAGATGTTGCAGGGTTAAACCACCGGTTAGCTTGTGGGTATGAAGGCTGGTATGACTGATATGGCTGCGGCTGCAAATACTCGTTAAAATAATAATCCGTGGAATACCCCGATGAATATGAATGAGGGCATCTTATGGTAAAATGGGGTCCTCCGCAGATCTCGCACATGATAAAAAAAATTATATATTACGAAGAAAAAAATAATAATAATAAGAAAAAATAAATAAATAAAAACAAAAATTATTCACAAAATAGTAGACCAGAAACAGATCGGATAGTTCTCAAGAGTGCCAATTGCGTTCCCGGCAACGGCGCCAAAAACTTGATGTGTGTAAATGTATATATATAAAAATAACACAAGCTTTAATTAAAACGACTCACCTAAAAACTACACACGCACGGCAAGTGTACCGGTCGCAAAGCAGTAAACAGATAAGACCGAGTATCGAACCCAAAGACGCGAATGCAACTCTAGATCACAACCTATACCGAAATACTAGTCTAATAAAAATATACTTAAATGGGGGGTATTTAAACTATTAATTACAAACTTAATTAAAATAGATTAAACTTAACTTAACTTGACAACTAATGGGAACTTAAGGAACTAGAGAAATTAGGTAGGAAGGAGGCTGGTAACCTGGGTAGAATCCCTAGACTCTGGTTATAAAAGCTGACCTATGTAATCCGGTTGGAGACCCTGTTCTCATCTAACAAACCTCCTGTCAAGGATAGTCGACTAGACTCAAGGCGGGACAAGTATTGAGATGCTAAAATGAAAGTGGATCGCCCCAGCGAAACCAAATCCCACAGTAATCCTTTAATCAACCACTCTTGGATCGAAAACTCCCAAACTGTGAAGCAGACTTAACTAATACGAATGAAATCCTAGGAAAACTCTAAACACGAATAAGTAACCGGTCTCGCCCCAGCGATAACCAAGCTACCAAACAATGCCTAGTTAGTCAACCTAGCAATCCCGAATTATATTCCTAACCTTCGGGAAGGGATTGCACACCTTAACTAATTGATTTTAAAAACCTGTTAAACTTGCGTCATTCCTAACTGCAAGAACTAACTCGACAACGAAAGTTAATCAAACTAGAATGATTTCTAGATCTAGGGGATATTCCTATATGCCTAGAACATCAAAACCAACAAACAAGTAATCAAATCAAAAAGCGCCAGTACACAAATATTCAAAATCAAACATAAAAATTAAATCATGTAACCCAACACATCCAAAACGGAAAACATAAGTCTTTACTTAAAAACAAACTCTAGTTCATCATCCCAAGCCACCAACAAAAGGTTTAGCTCATAATCTTTATAAACATCACAAAATAAATAAAAATAGTTTTTACCATGTCTATAAAAATAATAAACGAAAACTAAACCTAACCCAAGGCTCGTTGGCTATTGATCTTTAACGTGCTCGTGGCCTTTTCTCCTTCCGGACCCTTTCGCTCGTCACCGCTCCTGGCCGGTGCAAAGTTTTTTTTGTGCGATTGTGTGAATGAATCAATGTTTGGCTGTTCTCCCCTTCCATAATAATTGTGCTCTTCATTTATAATATCTTCCACCGCCTCTTATTCGCTGCTTTCCTCGTCATGGACCCTCACAATTCACGTAGGGTTATTTTTTGTTTCAAAAGTATCTTGGGCCTAGAGCCTTATGTTTTCTTTTCTTTTTATTATTATTATTATTATTATTATTATATATTATTATTATTAGTAGTAGAATATTATAACTCCATGCTCACGACTCGGGTGTTCTTGACTTGATCAAAGTGTCTCGTTTACGCTCCAACGTCCATGAACACATTCTCTCTAGCGTTCGTGTCTCAATTAAAATTCTTCCGTCTTAAGCTTATTCTCCACGAACACCTATAAAGTAATAAAATAAATAAATAAGTATTAAAAACTAATAAAAACTATACAATGATAAAAACAGACAAACAAACGAATACACGCCTAAAACTACTAAAAACTATATACAAAAGACACAATTATAACTCAAAATACATAGGAGAATAGATGTGTTTTACGACACATCAGCAGCGCCCCTACAAATCTTTCACTTGACTCGCAAACTCACAGATGAGACTGCCGATCATGGTACTTTTCTGAAGCATGGTGCTTCATTTTCTACTACTGGTGATAGCAAGAGAACGTGGGATAGTGTGAGGTATAAGTCCTGCAACAACAACATCCGTAACGGTAGCAACAACAACGGGGCTCGGGGAAAAGCATTTGTGACTGGCCTGGGGAAAGCTAGGACTGATAACAATGTCGTGATGGGTACGTGCTCCTTGAACGACACTCTTGCTTCTATCTTATATGATACTGGTGCGGACTATAGTTTTGTTTCATCAAAACTTAGTGAACAATTAGGGATGGTTCCTACTCTTCTAGATACCCCATACCCTATTGAACTGGCTGATGGGAAGCCTGTCGAGGTAACCCATATACATCGTGACTGTAAGCTCGAGTTGAACGGGCAAGTGTTTGCCATCAACATTCTACCTATCACCCTTGGAAGCTTTGATCTCGTGGTTGGCATGGACTGGTTGTCCAAGCAACACGCTGAAATTCTCTGTCAGGAGAAGATTGTTCGTATTCCCCCTCCCAAGTGGAGAACTTTTATCTATACAGGGTGATCGTGGTGGTGCCATGGTAGGCATCATCTCCTATCTGAAGGCCCAGAAGTGTATTCGTAAGGGCTGTCCAGCCATTTTGTCTAACATATCAGGTACTCAAGCTGGAACTGAAACCAAGATTGAGGACATCCCAGTGGTCCGAGACTTCCCAGATGTCTTCCCAGAGGAATTACCTGGACTTCCACCCGTTCGTCAAGTGGAGTTCCAGATTGACCTTGCACCTGGAGCAGCGCCAGTTGCACGCGCACCATACCGTTTAGCACCAGGTGAACTTCAAGAACTATCTACCCAACTCCAAGAGCTATTGGATAGGGGTTTCATTAGACCTAGTTCTTCGCCATGGGGAGCTCCAGTTCTGTTTGTTAAGAAGAAAGACGGGAGCTTTCGCATGTGCATAGATTATCGGGAGTTGAACAATGTGACGATTAAGAATCGTTACCCTTTTGTCTCGTATTGATGACTTGTTTGACCAACTGCAAGGGTCGAGCTTCTACTCTAAGATTGACTTGAGGTCAGGATACCATCTACTGAGAGTCCGAGAAGAGGATGTGGCAAAGACGACGTTTCGAACTCGTTATGGACATTATGAGTTTTTAGTAATGCCATGTGGGCTAACTAATGCACCGGCTGTGTTCATGGATCTAATGAACCGTGTGTGCAAGCCCTACTTGGACAAATTCGTCATAGTGTTCATAGATGACATATTGATTTACTCCAAGAGCAGGGAGGAGCACGAGCAGCACCTGCGGCTAATCTTGGAACTACTGAGGAATGAGCAGCTGTATGCAAAGTTTACCAAATGTGACTTCTGGATTCGAGAAGTCCAATTCCTTGGGCATGTGGTCAACGAGGCAGGAATACATGTGGACCCAGCCAAGATTGACGCTATCAAAAGTGGGAGGCTCCTAGGACCCCTACTGAAGTGCGCCAATTTCTTGGTCTCGTTGGTTATTATCGTAGATTTATTGAGGGATTTTCTAAGATCGCTCAACCTCTCACCGCCCTAACACAGAAAGGTATTACGTATAAGTGGGGAGATGCCCAAGAATCCGCCTTTCAGCTACTAAAGTCCAAACTTTGCAGCGCACCGATATTATCGTTGCCTGAGGGTACAGAGGACTTTGTAGTATATTGTGATGCGTCTATCCAAGGTTTAGGGTGCGTACTGATGCAACGTGATAAGGTAATTGCATATGCATCGCGACAACTGAAGATCCATGAGAAGAATTACCCCACTCATGATTTGAAACTGGGAGCGGTCGTTTTCGCTCTCAAAATCTGGAGGCACTACCTCTATGGAACAAAGTGCACAATTTTCACTGATCACAAGAGCCTTCAGCATATGTTCGATCAGAAAGTGCTGAACATACGACAACGTCGCTGGGTTGAACTTTTGAACGATTATGACTGTGCCATCAAGTATCATCCAGGGAAAGCTAACGTAGTAGCTGATGCCCTCAGTCGAAAGGAAACGAAACCCAAAAGAGTGCGAGCCTTACAACTCACCATTCATTCTAATCTTCCTGATAAGATACGTGAAGCACAGGGTGAGGCATTGAAGGAAGAAAACATCGGGCTTGAGACCCTACATGGTGCTGATAAGCACTTGGAACTGAGAACAGACGGTCTGCAGTACTTCATGGATCGAGTCTGGATACCACGATTTGGGGATCTCAGACAACTGGTGCTCGATGAAGCACATACCTCTCGCTATTCGGTACATCCTGGTTCGGACAAGATGTACCAAGATCTTAAGACTCTATACTGGTGGCCAAACATGAAAGCCGAGATAGCCACTTATGTTAGTAAGTGCTTGACTTGTGCGAAGGTTAAGATTGAATATCAAAAACCTTCAGGCCTACTCCAACAACCAGAGATTCCGATGTGGAAATGGGATGGAATTTCCATAGACTTCATTACAAAGCTTCCTAGAACGCCAACGGGCCATAACATGATTTGGGTTATCGTGGACCGTTTAACCAAATCGGCCCACTTCCTGGCAATAAAAGAAACGGATTCGTTAGAGAAGCTGGCAAACCTATACATCAAGGAGATAGCCTCTAGGCATGGGGTGCCAACTTCCATTATATCTGATCGCGATGGACGATTCACTTCTCGTTTCTGGACTACTCTCCAAGATGCTCTAGGAACTCGTCTTGATATGAGCACAGCCTATCACCCACAGACGGATGGACAAAGTGAACGTACCATCCAAACATTAGAGGATCTGCTACGAGCGTGCGTAGTGGACTTTGGTAATAACTGGGATAAGCACTTGCCCTTAATCGAATTCTCTTACAACAACAGTTACCACACTTCGATACAGTGTGCGCCTTTCGAGGCACTTTACGGGCGCAAGTGTAGGTCTCCTATCTGTTGGACTGAGGTTGGGGATAGCCAACTAACAGGTCCCGAACTAGTGCACGAAACTTCTGAGAAGATAGTGCAAATTAGAAATCGGATGGCTGCTGCTCGGGATCGACAGAAAAGTTATGCTGACAAACGTAGAAAACCTTTGGAGTTCCAGATTGGGGACAAGGTTTTGTTAAAGGTGTCACGTTGGAAAGGAGTGATACGCTTTGGGAAACGAGGGAATTTAAATCCTCTATACGTTGGACCTTTCGAGATCGTTAAAAGGATTGGTCCAGTAGCTTACCAGCTAAATCTACCAGATGAACTCAGCGGAGTACATAATGTATTCCACGTCTCAAACTTGAAGAAATGCTTATCTGATACAGCACTGGTAGTGCCACTGGAGGAGATCCAGGTGGACGATCAGCTGCGGTTCGTGGAAGAACCAGTGGAGATTCTTGAGCAGGGCGTCAAGAAACTCAGACAAAGTACTATACCTATTGTTAAGGTACGGTGGAATTCCCGTCTAGGATCGGAATACACGTGGGAGCGCAAGGATCAGATGCGGCTCAAATACCCACACCTCTTTACTGAACCTGAAATCGTACATAGATCAAACGCGGAACATAAAGAAGCTCTTTCAAAGTGAATTTCGGGGCAAAATTCCTTTCAACTTGGGGATGATGTGACATCCGGGAACCAAGCACACATTTTTATAGCTGGCTTTATTGTTTACTTGCTGAATTTCGGGACGAAATTCTTTTCAACTTGGGGATGATGTGACACCCCGCATTTTCAGGTTAAATACTCTTACTGAATTCCAGTTAACTTACATGTTCATACATGGCTAGATACTTAACTAGGGTTAGTTAAGTAGGTTTAACATATGTTAGATGATGTTAACATATGTTATAAGTAGGAAAATCCTTGTTAAACACACACATGAGTCCGGTATCCCAAACGTTGGTGAATTATGTGGCATACATAGCAATAATATATACAATTGAAATATGGTGAACATGAAATACGTGCTTATGTGAATTACATGTTTTTGTGAATGATCGCCTAACTGAAAGGTAATGCGTAGATTATGCAAATTACGTGCACAACATGAGTAATATGCTATGTAATAATAAAAACAATGGTTTTTATACAATTTAGAATGGTTAATAATATTGGGTCCGGTATTGGGCTAGAACATGGTTAACGGGTCAAGTTAATGGACTAGAAGGGCCCTAATACCAATTGCTTGGAGAACAAGCAAAGGCCCCTTATAATTAGGAGGCAAGGAAAAGATAAAACCCTACCCCTTTCCCTTCCCCTTGCGCCGTGCGAACCACCCCCACCCCCTTCTCTCTTTGTTTTCAAGCAATCAAGTAATCCTTGACCTAATCAAGCTAGTTCGGGTTTGATTTCAAGGCTCTAGGGAGTTTAATCCTTCGCAAGGTATACGTTCTTATGATTTTTGATGAATTATAATGATTGAAAAACTTTAAAAACCCTAAAAATAATGGATATAGAATCGCATGCATGTATGTATAGGGATTCTTGAACATTCTTGATGATTTGATGATGATTTGATGATAATTGTTATTAGTAACCATGATTAGGGTTTTCACATGATAACATAGGTGTTTTTCTATGATTAATATGGTGTTTAATCAGTACTATAGGTGTTATACATGTATTAGGGATGTTCATGAAAAATTAGGGTTTGTAGATTACTTGGGATGCAAGTTTAAGATTCTGGCAGATTCGTTTGAACGTGTTGTAGGGGCGGTAACGGGTTGGTAAATCGATTGTTTTGATGATTTCTTTGCATGATTGTAATGTACAAGGTCTTATCTTTTCATAATGCGCAAAACCATCGGATTTGGACATCGTTTGAGTCGTTTTTGGAATTTTAATTGATTAGGGGTCATATCAGATTTTCGGATTTGTAAATTGGGTTAACTTTAAATGGTCATAACTTGATATTTACAAGGAGTTAGGTTATGAAATTTTTACAGTAGGTCAATACTGGAAAAATAGAGTTTTTCCAAGTGGATTCATCTCGTTTGGATGAATAAACAATTTTTAAGAATTTTCCTACTAAACTGACCTGTTGAGGAAATTTTCTGGACATAGCTTTGTTGTACGAATTTTCATAATTTTTGTGTTTGGAATTAAGACAAAACAAAAATAGGTATTGTCGAGTGAATCCCAAATAAAATTCAGTAAAAATTTGGGACTCTAATTCATTCGTTAAGTAGTCGAAATAAATTGTTTTTCACAGCGCACAATCTGTCCTAAAAACGCAGATTGTGTACGGGGTCTTTAAGTGACTATTTAGAGTTCTATGTGGTATGTAATTGACATGTACTTGTGTGAAAACTTGTATGAGATGTATTTGATGTATTAAACTGATAATAATCACTATAATCACCAACGGGATACGTAGGACATACTTGAGCATGTAGAGTCATTAGGTGTCACTACACGGTTTTGAACTTTTAAAAGTCTTGGATAAACGAGTTACATGGTGTGTTGGTTACGCACGTATACTCACCTAGTGACATTGTAATAGGAAGTCGGTAGCACGTTACTATTCGTGGAATTTGGATTTTCACTTGCGACCTAAGGTGAGTTTCACTACTCTTTTTCTCAAAAGCATGCGTCTCAGGTATGAGACACTTTACTTAACATTTTCTAGTCCGGTTTGGGACTACTTACACATCCCGGGCTGGCATGCCATGGATCCTTATGAGGGTCGGTTACTTTGCTAGTTCGCAATTGTGTCCTTGATAAACTAAACCATTTCTATCATCCGTAAGTCCTCACGTACCGAATGAGTTGCCAGGGTTGGCAAGCGGGTTATTAGTTGATAGCGCTATTAGGTCTTACAAACCTCACACCGGCTCGGGGAGCGCGGGGGTGAACTATAACTTAACGAAACTTTATCATTGTGGATAGACAATGATGTCAGGCATGCGGCACACTTATGTGGCTACAAGTACATAGCAGTTCGGTATATTCGGTTAGTTATCATGAATGGGTTAGCTACCCTTGACATGCGATGAACTAGTGGTTACACGGTGCGGGGCACCAACACAACTTACTTACTTACGTGGTTTTGGAAACCAGCGCATTTGCATATTAAATTACTTTACTTTGTGAACTCACCAGCTTTATGTTGACACACGATTTACATGCTTTTGCAGGTAGTTAGCTTCCGGTGCCAGGATTAGAAAGCACTGTACACTTCACTGCATTTGGGCTCTCGGGCATACACATAAATTATATATTATGCTTTCGTATGGTTTTAATTTGGGCGCATTGTTTTGCGCATAGTTTTTAAAAAGGTTTAAATTTGGTTTACGCTTCCGCAGCTTAACTAAACTTGGTTTTCGAAAACGAACTAAATGGTTTGGGCATTTAGAGTTCGTTCCTGTGACTTATGGCTATGGGATCCTGGTTTGTCATGCGCCTCGCGGTATAAACCCCGCAGTGGAAATTTGAGGGTGTGACAGTGCACTTAGGTTGTGAGTGTACTTATGCTATGATGATTATAGACTAGACTCAACATGCAGTCCTAGTTCACTATAACCAATGGCTCTGATACCAATCTGTCACACCCTCAAATTTCCACTGCGGGGTTTATACCGCGAGGCGCATGACATACCAGGATCCCATAGCCATAAGTCATATGAACGAACTCTAAATGCCCAAACCATTTAGTTCGTTTTCAAAACCAAGTTTAGTTAAGCTGCGGAAGCGTAAACCAAATTTAAACCTTTTAAAACCATGCGCAAAACAACGCGCCCAATTTAAAACCATATGAAAGAAAATGTAAAAACATAATATGTAATTTAGGTGTATGCCCAAGACCCCAAATGCAGTGAAGTGTGCAGTGCTTTCTAATCCTGGCACCGGAAGCTAACTACCTGCAAAAGCATGTAAATCGTGGGTCAACAAACAATGTTGGTGAGTTCACTAAGTAAAGTAGATGAATGTGTAACTGCGCTGGTTTCCAAAACCACGTAAACAAGTAATTGAGTTGGTTCCAAGAACCGTGTACACACTAGTTCGTCGCATGTCAAGGGTAGCTAGCCCATTCATGATAACTAACACCGAATATACCGAACTGCTATGTACGTGTAGCCACAATGTGAGCCGCATGCCTGACATCATTGTCTATCCACAATGATAAAGTTTCGTTAAGTTATAGTTCACGCCCGCGCTCCCCGAGCTGGTGTGAGGTTTGTAAGACCTAATAGCGCTATCAACTAATAACCCGCTTGCCATAACCCGGCAACTCATTCGGTACGTGAGGACTTACAGATGATAGAGTTGGTTTAGTTCATCAAGGACACAGTTTGCGAACTAGTAAAAGCCGACTCACACAAGGAGTCAAAACCGACCCACACAAGGATCCATAGCATCCCAACCCGGGATGTGTAAGTAGTCCCAAACCGGACTAGAAAATAGTAGTCCCAAACCGGACAAGAAAATGTTAAGTAAGTTGTCTCAACCCGAGACGCATGCTTTTGAGAAAAGAGTAATGAAACTCACCTTAGCGTGCAAGCAAAAGAGATCCGACCCGCAAGTAAAGTATGCTACCGACACCCTAATACAAATGTCACTAGGTGAGTATATGTGCATAACCAACACACCATATAATTCGTTTATCCGAGACCTTTAAATGTTCAAAACCGTGTAGTGACACCTAATGACTCTACATGCTCAAGTATGTCCTACGTATCCCGTTGGTGATCATAGTGATTATTATCAGTTTAATACATCAAATACATCTCATACAAGTTTTCACACAAGTACATGTCAATTACATACCACATACAACTCCAAATGGTCACATAAAGACCCCGCACACAATCTGCGTTTTTAAGACAGATTGTGCGCTGTCAAAAACGAATTATTTAAAATACTTAACGAATGAATTAAAGTCCCAAATTTTTACTGAGTATTCATGGGGATTCTGTTGCAAACCCATATTTTTTTTTTGTCTTAAAACCAAACACAAAAATTATGAAAATTCGTACAACACAGCTATGTCCAGAAAATTTCCTCAACAGGTCAGTTTAGTAGAAAAATTCTCAAAAATTGTGTATTCATCCAAACGGGATGAATCCACTTGGAAAAGCTCAATGTTTCCAATATTGACCTACTGTAAAAATTCCATAACTTAATTCCTTGTAAATCTCAAGTTATGACTATTTAAAGTTAACCCAATTCATAAATCCGAAAATCTGATATGACCCCTAATCAAATAAAATTCCAAAAACGACTCAAGCGATGTCCAAATCTGATGGTTTTGCCCATTATGAAAAGCTAAGACCTTGTACATTACAATCATGCAAAGAAATCATCAAAACAATCAATTTACCAATCCATTACAGCCCCTACAAAACGTTCAAACGAATCTGCCAGAATTTTAAACTTGCATTCCAAGTAATCTACAAACCCTAATTTTCCATGAACATCCCTAATACATGTATAACACATACAATACTGATTAAACACCATATTAACATAGCAAAACACATATATTATCATGTCAAAACCCTAATCATGGCTACTAACAACAATCATCATCATCAAATCATCAAGAACAATCAAGAACTCCTATACATACATACATGCGATTTTATATATGTTATTTTTAGAGTTTTTAAAGTTTTTCAAGTATCATAATTCATCAAAGAGAATATAGATGCATACCTTGCAATGCTAAAACTCCCTAGAGCCTTGAGATTAAACCCGAACTAGCTTGATTAGGTGAAAGATTGATTGATTGTTTGAAAACTAAGAGAGAAGGGGGGGGGGGGGTTCCTCACGGCGCAAAGGGGAATGGGGGTTAGGGTTTTAATTTTATTTATCTATAATTATAAGGAGGTTTAGCTTGTTGCCCAAGTAATTGGGTATTAGGGCCCTTCTAGTCCATTAACTTGACCCGTTAATCATGTTCTAGCCCAATACCGGACCCGATATTATTAATCACCCTAAATTGCATAAAAACCATTGTTTTTATTATTACACGAGATATTAATCATCAAGTATACGTAATTTGCATGGTTTACGTATTAACCTTCAGTCAAGTGATAATTCACATAATTCACATAATTCACATAAGCAGACACTTCACGTCCATCATGATTCAATTGCACATATTATTATTATTATTATACATGCCATATAATTCACCAACGTTCGGGATACAGGACGCGTGTTTGTGTTCTACAATGATTTTTCTATTTAACGCATATGTTAATATCATCTAACATATGTTAGGCCTACTTAACTAAACCTAGTTAAGTATCTAACCATGTACGAAATGTAAGTTAACTAGAGTATATCATGTAAGTTAACTAGAGTTCAGTAAAAGTATTAACCTGAAAATGCGGGGTGTCACACCGGCGATACTCAATAATAGATCTATTGGATTGACAATCCCACCCGGATACGTGTACCTCCTACATATGTAGCGTGGGTGATTGTTATCGTTCCAACATATTATTAAGGTGAACCGTGGATGACGGGATGGACCTAAACTAGTCGGAGGTTTGATATGTCGATTCAACATTTCATGTTTATTCATGTAGACTTAAACTTACGATAGACATATGAATTGCTAAACTTTTATACTTAAACTTATTTGCTTGACATGGCTTATGTATTCTCACCAATTTCTAGTTGACCCCCCCCCCCCAATTTTTACAACTCAACAGGAAATAATGATGATTGAAGTCTAGAGAGTTAGCATGAGGAGACAATTTGAAGTTTATGCTTTGTTTGGCTTTTTGATGTATTAGAATTCCATTCAAGACTTGTTATGTATTTTCAATTTTGGATATTTTTTTACTTTAAATAAATTTCAAATTAAAACTTGAATACCATGTGGTACTGTATACTCATTCTTACGTGACACCTCGATGTTTCCGCCATCGGTTGGGATGTTACAGGTGTTCCCCCCCTCTCCCACCCCTCTCGCGCCCCCACTCCGCTTAGTCTAAGGGTTTATACGGAACAATCTGCTAATGTCTTGACTCTTGATAGCCCAAAATGTGATCCGCAAGTGGGGAACAAGCAGGGGAATTTTTTTATTTGTCACCTGTGAAGTATCTTTTTTGTCTTGTGTGGAAATAAAGAAATGTGTGACTTTCTTGCTATGGTTCTCCGGTGAACTATTAGTTGTCTCTAGCACCTATTTCTTTCCATCATTTAACTCCAGAAGTATTAAATTAAGCTCATGGCAAAACATTTCTATAATGTTGATCCACAACCATAGTGCTGCTCTTTAGATTGGTTCACATCATTTACTTCTCATATCTTCTTGTTTTTTTGCCTTTATGGGATTTTTTTTGGGGGGCATAAATAAACATAACCCAAATGAACCCATTTGACCCATTTTCATTTTAGTTACATATTTTAACCTCACCTATGTGGCTCGTTATACTTAAAACATAACCCGAACCCATTTGTATATTAACAGGTCAAAATTGCCACCTCCATTAGAGTTGTGAAACATACCTTGTGACACCCTAGGAAAATCCCACATCGGCCGTGGCCAGGAGAGATCCTTGGTTCATAAGTAATGTCTTGCCTCTTAAATCACCAACGTGTTTTGGGGCTTAATGTTAGTGGATGATAGGAGAACTCCACAGTTAAGCGTGCTCAGGTGGGAGAAATTCCAGGATGGGTGACCTCCTGGGAAGTCTCCACTTGGGCAACCAAAAACAAATCCGTGAGCTCTGGATGGGCAAAGCGGACAATATTGGTGGTGAGAGGGGCCGGATGTTACAGATGGTATCAGAGCCACTCCTGTGCCGTTCGGGATGGTGGGTGCATACCTCATCAGGGACGATGAGACTCTAACAGGGGGTGAATGTGACACCTCAGAAAAATCCCACATCGGCCGTGGCCAGGAGAGATCCTTGGTTCATAAGTAATGTCTTGCCTCTTAAATCACCAACGCGTTTTGGAGCTTAATGTTAGTAGATGAGAGGAGAACTCCACAGTTAAGCGTGCTCAGGTGGGAGCAGTTTCAGGATGGGTGACCTCCTGGGAAGTTTCCACCGGGGCACCCAAAAACAAATCCGTGAGCTCTGGGAGGGCAAAGCGGACAATATTGGTGGTGAGAGGGGCAGGGTGTTACAGATGGTATCAGAGCCACTCTTGTGCCATTCGGGATGGTGGGTGCATACCTCATCGGGGACGATGAGACTCTAACAGGGGGTGAATGTGACACCCTAGGAAAATCCGACATTGGCCGTGGCCAGGAGAGATCCTTGGTTCATAAGTAATGTCTTGTCTCTTAAATCACCAACGCGTTTTGGGGCTTAATGTTAGTGGATGAGAGGAGAACTCCACAGTTAAGCGTGCTCAGGTGGGAGAAATTCCAGGATGGGTGACCTCCTGGAAAGTCTCCACTTGGGCAACCAAAAACAAATCCGTGAGCTCTGGATGGGCAAAGCGGACAATATTGGTGGTGAGAGGGGCGGGATGTTACATACCTTCTCACTTTCGTGTTTGTTAAATCATAGTCACATAATTCGCTGGTAAGGCCACGATTCTCGTTCTAGATCGTTCGTACCAATTCGTGGTACGATCGCGGTCCTGGTTCGCTCGGGATCGCATTTCCGTTCATAAAAGTGGCGTTCCAGATTATCAATTCAATTGTTTCTCCTTGCGTTGCCTTTACCGTCGAGATGCAGCCTTGAACTACTTCTGTTATCGTCGAAATGCTTCGTCGGAGCAACTAGACCTCTGGTAGTACTTTAGTCATCGATGGAAGATCAGAGAGATAGAAGAGAAAGATAAAAAAGGAGAAAGAAGTGATGGCGGCAGGCAGCATTCTGGTTTCACTTTAGAGCAGCATTCTGGTTTCACTTTAGAGCTTTTAATAACTTTGCCTTTTTGTCACTTTACACCCTCTAGTTTCCTTTATTACACTTTTAACACTAACTTTTAAGAAAGAATTTTCTACAAAGGTTTACTTTTATCCATCCTATTGTTTATACTTTATTTAATTACTTTATTACCATTCAATTTAATATGTTGTTTAGAGATCTGATTATATATAAACTATTAATTTTTGAAGTCTAAATTTGAATTAGAAAAATAACATCCAGCTTAACTGCATTATATAGTATATCGTACCAGAGCGATCCGAAATGAGCCTACCCCCTCTTGTACCGAATTTTAAGGACCTAGCGAATTGCGATCCCGTTCCACGTTCTGTACCGGAGCGTATCGCGAACTATGTGACTATGTGTTAAATTGTCGAAGAACATCCCTTGCAGCTTCTGTCATTAGTGGCGGCTTTCCAATGCCTACAGATGTCAACGACTCATTATTACATAATATATTAATATATTAATAATTGTAACACATAACTGGTAACAAGAATTAAAAGGTGATCAATAACATATTCTTAGACGAGTAAAGTCACGAGTCCCTTTAAGATGATTATCATACTCCTCCTCCTTCAAGAACATAATAATCAGTAGCAACAAGACCGATTGGGTAATGCTTACTCCGATACATAAATTCCTTTCAACTGCGTATGTTGAATTAGTGAACATCTTTTTCACCTGCTCTACCAGATCCTCATGCTTAACTGTTCCAGAGGTTGATATAACCTGTGATACATATATACAAAAAAATACACTTTTCACATTATATCATATTAGCTACCAAAGCTAGCAAAAGAAATATATTTTTCTTGATGAATTGATATCATATTCATATTCAAGCTAACTACCATTCTTTTGGCAGCATAGTGGGTTGAAATGCAATCTTAAATATATTTTTTTTGAAAATAAACTCGCCTAGTACCGATAACATTACCAGGGGAGACTTCTCAGCAACCGAACGTTGTTTGCCGGTCTCATCTTCAGCATCAAATGAATCAGATGACGTGTCAATATCCAAATAAAGTAAACAACACAAACTCAAAACGAAATGTCAAATGCATATCTTTACTTAAAATTTGATGGAATAGATAGTGCTAAGGATATTGGCCGTCGTTCGAACTTGGATTTTTAGTTTCCAAAAAGAAAAAAAAAACTCTACTCGTTGGTAATGATCAAAGTGAACATGTTCATCTTATATAACCACTATGTCTAACCCAAGACTTGCATTTATCACACATATATCTTGGGGGAGATTTACCTGAAACAAAACACATATTTAACTATTTAAGCCATTATTAATACATATACACTATATCGCATAAGTTTTCGAGTTGTTTTCCTAATATAACCTGGTATGAATTGGGGTTCCATATACAAGTCGTGTTTGAGATTAATATAATCGGTATTGTTACTATTAAGTGAGGATCAAATAATAATAAACATACAAATTTACAATTTCTCCGAAGCTCTAAGACTTCATTAACATACCTGGTAACTTCATAATTCTGTTGTGTGTTTGCTAAACCATTGAGACTTTATTACTCATTTTTGCCTCACTTAATATTCAAGGCTTATTTGAGATTCAAAACCTCATCATACTTTTATTTCATCATACTTTTATTTCATCTGTTCGAACACTTACCCCATGACGAGTCGGGCATTCTAAAATATTTTCAATAACGAATTTAACTATAAAGTGGATAATAATTAAGACGTTCAATATAAAATTGTCATTAAAACGTACTTTGTCTTCATGTTTTTTTTCTATATTTTTAGATAGCATATAAATGAAACATCACTTCAAAACATCTACAAAAGTAGTTGGTTTCATCTACAAATAGTCCTGTTGCAAGCTTAGGATGAATTTTTCTAGATTTCCTACTTTTTAACTTAAGTCAACTAAATTAAAGCAAGGTATGTCATTAGCCAAACTAGCGTTGAACCCACAGTTTTTTTTCTTATTAACCTCCAATAAACTATGACGAACAGATGAAGGCAGAGCAACTGCAGTTTGATGTTACTTAGAATTTGACTCTAACTGATAGGAAGCGAGCTGATGTTATGAGAGATATTCAGGTGAAGGACAAGTAAGTTTATCAATGAATTTGATTGCGGCTATTGAATTTTGTTATTACCTTTGATGTCGAGAAGGAACAGCGCAGAGGCTGCCCCTGCCATCAATACTTACTGATGGATCAGATCCGTATGGTTTCTGAAACTGTTTTCGATTACAGATCTGGTTTCTGATCGATCTAAGGCCTAAATCTGTAGGTTGATGAGAGATTAGTTGTGTGAAGTAGAAAAATGCCATTGTGTGGGTGGTTCCTAACCAGGCTGTACAAACTACAGCAGAAATACAATTCAGGATGATTCACATTGTTTATCGATGACCACTATTATCTACAATGTTGAAAGTAAGTTTCCAATTTAATTATGCTGACTTTGGGTTTTATTCACATAACATTAAAATTTTAATCAACATGAATCTTCCAGCATGTACAAATTTCCACTTCTTAATTCTTATTAGTTGCAAGACTTGAGTCAATAACTTCAAAAATGGCAGCTACAATGCTACATAATTATTAATATACCCATTGCCATCCAAACCATAAGATCAAATGATGTTTTCTTTATTATAATCATTTAACATGTTGTTTTCAAGAAAGTAACATATGAAGAAATTTAGAAGAAAAAGTTGCTACCCTTTACCATTAATTAGCTACTTGTTATGTGGACGTTATAGTAAAACCAAAAATGGATTCTACGTAATCATTTAATTGAATCGTACAAGAGAGTTAAATTGTATTAACCATTTTTTATGACAATCTAACCGACTTAATGACTAATCACAAACTTGTTAAAACTGTTAAACATTAACCAAGCAACATCATCGACAATGCTACCCGTCAGCAACAACCTACGGCCGAGCCGTTATTAGTAAGTATCAGTAATTAACAACTGACCCGAGCTGTTCAATCTCAACTGAGACAAACTAATCATCATCATGAATCTATGCCACTCATCACTAACAAGTTCCTCGTACTCTTTTTGTAAATGTGAAGAAATGTATACATAAAAATACAGCAATGCTATTACCTGCAAGCATCCACCATCAGAAACAACAAGCTCAACCACCGAGTGCCGTTTCAAAGCCGGGAGAACGTGATGTACATAATAATATGGAGACTGTGAGTTGCCCACTTTATATGAAGGGATTTCTTTCTTTCCTCTTGCTCCTTTGAGGCTTTTGGGAAGAGGTTTTACTACTGTGATATCATTTGCTAATGCAGCCATGAACTGATCCTCATTGTAAAGATAAGCAAAACTCTTAAACAGAGCACTGAAGAAACATACAAAACCCCATTTTCAATATTTACGAGCATGCACTTTTGAAAATATTAATCAATGAAAGTGTATAATGGACCTGATTCCCTTGCTGCTTGTGGTTGACTGAATTTCGGGAACCACAAGTGTAACATTGATTAGCCGAGCAATAACAACAGCATCACATATCTACAAAAGGGTAGCCTTTTATGATCAATTACACAAAAAGATGTACATTGTGTCCGGTTTTGATGGTTCTAAAATATAGACTCACCGTACTCCTAATGTCATGAAAGCCCCCTCGTATCCGTACAAAAATGAATCTATCCGACTCTGAATCCATGCTATATAACCTTCATGATATCTCTTGCTCTAAGGTACATATGGCCAGGCTTCTCTTTGCAAAGCTCCTCGCGTTTCTGAAATAAGCAGTCAATATCGGTGATATATCGGTGATATCTCGGTTATCGGCCATAAGGGCCTATCTCGGTCACAAATATCGGTCCCTATCTCGGTTCCGATAATCTCGTCCGATATCGGTGATATATCGGCCGATACTGCCTTCAAAATATCGGTTGTATCGGTGAGAATATCGGTTATATCGGTGAGAATATCGGTTTGGTTTTTTTTTTGCCCATTTTGATACCATTTAGGTTACAACAGAGATGTAATAGGGCTGAAGAGATGTAAAAGGGTTGAACATGACTATGAAAGTTTGTAAAAGAAAAAGAGATGGAGATGAACCTATGCTAGAAATGGGAGGAAGAAACCTGCAATGGAGAAGAAGAGAAGACAAAGTGACGGTTGCTTTGTTTTTAGGGTTTATCAGCATATACCATATTATTTCCTTTAATTCTTTTTATCTATATAATATTTTAATCCTTAATATTACGGTTTTTGTCAGATTTGACCCTAAAGATTTTTTAGTTTGTTACAAAATGTATTAAGTTTTATATATTGATCTTACTATTAATATAATATATATATTCCGTAATTACCGATATCCCACCGATATCTCACCGCAATAAACGATATCCTAAATATCGGTCCTTGACTGATAACCGATATTTTACCGCATTAACTGCTTAGTGAAATCAAACCTGATTAAAGACTAAACAAATGAACAATCTACACAGTAAAATTCCACTAATAGCAAAATCTATTGGTAGGGTGGAGCACAGACATACCTTTCCTCTATCCCTAAGAGGCTAAGACAACTTGACTACTCAAGTGTTGCACTGAATCATTAGCAAGGTTTTCCTACCGATACAATTGACAGACACCGTCATTACAACACATTAAGTGTACAATATATAGCGAATCCTACAAAACCTTTAAACCCTTGGGTAAAATCGTAAGTTTCCCGAATAGTTGAATGTACATCCAATTTATTTTGAATTTCGTTTCCTAAATCCTAATTTAATTATACTGTCCAAAGAAGCCGGTAAACAATGACATTGCTAAACGATTCATAAAACAGTTTTCAAGAGTTCAATGGTTTAAACAATAATCTTCCAAAAATGAATGATTTTCAAATTCAGGTGACAAATCAAAACTTGATACAATACCCATTTCTTAAGTTAAAATTCAAGAAAATTAGTACTCCAACATGCTAAGATCCTGAAAGGATATTAAGATTCACTAAATACATAATAATCTTAATACATGTTCTAACTTTATTACATCAATAAATAAAATCAAGAACATAAAATTCATACAGGTCACAGCTAATTAATAAGTATGCATGTTAAAAACACAATTTGCAATAATATTATAAATTTTGGGGAAAAGATTAAATAAAAAAAGAAAAGAAACCTAACTGAATCCAGTTGGGTACCTTTGCTAATTGAGAGTCAATGGATATGTAGTGGATCAACTTTTATTCACGAATTAATCGATCAAGGAAAAAAACCCTTTTTGCTTTGTGTTTTCTTGAACAAGACCGATAAAGTACTAATGGGGTGGGGGTTACGAATTAAAGAGGAGTTATTATTGAAAGGGAAGGCAAAGGATCATTGTGAGGGGCACGGATGGGAAATGAGGATAATATTGTAAAATTATTTTGATATTGTGAAGGAGGAAGATGGTGAAATGTCTATATTACCCTTTTAAGTGTTTAGTTGTCACCAATATCCCTATAATGCCCTTAAATTTCTTGCTTAAAAATGTTGTACATATTGCTTCTTAAGTTATACGAAAATGAAAATGACCATGTTGGCCATTACTCCTCCTTTATAATGTATATATATATAATATATATATATATAGTAGGAATGCCCGCGCGTTGCGGCGGGTGCATCTGTTTTGCCCCTCGTACATCGTGTTTGTTGGTTATTCGTTTTGATGAAGTAGAAAACAATGATGTATAAAATATATGTTACTAAAAACTGGAACTCATAAGTATATCTTCTGAAAATTTTAAATGGGTACATAACAATAGGCCGTACTATTCCTTGCAACACCCTTAAATTGGCCAACGTCCTTTGGTGGGACCCTTTTATGTATCTCGAAGGCAGATAAGTACGCCATCGTAGAGCGGTGCTTAGCGTAGTGAAGTGGCGTTGTATCTCTTAATGACCATAAGATTGTAGTGGAAGTGATGTAATTACTAAAATGCAGTTTGTAGTGTGCAGCATATTTCTATTATTCTAGGGCACCCGTGAGATGCAGCGGAGTCAATGATTTGCATAGATACTCTCGTTTTATGTTAGTTTGACAAGCGACGTAACAAATATAATTGACCAAACAAATTAGTAATCAATATAGTTAAAACTACAAAATCGACTGATAAGAACTTGTTTTCTTTTGGATATGTAAACAATTGGTGACTTCATGAGATCAAAAACTTAAATTCTATTCCTAGAAGCTTATAGTAGCAGAGAAAACAAAAAAACATCGAGGAAGATGATGACGTTGCTCATGAAGTATTTATACCATATTTGCTTGTATAAACGTCAAGCCTACATATATCGCTCACTTTAATGGGTTGAAACGTGTCATGGGTTGGGTGTGTTGGCAAACTTCAAGCCTACATATTCATTTGTGTGCAAAACTGTCACATCATACCATCCTGCAACCACATAAATTTAAAAAGAATATATAAATACATAATATATGATGTAATTTATTTACTATAAACATTGAAAGATATGTAAGTTATGTATGTGAAGAGTCACCACATTCTTTATATACCAAATACATGACCACTATTTATAAGACTATAACATTGATACAACCATTGGGGTGGTGGCCCAATGATAGAAGCAAAGCTTCTAGGAACACCTAAGGGGGAGGTCATGGGTTCAAGTCCCACAAGGAGTGAAATTTGCCGTTCAAAAAAAAAAAAACATTGATACAAACATAATAAAGACATGGAGGTTATGAATGTAAAGAGTCACCATTGTTAATTTCCTCATCAATTTTATAATTATGTTTAAATTAATTTCTTCAACAATTTAATATTTAAGTAGAAAGACAATTTTACCCACTATTTATAAGACTATAACATTGATACAAACATAATAAATGTTGTATTTACTTAAATTTTGCAGGTATCCTTCACTGATGCTTTATAATATAGTATAGAAGATAAAAATTCGGGTTGATTCATTAGCGTGAGCATGAATTTATAGCTTTTTGATTTTTTATTTCTTAACACAAATAACATAAGTAATTAACACATAGTTAAGTTTTTGTTTTCTCTTTATGCTAGTGTTTAATTTATTTTATTAATTAAAATTAGAACTTAAACAATATACAATTGCCGAAAGCAAAATAATATTGCGAACCACACTACATACAACGTTTAACAAGAACATTAAATAGATCAACAAATACCTTAAAAGTCTTAGAACAAATATAGTTTACGTATAGATCGAGTTAACTATTTCATGGCGTTCAAGGAGACCATGTTGATTGAAATTGAGGAAAGTCTCCATACCCTTCTCCAACCATCCTCTCCATCATCTATCCTTCATGTCCATTTGTTCCCTGCAACCATCATCTATCCTTCATGTCCATTTGTTCCCTGCAACATCAGTTTTCATCCCATGCAATAAGTGGAAGTAATATTTATAATATTTTAGAAACATATTAGCAAATCTAGAATGTTATATTTATAATTTTGTCCGTTTTATTTAGTTAACAATATATATGATTCAAGATACACAACTTTTTAACAAGGATAGTTGGGAAAGCCATATGTCCCCTTCATAGGGGTCATATCATCCAATTCAGTAGAGTTGAGGTCAATAGGTCATAGAACATGCTTGCTTCTGAAAAGCTTCATGGAGAGAAACTAAAAATGCACAAAGAAGAGAAAAAACTACACTAATTAATTTTGAAAAATATTTTCTCATAAATAATTCATAATATTGTTTGTTTATTGTTTTAATTGTTAGTTGCACAATTAAATTACCTCAATTTGATTCTGCAACGATCCAACATAGTTGATTATTACATCCAACATCACTGGCATTCCCATTGTCTATAGAAATTAACTAAATTTAAATGGAGCAAAATAATGATATATTATAAAGATAAATTTTTGTAATTGTCAAAGAACATATGAACAAGTAGAAAAAAAATGTATATATGTATATAAAGATTAACTCATATCTTTATACCTTGTAGCATCCGGGAACCATATCATGCAAGCGTCTTAACTTCTCATTGATTTTTTTCTCTTCTCATCTAATGAAGACATAGTTTTTTTTGGACAAAACAATGTTTCAAAACATGAAATTAGCTCTAAGATTTTGTTTGGGGTTATGAAAAGACTATTAGCATTCAAGAAATTGATTATAATGAAGTATATATAATAATATAGAGGGGGGTTGAAAGGTCTCACATTTAAGATGCATCATAGGTTAGGTTGTATTTTGTGTTTTAAAAGTTGGACATAAGGGCATAATTGGGATAAGATTTTAGAATGTGAGGTATTGGATTATGTTAAATTTACTAATCTACCCTTCTAAGTGTCTTAATAGTCACAAGTATGCCAATAATACCCTTAATTTTTTTGCTTAAACATGTTGTACATCTTGTTTGTTAAGTTGTACGGAAATGAAAATGACTATCTTAGCCATCACTCCTCCTTAATAAGATAACTAGTGGGAATGTCCGCGCGTTGCGGCGGGTGTCTCGAACTGATATCCGGTTTAGTTATGATGTTTGTTATGAGCCACGACCCATTCCGGGTTTCTAACATTTTATTCCATTTAACAAAAGATAGCCATAGAACCTATAAGGTCACAAACATGCAAAGAAAGTTAAGAATTTTCATATGAATAGCCAGGTTTATTAAACTATAAATTTTTTTCATAAATAAAATTAAAAGTAAATGTATCACTTTATCTATACATTATTAGCAATAATGATATCAAATGATAAATGTATCATTTTACATGCGAGCAGAAATTTGTACACGTCCATAAGGTTTTTTGTAAGCAGGTGAAGGGTGGAGGCTGATCACATATTGTTTGATATCATTAAATTATACTATGTGAGAACCCATAAATCTTGTGACTTTACTTTGTTTATGTTACCCCGACAAAACGAACAGATGTTTATCTCGAGTTCCTGCAAATTTGGAAAGAGATATATAAAATATGTGATATTGTACTACACAGTATAATGATGTAAGATGTTATGTGTATAACCAATCACGACAATAGTTGATGCATATTACGTGGCAGCGGTTAGGCAATACTATTTTGATGCAAGGTTTAAAAAAAAACTCACATTCATTTCTCATTGCAAAATCAATACTTGTAAACTTTTCATCCTTTTTACGTTTTTTGCCCGACATATCTACCTACAACTGAAAACAGTAAAAATTCACCATAAATAAATGACTTGAGAACATACCTGCGACGAAGAAGATTGTACTGTTGGTGGCCTTGTAGGTGGCAGTGGGGAGGTGGGTTGCAGGTGTTTAATCGGTGGAGGAGGTGGGTTAATCCAATTATATAGAGATTGCGTACTATAATTATACCATTTAATTGAAAAATTAAACATGAAAATCATCAATCATCTGTTTCTGCCATAACATTCATGAACGTCCATTGAAAGGTTACCACATTGAATTGGGTGTTTATGAAGGAAGTTACATCTTGAAAAAAAAATATAAAGTGTGCATTATACACATATACAATTGACATTATTGATTGTACATTGGGGCATAATGGGAAGAAAATAGTCAAAAGTTAGAGAATTGTAAAGGGGCTTTTAAACACCCATCTTAAAAATTAGTTAAAATTATCTTTGTGACCATCTTTGGTCCTTAATAAGGTAGTAGAGATAGCACGAAACCCTGCAAGATATGGGTAAGTGGGTAACATTAGATAACTTCTATTTAAAAAATCTAAAAGTTAATTTTTTTGTTTTAAAAAATCTAAAAGTTAATTTTGTTGTTTTAAAAAATCTAAAAGTTAATAATAGTTTAATTTTATGTAGTTTATCTAAATATAAAAAGTGCATACATGAACCAGAATGGAACCGAAACCAAACCGAAATACGTAAAAAAACAATTCTCAACCGACCAAATCGGGCCGGAATTGAACCAGTTGGTCAAAGTAAAACCGGTTTTGATTTCCAAAAACAAAAAAGACTGTTTCGTTTGTAAAATATGCAATCCAAAAAGAACCAATCTATGAGAGACAAGTGAGCCCGGTAGAGATGACAACTATAAAGCCAACACTAAACCCAAAAAAGTACAATATTTCTGCCAAACAACGAATCTAATAGTTACATCAAAGTTCAACATATTCAATGTATCGTTCACAACTTTCTCTCTTTTAACCTACAAGATTCTCGCCCCACCCTTGTGGTGGAGTGGTAGAAAGGAAATCATATCTTAAGAGAGAATGGGAGTTCAAATCCAAGAGGGTGCAAAAAAAAAGGGTGTAATAAAAAAGGTGTAAAAAGGGGTATACAAAATAGGGGAGGAAATTAGCCGTTCAAAAAAAAAAACCTACAAGATTATGTCATTATATAGAGATGCAAATGATATCAAAGTATAGACAATGTGAAATTTATTTCAATAAGAAAAAAAACACAGATAAGCACACATTACCATGTGCATCCATATTGGTAAGTGAACCCCAATGGAGTGAAGAGTAGCATTCATGTGACAAAGTCCAACAATACATGTCTTCGTCCCCTGTGTAGTGTACAAGAGATCTTTTTCCCTACCACATATATCACCAATACCCATATGCGTACCCCAGTCTACAGCCCTGTAAGCTCCCAAATTCTACATCAAAGTACAAAATATTAGTTAATATATTATTGCAGTGCTATACAAATAAAAAGTGGTATCTAATGGTGTGTACATATCTAATATAAGAACACACACATATAATATAAGAACATATAGGATAGACGTCGAGAGTGCAAGGGGCGAACGCATTCTGCAGACACTTAATCGCCGAGTCACGACCCTCTTCAGTCCCTCTCCTCAAAAGCTCATGAGTAAATTTATGCCCAAATCAAAATACAAACAAATATTTTTACCATATAAACTATTATTTAACTCTTAAAAACAAAATTTAAAACAATCCCACACAATATGATCGAATCAATGATACATATATAACCTTGGACGTGGAGATACACCGGAGCTTCGGCACCGACACCCTTGTGTGGTCATCATTATTAGGCAAAATTGGAACCAGATTGTATGTGAGTTGGCTAAAGAATTTGTGTCTTTAGCTTTTCCAACCATTCAATCATCGGTTGATCGATGAGTCCCTAGTTGCTATGGTGTTTGAGGTGGTGGGTTAAATGTAAATATTAGGATTGAAAATGGTGATTTAATGTTTGAGGAAATTTTGTAACTCACTATTATCAAATTGGAATAATGACTCTCATCAATGAATCATTGATTTGACAAACTCTTCGTATGTTTCAAGAGGGTTAACAATTATTGTGGGGGCATGGAGAGGAAAACAAGGGTAGTTATGGAAATCTTTTTTCATATTGCAAAGGAGGAGGTGTGTGAAATATCTAAATTACCCTCTTAAGTGTCTTAATTGTCACAACTATCCCCATAATACCCTTAAATTTGTTGCTTAAGTATGTTGTACATGTTGCTTTTTAAGTTGTATGAAAATGAAAATGACTATGTTAGCCATCACTCCTCCTTAATAAGATACTATAAACTAGTATGAATGCGCGCGCGCGTTGCGGCGGGTGTCCCGACTGATATCTGATTCAATTATGAGTGTTACGAACCACCACCATTTCCGGTTTTTAACATTTTATTCAATTCAACGTACTTTGTAACATGTTACATTTATTTGAATAAAGTGTAAAATGATGCGTCACATAAATATGTTGCTCTAACATCGGCATCATCCCTCATTCAGCAACAGAATGGACTGCAGAGTCTTGAAACATAGATCTTGAAACACACAGATCACTATCAACCTACACCTTGGAGCCTAGTATCATACAAAATATTGAGCAAATAAGGCAAGATTCTGTTACCTTTTTCCCAAATTCTTCATCATGTTATTTCGTTAACAACATGGTGCAAAGACAACTATATCAGTTCTCAAATACTCAATATGTTTTACCAAAGAATTTAAGTGCAAATGAATCTAAGAAACGATAAAAGTTGATATAATTGGTCCGTAATAACAGTTCACAACACATATATACTTGTTGACACAAAAATAGTAGGAAAGGATATGAAAAGAAAATCACTATTATTTGAAATGGCACCTATACGCCATCGTTAATAGCATAAAAAGGTTTAAATCTCATTTGGTAAAATTAATCTTAGTTTGACTTGCATGGTCTGTTGATATTTCACATTCATTAAGCCGTGTAGGTCCCTGCATGTGTAATAACTCAACAAAAGAAGTGTACTCACCAACAGTAGCTTTACCCGTCTTTTTGCTCAACAGATTTATTATTGGAGCATGTATGAAGAGGTTATTTCATCAACTTCTAGATGATTTATAACTGATTTTTTGCATATTGTTGATTCTTTTTCAGATGAGACTGCAACTTCACATTTTGATTTATCATTCAAGTCAACACTAATGACATAACTTTTAGAACCTTCATTACTATTAATAACTTCATTTTCTTCACAAGAATCAACCTCCTGCAACATCATAGGAATCGGATCATGGTCTCCTGATGCATCTACTTGGCATGCTACTTCATGGAACGGTTCACTGCCGGTGTTTGGCTTGACGGGATACCGTGAAGCAAGTGCCGTAAACGCTAGACGGCAATGGTAAAGTGAAAAAAATTAGTTTTCTAGTCACGATTAAATCTATTTCTTTGTATCTTACCTGGATAGATGATCTGAAACATTCTGAGTAAAAAAAAACCCCAACCACTGAATCCAAAACAGACCCTTTCCACTGTGAGAACCGCCTGTCCCCCTGCAAAACATACATTTTCTGTGACATCCGTCACCTATCGTTTTCTTATTTTAACATTTCGTATCTCCTATCTTGTACGTTTATTATTTAATCTATAAAACGCCGAATTTTAAATTTCTTGTATACTCTAAAAAAAATGTGGTGACATATTCGGGCTTATATAATCATAATATATACATAGGAAAACATTATAACCATGTTTTAATCACAAAAAAATAAAACGCATGGACCGGGACTCGAACCCGCGTCCATGGCCGGTTCGATGTGCACACACGTCTTAACCGTCTGGGCTACAGCCCATGTTGGTTTATTTCTAACCAAAACAAATATAAACCTTCCATGTTCATGCCCAGTTGACATTGGAAAGTCAACTGCGAGCAATAGCTTTCCAAATCAAACATCAAAACCACGTTTTTGTTTGTGATTATATATGGAAACGTTGTAATCAGCCTCTAGCTTATTCCCCACGCCAAAAATCTCATCAAAACATTCCAATTTTTAAACTAATCACGCGTTATACATTAACCACGGGTCAAACATTCCAAATCTTCAATACGTGGTTATTAGTATAAATTGACCACATCCCTATGAGCTAACATCGCCGACTAACACATCCCCATTCCCAATTTCACACAAAAAATCCTTCAATTCTGCGAATTAAGCTTTGTTTGACGCGTTCTTTTGACCCGATCGTTCGTCACTATTAACCCACTGTAAGTACAAATTCATTGCTTGGTTTTGTTATTCGGCACCTTACAAGAAATAGCCCCAAAGATCCAGGGGCTATTGATCGCTAATTGTAGAGATTAGATAATTAGGGTTCATAGTGTTACGAATTGGGGATAATGATAACCTGCAGACATACGCTTAAATTTAAACTGATTGGATTAATCACCAACTGATCTTGTAGATCAGCTGGCAAAACCCTTAATCCAAAACGTGGGAACCGGACTGAACACGAGTTCGAGCCCTGCAACATGTTTTAATTTTTCTTTATAATTATGATTTCAACTTAAGAAACCTATATAATTAATTGAAATAAATATTAATCGTTCTTAGGGTCCAGACCAACCGTTCTGGGCTTGTGATTTAAAGCCTCTTAATCGCCAAGGACTCGGGTTCGAGTCACGGCCCACTCAAACATTTTTTTTAGTTTCCTTTTATAGTTATATTTTTTATATTCTTTTAAAAATAGTTTTTAAAATACTAAAAGTGTCTTAAAAGTTCTACAAAAATTAGTTTAGGTAAATCTCATGACAAAGTTTACCATATAATTTTTAGATTTCCAAAAATAATTTATTTAATATATATTATAAATACTAAAAGTTTATTCATTTATAATTTTAAAATTCTATAAAAATTTCTAAAAAATTTTATAAAATTTCACAAAAAATATTTTATACTTATAGATCAATAAGCATTTTAGAAATAAATTTTATTTCAGAAAAATCGTTGGTTTCATATTTTTAATTGATTCTTGTTATTTTAAATAATAAATAAATCATAATAAATTCATTTTTCAATATTTTTATACCCAAATTTTACACAAATTATTTTTGTTCATTTAAAACAGAAATATAAATTATAATTTGAAATTTCTTTAATTTAAAATTTTTAGATATTAAAATTATATCTTTGACAAATAGAAATAAATATACTAAATATTCAATTTTTGAGAAAATAATTTTGTAAAAATTATTTTCATACTTAAAACCTTATAACATGACCATCCTTAATCAAAAACCTACAAAAATCTTTTATTTAATCATTTACCAAATTTCTTTATTTATTAACAAATTATCTAATTAATAAAACAATTACTTATCCCCAAATTAGGAACCCTAGAACTAGCTGTATCCTAAGTTCATTCCCTTACAAATTATCTAATTCTTTAGGTTACCTTTGGGATAATCCTAATTCATATCACGTTGTTCGGTAGAGCTTCAAGTTATTACGCGAACTGTGAGTATTTCCTATCTCCTTTTTGCTTTTATTCATTTTTGGGGTGTTACATGTACACTTATACAAATTTCAAATACAAGTTCACATTTTTACAATACAATTCTAGTACTATGTGCATTTGCTTACAAACGTGCTTTATGCTTAGACATTACATGTAGAATACATTTGTACTTAGTGAAATCATTAGCATTGTACAAGCCGACCTTAACATTGGATAGCGCTATTGGATTGACAACCCGCCTAGGTTGATTCTCCCCCTTTTCATCGGAGAATCTGTGGTCATTGTTAAGTTATTATCCATTTATTGGATAAGTACACCGCCGTTCATTTAGTACATTATACAGTCACATGATTGATTTCGCTCATTTGTATGATACATAGTTTACATAAATGCACTGTAGCTTTGCACTTGAATTGTATAACATTTTCCAATTTACTATATGTATTAAATCTAGGAATGTTCACCAACATTTCATATGTTGACAAAATTTATTTTGTACATGTTTCAGGTGCAGTTTGATCTTAGTACTATAGCATTGGACTTTAGTGCTTGCTTTTAATAAGTTATTTCAATTTTCATGTTTCGTTCAGACTTTTGTATTTCCCATTTCATCTATGTAAGACAATTTAAATTATTCAATAATATATTTACATTTTAGTACCATGTGCTTTTGAACAATCGTCACTACGTGACACCTCGATGATTCCGCCATCACCATAATAATCTTTGAAACATTTAATATGTAAATATATATTATAGTATGAATTTTGAAAACTATTTATATATTTCATAGCATATAAATATAAATAATAATGTTATTATAATATATACTTTAGACGAAACGTTTATTATTTAAATAATGAATCTATTATAATGAAACATTACTAAAAAAATAGTTAAGAAAAGATATATATAAAACTTAAAAGTATTCGGGTATATATTCCGCATTTTCAGTGTTGAAACAAAAGCCACAGCCAAAGTTTAAAAGAACGAAACGAGCCCCGAGGTGTTTTCTCTTCGCCTCATGAGGCGTAAGCCTCGAGGCAAACCGAGGCGTAGTCAAAAAAATAAATATAAAAATTATGTGTCTATAAAAAATAAAATACTTGACCTAGAAAAGTCTTAAAACATAAAAAAAAACACATCAAAAATGAAATAATTGACCCAAAAAGTCTAGAACACCAAAAAAACCACATCAAAAACACCATAAACCATGAGGCGCACCCGAGGCGCATATTTTCTTAGCGCCTCAGCCCTTAGAGGCGTATATACAATCTGAACCCCATGAGGCGCGCCTTAGACTCGTTTTCTTAGAGTTTCGCCTTGAGGCGCGCCTCGAGGCGTACGCCTCACCCTTTTTTCAAACCATGTCCACAGCAAATTCCGTCTCTATGCAAAGCTAAAACCAAGATGAAGATGAGAGATATTAATATATATTACAGAAGCTAATAGGTAGCCGTAGCACTTCCAATAATGAATGATTTACGAATCTAATACACATGTGTGAAAGATACCACAAAATACAAAAATCATGCATGTCATTTCCCACTGATATGGTTCAGTGTGTATTTTTGTTAAAGAGCCTAAAAGCTCCATGGATATTGAACTTCTTTTTTTGTTTATATAAAAACACCATATTGCGAATGATTCTAGTTTTTTAAGATTAATATAATAGAAAGTGTTTCAAATCAAAGCTATTATGGTCACTTATATTACAAATCAAAGTTGTTACAGTCACTTGTGTTTCAAAACAAAGTTGTCATGTAGTTCTTGCCATCTCAATAGGTGTTTTGACAGCATATATCAAAGCATATGATCATTTCATAAAAAGTTGTTGTGCTAACCGAAGTTGTCATGACAAAAGCTATAACATTGTCAATGAAAAGTTTATGTAAATATAAAGTTTTGTAGTACATATAACATCAACAATGATTTGTCCACACAAAGATAAGGCCGTACATGAAGTGTGGAACCTACAATTCAAATAAAAACGAAAGAACACATGTTTTGTTCATTTATGACTTTATGTTCATGAACGTCCGTTTATCTTTATTCATGTATGTTTGTTCATTTATGTTCGTTTAAATTTTAATAAATGCATAAGCAGTTATATTCATATAAACATAAACACAAAGTGGTCTTTTCAATAATAAAAACGGGCTTTCCAATGGAACTTATCATAACTAATCACTTATTTATATAAAAAACTAATTTATGTTCGTTTATCTTTCATCAATTATGTTCATTTCTATCTCTTTATGTTTTTTTCAATTATATTTATCTTTCATCAATTAAGTTTTAAAGGAACAAACATAAACGAACACAAGCATTCCCATATTCTTAATGAACAAACATGAAAAAAAAAATTTGTTTGATATATTCGTGTCCGTTCGGTTCTCTTAAAGGCCTATACAAAGGGATACAATAAAGATAATTACAAAGGAAACCTAATAAAACCATGTTTCTCAACTATAATGAAAATAATTACAATAAATAAAATAAAATAAAACCTAATTAATATACAAATTAATTGAATACACAGTCTTGCAAATTTGAACAGGTGAACTCCTTTCTCACCGTGTAACTAACTTTGTTTCACTATAATCGATCTAATTATCATATCAAAACCCTAATTAAGACCAAATTTTTGAACAAATGCAAACGATAAACAAAAATTAAAAACGACTGGTAAAAATATAAACTTTAACTTGAATTAATAATATAAAGAACAGAAACTAAAGGGGGGAAACATACTGGTGTCATAAACATGAACTTTATTAGTTTGGGTGTTGTCTTCACCATAGCAACTGACCACCACGAACGGCGTTGCACGTGTGGCCCCATCTTTAGTATGGGAACCTAAGGCCATACATGAAGTGTGAATGTGAAGAAGAAGAGACCATGGGTTTGGAACTGAGAGGAGTAGAAATTGAATGTGATGAATGGGTATTCACTTCAATATTATATTATGATTGAATTGGGGGAAACTGAAAAAATGAATGGTTTCTTGCATTCAAGAGTAGGTTAAATCAAAGAACACAAACGATTGATTGTGGGGGCAGGGATAGGAAATGAAATGAAATGAAGGATACTCCACGCCTTGACACCTTTCAGCTTCTCTGATTGGTATATTACAACATGTTTTGGTACTTAATGTTGAATTTATGGTGATTGATGATAGAGGTGATGAGATGAACTCGAACGGCGGTTTCAATAATGATTTGCATTGAAGATCAACGAATTCAAAGTTCCTTTGAAGAACAAAGGTCTCAAAAATATTAAGCAGTGAATGATATACGAACATACAAGGGCAACGATGGAAAGTTTTTTTATATTGCAAAGGAGGATGAGGGTGAAATGTCTAAACTACCCTCCTAAGTGTCTTAATTGTCACATTTATCCCCATAATACCCTTAAATTTCTTGCTTGAATATGTTGTACATGTTGCTTCTTAACTTGTACGGAAATGAAAATGACTATATTAGTCATCACTCCTCCTAAATAAGATAATTTAGATATAGATTATAGATATAGATTATAGATTATTGATTATAGATATAGATTATAGATATGAATGATATGGTTGTACACTTGTACCCTTTGCTGGTTGTATAGTTGTACTTATATGTATGGGTGGCGTTAAAGTTTATAGTCAATAATTCATCAATCGTTGAATTTTTATCATCACTTTAACAACACATTAATGTATATAATGACCACTTTTTTTTTTTAACGGCCAAACAACTTTTATTCAAATAGCTAACAAGATGCTAGCAACAAAGTCCGAGATACAACAAACCGAAAAGAAATACAAAAAAAACAACCTGAAAAAGGGCAATCCGCAAACAATCAAAACACCCCAACCTTAACCCCATCTTAGTCGAATCAAACCTACCCCAAGCATCCCACGTCATATCCGACATCTTCCCCCGGTTTGTGATCCATAGATAACTCATAATCTTAATTTCTTCAAAGACAACCCGAGCCACCACCGCTTTATTATTATGAATAAGATCATTTCTCACCTTCCATAATGACCACTTCATCAATAGTTTGAATCATACAGTCAGCACTTCTTATATAATCCAATTAGCGCATCTTTTTCTATATATAATCAGCACATTAATTTATATAACCAGCACTTTATCAATAGTTGAATTATATAATTAGCACACCTTTTCTTATATATAATCAGTACATCAACAACACATTAATGTAAATAACTAGCACTTGATCAATAGTTGAAGTTTAAACATATTGAAAACAACCTAAAAGCATAGACTCCTGATTTTAAAAATCATAGTTATTTGAATGTATAGTGGGTTAAAAATCATATACATTGCATCACTTTGCTGTAGGTGTTATAAACAAGTACATGTACATGTACGCTTATCTCGCTCATCGCTAGCTCGTCGGACATGTCCATTTTTTCTTCGGTTTGGTTATCACTTGCTCATGAATAAACTTGAATTAACCGTTTTTGGAACAGCAGCTCTTAGTCGAACGTACGATACCAGCACCATATCCCACACTTAAGTCTGCCACGTGATGAGTACTTTCTAGGGATTAAATTGTTAAAACCTTAAACATATGAAAATAGGTAATTAATTAATGAAAAAAACAATTAAGCATATATTATTATGGAATTCAAGTATAGGTATATAATTAAGAACAATAATAATACCTGTAAATTTAAACGATATATTGATAAAAAAACGAATTTCTTAAAAAATGATTAAACAGTTTGATAGTGAAGAACAATACATGAGTACATGACTATACTTATACTAAACCAATGAGTTCAAGGTGTCCATATCAGGCAATGCACATCACTTAGTACCACATCGAAAGAGCAAGTCCTAATCGCACACAACCACTTCTATCAATTGAATTTACTGAGGAAAGAAAAGGTTGTTTCGACATGGAAATAAGTGATGTTCACATGCCTGACATCGACGCCACCAACACCACATCGCCTCTTGGTGAAGAATTGGAGGAGCTGGTGAATTGGAAGGAATGGTGTGGATGAAGGATAGGCAGATCGAAGCAATTAACCCATTTAAATAGATGGAAATGAATTGAAGATCGAAAACTGTTATGATTTAGTTGTGTCCAATCTGGCTTGTCGACATGTTTGGTACGTATCTATCTTCGTACCCGAACCATGTGCGTTTGAATTATTATTTCTTGTATAGTACAAAGTTCTTGGTCCCAAACTGGAATCACAGTACAAGAAATTGATAACTACAAATAACTAGATTTTATTAATTGATGGATTTTGTACAATTATATTGTTTTTCTTCATCATATTTGTTCACAGTATGGATTTGTGTGTACAAATCTTGGTAACCGAAAAATGTTGCGTTTACAAGTTATATATACCTAGGGGAAAGTTAATTTGAGAACACCTATATTTCGTGCGAACGGTGAGAACGACATCTAAAACCATTCAAATTCAAAATTTCTTTTCACACTTGTCTTTATTACTAAAATACAATCTCAAAAACACAATTTACGCGTAAAAATTCAAACGTATACGGAAATAATTTGTTTTTACACATGTGTAAATTTGCTGTTTATGTATGTGTAAACTGTTTCATTTACACATATGTAAAAAGTTAATTTTAAAGTGTTTTTGCAAGAAAAGATGAATTATTTGGAAAGAAAATTCATTTATTAATGTTGTATTTTGATTATAATGGGATTTGTATTAAAAAAAATTGATTTTGATTGATTTTTTTACTTGTTCTCACGGTTCTCAAAATATTTAACGTTCTCAAGATAACTCCCTATATACCTAAATTAACTAACTGTAATATATAAATAAACAATCTAGCTTATATAATATTTATATATTCCAATAAAATTCACATGCAATGCAAGTACCAGTGGCGGAGCTTATGTAATATTTAACTACTAAGAAGTATATTTATAAGGTCATGTATTTTTCACGTTTTCAATAGGTTGGTCGATTATTTCATTTATTAGATTTATAATATTTAAAATACTATTGACACCGGCTATCAAAAACTGTTTTTGGTTTAAACTCAACCGTTCGATCAACATTTAGAGCGATCTCAGCCGTTTAAATTACACTAGTACAAAAGTGAGCTAAAGACGGGGTTAAAAAACATTAAAGACAGGGTTTTTGGTTTGAACCCCGTCTTTTGCATAATATAATAACAATATCCTTGCCAACATAATAAAATATTAAAAAAAATTCAACGCAACCCCGTCTTTTGAACAAAAACCCTGTCTATTAGTCTAAATCTCGTCTTTAAAGAAAACCCCGTCTTTAAGCTAACATAATAAAATATTAAAAAAAATCAACCCAACCCCGTCTATTAGTCAAAACCCTGTCTTTTACGAAACCCCTGTCTTTTGGTATTAGAATTTTATATATAAACTCCAAAAAAAAAAAAAAAATTATCAACAGCTCATCACCCTCACCAACATCATCACCATCGACCATTATCTCTTCCATATCCCAAACCCTAGGTATAATTACCCCTTTATCTCTTCCATATCCCATTTCACACACAAAAAAAAACCCTCGCCTCCCTCCCTCTCACTCTCTCACTCCCTCTCGACGTATAAATAACGGCCGGCCACCACCATCTTTGGTGGTGGCAGCGGCGGCGCAATGTTAAATGGGGACGGGTAGGGAGGTTTGGCGCTGTAATGGTGGTCTCAGAGGTGGGGAGTGGCGGTGGTGATGGATTGAACTTTAACATGCACGCCAAGTGTTTGTGTTAATGCGTGAATGAAAGTTTTATGTTCAAGAGTTCAACGTGTATATACGTTTTGGCGTTTGTCGTTTTGCTGTTCTATGGTACTGTTGTTCTACTAGAATGAGATGTGATTCTCATAGAGTTAGGTTTTCGTCATTTTATAGTTTTCTTATGTTCTTGGGTGTAAAGGGCTAAAGGCCAACTGAATGCTCGATACTAATGGTTTTCGCATTAACGTTTCAGGTTTTTTGCTTGTTCGAACAGCTCAGGTTAGTCTGAAATATGTTATGTGTTTGCTTTGTTGTTCATTTTAGTTGTCTAATTGTCGTTGAGTTTGTTAGACAACTATCTCTAATAGTTTGTGTTAATCTAAATTTCATAGGTTGTTTGAAGTATGCAATTGGCTCGGCTTAACTTTTTGTAATTAATCCTCCTGTTTGTCTTCCAACCAAATTGTATCTCAGAAACTCTTTGCTTTAATATTCCTCAATGTTAGTTACAACAGATTATCTATAATAGTTCTATTAATCTCAGAAACTTTTTGTCATGAATACTCATGTACCCGCGCGCGGTCTAATGCTAGGAAGAGGATGCGACCACAACAGGTGTATATCAAAAAAATGCATAGCTTGTATCCAAGATCCAGATGTTTTGTATGTTATAACTTAACCTTTTGTATTTACTTTTATTTTAGATGTGGAACGACACCAAATTCGCCACGGACCAAGAGATTGATATTTTAGTAAAGAAGTTGATTCGGATTTTACTTATTGAGTTAGATATTCCTATTTAGATTAGCTTTGGACATTGATTTTAGCTTTTTGGAAACTCGTTTGATTAGCTTTGTGGGATGAATGTGTATTTAGATATTAGATTAACGTTGTATTTTCGGATTGAATGTGTATTGGATCGTTTTGAACAAGTTCGGAATGATGTATTGGGCCGATTGAATTATTCTGCAGGTTTTTGATTTGGTATGAAAACCGAGACGGATTGGGTTTATTGAATAAGCAGGTTTAGTAGGTTCGGTAATAAATAATCTGATTGTTTTAAGTGTGCTAAAGACGGGTCAAGAGTAGCCTAAAGACGCGGTTTATTATTTTTGATATAATATATGTATAGACTTAAAAGACGGGGTTCAACAAACCCCGTCTCTTTAATGAGTGACCAAAAGACGCGATGGCATAAGACGGGGTTGTAAACCCCGTCTTAAAAGCTTATTCACCCCGTCTTTAGCCTATCATTTGTACTAGTGTTAGACGGTTTTTGTGTTTAGTGGCGGTTACTCAATAACCGTTCCCTCCATTTTATATAACCGACCTAATTCGAATTTAATAACCGTTCCCACTAATTTTTGAATTCAAATTTTTTTCATACTCTCCTATAAATAAAAAGATATAGATGCATTATTCTTCTTTGTTCACAAAAATTTCTTCATTCTAAAACAGCCAAAACAAACCATCCCAAATCCTAATCCTATTCTCAGGTTTGGACGGCCAAGTACCTTGGAGTCATGGAAAAATAAAAGTCGAATCAGAAGTTCTATCCACGTACCCGAGTTCTGGTAGCTCACAAAGAATCTTTTCACATTTGACTCTTTGTTGTAGTGATGCTTAATGGCATATATGTAATGTTCTTTATGTAGGTGTTGTCTTAAGACCTGGATTTATATATGGAAAAAAAAAGGTAGGTGACTTTGAGATGTCACACCCTCAAATTTTCACTGCGGGGTTTATACCGCGAGGCGCATGACAAACCAGGATCCCATAGCCATAAGTCACATGAACGACTCTAAATGCCCAACCATTTAGTTCGTTATTGTAAAAACCAAGTTTTAAAGTTTTAACCAAACCAATAATAGCATAGCGGAAGCGAATGAAAAATAGTAAATAAAGTCTGCGCAAAACACCACGCCCAAAACCAAATAAATAGTAAATGTGCAAAATAGTTTAATGTTTAAGACCCATGAAATGATGCATGACCTAACCGTGCTCCGTTCCTAGTTACCTGCAAAAGCATGCTATCGTGTGTCAACATAAAGCTGGTGAGTTCACAAAGTAAAGTAATTTAATATGCAAATGCGCTGGTTTCCAAAAACCACGTAAGTAAAGTAATAACATAGGTCCTCCAGACCAAAAAGTTAAAGAGTTGTCAGTTTAAGTGTGTCAGGGGTAGCTAGCCCACTCAATGTAACTAAACAAGATTATTGGGAAACCTTCAGAAAAATAGTTATTTGCCTCAATGACTGGCGTCTATCAACACCAGTCGGAAATTGTGGTCAGAAGTTCATGCCCGTGCCTCAAGTACCTCAGACATGAGGTTGCTGCATCAACCTAATAGCGCTATCAACTAATACCCGTTCGCCTCCAGCGATTAACCCAATAATATGCAAGGACTTTCAATGATAGAGTGTTTAGATTACAAAGGACCAATAAGTTTTAAACTGACCGAAAACCCGATCCACACAAGGAATCGTAAAACCCGACTCACACAAGGAGTCAAAACCCGACCCACACAAGGAGTCCATACCTGAGTAGTCCCAAATGGACTAGAAAATGTTTACCAAAGTTGTCTCTAATCCGAGACGCATGCTTTTGAGAAAAAAAAGTAGTGAAACTCACCTTAAAGTGCAAGCAAAAGAAATCCGAACCGCAAGTAAAGTATGCTACCGACACCCTAATAATAGTGTCACTAAGTGAGTATAGGCGTAATATCATTACACCATATAACTCGTTTGTCCAAGGCGTTTTAAACGTTCAAAAGTGTGTATGTGACGCCTAGTGATTCTACATGCAATAGTAAACCCTACGGACTCGTTGGTGAATGTATTGGTTACAATTAGTTTCTACATTCCGTATGTGTCTCAAACAAGTGTACTTCAGCTACATGTCAATTCCATACCAATTAAGACCTCAATTAATCACATAAGCACATAATACACAATCTGTGTTTTCAGGACAGATTGTGCGCCATCAAAACGAATTTATTTAAAATAGTAAATCAGTGATTTAGCCTCCCAAATTTTTACTGAATTTTCTTTGGGATTCACTCAACAATACCTATTTTTGTTTTGTCTTAAATCCAAATACAAAAATAATTAAAATTCGTCTAATTCAGCTATGTTCAGAAAACCTTCCTAACAGGTCAGTTTGGTAGATAATTTCCCAAGAATTGTGTGTTCATCCAAACGGGATGAATACACTTGGAAAACTCATATTACTCCAATATTAACCTTCTGTAAAACTTTCACAACCCAACTCTTAATAAAACTTGAGTTATGATGTTTCAAAGTTGACTCAGTTTGATACCCGAAATACTGACCTGACCTAATTTCAATGAAAATTCCAAAAACGACTCAACCGACGTCCAAAATACTTGATTTTACACATTATGAAAAGCTAAGACCAAGTGTGACTCGACCATGAAAAGAAAATACCAAAATCATTATGTCAAGGTCGTGTTACAGCTCCTACAAGTTCGTCTAACCATTATGTCCAGATTTTAGTTTCGCCTTAATCATACTTTAATCAACTATCGTGTGCATAAAAACAATCAACAAGCATCAATCATCATTACCAAACATCCCTAATACTTATTATGATCAGATTCTACTACTAAACATGCAAAGATCACAACTTTAAAGACCAAAACATCAATAACTTGCGCAACAAGTATCCTATGATGTTACTAATCGTTTATTATTATGTTTGATCCGTTTAATCTTCAAAAACTTCATGTTTTAATGATTATTAAAAACTTTCAGACCTGGACAAACTTTGTTACATGATTTTTATAACAAAAACACAAGATAAAAGTGTAAGGAATCAAAGATTATACCCTTGGCTCTTCGATTCGATCAACCGTGCGCCTTTGGAGCTTCCCAATTGATGATCTTGAGCCTTAGCAGGAGCTTTAGGGTTAATATTTCGTGTGGGGCAGTATGGGGGCGATTAGGGTTGAGTTTAGGGGTTGCATGGGGGTTAAGGATGCTTAAATAGGAGTTTAAGGCGGTTTAGACCCGTCAGACACGTGCGAGCGGCCGCTCGGGCCCTGTGAGCGGCCGCTCACAGGCCCGAGGCCCTCGTGCGTGTCTCGTTTCGTCACCCGACGCGTTATCCTTCGACGTTTTCGTTATTTCGGACCGTAACAAGTGCAACCCCATGCGTTAAGACCCTAATCAACCTCATACTCCACTTTTAGTGATTTTTATTAACGTATTCGGTTTAGGTTCACATAATCACGTATGGTTTTCACATAAGTTCATCAAATATCACAGAAACAC
Source organism: Ambrosia x helenae (assembly GCA_030844895.1). NCBI lineage: Eukaryota > Viridiplantae > Streptophyta > Magnoliopsida > Asterales > Asteraceae > Ambrosia > Ambrosia x helenae. The sequence continues at coordinate 111,787,404 of CM061231.1, read as the reverse complement.
GTAAGTTCGTTATTCACCAAGGTCCGAGGTTCACTAATCATGTACCCGATATTAACTCACAACAATGCACATGTGTCCTATCTAGTTAACCCTAGTTAAGTATAATGCAAGGAACGTAACTAGAGTTTAGTTAAAGTGAGAACCTGAATTTGCGGGGTATCACATCATCCCCAAGTTGAAAAGAATTTCGTCCCGAAATTCAGCAAGTAAACAGTAAAGCCAGCTAGAAAAGTGTACGCTTGGTTCCCGGATGTCACATCATCCCCAAGTTGAAAGGAATTTCGCCCCGAAATTCACTTTGAGCGAGCTGCTTTATGTTCGGCATTTGATCTATGTACAGGTTCAGGTTCAGTAAAGAGGTGTGGGTATTTGAGCCGCATCTGATCTCTGGGCTCCCACGTGTATTCCGGTCCTAGACGGGAATTCCACCGTACCTTAACAATAGGTATAGTGCTTTGTCTGAGTTTCTTGACGCCCTGCTCAAGAATCTCCACTGGTTCTTCCACGAACCGTAGCTGATCGTCCACCTGGATCTCCTCCAGTGGCACTACCAGAGTCGTATCCGATAAGCATTTCTTCAAGTTCAAGATGTGGAATACATTGTGCACTCCACTGAGTTCATCTGGTAGATTTAGCTGATAAGCTACCGGACCAATCCTTTTAACAATCTCGAAAGGTCCAACGTATCGTGGGTTCAACTTCCCATGTTTCCCAAAGTGTATCACTCCTTTCCAAGGTGAGACCTTTAACAAAACCTTGTCCCCAACCTGGAACTCCAAGGGTTTTCTACGTTTATCAGCATAACTTTTCTGTCGATCCCGAGCAGCAGCCATCCGGTTTCTAATTTGCACTATCTTCTCAGAAGTTTCGTGCACGAGTTCGGGACCCATTAGTTGGCTATCCCCAACCTCAGTCCAACAGATGGGAGACCTACACTTGCGCCCGTAAAGTGCCTCAAAAGGCGCACACTGTATCGAAGTGTGGTAACTGTTGTTGTAAGAGAATTCGATCAAGGGCAAGTGTTTATCCCAATTATTGCCAAAGTCCACCACGCATGCTCGTAGCAGATCCTCTAATGTTTGGATGGTACGTTCGCTCTGTCCATCCGTCTGCGGGTGATAGGCTGTGCTCATATCAAGACGAGTTCCTAAAGCATCTTGGAGAGTAGTCCAAAAACGAGAAGTGAATCGCCCATCGCGATCAGATATAATGGAAGTAGGCACCCCATGCCTAGAGACTATCTCCTTGATGTAAAGGTTTGCCAGTTTCTCCAATGAATCTGTTTCCTTTATTGCCAGGAAGTGGGCCGATTTTGTTAAGCGGTCCACGATAACCCAAATCATGTTATGGCCCATTGGCGTTCTAGGAAGTTTTGTAATAAAATCCATGGAAATCCCATCCCATTTCCACATCGGAATTTCTGGTTGTTGGAGTAGGCCTGAAGGTTTTTGATATTCAATCTTCACCTTCGCACAAGTCAAGCACTTACTAACATAAGTGGCTATCTCAGCTTTCATGTTTGGCCACCAGTAAAGAGTCTTAAGATCTTGGTACATCTTGTCCGAACCAGGATGCACCGAATAGCGAGAGGTATGTGCTTCGTCAAGCACCATTTGTCTGAGATCCCCAAATCGTGGTATCCAGACTCGATCCATGAAGTACTGTAGGCCATCCGTTTTTAGTTCCAAGTGCTTATCAGCACCATGTAGGGTCTCAAGCCCGATGTTTTCTTCCTTCAAAGCTTCACCCTGGGCTTCACGTATCTTATCTGGAAGATGTGAATGGATGGTGAGTTGTAAAGCTCGCACCCTTCTGGGTTTTGTTTCCTTTCGACTGAGGGCATCAGCTACTACGTTAGCCTTCCCTGGATGATACTTGATGGCACAGTCATAATCGTTCAAAAGTTCAACCCAGCGACGTTGTCATATGTTCAGCACCTTCTGATCAAATATATGCTGAAGGCTCTTGTGATCAGTGAAAATTGTGCACTTCGTTCCATAGAGGTAGTGTCTCTAGATCTTGAGAGCGAAAACCACCGCTCCCAGTTCCAAATCATGAGTGTGGTAATTCTTCTCATGGTGCTTCAGTTGCCGAGATGCATACGCAATTACCTTATCACGTTGCATCAGTATGCACCCTAAGCCTTGGATAGACGCATCACAGTACACTACAAAGTCCTCTGTACCCTCAGGCAACGATAGTATCGGTGCACTGCAAAGTTTGGACTTTAGTAGCTGAAAGGCAGATTCTTGGGCATCTCCCCACTTATAAGTAATACCTTTCTGTGTTAGGGCGGTGAGAGGTTGAGCGATCTTAGAAAATCCCTCAATGAATCTACGATAGTATCCCGCGAGACCAAGAAATTGGCGCACTTCAGTAGGGGTCCTAGGATCCTCCCACTTTTTGATAGCGTCAATCTTGGTTAGGTCAACATGTATTCCTGCCTCGTTGACCACATGCCCAAGAAATTGGACTTCTCGAATCCAAAAATCACATTTAGAAAACTTTGCATATAGCTGCTCATTCCTCAGTAGTTCCAAGATTAACCGCAGGTGCTGCTCGTGCTCCTCCCTGCTCTTGGAATTGATCAATATGTCATCTATGAACACTATGACGAATTTGTCCAAGTAAGGCTTGCACACACGGTTCATTAGATCCATGAACACCGCCGGTGCATTAGTTAGCCCAAATGGCATAACCAAAAACTCATAATGTCCATAACGGGTTCGAAACGCCGTTTTCGCCACATCCTCTTCTCGGACCCTCAGCTGATGGTACCCTGACCTCAAGTCAATCTTAGAGTAGAAGCTCGATCCTTGCAGTTGGTCGAACAAGTCATTAATACGAGGCAAAGGATAACGGTTCTTAATCGTTACCTTGTTCAACTCCCGATAATCTATGCACATGCGAAAGCTCCCATCTTTCTTCTTAACAAACAGAACTGGAGCTCCCCATGGCGAAGAACTGGGCCTAATGAAACCCCTATCCAATAGCTCTTGGAGTTGGGTAGATAGTTCTTGAAGCTCCCCTGGTGCTAAACGGTACGGTGCGCGTGCAACTGGCGCTGCTCCAAGTGCAAGGTCAATCTGGAACTCCACTTGACGAACAGGTGGGAGTCCAGGTAATTCCTCTGGGAAGACATCTTGGAAGTCTCGGACCACTGGGATGTCCTCGATTCTAGTTTCAGTTTCAGCTCGAGTGTCAGATATGTTAGCCAAAATGGCCGGACAGCCCTTGCGAATACACTTCTGAGCCTTCAGATAGGAGATGATGCCCACCATGGCACCACCTCGATCACCCTGTATGGATAAAAGTTCTCCACTTAGGAGAGGAATGCGAACAATTTTCTCCTGACAGAGAATTTCCGCGTGTTGCTTGGACAACCAGTCCATGCCAACCACGAGATCAAAGCTACCTAGGGTGATAGGTAAGAGGTTGATGGCAAACAATTGCCAGTTCAACTCGAGCTTACAGTCACGATGTATATGGGTTACCTCGATAGGTTTCCCATCAGCCAGTTCAATAGAGTATGGGGTATCTAGAAGAGTAGGAACCATCCCTAATTGTTTACTAAGTTTTGATGATACAAAACTATAGTCCGCACCAGTATCATATAAAATATAAGCAAGAGTGTCGTTCAAGGAACACGTACCCGTCACAACGTTGTTATCGGTCCTAGCCTCCCCAGAGCCAATCACGAATGCTCTACCACGAGCCCCATTGTTGTTGTTCCCGTTGTTGTTGTCGTTCCCAGCATTGGTGGTGTTATTTTTTCCAGTCTTGTTACCACCACCGTTGTTGGCGTTACCCCTGTTGTTGCCATTCCATTACCGTTACCATTCAGTTGTGGGCAGTTCCTCTTGAAATGATTTTCACTCCCACATTGGTAACAACCTTTACCACCACTCTGCTGTTGCCCTTGCTGTGCAGCTCGCGGATTTCCCGGGATAAACACCCTGCAGTCCTTCTGCTTATGACCCATCTTGCCGCATCGTTCACACTTATTGTTGCTACACGCTCCAGTGTGATGCCTACCACACCTGTTTCACTTAGGTAAAGTCCCCTCATAACCTCCCTGGTTGTTGTTGCGATTGTTACCACTGCCATGGCTGTCATGTTTCTTATTCTGTTGCTGCTGCTGACTGCCATTCCCTGGGGGTTTGCCAGATGCATTCTCCCACTTCCTCTTGTTATCATTAACACCAGAAGATGAAGTACCACGAGGTGGTAACACCCCCTCTTCCATCTTCTGATCAGTCAGTTGATGAGCCATCCTAATAACCTGCTGGATGGTATTGAGGTTAGCAGCAGTGACCATGCTTTTGATCTGGGGCACCAAGCCCTTGATATACAGCTCAATCCTCTTGTAGGGTGGGCTGGAGTAATTTGGGCACATTGCTGCCAGTTCATGCAATCTGGTGGTGTATTTCTCAATCTCTGATCCCACCATTTTTAGATTGAGATACTCAGTTTCTAACTTCTAGATTTCGTCTCGAGGACAGTATTCCTCCTTCATCAGTTCCTTAAAATCTGCCCAAGGTGTTGCGTTGGCCACTTCCACACCTAGCATCTGCACTTGAGAGTTCCACCAGGTTAATGCCAAGTTCTCGAGAGTAGTAGTGGCATACTTCACCCTGTCAGCTGGTGGACAATTACACATTGCAAAGCAAGATTCCAGTTTCTCGAACCACCGCAGTAGTCCGACAGCCCCTTCAGATCCACCAAAGTTATGAGGCTTGCAGTCCATGAAGGACTTGTAGGTGCAGGCTGGAGGGTGATGTCCAGGTTGACCTGAGTGTAAAAGCGAAGGAATCACGAATGAATAAGAGAGCGTAACGTTGGAGCATAGAGGAAAGTTTAGAGCGAGATAAAGTTACCAGCTTGAAAAGCTGCGATAGCTTCTACTATCCTGTCATTGATAAGGGCATTCAACTCCGCTTGAGTCATGTTGATGTTGCCTCTCCCGTGTCCTCTTCCCGCCATAGTAATTCTACATTTACACTATACTCATGAGAAAACAATAATATGTCCCCCATACAATCGTTCACATAGTACAAGTAAACTAGAATATAAATAATGTGATACCCCGCATTTTCAGGTTAAATACTTTTACTGAACTCTAGTAAACTTACATGTTCATACATGGCTAGATACTTAACTAGGGTTAGTTAAGTAGGTTAACATGTGTTAGAAGATGCTAACATATGTTATAAGTAGGAAAATCCTTGTTAAACACACACATGAGTCTTGTATCCCAAACGTTGGTGAATTATGTGGCATACATAGCAGTAATACGTACAATTGAATTATGGTGAACATGAAGTACGTGCTTATGTGAATTACATGTTTTTGTGAATGATCGCCTAACTGAAAGATAATACGTAGATTATGTAAATTACGTGCGCAACATGATTAATATGTTATGTAATAATGAAAACAATGGTTTCTATGCAATTTAGGGTGACTAATATTATTGGGTCCGGTATTGGGCTATAACATGATTAAAAGGTCAAGTTAATGGACTAGAAGGCCCTAAAACCCAATTACTTGGGGAACAAGCAAGGCCCTCTTATAATTAGGAGGCAAGAAAAAGATAAAACCCTACTTCTTCTTCTTGTTTGTGCCGTGCGAAACCCCCACCCCCCTTCTCTCTTGGCTTTCAAGCAATCAAGTAATCTTTCACCTAATCAAGCTAGTTCGGGTTTAATATCAAGGCTCTAGGGAGTTTTAGCATTGCAAGGTATACATCTATATGCTCTTTGATGAATTATGATACTTGAAAAACTTTAAAAACTCTAAAAATAACATATATATAATCGCATGTATGTATGTATAGGAGTTCTTGAATGTTCTTGATGATTTGATGATGATGATTGTTATTAGTAGCCATGATTAGGGTTTTCACATGATAACATATGTGTTTTGCTATGATTAATATGGTGTTTAATCAGTATTGTAGGTGTTATACATGTATTAGGGATGTTCATGAAAAATTAGGGTTTGTAGATTACTTGGGATGCAAGTTTAAGATTCTGGCAGATTCGTTTGAACGTTTTGTAGGGTCTGTAATGGGTTGGTAAATTGATTGTTTTGATGATTTCTTTGCATGATTGTAATGTAAAAGGTCTTAGCTTTTCATAATGGGCAAAACCATCAGATTTGGACATCGTTTGAGTCGTTTTTGGAATTTTATTTGATTAGGGGTCATATCAGATTTTCGGATTTGTGAATTGGGTTAACTTTAAATGGTCATAACTTGAGATTTACAAGGAATTAAGTTATGAAATTTTTACAGTAGGTCAATATTGGAAATATTGAGCTTTTCCAAGTGGATTCATCCCGTTTGGATGAATACACAATTTTTGAGAATTTTTCTACTAAACTGACCTGTTGAGGAAATTTTCTGGATGTAGCTGTGTTGTACGAATTTTCATAATTTTTGTGTTTAGTTTTAAGACAAAATAAAAATATGGGTTTGCAACCGAATCCCCATAAATACTCAGTAAAAATTTGGGACTTTAATTCATTCGTTAAGTATTTTAAATAATTTGTTTTTCACAGCGCACAATCTGTCCTAAAAACGCAGATTGTGTACGGGGTCTTTATATGACTATTTGAAGTTTTATGTGGTATGTAATTGACATGTACTTGTGTGAAAACTTGTATGAGATGTATTTGATGTATTAAACTGATAATAATCACTATGATCACCAACGGGATACGTAGGACATACTTGAGCATATAGAGTCATTAGGGGTCACTACACGGTTTTGAACATGTAAAGGTCTCAGATAAACGAGTTATATGGTGTGTTGGTTATGCACATATACTCACCTAGTGACATTTGTATTAGGGTGTCAGTAGCATACTTTACTTGCGGGTCGGATCTCTTTTGCTTGCACGCTAAGGTGAGTTTCACTACTCTTTTTCTCAAAAGCATGCGTCTCAGGTATGAGACACTTTACTTAACATTTTCTAGTCCGGTTTGGGACTACTTACACATCCCGGGTTGGGATGCCATGGATCCTTGTGAGGGTCGGTTACTTTGCTAGTTCGCAATTGTGTCCTTGATAAACTAAACCATTTCTATCATCTGTAAGTCCTCACGTACCGAATGAGTTGCCAGGGTTGGCAAGCGGGTTATTAGTTGATAGCGCTATTAGGTCTTACAAACCTCACACCGGCTCGGGGAGCGCGGGCGTGAACTATAACTTAACGAAACTTTATCATTGTGGATAGACAATGATGTCAGGCATGCGGCACACTTATGTGGCTACACGTACATAGCAGTTCGGTATATTCGGTTAGTTATCATGAATGGGTTAGCTACCCTTGACATGCGACGAACTAGTGGTTACACGGTGCTTGGCACCAACTCAACTTACTTACTTACGTGGTTTTGGAAACCAGCGCATTTACACACTCAATTACTTTACTTTGTGAACTCACCAGCTTTATGTTGACATACGATTTACATGCTTTTGCAGGTAATTAGCTTCCGGTGCCAGGATTAGAAAGCACTGTACACTTCACTGCATTTGGGGTTTCGGGCATACACATAAATTATATATTTTGCTTTCGTATGGTTGTCAATTTGGGCGCGTTGTTTTGCGCATGGTTTTTAAAAGGTTTAAATTTGGTTTACGCTTCCGCAGCTTAACTAAACTTGGTTTTCGAAAACGAACTAAATGGTTTGGGCATTTAGAGTTCGTTCCTGTGACTTATGGCTATGGGATCCTGGTTTGTCATGCGCCTCGCGGTATAAACCCCGCAGTGGAAATTTGAGGGTGTGACAAATAACATGCGCGAGAATAGAATAAAGAATTTTAAGTGATAGTAGTAAATAAGAATCCAACCACAAAACAAAGAATCCTCAAGTCTCACAACGTTAGGAATGAACAAAAGTCATAATACTAATATATGAATACTAAAAGAAAAATATATAAGAAATCAGTCGTCGTCGTGATCCATGGAGATGCATGAGCCCTCATCCTCGCTCTCATCCTCAATCTCTATCTCCAAATGCTCCTCCTCCTCAGGCTCAAACTCTTCCTCGAGCGCCGCATCCAATGCTGCCTCGAGGTCATCAAATTCCCCAACTACAGGCTCTTCCTCGGGATCCTCTTCCGGATCCTCCTCTGGATCCTCCTCTGGTTCTGCACCATTCTGAGCTAGAGCTTCCTCAAGCTTGTTACTGACCAGGGTCAACTCTTCCCTTAACAGTGCTGTCTCCTGAATAGCAATCGATCTCTCGTGCCTATCTTCTGCAGCTTCCCTTTCAACCCTTTCCAATTTACTACTAACCTTCTCCAATTTACTATTAGTCTTTTCCAATTCACCAAACAAGTGGTCGATCTCTCTTTCTATACGCTTAATAGATCCATCGGCATTCTGCCTCCAAGACTGAAATTGCCTCACTGCATTATAGGCATTCTCTAGCTCCGTATGTACGTGCCTAACCATCCCTGCCAGAGACCTTTCCAATGTGTCAATAATGGGGGGACCTGATCTGGCACTCCATACCCTACAACCTACGAATGTAACATATTTGTGAACCACACCCAGCGATTAGTATTCTCCTCCGGGTTCCCTGTCTGAGCTGGTTGTTCATACGGGTCCAAAGACGTGTTTTGCGAACTTCCAAGAGGGTGATAAGAAGAATAGTTACGATGAGCGGGGTTAGTCATGTTTTCCTGCAATACGTTAGATCAGCATACGTATCCAAGAAATAGCTAGTAGTGTGCTGAGAATGGTGAGTGTACTAATACTTATGCTATGATGATTATAGCTAGATGCAAATCCTAGTTCACTATAACCAATGTCTCTGATACCAATTTGTCACACCCTCAAATTTCCACTGCGGGTTTATACCGCGAGGCGCATGACAAACCAGGATCCCATAGCCATAAGTCACATGAACGACTCTAAATGCCCAACCATTTAGTTCGTTATTGTAAAAACCAAGTTTTAAAGTTTTAACCAAACCAATAATAGCATAGCGGAAGCGAATGAAAAATAGTAAATAAAGTCTGCGCAAAACACCGCGCCCAAAACCAAATAAATAGTAAATGTGCAAAATAGTTTAATGTTTAAGACCCATGAAATGATGCATGACCTAACCGTGCTCCGTTCCTAGTTACCTGCAAAAGCATGCTATTGTGTGTCAACATAAAGCTGGTGAGTTCACAAAGTAAAGTAATTTAATATGCAAATGCGCTGGTTTCCAAAAACCACGTAAGTAAAGTAATAACATAGGTCCTCCAGACTAAAAAGTTAAAGAGTTGTCAGTTTAAGTGTGTCAGGGGTAGCTAGCCCACTCATTGTAACTAAACAAGATTATTGGGAAACCTTCAGAAAAATAGTTATTTGCCTCAATGACTGGCGTCTATCAACACCAGTCGGAAATTGTGGTCAGAAGTTCATGCCCGTGCCTCAAGCACCTCAGACATGAGGTTGCTGCATCAACCTAATAACGCAATCAACTAATACCCCGTTCGCCTCCAGCGATTAACCCAATAATATGCAAGGACTTTCAATGATAGAGTGTTTAGATTACAAAGGACCAATAAGTTTTAAACTGACCGAAAACCCGATCCACACAAGGAATCGTAAAACCCGACTCACACAAGGAGTCAAAACCCGACCCACACAAGGAGTCCATACCTGAGTAGTCCCAAATGGACTAGAAAATGTTTACCAAAGTTGTCTCTAATCCGAGACGCATGCTTTTGAGAAAAAAAGTAGTGAAACTCACCTTAACGTGCAAGCAAAAGAAATCCGAACCGCAAGTAAAGTATGCTACCGACACCCTAATAATAGTGTCACTAAGTGAGTATAGGCGTAATATCATTACACCATATAACTCGTTTGTCCAAGGCGTTTTAAACGTTCAAAAGTGTGTATGTGACGCCTAGTGATTCTACATGCAATACTAAACCCTACGGACTCGTTGGTGAATGTATTGGTTACAATTAGTTTCTACATTCCGTATGTGTCTCAAACAAGTGTACTTCAGTTACATGTCAATTCCATACCAATTAAGACCTCAATTAATCACATAAGCACATAATACACAATCTGTGTTTTCAGGACAGATTGTGCGCCATCAAAACGAATTTATTTAAAATAGTAAATCAGTGAGTTAACCTCCCAATATTTTACTGAATTTTCTTTGGATTCACTCAACAATACCTATTTTTGTTTTGTCTTAAATCCAAACACAAAAATAATTAAAATTTTTCTAATTCAGTTATGTTCAGAAAACCTTCCTAACAGGTCAGTTTGGTAGATAATTTCCCAAGAATTGTGTATTCATCCAAACGGGATGAATCCACTTGGAAAACTCATATTACTCCAATATTAACCTTCTGTAAAAATTTCACAACCCAACTCTTAATAAAACTTGAGTTATGATGTTTCAAAGTTGACTCAGTTTGATACCCGAAATACTGACCTGACCTATTTTCAATGAAAATTCCAAAAACGACTCAACCGACGTCCAAAATACTTGATTTTACACATTATGAAAAGCTAAGACCAAGTGTGACTCGACCATGCAAAGAAAATACCAAAATCATTATGTCAAGGTCATGTTACAGCTCCTACAAGTTCGTCTAACCATTATGTCCAGATTTTAGTTTCGCCTAAATCATACTTTAATCGACTATCGTGTGCAAAAAAACAATCAACAAGCATCAATCATCATTACCAAACATCCCTAATACTTTTATGATCAGATTCTACTACTAAACATGCAAAGATCACAACTTTAAAGACCAAAACATCAATAACTTGCGCAACAAGTATCCTATGATGTTACTAATCGTTTATTATTATGTTTGATTCGTTTAATCTTCAAAAACTTCATGTTTTAATGATTATTAAAAACTTTCAGACCTGGACAAACTTTGTTACATGATTTTTATAACAAAAACACAAGATAAAAGTGTAAGGAATCAAAGATTATACCCTTGGCTCTTCGATTCGATCAACCGTGCGCCTTTGGAGCTTCCCAATTGATGATCTTGAGCCTTAGCAAGAGCTTTAGGGTTAATATTTCGTGTGGGGCAGTATGGGGGCGATTAGGGTTGAGTTTAGGGGTTGCATGGGGGTTAAGGATGCTTAAATAGGAGTTTAAGGCGGTTTAGACCCGTCAGACACGTGCGAGCGGCCGCTCGGGCCCTGTGAGCGGCCGCTCACAGGCCCGAGGCCCTCGTGCGTGTCTCGTTTCGTCACCCGACGCGTTATCCTTCGACGTTTTCGTTATTTCGGACCGTAACAAGTGCAACCCCATGCGTTAAGACCCTAATCAACCTCATACTCCATTTTTAGTGATTTTTATTAACGTATTCGGTTTAGGTTCACATAATCACGTATGGTTTTCACATAAGTTCATCAAATATCACAGAGACACGTAAGTTCGTTATTCACCAACGTCCGAGGTTCACTAATCATGTACCCGATATTAACTCAAAACAATGCACATGTGTCCTATCTAATTAACCCTAGTTAAGTATAATGCAAGGAACGTAACTAGAGTTTAGCTAAAGTGAGAACCTGAATTTGCGGGGTATCACATGAGATCCCACTGGATTTAATAGGCGAACCAGTGGAGAAACTTCTTGATCAAAACAAGACTGCAGTTATTTTAGAAGTATGATCCGCTTCATGTTGGTACTAATTTTTTAATTCAAATTTTTTTCATACTCGCCTATAAATAAAATGTGTAGATTCATCTAGCTTTCTTGATTATCTTTTAATGTTACTTCTGTCTAATGGAAAGACTTTTTATATATTGGCACAAACCATGGATCATCATTAATCACAGATAATTCACAGAATTTGGAAACCCGTTGAAATGGCTAATTACATGCTAAATCAATATTTGGTAATTAATTCTTTTATAACTCTCATTGTATCTCTCTTGAGAATGTTTTCATTCTTTGTAAATATTTCACCTATAAATGCCATGTACGTCAGTATGAATAAAATGTAATCCTGATGTATTTGACATTTATAGGCCAAGTATTTACAATGAATGAAAATATTCACGAGATAGATACATCGAGATTTATAAAATAATTAACTACCAAATATTGACTCTAGCATGTAATTGGCCATTTGAACAAGTTTCCAAATTTTGTTTACTTTCCTTGATTGACGATGATCCATGATTTGTGTTAATATATAATAGGTTCATCCTAACTCAGAAGAGAATACACTTAAAAAACTGGAATTATTAATGAAAGAAGATGCTTAAAGTCCTTTACTTGCAATAGTGAAAGTGGGTATGTTATAAGACAAATATTTGTATTATTTTATTCTTTACTACTTTTTTTTTTTGTGGTTACTCTTTTTTTTAATGCTAGCTTGAAGGCTTCTTGGTTTATGAAAAAATAGATCTTAGTTAGTATTTACGTATGCATGGACGGGTCGGGTTACTGTTGACTTTGCTAACTACTGATGAAGTAGTCAAACTACTGATGAGGAAAGCTAACCCACTAACGGGCATTAACAGAACTCTAACTAACTAGCTATCAGTAGATTAAGTATTCATAAGTTATGACTTCAGCAGTTGTTGTCATTAGAGGTTTGAACTTCAGCAGATATTTGCTTTCCTCATTAGTAGTTACCTCATCAATGGTTAACCACTACATCAGCAGTTTCTTTCATCAGTGGTTAACCACTTCATCAGTAGTATGACTACTTCATCAGTAGTTAGCAAAGTCAACAGTAATAGATCGGCTAGGTTCAGGTTAGAATGGGTTGAGAACAAACTGAGTACAAATCAAAATGGATTGTTTAAAAAAGTGGTTATTTTGGTTTGGATCAAAACAGGTTCAAACCATCGGTTGAGATAATGGGTCATATAGGATTTGGGTCTAAATGGGTTCGGCTCGGACTAGGTACGGGTCAACATGGACTGTTTAAAAATAGTGGTTATTTTGGTTTAGGTCCATGGGCCCAGACCGCCAAATGGGGTAATGTGTTTAGGTCTAAAGGCTTCCAACTAAACTAGGTATGGGTCAAAATGGACTTTTTAAAAAAGTGGTCATTTTCGTTTGGGTCAGAACGTGCCAAACCTCCAGATGGAGTAATGAGTTGTATGGGGTTTAGGGTTATAAGGCTTCCAACCAAACTGAGTACTGGCGTTATTGAAATCCTACAACCCATGTTTGTTAGAAAAATATAAGGAATTGTAATTTGTTATTGTTTTTCTATTTTGCTGTTCTTTATTGCATCTAACTCTAATTGCAGCATCAACGGACTGTAAGTAGTGCACATAGTTTTGCAAAAAAAAAAATAGCCGGTTGAGTTTCGGATCACATCCATCCACTGATCCACCCTATTTTCGCACATGGTCAGGCCTACGTGGTTGCATCGCGTGCAATGTCTGATGCTAACATATGGTTTTATGTGAACAATAGTGTGGAAAGTGTAACAATAAACTAACAAAGAATGTTGTTTCTTGAGAACTTTGTTTTATAATTTGTATTTTAACTGTTAGAGATGGTATAGTTTAACAGTTGTATCTTTTTTATATTTAATACTGTCGTTTTCTAATATGGATGCAAACAAAAAGAAAAAAAATTACGTTCTACATTTTTTGTATAATTACATTGGGCTACCCGTACTGAGACGGGTATAAAACTAGTTTATAAGAGTGTACGGATTAAATGTTTGAAAAATATGTAAAAACGTAAATGAAAAAGTAAATGTTTTTGGACTTCATTTTTTGCATGTTATTTTTTGGGCTATACCAAATGCCGGTATCATAACAAACCTAACTAATACCAAGCGAATTCCTCCAGGAGAGCGCGGAGGAATTTTACTTGTTGATACTTAAAACCCAAACAAAAAGCTATTAATTTCATGCCATGTTGCAGTACGAAAACCATTAATGATTTTAAATTCAAGATTAAAGTTTAGAACCATTATGCTTGGATAGATTGAAACCAAAAGGCAAACTTCAAACCAAATTAATACAGATATCTACGTACGTGGCTCCCCAATTTTGGGTATAAGATTTTGTATCATCATCATCATACTCAGTTAATCCCACCTATAGCAAAGCTAAGGTAGAGTCTGAGGAGGGTAAGATGTAGACAGCCTTACCTCTACCCATAAGAATAGAGAGGCTGTTTCCAGTAAGACCTCCGGCTCGATGTGGTTTGGTATCAAGCCTTGGACATAAGGCACAAAACACTTAGCAATCGGGACAAACCTGATCGGTGCATGTACCCCTTTGTCTTTTAGCTATCCACGCTACCACATGATGCATGATTAACCGTCCGTCGTTTTTAACGTTATTTTCACGAAATTAGTAAAATAACGTTAAAACTAGTGCAACTTTACTTTTGCCCCCAAAGACCACACATATATACATTATATGCGCACACCGTAAGTGAGGCGTAGGGTATAATATTTTGTTTGAAAAAACAATTACAAAATATGAAATAAGAGAGACTCAAACAGGAGACCTATCATCTATAACACGTGTCCTTAACAACTCAAACAATCTTCAACCTTAAAACAATCTTCAACCTTAAGGGGTCACATCATTTTTATTAATGGGTTCCCGAAGGATTTTTATATATAATATCTACTAGATTATACCCTGGGAGCGTCCCGGGTTAAGAAATTTAATATGATAAATCAATTTTGTATATGAAATAGACTGATGTATAACTCTAATATTAATATCTAACGTAAAACAATGTACAACTCCAATGCTAGCTAACACCCAACCTAAAAGAATGTAGAACTTTAATGTAACTCTAATATTAACACCTATCCTAAAGACTAAACAAATGTACAACTCTAACATACTAATATTGATACCTAAGTTAAAACAACGTATAACTCTATTAACCTATTCGGCTTTGGTTGCAAAAAAAAATTCATATTTACTGATTTGAACATAATTAGTGACTTGCCTATACATGATTAATGATTTACCTGAACACTTTGTGTTTTTTTTCCTGTATGAACAAAACCCCACAAAAAATTTCTCCGTTTTTTATATAGCACTATGGTACTCGTTGGAAAGATAATAAAACACTCGTTAATTTGGTGTAATTTTTTTCTTTAAAAAATCTCGTATAATAAAGATATTAACGTTTAAAAATTATGGGAGGAAACATGAGGGTGAAAAATCCAATTTTGTTTTTAAATTCTGTTTTTTCCTAAAATATCTCAATGCCACATGGGATGACACATGGCACACTCAAGGAAGAGAATGCATCTTTGAGTGTCATGTCATTAAAATGGCTTTGGTTTATTATATTTATAGATTAAAAACTCAAAACTCAATGAGTTCCTAGGAACCCGTACCTTAGGATATAGGTCTGCCCCAGTCTAGAAGTGCGGATGACAAGCACCGTCATAAACAAGGCAGTAATGATAATGATAATGCTTCTTGTGTTAGTGAAAGAGGTGAAGGGATTTTGACATCTCATAAAAAGAAGAGAAAATAATAAAGAAGATGATGATGAACTCAAAGCTGATGAACCAGGTTCAAAAAAAGGGCGTGTGTCGTGTGGTATGTGGAACACTGAAAGTACTGCATCAGAGTTTGCTAGTATCGCGAACCAACTTGGAATCGTTAGTAGTCTTTCTTTATGTTTTAATACTTCATTTTTACATTTTATAAAATTTACGTACATGTACTTTAGTTGTAAAAGAAATTTATATAAATTTGCATTAATGTTCATGTGTATTTCTATTAATTTTTTTTCCTAGAGGCGGTACCAAAGAAAATTCTTGAATTGATGAATGTTCCAGGTATGACCCGAGAAAACGTTGCAAGTCATTTGCTGGTGTGTTTCGACTCAAAAATGTTGGAAACTTTTAAGGTAATTGCAGGTGGTGAAAACGTTATAATCTGAATTCTGCATAGTCAAAAGTCGCACTTGTTTGTTAGAAAGAAAATATCAATAAATTATTAATAAAATATATGTCATTAAAGGTCAAACAGAAAGTCAACTGTTAGAAGGAAAAGGCGCCACAATTTAAATGTTGTGTCTGTGTGTTTAGAATAGTTGTGTCGGTTAGTTTAGCGGTTGAATAACCGTCATTGTAAAGGGTATGAATAGCCTTTCATATGTAAGCATTTGTTTGTGTGGAAATATTATATTTGTGTGTGTATATCAAAAGTCTCCCACCCTCTCTTTCATCATGAGAGTCCCTGCACACATGGCTATGTATACTCATGTTCATATTATATAACCGAATTCTATCATTGTTATATTCAAAATATCTTAAAAGTTTTCCAACTATTCTTATCATTGTTGAGTCGAAACACACCCGCAAATGATTTGCAACGTTTTCTCGGGTCAAACCTGGAACATCCATCAATTAAAAAATTCTCTTTGGCACCGCATCGGGGAAAAAAATAACATAAATACACATGAATATTAATGCAAATTTATATAAATTTCTTTAATTTGTAAGCAAAGTAAATGTATTGAGAATGTTATAAAATGTAAAACTGAAGTATTGCAACATAAAGAAAGACATACTATCGTTGGTTCACGCATTAACAAACTGTTGATGCAGCTCGACGGACCACACACCACGCGCTTGTTTTGATCCACCCGGTTCATCGGTTTCAAGTTCACCGTCTTAATTTATTATTTCTCTTCTTTAATTTTATGAGATGTCAAAACCCCTTCACCCTTTCACCACTTGCTTGCATGTTAGAACGGTTTAGAGCCTAAGGGACATACATGTATATCAAGGTTTTCAGAACCGGACCGGACGTCGAACCGGACCCCCGGGCGGTTCACCGGTTCGACGCCGGTCCAACGAACCGGGTCAAACATGTATCGAAACCCAAAAAATAATAAAAATAATAAAAAAAGAACGGTTCGACCCCTTATTTTCCGGTCCGACCGGCCGGTTCAGCGGTTCACAAGCGGTTCAGTTGCAGGGCGGTCCAAACACCCGAACCGGACCGGTCCAGGCCCCGGACATCGGCCCGACCAGCTGGTTCGGTCCGGTTTTCAAAACACTGATGTATATAACTATAATGCTATATCTGTAGGGCCGGCCCTGAGCATGGGCTGGGTGGTCACCGGCTCAGGGCCTGACCCTCAAATGGGCCCGAACTTGTTTTAAAAATACACACACACACACACACACATATATATATATATATATATATATTAAATTCTATATTTAGGATATATATTTGTTTTTTTTAAATTAAAGTCTTGTTAGTGGAGTTGGAAAAACAATGTTAATTTAATGTAAAGGTCTCAAGTTCAATCCTTGGCTCTAGTACTATATTCAAATTTTATTTTTTTTTAATTTATTCCTTTACAAAATTTTGGGCCCAAAATTTTTTTTGCCCGAGGCCTAAATTTTTTTTAGTGTTCTCGGAGACGACCCTGTATATCTGCATATATAACATGTGTATGTGCATAAAGTTCAGCAGCATATATATGTGTAGTAACATGTGATTGTGTGTGTATGTATGTGTATTATTGTGGTGGTGAATTGGATGAAGGATAGGCAGAGCAATCCGGCTGTTTAAATAGATGGAATTGAATTGAAATGGTGATCCACCGAGTACGTACTGTTATGATTTAGTTAGTTGTCCAATCTAGCTTGTCGACATGATTGGTATCTATCTTCGTACAAATTCATTTGCTGTACCAGTGGCGAATTGAATTGAACCATGTCCTTTTGAATTCAAGTGGTGATGGAGTACTGTTATGATTTAGTTGTGTCCAATCTAGCTTGTCGACTATCTATCTCGTACGTGAAGCAAACCATGTGCTTTTGAATCATTTATATTGTATAGTACAATTAATTCACATGCAAGCAAGTCCAGGCGGTAATGATCATAATGCTTCTTGCATGTGTTAAACTAACTGCTAACGAAGGAGGTACTGAAGGGTTTTTGACATCTCATAAACAGAAGAGAAATAATGATGACGATGATGGTGGTGGTGGTGGTGGTGGTGAACCAACTTCGAAAAATGGAGTCGTGAAGCAAACCATGTGTTAAACAACAAAACTTCTTGAAACGCATCCCGTTTATGTCGGTCCATTTTCCCGAAATGGAGTCGTTTTCCCGATATTCTCTTCTACGCATCGTCTTGAAAAATGTTTCTCGAATCCTTTGCCAAAATAGAGGAAAAGTTTTGTAGTGGGCCACAAAAATTAGAACACATATGTTACTATACTTTTTTAAAAAATAATAGAAGAAATATATTATTATACTTTTCTAAAAAAAAATAACACATATCAAATTCAGGATCCTCCGAAATGTCTAGCCAAGCTCGTGTGAGCGCGTACTCCTCCTCTTTGGTCCAACCTTGATAAGGCTTTCGTGTACGGATCGGCTCTCCCTTTTTTTATGCGAGCGTTTTTTGGGTTGAGAGCTCTCGGGTGGGCGCTCGGGTTGCGTCTCCGTCACGTGCTCGAGGTCGGGTTCTTATTGAGAACCCGGCATACAGCTTACGCTAGCATTCATATTGCTCGCGAAACCCATTAGACCTTGAAAATATTGTTGGGACATGTTTAATAGTTGCGTAAACCCCATTGTATTCGTGTCGAAATCTTGAAGGTTAAAGTTTGGTTGCGGTTGGGTGGGGTTTAGGCGACACGCGTTTGGGTTGGTTGGGCGAGATGGAACACCGAAAGGGGTGCAGAATGGATTCATGATAATAATTTTTTTTAAAGGTATGATAGAATTTATAAAAAGTGAAAGAATGTATAAAGTTGGTAAAAAATGAGGTGAAGTGAGGTTTAAATAAGTAATAATTTGGATTAAAAAATGTTTTTTTTCAAAAAAATGGCTACTTTTTTAAAACGGTAATATTACCATTGCTTCCTCCCACGTGACTTAATCTAATTGGATGAAGAAAGATGAAAACAACGTGAAATATTTCAGTACTAAGGTGATTGTGGGTATGCCACAGAACTGAAAACTTGGGTTATTCGATATTCTTTGCACCAAGTACTGAAGGGTTTTTCTGCAAACTGCTTCCCATTATCTGTGACAAGTACTCCGGGCAAGTCGTACCGACAGATGATGTTTTCCCAAACGAAGTCGATGATCTTTTTCCGGATATCTTTCCTAAAGGCTTCACCTCCGGCCACTTTGTGAAGTAATCAACGGCAACCAACAAGAACTTGACTCCTCCTTTTGCTGGCGGGAAGGGTCCAACAATATCCATCCCCCATTTGTAAAATGGCCAAGCTGAGTTGATGGGGATCAAGTCATGCTTGGGACTTTTTGGGACGGGCACGTGGATTTGACAAGCTTCACATTTTTTCAATTGTTCAGATGCATCACGATGAATGGAGGGCAGAAGTAGCCGAGATTCATGAGTCTTGCCACCACTGATCTTGGACCGCAATGAGCTCCACATATGCCTTCATGAACCTCCTCTATTAAGTATCTGCTTTGTTTAGGGCCGACACATCGAAGCAATGGGGCCAAGTATCTTTTTTATAGAGTATATCTTCTTGGATGATGTATTGCCTTGACTTGATTCGGACCCTTTCAGCTTCAACATGGTCTTGAGGTAATTCACCTTTTTTCAGGAACATCATCAATGGAGTCATCCAATTCGGTTCGTTTTCAGTGATTACATCTTGCACTTCGAGTTCAAAAATGGAGGGATGTTGGATTACTTCAACCAATACCTTCTTGGTGAGATGTGTGAAATTTAATGAGGCAAGCTTGCTGAGAGCGTCGGCCTTTTTGTTTTGCGATCTTGGGACTTGTTTGATTTTACATGACTGGAAGGTGTTCATGATTTCCTTTGCCTTTTTTCTGTATTTTTTTCATGTTTGGTTCTTTGGCTATGTAGCCATCATTCACTTGGTTAGAAACTAGAAGTGAATCAGTGAACACTTGAAGCTTTTGGACAACCATCTTTTTTGCAAGCTTCAACCCTGCAATCAAGGCTTCATATTCTGCTTCGTTGTTGGTGGTCTGAAATTCCAAGCGAAGAGCATATGTAAATTCTAATTCTTCGGGATTGATTAAAACAAGACCTGCCCCAAATCCTTCAACGATGGAAGCTCCGTCAGTATAAAGCTTCCAGGTTTCCGGGTCAAGGGGTTCGTCTGTTGCAATGTTAACTTCGGCAGTTTCCACCTTTGGAACTTCAGCTATGAAATCGGCAAGTATCTGTGCCTTTATTGCTTTCCTCGGGATGTAGGTGATTTTGTGTTCACCTAGTTCGACGGCCCATTTGGCCAATCGTCCCGAATTTTCAGGTCTTTCAAGCACACTCTAAATGGGTTGGTCGGTGACCACTTGTATAGGGTGTGCTTGGAAGTACCTTCGAAGCCTTCTAGCTGTTTGGACTAGAGCCAAGGCCAGTTTTTCCAAAGGAGGGTACTTGACCTCTGCCAACTTTAAAGTTTTACTGAAGAAGTAAACAGGTACCTGGGCTTTATCTCTTTCAATGGTGAGAAGAACACTGAGGGCTTCGTCAGTAACACAAAAATAGATAGAGATTGTTTCTCCTGCTTCGGGAGCTGCAATGGTGGGAAGGGAAGCCAGATATTGCTTCATTTGGTTAAAGGCTTCCTCGGCTTCCTCTGACCACCTGAAGTTTTTCTTGTCTGTGTAGCCCTTGAGAGTTTTGAAGAAGGGTAGGGACCTTTCAGCTCGCTCTGACATGAAGCGTTTCAAGGTAGCGAGTTTGCCATTCAAGCTTTCCACTTCTTTCTTGGTTTGTTGTGATTTCATGTTCAGGACGGCTCAAACCTTGTTGGGGTTGGTCTTTATGCTTTGCTTTCCCACGATATGTCCCAAAAATTTTCCTTCTTCGAACCCAAACAAACACTTTACAGGGTTGAGTTTCATGTTGATCTTTCTGAGGTTGTTAAACGTTTCTTGTATGTCTTCAAGCATTTGTTCCTCCATTTTGCTTTTGATGACTAGATCATCCACGTAAGCTTCCATGTTCTTGCCAATTTGCCCGGCGAACGCCTTATCGACCAACCTTTGGTACGCAGCACCTGCATTTTTTAAGCCAAAAGGCATCTTTGGGTAACAAAAGATACCCTTGTCAGTGTGAAAGGCTGTTTTCTCTTCGTCTTCCTCCTTCATTTGTATCTGGTGATAGCCTTTATAGGCATCCAGGAAACACTTGAAGGGGAAACATGTCAATGAATCAACTTTTAAATCAACTTCAGGCAAAGGATAACAATCCTTGGGGCAAGCCTTGTTGAGGTCCTTGAAGTCTATGCACATTCTCCATGAATCATTAGGCTTCCTGACCATCACTGGGTTCGCAACCCAGGATTGGTATTTGACTTCACGGAGGATTCCTGCTTCAACTAGTTTGTCAACCTCTTGGCATTCAGCCTTGCTTCGTTCAAGGGTGAGGCTCCTTTTCTTTTGGACAACCGGTTTGACATTTGGAGGAATCTTGAGCTCATGTTCAGCAACGTTTCGAGGGATGCCACTCATATGTCACTCGGATACCAGGCAAAAATATCAACATTATTTCGTAGTAACCCTTCAAGCCTCAAAAGTGTTTTTGTGGGGAGATCTGTCTTGACCCGTATTCTCTGTTCTGGGTATTTTGGGTTGATGCTGAGGCCGAGCTTGCTTCGGTCACTGTTGCTTTCGTTTATCACTAGTATTAAGGTTGAGGCTTGGAGGGTTGCGATCCCATCCTTTGTGGGGATCTTTGCACTCTTCCGACTAATGGAGATGGTCATGTCAAAAATCACCACTCCGGGCCTGCCAATGATAATATCATAATTGGATGGCAAGCCTAAGACGATGAAGTTTAGTGGTTCGATTCTTTGCATCTTCCCATTGGAGAAATTCACATCGAGTGTTATTTCTCCCAAGGGCTTGATGGGTATGTCTGCAATGCCTTTGATGGAGGCTTCTATGGGTTGGAGCTTGGAGCGTTCCTCCGGGCTTAGGAGGTTAAAGTATTTTACAAACATGATCTCAGTGGTTGCTCCTGTGTCTATGTAAGCCTTTTGTGTTTTTACTGAACCGACGAAGGCTTCAAGGAGGAGAGGATCACAATGTTTGTCTTCTTTGGTGTGAGGAAAACAGACACCTTGATGCTCCCAAGCTTCCAATCTCTGACGCTTACTTGGTGTTCCTTGCTCGAACAAGACCATAGCAACTTTTTTCTTCTTATTGTCAGCCATGTTTTCTTTTACACCTTTCACCAATTGGGCAAGCTCCCCGGATTTAACGGCTTCTTCAATTCTCTTTTTGAGTTGGAAACAGTCATTGGTGTGATGTCCCTTTTCTTCGTGGAACTCACAATACTGATTGAAGCTTTCGTTTCTTTTGCTTTTTGGCAACGGATGGGGAGGCCGAAAGGTGTGTTTAACTTCTTCCGTTGCCAGAATCTCTTGAGGAGTTTTGGTGAGGGCTGTGAAGTTGACATTTCTGTCCCTGCTTGGAGGGTTCCTGCTTTCTGACCTTCGAGACTCAGACCCCCTGGGTCTTCTGTCGTGAGTCCCATAGTTGGCCCTCTTTCTGTTAGGACTGTTGCTTCTCCAGGTGGAGCTCCTTTTTCTTTGCTCCTTGATGTCTACAGCCTCTTATCCTCGGATATGGGCTTCAGCCCTTTCTAAGGCTTCTTCAAGAGTCCGTGGAAGACTCTTGTTGAAGTCTCTTGTGAGGTATTTTGAATTGATGGTGTTCATGAACCCTGCAACCTTCATCTTTTCGTCTGCACCGACATAGGTGAGGCCTTCTTTCTTGTATATTTCAATGAAGCTTCTCAGGCTTTCGTCGACTTTCTGTTTGATCTGGAAGATGACTGTTGCATCCTTGACACAACGCCTTTGTTGTGAGAAATTGGCCAGGAATCCTTTTCCTAGGTCGTTGAAAGTTTTGATACTTTCTGCCGGTAAGTCATTGAACCATATCCGAGCAGATTCGACTAGGGTCTGCATGAACATGAGGCAGCATTCGGGCTCACCACATTTTTCTATTCGAGTAGCCCCGGAGAAGATCTACAGATGGTCTTCAGGATCATCGGTACCATCATAGGTTCTGATGTGAGCTGACATCTTCAACTTGTTTGGAAACTCGTAATCTGCTATCTCTCGAGAGAAGCAGGATAGGTTGTTAAGTTTATATGGTTGATGGATGATGTGTTCCACCCTGTTGTTGTTGTTGTTGTTTCTGTTTGGGTTTCCTTGTTGAGAAGCAATAGGTTGGCTCATGAGGGAAAGTGAGCCATCATTTGGGATATCATGTAGGGCATAAGGTTAAAGCCTTAAAGGCTCTCAGTTGCCGCTACGTTGTTTGCTTCCATGGGGACACTCATGGAGGCACTACGAGCCATGGGTAGAGTAGCCATGGCCTGTGCCCATGAGGTGGCGGCTGGTGGTGGAACACTAGCAATGGGTGACTGCAGGAGTTGATCCAGAGTGAGTTCATACCCAATGGGTGCACTAGTGGTGGTGGCTTGGGTAGTGTACAAGGGAAAGGCAGTAGGACTGGGCCTGGTTGCTTGATGGGGAGCAGGAAGCCTGTTGCTCGGACCTACTTCATAGCTTCGAAAAGCAGTTTGGTGGCCAGGCAGACCAGTGAGAGGACGAGGTGGTCCAGTGGAAAGTGACACTTCCTCTTCGTTGTAATCTAGTCGGATGCGGGCTCCTTTCTCTCTTTCCTTCATAACGTTCTAGTTTAGGAGGGATCTGAGTTGTAAGAAGTTGCTTGCAACTCCTTCCGGAGTCAAATCTATACGCTGGGGACCCTGCACATCATTAGGGAGAGGAGACATCACCCCTGAACGTGTGGGGGTGGAGTCTGGAAGATTGTGAACTCAGGCGAGTTGGCGGAGTTTGAGTACCAGCAAGGGTACTTCCTGGAGTAGAGAATGACACAGATCTGTTAGGAGAAGCCTGATATGTGCCTGGTGAGATCTGATTCACCTCTTCTTGAGACTCAGGGTCAGACATGCTAGAAAGTTGGAGCTACACGATTGATATTTTAAGGAGACAATGGCATAGCCCCACGGTGGGCGCCAACTTGTTGCTACAACAAATAATAGCCTAACGTTAGTTCTGATCCACATGAAGAGGTTAAAGGGTTCAAGGGTTTAGATCTGCCAAACGTAGGTCGGGGTGTCCTCCTACATTACAAAACGTAGAAGGGGGTTCAGATAATATTATTTTTGAGTATTAGAATTCTGGTTTGAGAGTGACTCAAGACCAGAATTGATATTCTAAAACTCGAGTGATGTGTTTGTGTGATGGAGATATTCTCCTCACGTGTGTGTGGACCAAAAGAATAGAAGATTGAATGTAAGAGAGAATAATCAGGGATGTATCAGATCTGTGGGATTGATCCTGATTATATAGAGAAAGCATCTTCTAATTTGGGTAGGGATATTATCTTGGAACATGATGCAACAAGAAGACAAGCCACTTTAAGCCGGTGGTGGCTTTGGACCTGCGGTCCGAGCAGTGCAGTGTCTATACAACAGCTGCTTTGGGCTGGCCGAGGAAAAGTTGACAAGACAGATCATCTTTTGATCTGTGCTTCTCCGTCCTTTGAACATTTGTAGGTTTCAACACTTCAAGCATAGATTCGTGATAGTTATTAATCATTTTACCTTAGACTACCCACGTCATCAGTATCCATAAAGGATATTTTCATAATTCAACATAACTATATAAAGTCTTATTTTGCACATGATTCACAATATACTAACAGTTTCAAATGTGAATAGTTCAAATTCACAATTAGTGCTCACATATTATTTTTATATTAAGTTTACTTATACATACATTATATGTATATAATTTTTAATGTTAAAACCTCAGGTTACGATACGTAATTAATAACATGCTTATTTTTATATTAAGATATCTTCCAACCCCTTGACCTTGAATATTAGAATCAGTAAAAACCATCTCAATCATGTCCCACCAAAAGCCTTCATTCCAACTAACTCCTTCTTGAGCCATTATGTAACATCCGGCCCCTCTCACCACCAATATTGTCCGCTTTGCCCCGATGGGTTGCCTATCCAGAGCTCACGGATTTGTTTTTGGTTGCCCTGGTGGAGACTTCCCAGGAGGTCACTCATCCTGATACCGCTCCCACCTGAGCACGCTTAACTGTGGAGTTCTCCTCTCATCCACTAACATTAAGCCCCAAAACACGTTATTGATTTAAGAGGCAAGACATTACTTATGAACCAAGGATCTCTCCTAGCCACGACCAATGTGGGATTTTCCTGGGGTGTCACATTCACCCCCTGTTAGAGTCTCATTGTCCCTGATGAGGTATGCACCCACTCTCACACCCTCAAATTCCACTTGCGGGGTTTTGCCGCGAGGTGCGTGACATACCAGGATCCAAGTCAACGGTCACAATAAACGACATCTATATGCATTAAAAGTTATGTAGAAATACCAACCACGCAGTTTATAAGTTCAAAAGTAAAATGGACAACGACAGCGGAAGCATAAATAAGTGTTTACAAAACCAATGTCAAAATACGAATGCAAACACAGCCCGGTTTGCTTATGTATGCAAGACTAGACGCAGTGTGACTCCAGTGCGCCTAAGACTCCCTGCTACCTTAGCGACCTGAGAAAACATGCGAAGTTATACAACACGTAAAGTGCCGGTGAGTCACAGGGATATAGTTTGTAAAATTTTGTCACAAGTAAACTAGACCCAACAATCCTTACATCTATACCTGATGCTAGCTAGACATCGTTACATGATACTATAGTGTCGTGAACCACTGCTGACAAAATAAGAATGCCTCAAACCCGTCACCAGTTCATCACCTGGTGCCATAAGATATAGGACAAATATGCACCCGCCACCGACCTCCAGTCGGCCCGAGTGGGGCTTGCCAGGCCCAATAGATCTATTCACACTTTCCCCGCTATGTACTCACATATTGATGGTTCACTAAGACATGAGAGGACTTTAATGATGAAGTAAGAGTCACTAAGTATCCATGTGATATAATGTAATATGTTGGTCTAAAAGTTAGAAAGTTTTACCGCATGTTTCTCCCCCAGAATGTTCCAAAAACAGTAAAGAATGGGGTTGTGACACTCACCTTAGTTTGCGTTCCCAAAATAAGATTAAAGAAAAGTCTTGATAATCCCAAATACTGGCGATCTATCAATAAAGTTTGTATAAGAGTTTTGACTAATAACTTTAAGGTTAACTAGTCCTCGATTGTCCAGATCATGACTAAGTAAGGTTGAAAACGTGTTTGACAGTTTAACCGACACACTAGACCGACTCGACATCCCGTTGGTGACCCATTACATAAACAAATCAAGTACACACATATTACAAGTAAGGTTCAAGCATAACATACTTAGTTTGCATCAAGAATTGCACATATGAAGTAGTTGGGTCGAATGAGGAAGGAAATAAGTTAGGTTCGACCCCAAAATGTCTGGTTCGACCCATTTCAGATTTTCAGGTTCCTTCGACCCTGTTGTAAGCTCATGCAACCTAAAACAAGTTCATTTGACCTTAACACATGTTCATTAGACCTTAACATGTGTTAATTCGACCTAAATTAAGCACGTTCGACCAAATATTGCAGATTCGGCCACCAGACTGCTAGGTTCGACCCTGGAGGTCCACCTTCGACCCCACGACTGGTCGAAGGTGCCCAGGTTCGACCCTGGAAGATGATCTTTCCTAAAAATGCTTCAAAAATGTCTGAAAACATCATGAAACATCACGAAACACAGCAGTTAAGTATGAATAACATATCCCCACAGAACCCTACTAATTTTACTCCCAAATCAGTCCGTTTTAATGTTAACCCAAAATGGCAAAATTATGAAGATGTCACATCATGCATGGAAACTTTACCCAATTAGGAAACATTTGTGAAATCGCTTAATAGACACATCATCATACTTAGGTTATCATGTGAATCAAAACCCCTAATCATATCATTCTTAACAAAATCATGCATCAATCCCTAAATCCATCAAAATCCCCAAATTAGACCTAACATCATTATACAATAGTTTATGACCTAAGATAATCAATACTCATTAGTTATAACTATCCTAGAACATCTCCATATCACCCACATATCATACAACATCAAATAATCTCATAACATAACATGAAGGATCATTAACATATGTTAACACATAAGAAAACTCATGTTTTATGGTGAGGTTTTGTTTAGAAAGGATTTAGAAAGGTTATTATTCATAAAAGTCATCTTAGATCAGATCTGGAACTTTGGGGTTTTATAAAAACGAATTAAAATTGCTCAAAAATGATTTAGAATGAAGAACACACCTTAGATCTTCACTTGTAATGATTTAGAGAGTTAGATTATGAAAAACAAGCTCAAAAACTCCTTCCCTAGTGATAAAAGTCGAAAGAGAGTGTTTAGAGGCGTTTAGGGTTTGTGAAATGATGAAAAATGACTAAGGATGGTATTTATAGTATGTCCAGGTTCGACCCCTACGTGAGGGCGAACGAGGAATGAAATGGTCGAATGTAGTTTCCTTTAAACAGATAGCCAGGTTCGACCCTTTACATGGGTCGAATGGGATTTATTTTTTGTCGAAGGAGACTTTTAACAAACTGATGGCCAGGTTTGACCCCCCGAAAGGTCGAACCAGGCAAGGCCCTTTTTCCAGTTTGTCGTGTTTAACGCATTTTTACACATCCCAACACATGAACATGTAATCCTAACCTATGTTTAACATATATAAGCATGGATAACCATCTAAACATTGTTTAAACATGTATTAGCATATAATTCACCACATAAGATTCAATCTACGCATAACACTTAATCTAGTTTATGTAATTCACCAACAATGGGACTCAAGACTCGTGTGTACGTAAAAGACACCAATGATCCTCTAGATCATTGAACCATGGACAATACGTAAGAAAATCCCGACTCAACTAACCCAGTTAAGTACGTAAATAAAACGTTTCCCGCTAAGGTAGACTTATAAGTTTAAATATGTCAAGTCAAATATGCCGGGTGTCACACATTAACCCTTTTTTCCATTGTTCACAGTCTAAGTCAGCCTCCTGCAATTCTAATATATTGCAACCATTTTCGAAGCCCTTATGCTTACAAACCTTGTTTCGCGTAAAAACTGTTGCGCACTTTTCGCTAACACGTCAACCCTTTGGTTCTCATCTCCCCTCTTATTGTTCGCAAAAGTAACAAGCTGGGCCGGGTCACCTTGAGAAGTCATCTTGGAGTAATAAGTTATATCAACATTCCTAGCAATTGTCTACATCTATCTTTCAAAAAAAAAAAAAAAAAAAAGCAATTGTCTACATCTGGGCCAGGAATCTTTAGTTTTTTTTTTAACGGCAAATTTCTATTCCTTGTGAGACTTGAACCCATGACCTCCCCTTAAGTATTCCTAGAAGCTTTGTTTCTACCATTGGGCCATCAACCCCAATAGCCCAGGACTCTTTAGTTATTGTCTATTTCTTTTTTGGTGTTTCAAAATTATTATTGTACTTGAAAGTGTAAGAAACTAATGGATAAGTGCTACGTGTCGCTTTTACACAAGAGGCCCCATAGAAACTAAAAATGTGTACGTGATTAACGTTTAAGTCATTTTTTTAACGGCTAATTTTTTATACCCTTTTTATTACTTTTTTTTTTTTTGCACATTCTAGGAGTTGAACTTCCAATCTCATCCACTAGACTATAACCTAAGTGGCAACGTTTCAATCAGCTATGGTCTAGTTTTAGTTTTATCCTTTGATTGATTAAGGGTGCTAATATTTAGACAGCCAAAAAATTATTTTGACACCTCATATACTTCTCGTACTTATCAATACGAGTAGTATTGAAGTTAAAGGCTACATACTAATATATCAGTGAATGTCAGACTTGAAACCCCGTACTGATATGCTTCGTATTGAACAATTCAAGGCATATCAGAGCCAAGTATTGGGTCTGATACTAGGCAGAGAAGTGATTTGGGGTCTGATATGCCTCATATAGACCTATATGAGGCATATTGATGTTTTTTTTATTTGTTGCAAACTTTGTATATTTATACAATACTATTATAGACTATACGATATTACACAATACACGATATGATACGGTTCAAAATCTATACTACCATATATGTCACACCCTCAAATTATCACTTGCGGGGTTTTACCGCGAGGCGCATGACAAACCAGGATCCAAGTCAACGATCACAATAAACAACTCTATATGAAAAACGTAAACAGACATAACCATTAATTTAACCAGCGGAAGCATTTCAGTAGCATTTAATCAACTATGCTATCATCTCAAAAGTTGTTCAAAATACTTTTATTACAAAACGTGCACTAAATCTAGACGCCAATGCAGACCCGTGCGCCTAGTTCCGTTCATTGCTACCTTAGCGACCTGAGAAAAACATGCCAAAAAGATGTCAACATATAATGCTGGTGAGTTCACAGGTTTGTTCAAAATGTTACTAAAGTGTTACCATGTCCATACTATTTCGATGTTACCAAGTACGCTAGCTAGGCGTAAGTTTTATTACTACTACGATTGGAAACCATTACTAGACACGTTTAGCAATGTTCAGCATGTTTAAGCAGCCCGTATGTTCAGCATGATACCAATGTACCTGTTCGAGACAATATGCACCTGCCCGGCCCTCCAAGCCGACGAGTGGGGTGTAACACCCCAACCGATGGCGGAAACATCGGGATGTCACGTAATGATGATTGTTCAGTAGCTCATGGTGAATAATAAATTCCATTAAATAATTTAAATGAATTACATACAATTGTTCTAGAATTTGTACATCAAATTGAATAAAGCTATACACATATCTTCAAGCATCAATTCAAATCTTCAAGCAAATAGAACCTGAAACATGTTAAGTTGAAAATGTTTTTGGGTCAACAAAAGTTGGTGAGAATTACATAGGTTTTTGATAATTGAATAAAAATGTTGAGCAATTCATGTGTCATGTCAATCTAGTCCATATGTGAGAACATACTAGAAATAAATCGAGTGCATAACCAAACCTGATGACTGTTATAATGTGGTACCTCCCATACGCTCATGGTTCACCTAAATATGTTATACGATAACAAACACCCACGCTACCTTTGTAGGAGGCACGTATCCGGGTGGGATTGTCAGTCCAATAGATCTATCAATGTATACCGCCGGCTGATCAATGTTAATGATTATGCTAGAATGGTGCTTACTCTAATCATGCTCAAGACATAATGCAACATAGAAAACACATAGACACATTGATGATTGAATTGCAATGATGATGTATAAACATGTTTCACCCCAAAAATAGTGAAAATAGAGTAAAAGGGGCTATGTAAACTCACCTTAGCAAAATGTTATGTCTCGTAAAAAAAATAGAATAATGTGTTGTGAATGTATGCGAGGCGAATCCCAAAGACTCAACAACGTAGCTAGTCCAAATTGAAGAAAACGAAAAAGAAAGAATATCAAGCTTCCAATTCGCCAATTACAAGAGCTTATAATCAAAGCTTCAATTGTAGAAGTAATAGACTATAGAAGAAAGGTATGAAGGAAAGTTTAATCGGATTGAAACAATCGATTTAGAGGTGCAAAGTATAATGGGTCATAGGTGGGTTTTTATACTAGTTTTGGAGTCAATTAGCCATTAAAATTGGTCAACACCGTAAAGTAAGGTTTTATGATGAATTGACTATTTGACTAAGACTTTGACTGTTTGACTAAGACTTTGACTAGAACTTTGACTATTTGACTCAAGGCTTTATTTTAAAAAAAAAATCTTGTATGTGAAAAAAAAAGAATTTAGAATCATATTATTATTATTTATATACATTTATGTATGTATATAAGTTGTGAGTTAGGATAAATAAAGACTTAGGCATATTTGTATAATATTAATGATAAAGGTGTAATAATATATATATATATAAGGGCTTTTTATGTATTAAAATTTTGGGGAAAATTTTGCGATGTTACAGTCTCCCCTACTTTTAGGAACTTCGTCCCGAAGTTAAAAGAAAAACACCAGGTATACAATTGGTCGACTACCGAAAACCTTGATAAAATTTCTCACTACCTTAACGTACCTGTAAATTCATGATTACGTTCCGGACCGTAATTATCAATTTACCTTACATTAGGGTTTTGCGTCCTTTTATGACTCTACCGATTGTTGAGCAGGTTCGATAGTCTCCACCAGTCGTTGAGCAGGTTGTAGGGCCTCTCCCGACTGTTGGAAAGACATGATGACCTCTACCAATCGTTGAGTAGGTTGTTTGGTAGTCAACTAATTGTTGTACAAGTAAGCAAGTATGATTATAGATATAGCAATTAGTTCACATTCAAACAAGCATGCACTTAGATGTTATGATAATACTTGAATTTATTACTTAAATCAAAAAGTGTCAATACATAGAATTAAAAAGTAGACATCATTCAAATGGTGGGGTTTGCTGTTAAGTAGCTGGAGGGTCTTGATCTCGATTTAGTTTAGGGCATCGGTTACGGAAATGATTTGGGTTTCCACATTCATAGCATTGACCATAGTTTTATTTACCAGGACGATCAAGATTAGCAACCTGAGCAGGGTTGGTTGGTTGGTATTAGGGTTTGGGGTCTCATGACATGTGTTGACCAGATGGCCATACCTACCACAATTGGTGCACAGGCGATACATTGAAACAGTGGGGTGATGTCGATTGCATGTGTTACACAATGGAAAGTTTCTTGTATAGGGTTTCTTGTTAGAAGCTTGTGTAGTGAGGTTTACATTAGGATCCCTGGTCTTGCGCTTCTGGTTCTCGGTAGTTACCGCGGCCACAATACTTGTTTTCTTGCCTAAGGTCCTGTTCTTTTCGTGATTTCCAACGCCATTTCCATGGCCGTTCCCATTCATTTGGATGACTTGAGCCAACAAGTTAGAAACCAGAGTTGTGATTTGTTGTGCCATTTGTTGGGAAATAATCGCAGCCAGTTGGGCATCAACACCTTTGTTGTTTTTGTTGTTGTTGTGGTTGGTGTTGTGGTTGTTGTTACTTTCCTCTTGGTTTTCACCACTGTTATTGCGAGTGCTGCGATGTGGAGACATGATCTGTAAGGGACACAATGAAGGTTCAATGTGGCATGAAATGAATGAGGTGATATAAGGAATGTAATCATTTATTCATTAATTAAAACGAATAAACGAAAACGTTGACGTATCAAAGATTCCAGATTCCAACAACATAGTGAAGACATGCTTTAGCCTATAAGTGAACACTCATCCCGAGAATTCCCAGGTAGGCATCCGGGTCCCTCGTCTGATTGGGATATATGCGCAATGCCAGCCTAGACAGAAGACTCAGAATACAGGCGTTCACCCTTCCAGATTGCACGTGTTCGTTATTAAAATCTAGAACTTCGACGAGATCTCAAGGTGGTTTAGGTTAAACCTGAGGGTTTTGCCTTATTAGTCTAAGAGTGGATCCAGTGATGGAGAGCAACCTTCTCGTAGGGATTAATGTAGGGATAAGAAGTAGGAGGGAGATAGAGAATAGCAAGTAAAAGAAGCAAGTACTGGTTAAATCCTATGGTTATAGACTAGATTATTTTTCTAATAACCTAATTCCCTATAACCATGGCTCTGATACCAATCAGTAACACCCCAACCGATGGCGGAAACATCGGGATGTCACGTAATGATGATTGTTCAGTAGCTCATGGTGAATAATAAATTCCATTAAATAATTTAAATGAATTACATACAATTGTTCTAGAATTTGTACATCAAATTGAATAAAGCTATACACATATCTTCAAGCATCAATTCAAATCTTCAAGCAAATAGAACCTGAAACATGTTAAGTTGAAAATGTTTTTGGGTCAACAAAAGTTGGTGAGAATTACATAGGTTTTTGATAATTGAATAAAAATGTTGAGCAATTCATGTGTCATGTCAATCTAGTCCATATGTGAGAACATACTAGAAATAAATCGAGTGCATAACCAAACCTGATGACTGTTATAATGTGGTACCTCCCATACGCTCATGGTTCACCTAAATATGTTATACGATAACAAACACCCACGCTACCTTTGTAGGAGGCACGTATCCGGGTGGGATTGTCAGTCCAATAGATCTATCAATGTATACCGCCGGCTGATCAATGTTAATGATTATGCTAGAATGGTGCTTACTCTAATCATGCTCAAGACATAATGCAACATAGAAAACACATAGACACATTGATGATTGAATTGCAATGATGATGTTATAAACATGTTTCACCCCAAAAATAGTGAAAATAGAGTAAAAGGGGCTATGTAAACTCACCTTAGCAAAATGTTATGTCTCGTAAAAAAAATAGAATAATGTGTTGTGAATGTATGCGAGGCGAATCCCAAAGACTCAACAACGTAGCTAGTCCAAATTGAAGAAAACGAAAAGAAAGAATATCAAGCTTCCAATTCGCCAATTACAAGAGCTTATAATCAAAGCTTCAATTGTAGAAGTAATAGACTATAGAAGAAAGGTATGAAGGAAAGTTTAATCGGATTGAAACAATCGATTTAGAGGTGCAAAGTATAATGGGTCATAGGTGGGTTTTTTATACTAGTTTTGGAGTCAATTAGCCATTAAAATTGGTCAACACCGTAAAGTAAGGTTTTATGATGAATTGACTATTTGACTAAGACTTTGACTGTTTGACTAAGACTTTGACTAGAACTTTGACTATTTGACTCAAGGCTTTATTTTAAAAAAAAAATCTTGTATGTGAAAAAAAAAGAATTTAGAATCATATTATTATTATTTATATACATTTATGTATGTATATAAGTTGTGAGTTAGGATAAATAAAGACTTAGGCATATTTGTATAATATTAATGATAAAGGTGTAATAATATATATATATATAAGGGCTTTTTATGTATTAAAATTTTGGGGAAAATTTTGCGATGTTACATGGGGCAGGTCACGCCCAATAGATCTATCCACATTTCCCCCGTTGTGCAACCCCGCACATTCATGGTTTCCCCCGGGACTTTTCAAAAGATCGTATAGCAATATAAAGTTAAAACCATAGTATGACATATGTTACCAAAACTGTTTAGCGCATGTTTTCTCCCCCAAAAGTTAAAGCAGTAAAAGTGGGGCCGTGAACTCACCTTAAGTTGCGTTCTTCAAATATAAGTAAAGATGTTTAGCCCTTGATAATCCCTCTACCGGAGATCTATCAAAATGTTCACATAAGTGTTCCGACTAATAACCATAAGGTTATCTAGTCCCTGATTGTCCAGATCGTAACCAAGTATGTTTTCAAACGTGTTTAAATGTTTAACCGACACACTAGACCGACCCGACATCCCGTTGGTGACCCATTACCCTAACTAATCAAGTACACATAGATTACACACAAGGTTTAAGCATAAAACACTTAGTTTGTATCAAAAATCTCATTTCTGCATCAGAACGGTCGAACCAGTCAGTTTTATGTCTCCTTCGCACCTTTTTGTCTCCTTCGCACCCTTTTACATCTCGTTCGACCGTTTGATGCTTCCTTCGCCCGTTTTATCACATTCGTCCAATAAAACGCCAGGTTCGACCCTGGATCCCTCCTTCGCACCATCGACTGGTCGAAGGAGGCCAGGTTCGCCCCTGTTGTATAATTTTTCCTAAAAACGCTTCAAACACATTCAAAACGACCCGAAACATCATCAAACACAGCAGTCAAGCATGAATAACTTATCCCTACAAAACCCCATCGATTTCCCCCGATAATACGTCCGTTTCAGCCCTTTCCCAAAATGGTAAAGATTATGGAAACATCACTTTCATGCATGAATTATTTACCCAATTTGGAAAGTTTTGAAATCGATTCATGTTTAGCTTAAAATACTCAGTTTGTCGATTATCCGATCTTTCTTATTCATTCTATTGATCATAAATATTCATACATCAAGTATTAATCCAATAAAACCCCCAAATATCAATATATCCAATCCTAACCCTAGACAACAATATTCCCTCATTAACAACAATTCTATATCATGTTTCTATCATAGATATAGCAGCAAATCAGTGAACAACACATAACACCACATAACACACAATTTACACATGTTATTCATTATGAAAACCTATGTTAAATGATCATGTTTTGATTTAGAAAGATGTTTAAAAGGTTTTTAATCATAAAAACACCCTTAGAACAGATCCGGACAATTAGGGTTAGATGAAAACGAATTAAAATGCTTTTAAAAGATTTAGGATTATGAACACACCTTGGATTCTTGTTTAGATGTTGTAGATAGGTTAGATTATGAAAAAGAAGAGCAAAAACTCCTTCCTTAGTGTTTAAGATCGTTTGAGAGCGTTTTGGGACGGTTAGGGTTTGTGAAATGATGAAAAATGACAAAGGTTGGTATTTATACTAGTCTTCCTTCGCACCAACTCATTGGTCGAATGTAGTCTCCTTCGCCCCTTTCACAGGGTCGAATGAGCCCTGTGTGGTCGAAGGGAATTTCTCAATTTCCACTTCCCTGGTTCGCCCATTTTACAAGGGTCGAACCAGGCAACTTCTTCTCCTTCGACCACTCGAAGTGGTCGAACCAAGACCTCGTTTAAACTAGTTTTCCAGTTTGTCGTGTTTAACGCATTCTAACACATCTTAACACATAAGCATGCATCCTTAGTCTATATTTAACATATTTAAGCACAGATAATCATTTACTCATCATTTAAACACATCTATGTATATAATCCACCACACGACTCATAATCTACACATATACTTAATTAGTTCATGTAATGTCACCAACAACGGAACCCGGTACTAGTGTATTACCAAAACGACTCCCAATGATCCTCCAGATCATTGTACCCTGGACAATCCTAACTTGACCCGACTCAACTAACCCAGTTAAGTTTGTTTATAAACGTTTCTCGCTAAGGTAGACTTAGATGTTACTAATATGTTTAAGCCAAACATGCCGGGTGTCACATCATCCCCACGTTGAAAGAATTTTCGTCCCGAAAATTGCGCAAAGCCCAAAAAGAAAGAAACGAAAAGAACAGAACAAAAAGAAACTTACCGGATGTCACATCATCCCCACGTTGAAAGGAATCTCGACCCGAGATTCATTCCGCTTCAGCAGTAACATGCCTCGATTCAAAAGCGCGCTTCGGAAAGAGATGAGGATACTTAGATTTCATCTGATCCTCCCGTTCCCATGTGAACTCAGGTCCACGGTTCGAGTTCCAACGGACTTTAACGATGCGGATTTTACTCCGACGAAGGCTACGAATCTTGTAGTCGAGAATCTCGACAGGTTCCTCCACAATGCGAAGACAATCATCAACCTTGATCTCTTCCAGTGGTACAATGAGAGATTAATCAGCCAAACACTTCTTCAAGTTAGACACATGGAAGACGTTGTGTACACTACCGAGCTCTGCCGGTAAGTCAAGTCTGTATGCCACCGGTCCAATCCGATCCAAGATTGCGAACGGTCCGACATAACGAGGGTTAAGCTTGCCACGCTTTCCAAAGCGTATGACGCCCTTCCATGGTGAAACTTTCAGAAGTACCTTGTCCCCAACCTGGAACTCTAAAGGTTTTCGACGGCGATCGGCATAGCTCTTCTGACGATCCCGTGCAGCAGCCAAACGTTGACGGATCTGTACGATTTTCTCCGAAGTTTCGTACACGAGTTCCGGACCAGTGAGCTGGCTCTCGCCCACCTCGGCCCAACAAAGTGGTGATCGACATTTCCGTCCGTAAAGAGCCTCGAACGGAGCTGCCTTGATGCTAGAGTGATAGCTGTTGTTGTAGGAGAACTCCACTAACGGCAGGTGGATCTCCCAACTTTTGCCAAAATCGATAACACATGCCCGAAGCATGTCTTCCAAGGTTTGAATCGTCCGCTCACTCTGTCCATCAGTTTGCGGATGATAAGCCGTACTCATATCCAACTGAGTACCCAAAGCCTTGTGCAGAGCCTTCCAGAAACGCGAAGCGAAACGAGAATCACGATCAGAGATAATAGAAACAGGCACCCCGTGCCGAGCAACCACCTCCTTAAGGTAAAGTCGAGCCAACCGCTCGAGTCCATCGGTTTCCTTAATAGGTATAAAACGCGCTGATTTTGTCAGCCGGTCAACAATCACCCAGATCATATCATAACCACTAGGTGATCTTGGCAGCTTGGTGACAAAATCCATCGTGATTCGCTCCCACTTCCATTCCGGAACCTCTGGTTGTTGCAGGAGACTAGACGGCCTCTGATACTCCACCTTGACTTTAGCACAAGTCAAACATTTGCTGACGTAAGAAGCTATGTCAGCTTTCATGTTCGGCCACCAATAAAGTATCTTCAAATCCTGATACATCTTATCGGAGCCAG
The DNA here is from genome assembly GCA_030844895.1 of Ambrosia x helenae. NCBI lineage: Eukaryota > Viridiplantae > Streptophyta > Magnoliopsida > Asterales > Asteraceae > Ambrosia > Ambrosia x helenae. Next base: position 111,750,057 of record CM061231.1, on the reverse strand, counting down.
GGTGAATAGAATACCGGGATTTGTGAGCTTCATCCAGAACAAGCTCGCGCAATACCCCGAACAATGGGACCCAAACACGTCCCGCAAAATAGTGTAAGCCATCGGTCCTGAGCTCAAGATGCTTGTCAGCACTGTGCAACGTTTCAGCCTTAAGGTTTTCCTCCTTCAAGGCTTCCAACTGTGCAGAACGGATTCGGTCAGGCAACGACGAATGAATGGTGAGCTGTAAGGCTCGAACACGGCGAGGGTTCGCAGACTCCTTCCTATTCAAGGCGTCCGCCACAACGTTCGCCTTGCCAGGATGGTACTTGATGGCACAGTCATAATCGTTCAGGAATTCAACCCAGCGACGCTGCCGCATGTTCAACACCTTCTGGTCGAAAATATGTTGAAGACTCTTGTGATCGGTATATACTTCGCACTTGGTACCGTACAAGTAATGTCTCCAGATTTTCAACGCAAAGACTACCGCACCCAGTTCCAAGTCATGAGTAGTGTAGTTCTTCTCATGAACTTTGAGTTGTCGAGAAGCATAAGCAATAACCTTCCCGCGCTGCATCAACACGCAACCGAGACCACGAATAGAAGCATCACAGTACACAACGAAATCATCAGTGCCTTCCGGCAAGGACAAGATAGGTGCAGAACAAAGTTTAAGCTTCAGCATTTGAAATGCTGATTCTTGTGGTTCATCCCAGTCGAACTTTCGGTCCTTCTGGGTAAGAGCAGTGAGGGGTTGAGCGATCTTCGAAAATCCCTCAATGAAACGACAATAATAACCCGCAAGACCTAGGAATTGCCGCACCTCAGATGGCGTCTTTGGTGCCTCCCAGTCTTTAATAGCTTCGATCATAGCCGGATCCACGTGAATTCCCAGTTCAATCACCACATGTCCTAGGAATTGAACTTCACGCAACCAAAAATCACACTTCGAGAACTTAGCATACAACTGCTCCTGTCTCAAAAGTTCCAAGACCAACCGCAGATGTTCCTCATGATCCGCCTTGTTCTTGGAATAGATCAGAATGTCGTCAATAAACACGATGACGAACTTATCAAGGTAAGGTTTGCAAACGCGGTTCATCAAATCCATGAACACCGCCGGTGCGTTAGTGAGACCGAAAGGCATGACCAAGAACTCAAAATGGCCATAACGAGTGCGAAAAGCAGTCTTCTGAATGTCAGCTTTCCTGACGCGCAACTGGTGATAACCGGACCGCAAATCAATCTTCGAATAGTAGCTAGAGCCCTGAAGCTGGTCAAAGAGATCATCAATGCGAGGAAGAGGATAACGATTCTTGATGGTCACTTTGTTCAGCTCACGATAATCAATACACATACGAAGACTTCTGTCCTTCTTCTTCACAAACAAAATAGGAGCTCCCCACGGGGAAGAACTCGGTCGAATGAAACCCTTTTCCAAGAGTTCCTGTAACTGGCTGGACAACTCTTGCATCTCGGGAGGTGCAAGACGATACGGAGCTCGGGCAATAGGAGCTGCGCCCGGAGTGAGATCAATACCAAACTCAACCTGACGATGGGGGGGAAGACCAGGTAAATCATCAGGAAACACATCAGAAAAGTCACGAACCACCGGAATATCCTCAATCTTCTTCTCATCGTCAGTAGAAACGTTAACAAGTGCCAGAATGGCCGAACAGCCCTTCCGAAGGTACTTACGGGCTTTCATGCTAGAAATGATACTCAGCGGAGCACCGCTTTTCTCGCCACGAACCGAAAGAATCTCTCCATCAGGGAGAGGGATCCGAATAACCTTGTCAAAACAAACGATCTCCGCGCGATACAACGATAACCAATCCATGCCAACCACGACATCAAAACTACCCAGAGGTACCGGCATAAGGTCAATGGGGAAAGACAAACCCGACAGTTCCAAATGACATTCCCTAAGGGTGTGTGTCGCTTCGATTTTCTTACCATCAGCCAATTCTATTAAGTACTTAGCCTCTAAAGGTGTGGGTACTATATCTAGCAATCGACTAATATCCAAAGATACGAAACTCTTATCGGCACCAGAATCAAACAAAACAGAAACATAGCGATCATTAAGAAGGAACGTACCGGTAACTGTGTCTGGATCCTGCCTAGCCTCTGCAGATCCAATGACGAAAGCAAGTGCAGTCCTGCCTCCGCCGCCATTGTTCCCGTTACCGTTCCCGCCCCTCCCATTATCGCCCTGCTTCAGTTTGGGACAATCACGCTTGAAATGTCCCGTGTCACCATAGTTATAACACCCCTGCCTCCCCTGAGTCCCCTGAGCAGCAGGAGCAGGAGCAGCCGCATGAGTCTGAGTTGAGGTGAGCGTCACCTTGCAATCCTTAGCATGGTGCCCCAACTGATGGCACCGATGACAACGAGCCCTATCACAACTCCCAGAATGATGAAAACCACACTTGTTGCACTTGGGATGCTTCCCAAAATACCCACCCGTCTTCGACCCAGAAGAAGACCCAGATGTATCAAACTTCTTCGCCGGCTGAGCTGGCACCACACTCTTCCCCACACTCTCCCACTTCCTCTTGTTCCCCTCAGCAGCTTTCACAGTAGCACCATTGGGTGGCAAAACGCCTTCCGCCACCTTCAGGTTAGTCATCCGATGAGCTGATCGGACAACTTCAGCAATAGTGGGAAGATTCCCAGCAGCCACCAACCCAGCAATCTCGGGCACTAGTCCAGACACATAGTGCTCGATCCTCCTGTACTCGGGTGTGTGCAAATCAGGACACAACACCACCAGCTCGTTCCTCCTCACAGTGTATTCCTCAATCTCCGACCCAACCATCTTGAAACTCCAGACCTCATGCTCCAACTTCTGTATCTCCTCCCTCGGACAATACTCACCTCTCAAAAGCTGCACAAACTCCGCCCAAGGCATAGCAATAGCCTCCCCCAGTCCCACGTTCTGAGTAGTAGCATTCCACCACGACAATGCAGGCCCCTCAAATGTCGCAGTAGCATACTTCACTCGGTCCCCAGCAGGACAATTACACATGACAAACACGGATTCCACCTTCTCCAGCCATCGGAGCAGTCCCACCGCTCCCTCAGTTCCAGCGAAGTTATGGGGCTGACAGTCCCTAAACTTCTTATAAGAGCACTGAGGTGGGGGTGGATTGGCACCAACACCTGAAACACGGTACACGAGTAAAACACAAACGAAAGGACACGAAACCCAAAAATGAGGCAAGATCGATAAAAATCAACTCACCACCCATGGCATTAATCCCGGCCTGGAAATTAGCCATAGCCATGTTCACTTGCTGCTGGAGCAAGTTGTTCAGTTCAGCTTGGGTCATGTTGATGTTCCCACGACCACCGCCTCCGGCACGACCACCGCCGCCAGCACGGCCACCGCCTCCACCACGACGTCCACCACCGCGAGCACCAGACATGATCTAACAAACCAAGAAATCGAGAGATTCAGATTCACTCCCAGTGTCAACCACTAGAAATTTACAAGAGTTAACCTAGGGACAAATTCAGGACTATACATCCAAACTCGAAGTCCATCGGGATTTTCATGCATTCCAGTTTATTATTTCGTGTGCACCCGAAATGATAAACTGCTCTACATGGTCCTCCAGATGTACCCCTAATCTAGACCCCAGTCACCGAACATTGTCGCCTATGTGGCAATAGGTGCAAGTGTAAGAAGGCATGTGTGTGCTAGAACCAACAAATCAACCCCTCCTCCTTCAATCCAGAAGAAGAAGACAAGAGTAGGTAAGAACCCAAATAAAAACGGATGATGTAACGGAGAAGCATGATGATGATGTAAGGACACCCCGACAACGTTAGTACATATCCCATTAATAGACCCAAAGTATGTGACCGTCTAGTGTGTGCAACTCGGCTATAGACCAGACTCTACATGCAGTCCTAGTTCACTATAACCATTGGCTCTGATACCAATCTGTCACACCCTCAAATTACCACTTGCGGAGTTTTACCGCGAGGCGCATGACAAACCAGGATCCAAGTCAACGATCACAATAAACAACTCTATATGAAAAACGTAAACAGACATAACCATTAATTTAACCAGCGGAAGCATTTCAGTAGCATTTAATCAACTATGCTATCATCTCAAAAGTTGTTCAAAATACTTTTATTACAAAACGTGCACTAAATCTAGACGCCAATGCAGACCCGTGCGCCTAGTTCCGTTCATTGCTACCTTAGCGACCTGAGAAAAACATGCCAAAAAGATGTCAACATATAATGCTGGTGAGTTCACAGGTTTGTTCAAAATGTTACTAAAGTGTTACCATGTCCATACTATTTCGATGTTACCAAGTACGCCAGCTAGGCGTAAGTTTTATTACTACTACGATTGGAAACCATTACTAGACACGTTTAGCAATGTTCAGCATGTTTAAGCAGCCCGTATGTTCAGCATGATACCAATGTACCTGTTCGAGACAATATGCACCCGCCCGGCCCTCCAAGCCAACGAGTGGGGCAGGTCACGCCCAATAGATCTATCCACATTTCCCCCGTTGTGCAACCCCGCACATTCATGGTTTCCCCCGGGACTTTTCAAAAGATCGTATAGCAATATAAAGTTAAAACCATAGTATGACATATGTTACCAAAACTGTTTAGCGCATGTTTTCTCCCCCAAAAGTTAAAGCAGTAAAAGTGGGGCCGTGAACTCACCTTAAGTTGCGTTCTTCAAATATAAGTAAAGATGTTTAGCCCTTGATAATCCCTCTACCGGAGATCTATCAAAATGTTCACATAAGTGTTCCGACTAATAACCATAAGGTTATCTAGTCCCTGATTGTCCAGATCGTAACCAAGTATGTTTTAAAACGTGTTTAAATGTTTAACCGACACACTAGACCGACCCGACATCCCGTTGGTGACCCATTACCCTAACTAATCAAGTACACATAGATTACACACAAGGTTTAAGCATAAAACACTTAGTTTGTATCAAAAATCTCATTTCTGCATCAGAACGGTCGAACCAGTCAGTTTTAAGTCTCCTTCGCACCTTTTTGTCTCCTTCACACCCTTTTACATCTCGTTCGACCGTTTGATGCTTCCTTCGCCCGTTTTATCACATTCGTCCAATAAAAAGCCAGGTTCGACCCTGGATCCCTCCTTCGCACCATCGACTGGTCGAAGGAGGCCAGGTTCGCCCCTGTTGTATAATTTTTCCTAAAAACGCTTCAAACACATTCAAAACGACCCGAAACATCATCAAACACAGCAGTCAAGCATGAATAACTTATCCCTACAAAACCCCATCGATTTCCCCCGATAATACGTCCGTTTCAGCCCTTTCCCAAAATGGTAAAGATTATGGAAACATCACTTTCATGCATGAATTATTTACCCAATTTGGAAACTTTTGAAATCGATTCATGTTTAGCTTAAAATACTCAGTTTGTCGATTATCCGATCTTTCTTATTCATTCTATTGATCATAAATATTCATACATCAAGTATTAATCCAATAAAACCCCCAAATATCAATATATCCAATCCTAACCCTAGACAACAATATTCCCTCATTAACAACAATTCTATATCATGTTTCTATCATAGATATAGCAGCAAATCAGTGAACAACACATAACACCACATAACACACAATTTACACATGTTATTCATTATGAAAACCTATGTTAAATGATCATGTTTTGATTTAGAAAGATGTTTAAAAGGTTTTTAATCATAAAAACACCCTTAGAACAGATCCGGACAATTAGGGTTAGATGAAAACGAATTAAAATGCTTTTAAAAGATTTAGGATTATGAACACACCTTGGATTCTTGTTTAGATGTTGTAGATAGGTTAGATTATGAAAAAGAAGAGCAAAAACTCCTTCCTTAATGTTTAAGATCGTTTGAGAGCGTTTTGGGACGGTTAGGGTTTGTGAAATGATGAAAAATGACAAAGGTTGGTATTTATACTAGTCTTCCTTCGCACCAACTCATTGGTCGAATGTAGTCTCCTTCGCCCCTTTCACAGGGTCGAATGAGCCCTATGTGGTCGAAGGGAATTTCTCAATTTCCACTTCCCTGGTTCGCCCATTTTACAAGGGTCGAACCAGGCAACTTCTTCTCCTTCGACCACTCGAAGTGGTCGAACCAAGACCTCTTTTAAACTAGTTTTCCAGTTTGTCGTGTTTAACGCATTCTAACACATCTTAACACATAAGCATGCATCCTTAGTCTATATTTAACATATTTAAGCACAGATAATCATTTACTCATCATTTAAACACATCTATGTATATAATCCACCACACGACTCATAATCTACACATATACTTAATTAGTTCATGTAATGTCACCAACAACGGAACCCGGTACTAGTGTATTACCAAAACGACTCCCAATGATCCTCCAGATCATTGTACCCTGGACAATCCTAACTTGACCCGACTCAACTAACCCAGTTAAGTTTGTTTATAAACGTTTCTCGCTAAGGTAGACTTAGATGTTACTAATATGTTTAAGCCGAACATGCCGGGTGTCACAATATAAGGTTTTTAATTATTTTTACTTTTAAAAAAATAAAATATTTATCAATTTTTATATATAAATGGTAAAATGTTTGCAAACAAAAAACCCACTAAAATACATTGTTCTATCAATTTTTTAAACAAAAAAACTATTTTCGAATGTAATAAAATACAACAACCAATAGATTAAAAAAACACTTTTTCAAACCAACCGTATAATTACTTCAAACTCAACAAAACAAACATCTTAAAACCAATCAAAACAAAACCAAACAAAAGAAAAAAAAATATAAAAAATATTGGTAACAAAAAGTTGAAATTTTTTAATATAATATTAGAATGAATATAACCTTTTTTTTTTTTGTTAAGTTTTGGATTTTTTTTAAATTAATTTAGTATTTTTAGTTATTTAAAAACAATAAAAATGAAAATACAAAAAAAAATAAAAAATGACCAAAATATGCCTCATATTGATCTATATGAGGTATATTAGGGGAAAAGATTTCCCCCATATCACTTCTCAGTTTAGTATCAGACCTAATACGTGGCTCTGATACTACGCAAAGAAGTGATATGGGGTATAATATGTCCCGTATAGACCTATATGAGGCATATTAATGTGTGTGTGTGTGTGAGTGTGGTTTTTTTTTTTTTACGCGGGTGAAAGTCATAGGCTTTTCATGTTTAAGCTTGCATTTTTATGCGATTTTATGGTTTTGAACACTACTTTGATAAAGTTTGCATTTTGCATGTTTGACGAAGTTTAAGGTGCTTTTCAGAACGTAACGAGGCTTTGGGATGGAGCTAGGTGTTCGGTTGGAAGAAATGAAGAAAAATGACTAAAATGGGGTTGCTTGCGTCCGCCACTACCTTTTTAGGTGTCGCCGACTCACTGAAGGGGCGTAGACAGCCAAATTTCGTGTTGGTGTCAAGTCGCATCGGCAACTTCATCTTGCCCCATCGACGACTTCAGTAAGTCGCGTCGGCGATGCAGTTCTCTAACAAGGTAAATATGTTGACAAATTTTAATGGGAATTCAAGGATTTTTATGGTGGGTTTGACTAAAAGCTCGATTAGAGGCTTATAAAAACATATTTTGAAAATCATATTCTTCATCAATCATTCTCCATTTTAAATCAAATCCTCCCATATCACCCATAATCATCAAAATCATTCATTTTCATCATCTTTAATTCCATAAACCCTCATCATCAATCACAACCATTCACCACCAATCAAGAACCTCTATTCCCAATAATCTTCATGGCCATTGCTCCTATCATTTTCATCATCATTGAAGCCTCAATCATCATGAGCGGCTAATCACCTTTGGATTCACCTAGTGTAGATTTATAATCTAGAGTTCTTAACATTTGAGTATTTTCTTATTTTTCTTTGTATTGTGGATTTTAACAAAACTTGTTATGCAACAATCATTGAATTCGTCCTAGCATAACTTCTCATACTTTAGAACACCACCCCATCAATTGATTGTATTGGGACTAATAGTTAGTTATCTTATAAGGATATTTTGGTCCGTTACAAAATTCTGTCACATAAAAAATAACGTTCAACCAAGTAAAAATAAATAAACATCAACCATAAGATATTATAATAAGTTAATAATCATAGCTAAATACTTCTATTAGCTGCTAATGAATGGGGTAGAGATAATAGATATTACTTCAGGCTCAACTACTCCTGAGTGTTGATAAAATTTTATTAAATAATAATCCTACAAAACAGCAGATTCCCAACAATCATCATAAGGACATTTCATGCTTCCCTTCTCTTTCTGCTTTATTTCCATCACCTGCTTCAGGTAAACAAACACACATATTGAGCATTAAGTGATTCTTGTTGACTTTTAAAGTCAAACCTATTGCTTTCAAGACTCAAAATTGATATTAATGCTACTGCTTATTGAAATTCAATCTTTATCAGCTGATAATTCTACGGTATATGTGAATCGGGTCACTGGTTTTAGGTAAGAAAAAACACATCTTGAGCCTTCGGTGATTCTTGTTGACTTTTAAAGTCAAAACCATTGCTTTCAAGATTTAAAGTTGATATGAATGATGCTACTACTTATTGTAAATCAATATCAGCTGATAATTCTACGGTATGTGTAAAATAGGGTCACTGGTTTTAGGTAAACAAACAAACATATTGATCATTCAGTGATTTTTGTTGACTTTTAAAGTCAAAACTATCGCTTTCAAGATTTAAAGTAGATATTGATGCTACTACTTTATTGATTTGAATTCTTATCAGCTGATAATTCTACGACATATGCGAAATGGGGTCACTGGGTTTAAGTTAACATATACACATGTAACACATCTTGAGCATTCAGTGATTATGGTTGACTTTTATAGTCAAATCTATTGCTTTCAAGATTTAAAGCAGATATTGACGCTACTACTTATTGTAAATCAATCTTTATCAGCTGATAATTCGTCGGTATATGTGAAATGGGGCTACTGGTTTTAGGTAAACAAACACATCTTTGAGCAATAAGTGTTTCTAGTTGACTTTTAAAGTCAAACTTATTGCTTTTAAGAAAATGATAAGTTTGTATGATCATAAAAGTCTGAAGTGTACCTATTCAGAATAGACACTCATGAGATCGTTTTGAGAGACGCGATGCGTGACAGCTTTTCCTCCTGCTTTAGAATTCTCTAAAAAATCGATATTTGGCTCCTGTTTTATTCGCCGCTCACCATTATTATCCGCATAACTCAAGTTGTGTGTTGGTGATTCAGCTTCATACACAGCAAACCGACTTGGAATTGAACTTTTTTTACCAACAAACCCGAGACTCCTCAAAGGTCCTTGGTCGAGCACATGTACAGATTCACCAAACGAAATTTGTTTTTCGCCCATTTCTTTAACGGAATGATTAGCAACGGAACCTTGCCCACCAATCCGGTTCTCTACATCTACCGCACAGCCTGTCATCTTCATCTCTCTTTCGGATCTTTGACCGACACCATAGTTAATGACAGAACTTCTATTAAAGCTGGTTTGCTGATTACTCGGATTAACCGGAACGCCATTATTTACCGCTTGAAAATTGGCTGAGGATTGAGCCGGGACCACAAGACGAGAGGGCTGAACAGTAATCGATTGTTTCTGTACCTGCTGACTTTGACTTTGACTTTGACTTTGTAACATACCCAATAACATGTTATGCCCATTTTGACCACCAAATTGACCGTAACCACCAACCACGTTGTTAGAATGCCATGCCCCTAATCCTGAATGAACATCTTCAATGGCGGACTGTGGAACTTGTTTTGTAATACTTGACGGGAGAGTTTGACCATAAGACACGACATGATCCACTGGCATGCATTTCGAGGGTTGCATTAGCGCTTGATGGTTAATTACTGGCAACCCAACATTGGCGGTTGGCTGCCCTAAAAGCTCCGCTTGAAGCGCTGCAAGTGTTTGAGGTGGAATTTGGCCGGAGGCCGCCAATGCTTGAATCTCAAATCTTCCATATGAAGCTAGATTCGGATTTTGTTCCATAGACCCGCTAAATGAATTAGGACCCACTCCTTGTTGTGCCACACCGCTCAATCTCTTCAAGTATAATCTGAATTTCTGCATAGTCAAAAGTCGCATTTGTTATATTCAAAATACCTTAAAAGTTTTCCGATTATTCTCATCAGTTTTGAGTCAAAACACACCTGCAAATGACTTGCAACGTTTTCTCGGGTCAACCCTGGAACATTCATCAATTCAAGAATTCTCTTTGGCACCGCCTCTGGGAAAAAAAAACAGAAATACACATTAACGTTAATGCAAATTTATCTAAATTTCTTAAATTTACAAATAAAGTAAATGTATTGAGAATGTTATAAAATGTAAAAATGAAGTATTGCAACATAAAGAAACAAGGGCGAAGCTTTTTGAGGGCCCGATGGGGCCCTGGCCCCCACTGTTTTTAGCGCAGTGGTATAGTTTTGCGATTTTCGTAGATAAATTGAGTCTGGGTTGAGTTCGGCCCCCACTGATTTGATCTTCCGGCCACTACCGATTGAAAAAAATTGAGTCCGGCCCCCACCGATTCGAGAACCAAGCTTCGCCACTGGAAAGAAAGACATACTATCGATTCCAAGTTGGTTCACGGCATTAACAAACTGTTGATGCAGTTCGACGGACCACACGACACGCGCCTTTTTTGATCCACCTGGTTCATCGGTTTCAAGTTCACCGTCATCATCTTCTTTATTATTTCTCTTCTTTCTATGAGATGGCAAACCCCCTTCACCAGCTTCATTAACAGAAGAAGCGTAATCATTATCATCACCGCCTCGTTTGTGGCGGTCCTTGTCATCCACGCTTCCAGAATGTTCATGTTCTTTATTTTCGTTCCATTTTTTTCTTACAACATGCTGCCATATATTCTTTAACTGTTCTTCGCGTATAGGCTTGATCAAGTAATCACAAGCCCCGTGTCTGATTCCCCTTAACACAAGATTTGTTCTTCCATCTGCTGACATCACTGCAAATCATAACTTCATGTTTAGTTACTAGAAAAAAACTGTAAAAAAATATAAATTAAGGATTAAAATAAAAGGAAAAGGATGTACTTATAACTGGAAGATCCATTTCCAAACCAACGAGTTCAAGGAGCTTAAAACCGTCCATATCAGGCATATGGACGTCACTTAATACCACATCGAAACAGCCTTTTCTCTCCCTTAGTAAATTCAAAGCAGCACTTGCTTGCGAGCATGACGTAACTGCAAAACACAGGCACGTTAGAACGGTTTAGAGTTTTAAGGGACATGTACATACGTATATAACCATATATAACATGTGTATGTGTATAAAGATCAGCAGCATATGTGTAGTAACATGTGATTGTGTGTGTATGTGTATAATTATGTGTCCAATTTTTCCTTTCTTTAATGACTACAAATACTATAACATTACAATAGCAACCATAGCCCTATTACTAAAATATTTCATTTGACCCATTTAACCTAATATAAAACCTAGATCAACAAATTTGTAAGTAAATCTAAACTTTCCACCGCTATTAAAGTCCGACTTATTTTAGCTATATTTCAACAATAACTTTCATCATCTAAGTATAGAAGTTACCATTTGCCAATTTAGTCAAGAAAAAAAAAAGTCTTCCATATATTCTTAGCTAATCTCCTATATATAGAGGTAACTAATTATAGTAATAAACTAATTAATATGGCTGTTTTCTTTCTCTAATATATATTTACCATACAGATAATATGGTAATATTGTAATGACACACGCCCAATACATGCAGCAAATTAAGTCTGCCATATATTCTTAACTAATCTCCTGTATATAGAGGTAACTAATCATGGTAATAAACTAATTAATATGGCTGTTTTCTTTCTCTAATATACTTACCATACAGATAAATATGGTAATATTGTAATGACACACACATGTAGAGACACGCCCAATACAGAACCAAATTTAAGTAGACAACTAAGACAACTGGATAACAATTTGTACGCTATGCTGACCGGTTATAGTTTGCATAGAAAACGAGGCGTTAACGCGGTTACATAACCTCTTAACCGCTGTGGTTATGCAATACTCATGATTAACAAAGCATCTCATCATCTATCCCTGAAAATTTACGTACCATATCCGAGCGGTTAAAAAATACCCAAGTTTAAGTGTTAAATGAGTTATAGAAAAAAATATATATACATATTATATAGGATTTTTTTTTAAATATGCCCCCAAGATTTATGGACCCTGTCTGGTTAGCCTCGTCGGACCTCCCGAAAGACGCCCCCGGCTCCATTCCTTTAAACAATCCCCTCATCAAGATTCAAGAACCAACATCATCTTTCATGCAGACACAATTTTCAAGCTATATTTTTTTATAAAACCAAATAAATTTCAAGATCAAAACTTGTCAAAATAACTGACTGTTATGTCTACAAATATCACCTAAAAATCCTCAATTCCAACACTATCTTAATAACAGCCTCAAACTAAACACTAACCATCCAAAAAAACACATAATTTCTAACAAAACATAAACAAAAACAAACAACTAACCATGATAAGAACATCTCCTAAGCATTTGCTCCAAAATCTTCAAACAAATAACATCATCATCCACAACAAGAACTCTTAACCCTGCTGGAAACTGATCCATTACACCTGTTTCTTGTTTACACCCCAAAGACCCGGACCCGGACCCGAAACTACTCCCAGTCGTCATACCCAAACCCACCACCTAAAAAATCAATCTTTATGCAAAACCCACAAAAGGGATAACATTAAACAATAATTGGAGCAAAACCCACAAAGGGTGGAGCAGATCTTTGACCATAGTGAGGGAAAAATCGAGTCTTTATAATGTTATGTTGGTGACAGAAAGGAATGATTATTGAGAAATTGGAGTATTTATAGTATTATTATTATTATTATTGTGGGGAATTAAATGTGAGACAGTGGGGAGAGTGGAAAAATGTTTGGAAGATTGGTGATGAATTTAAAGAAATGAAAGGATAATCATATAAAGTTTTGGGGAAAAAATCCATCAAACATTTGTCCTTATTGGCAAATACATATAAAAATGTCATGAAAATGACTTGAGGAGACGTACATATATCTTCCAAAAATCCAATATTTATTATCATTATTATTTGTTTTATTTTATTTATTTTTTTAACGGCTCGTTTAACAACTGAAAAGGCTTTAACTCTAAACCTCTAAACAACAGCGGTACATGTGACATCTGGGTTTGAAACCAGGAGACCCACCATTTAGGGCTAGGTACATTTATGGCTCATAAGAACCCAAGCCTATTGTGCATCTATGAGGTTCAAACATCAGACATTTCTAAAAGAAAACCACGCAATCATGGTTTGTGTAAACCCAAAAACCGTATGACCTTACTATTTCGTCTAGTCAGAGTCAAACATGGGTCTTCTTAGAAGAACCCAAGCCTACTGTGCATCTATGTAGTTATCATAGGTTGAGGTTCAAACATCGAAGAGTTTCAGGAAAAAAACCATGCAATCATGGTTTGTGTAAAATTGTCTGACCTCACTGTTTTATTTAGTGGGAATTGAACATGAGTCAAGCCAAGCCTCCTAACCACTTGATTTAGAGATCATTGCCTTTTATTATTATTTTTTTCACATTGTTTTGTTTTTAATTTTTTTCTTTGTTATTATGAAATTTGAATTGTTATAGATGTGTATGTCAAAGTGATCGTACCTTTCACTTATTTTTTAATAAAAAAAATGTGTTTTGGTTTTTTGTGTTTAGTGTTTATATAGTCGTCTTTTTGTGTATTTAAGTATAAAGTGAAGAAACCTGTGTGGTGAGTCTTGGACTCTTGGTGTTATCTTATATGTTCTAACTTTCTTACTATAATAAATTGATTGATTGAAGTAATATATTACAGTTGGTTTAATTTAATAATTTTAGAAGGATGTTTGCCCTAAATTAGTTGATTGGTATGGAATTACGGGAGATAAAATTGGATAATGGATAACCAATTTATGTAAATAGATGGTGCTATAAGTAAATCCATAATTTATGTAAATAATAGTGTAAAAAAAAAGCCCTTATGAAGTATTATGAAACATATGTAACTCAACTTATAACTATTCTTATGTTTTAACTCATATTTTAAACAACTAAACAAAACTCTACATCTTTTTTATCCATTTTAAACATCTATATCTATATATCTATCTATCTATCTATACATATAATAAACCAAAGCTATTTTAATGACATGGCATTCAAGGAGGCATTCTCTTCCTTGAGTATGTCATGTATCATCTCATGTGGCATCAAGATATTTTAGGAAAAAAAGAATTTAAAAACACAATTGAATTTTTCACCCTCATGTTTCCTCCCATAATTTTTAAACGTTAATATCTTTAATATACGAGATTTTTTAAAGAAAAAAAATTCACAACACAAAGTGTTCAGGTAAATCATTAATCATGTATAGGCAAGTCACTAATTATGTTCAAATCAGTAAATATGATTTTTTTTTTTTTCAACTAGAACCGAATTGGTTAATAGAGTTAAATGTTGTTTTAAGTTAGGTATCAATATTAGTATGTTAGAGTTGTACATTTGTTTAGTCTTTAGGATGGCTGTTAATATTAGAGTTACATTAAAGTTCTACATTCTTTTAGGTTAGGTGTTAGCATTGGAGTTGTACATTGTTTTAGATTAGATATTAACTAGCTGATTACCCCGGGAGGGTCCCGGGGTTGAAAAATCTAATTTTACGTGATAACCTATTGCAAATGGCTCAAGTTAACTAACCACAAAATCTCTTAATCATTGTATGTTCATAGTATTCTAATCAGTAATAACTCATATTCCCTAATCTAAAACTTAATCAGTAATCATCTAAAGAATCACTTATATAAGCTGCAACTATTCAAAAACTCATTACATCTCTCTAATTTCTCACATTCTAATGGCTCTTATAATTCCTAACCTAATCAACTAAACAAACACTTAAGTTGGAAGTTGTAACCATTGCATCTCATTATGCCACGTGACATAATCAAGAGATGGTTGAGGCCACAATTGAACGCCACGTCAGCAACTATCAATTCTTCCTGGGAGCGTCCCGGGGTTGAAAAATATAACCATTCTAATAATACTAATACTAATAGTAATAATTATTACTCTTGTATATATATATTGCAAAGGGATTAATCCTACATGTCATACTCTTATGCAATCTCTCATTTGAGAGATGTCACATAGGATGTGATGTGGCAACTTTAAACCAATTAAAAAAAAGAAATAAATATGATTTAACCTAATCTATTATAATCTTTAACATAATCTATTAAATACCTAATCTACTAAATCTAAATATTAAAACTTTATTATTTTATGTCTCGTGTTTCCTCCCATAACTTTTAAACGTTAATATATTTTATATACGAGATTTTTTTAAAAAAAAAAATTACACCAAATTAACGAGCGTTTTATTATCTTTCCAACGAGTACCATAGTGCTATATAAAAATCGGAGAAAAAAATGACTATTTTTTGTAACCCAACAGGTATTGTGTCGGGTTTGGGATTAGTTTAAAAAAATTGTGGGTTTGGGTCGGGTCTGGGATTAGGTGATACCCGACCCGATTACCCGAAACAACATACCCAAATACCCGAACTACATACTCGATCATATACCCATGAATTTTTTTAACGCATCATATAACCCTTAGACTAATGCGTTCGATATTTCAATAATTAACTTTTTTTTTCTTATTTCATGTTAGTTCTTTTTAGAATGATCGATTACAAACTTCCGAATTCATTTGTAATGGCACTAGATTTATACCCCGGCGCAAAGATTCGTTTTTTTTTTTTTTTTTATTTGAATATGATAACTTATGGCAGAGATTTGTTTAAAATAATAATAATAATAATAATAATAATAATAATAATAATAATTTATTATGTTATATTAGATATTTCAACCCGGGACGCTCCCGGGATAAAAACTAGTTTAGCATATAGCACGATGAGTGAATGGTTGTTTTCGCCCCACTCATTCTCGTCCCTACCTCTATACTCTTAACCAACGCATCCCTACTATTACCATCGCCGCAATCTCCTACATCTAGAGTTAAGAATAACATTGAAAACAATAATAAAAGTGCTATTAATAATTCTGAAAAATGGGTGAATACAACGTTCACAACTCATAATATTTATACGAGTTTGATAATTGTCCACTTTTTTATTCAAAAATGATTATGTCACATACGATCATCCTAAGATGTATATCCTATAGTATTTTTAAAATGATTTTAATTACATAACGATCATCCTCTTAAAACTATCTAAACCCGTAAAAAATTATTATTATCTCAATTTGACACCACTGTAGGTTGATTAGGTAAATGTAACATGTTAAAATAAATAAATAAATAAAAACTTCACATGCCCGACTATCCATGGGACCCTTAAACTGGCGAACCCAAGAACCCTCCCCCCCCCCCCCCCAGGACTATGCAAGGGGCTGGCCAGGGTAGCCAGGCTTGCCCACGAGGTTTCCGAACCGGGGAAAACCCGATCCCCCACCCGTCCGAAGACCCGCTGTGGAGAACCAGTAAAACCCGAGCGAGATCAGGACTCGAACTCCTAACCTATCTAACCATAGGTTAGGAGTCATCCCTCATTTCTCATAATGTCCTCCAAATGTATCTAGTGGAAATTGAACCCAACTCTCTCATAGGAAACTTAGGCGCTCAACCAATTGAGCTGCAAGTGTCTCGTGAGAATGTGAAATGCGGTGCGATGAGTAATAAGAAAATTTAATAAGAAATGATGAGGTGGAGCAAAAAGATCGGTTTACGTATTATTTTTTTAGTTTAAATAATTCTTTGAGTAAATTACTATTTGAGTCCCTGTGTTTTGGTGGTTTTACTAGTTGAATCCAAAACCAAAATGTTTAACTACCTGAGCACCTGATTTTTCTAATTGTAACTATCTGAGTCCAAATAACTAACGTCGTCCAAAAGGTCTGTTAAATAAAAGGGTACTTCAGTCATTTTACACATAAGTACAACCCATTTATGCATAGGGTACTTTTAAAATAATTCACCAATTTTATTATATATTATATATAAGATTTTTTCTGCACACACACAACACATCTCTCGCTCTCTCTCTCTCTCTCTCTAAAAGTACCAAATCCACCACCACCATACATCTTCAGCAACCACCACCACCACCATCAATCTCCACCGATGGTTGAACCACCATCTACACAACCACCACTTGACATCACCCGAACCATAACTAGACCTGACCAAATCCGAACTCGATATTCAAACCAGAACCGAACCTCAGCCAAACCCAAACTAATCAGACCAACACCCAGACGAGCCACCAACAACCAGACCTAACCACCACCCGACAGTAACCACCTAACCCAACCCGACAAACGCCACCAATGACGGTGAGAGAGAGAAAGGAGCTGGAGGCTCCTACCACCCTCCAAGGCGGAGCTCCGGCCATCGTTTCCGGCGAATCACCTCTATTACTCATCAAACACACAACCACACCCACCCTGATCTGTTAATCGAAGAGAGAGAGAGAGAGAGAGAGAGGGGGGGGGGAGAGAGAGAGAGACGAGACACAGAGGAGAAAGAACAGAAGCAGAGGGAGAGGAAGAAATGGTGACGGTGGCGGCGATTTCAACTAGGGTTCCGATTAAGGGGTTGAAGATGATGGTGGTTGCTGAACCAATAGCGGTGGTGAACAGGTGGATGATGGCGTTGCGGGTTAAGATGGAAATAGTTGTTTCAGATCTGGATGGAGGGTTCGAGTCCCGAATTGGAGTTCAGATTGAATTGACGACATGGGTATTTGGGAGAGAGACAACATTTGTGGTGTGTGTCTATATGTGTGTGTATATATGTGTGGTGATGGTTGTGAAAGTGGTGGTCAGCGGTGGTGTTCGTGGTGGGGTGGTGCAGAAGAAGAAAACCAAATAGAGAAGGTGGGTGAGTAAGAAGACATGTATGTGTAGATATTTTAGTTTTTTTGATGTAAGGGTATTTTTGTCATTTAACAAAACATAACTGAGAAAATCTAACGACGTTAGTAATATGGACTCAAAGTGTTATAATTAGAAAAATCAGGTGCTCAGGTAGTTAAACATTTTGGTTTTGGATTCAACAAGTTAAAACCACCAAAACACAGAGACTCAAATAGTAATTTTAAACTATATCTCGCCCCCACGTCAACCAAAACCTCCACACACTTGTCCCTTTAGCGCCATTGTGGAGCAGTGGTTGCACCCGTGATTTCCACCCAAGTCACAAATTTTCCGATTAAAATTATTTTTAAATAATTAATAGCTAATCTTATGTTAATTACACGAATAGTATATGCAAGCATTTGGGGTATAAGTTTGAAACGTGGTTGTTTGAGTTATTTGGTTTTCATTTTATAAAAGGTTTTGTATCTCTAGCGGTAATTTTTGTTAAACTTTCTATTAAATGTGTGTAAATAAACACATGAACTATTTATGTAATTTATTTTATGTGGTTTGTTAAAAAGATAAAATGGTTATTTTACACATTTAATATTGAAAAGTAAATATTGTGGAAAAATGAACATTATATGGTCAATATTCACAACTTAGCAATTTTTTATGGATGCTACACTATATATACTTTATAATTTTATCAATTTTACCTTGTGGTGTTTTTTGAATGAAATTTACCTTTAAAAAAATTATCAATTTTACATGATATTTTACCATCCGCGTTACAATGAAGGATCTGGACACGTAATATTACTCAATTAATGGCGCAATATTACTCATTTAATGCGTATATTAAACGAGTTTCACGTCATTAGGATAGGTAGTGTGGAATAAAGCCCTCATGTATTGTGTCGCGTCACGTAATCAGTAATCAATGTGCTTTAACTAACCCACCTAGCCACTAGCATAGTGTAGAATAAAGCCCCATTAAAAACAAGAATATATATCACCGGATATTTGAACATGGGCCCCATTCTAGGGTGTCTCGCGTCAGATACTACAATGGTAGAGGTAACAATGGTGTCATCCTTTGGCAGCAATGGATGGCGTTTTTATAAACATTTTTACAATAGTATTCACTTTAATTTGAGTATTCACCGATTAGTTCAAATTTTAGTGAAAGAAACTATTGTACAAAGCGTCATTAACATACAAAGTGTAGGAAGCCATCTCAGCCGTTGATCTGCGTTTTAAAACAACATCCCCCCATTTTAATTATCAACGTGTTTTTTTTGTTTGTCGTTAACGAATCAAGGGCAAATTAGACAAATTACTGCTATACTAATTTGAATTTTGTATAATCATGGCGCCCAAATCATCTCATTAATTGACAGTTATTATGATTTGCTATAATCGTGGAAATCACAAACTCAAAACACCATAAACATCATACTCTATTTAAAAAAAAAAAAAAAAAAAAAAAACTGAGCAACCATATCAAACAACATCAGACGACCACAATCACTCGATTAAGGACGAATTATGACTCCAAAACGCAAATCTAGTAAGCAGAAGTTCATATTGTTACTTTAATTTTGGTCGCATGTCCGTTTTCATCGTTTATGATGAATAAATGAAAACCCTAAAA
The DNA here is from genome assembly GCA_030844895.1 of Ambrosia x helenae. Taxonomy (NCBI): domain Eukaryota; kingdom Viridiplantae; phylum Streptophyta; class Magnoliopsida; order Asterales; family Asteraceae; genus Ambrosia; species Ambrosia x helenae. Next base: position 111,730,398 of record CM061231.1, on the reverse strand, counting down.
TTACGTTTGTATGAAACATGTGAAGGAAGAGAACGAAGAAATACCAGTTGTGGTTGAATATTATAGAATGCGTGTTTTGATCGTGCATTTAATATAAATTATTAAGGCTTTTATGTATGTCTTTGATTGTAATGATCTCAGTTTGTGATGTTGTTAGAACGCATGTATAATATACCAAAACGCACCTTTATATCTGGGAGTATTATAATCAAATGCTATGTTGATAAACGCACTTATAATACACTAAAATGCATGTTTTAAAATTGATAGTAATCAACTGTCATTTTAAAAACATAAAACACACTTATAAATCACTAAAACGCATGTTATAAAATTGATAGTATTCAACTGCCATTGTAAAAACATAAAACACTTTGTAACACCCCAACCGATGGCGGAAACATCGAGGTGTCACGTAGTGACGATTGTTCAATAGCTCATGGACTAAAGTGTAAATTTGCATACATTGATTAAATAATTTATTACATTGAAATGAAATACAACGATTCTAACTGTCAACTAAATTGAAATACAATGAATCAAAATCTAAATATAAATCCGAAAGCTTAAAGGATGCATCTCAAAACAACCTGAAACATGTACAAAATAATTTGGTCAATACAAAAATTGTATTGGTGAGCATACCCTGTTTAAATAGATATAGTAGAAAAGTGTTTAGCAATTCATGTGCGGTACCATTTGCAATTATGTAATAAGTAATATCCGTTCAAAACCAAACCTGAGAATAATGACTAACACATGACTAACCAACTGAATAATGAATTAACAAGACAATGACCAAGATTCTCTTAACAGAGTCTCAAGGGGGTATACCATAGTACTATTCATTGAAAAGCTAGGCCGCCCAGCGGTTAATGATTTTGACAAGTCATAGACACACCAATTATCATAAAGCAAACACACATGAGAATTGCATTAAGTATAAGAAATTGAAACTTGATTAATATATAGGTACATGAGTCACCCCAAAGTAGTAAAACAGTAAAAAGGGGAAAGATATACTCACAGTTTGCGAAAGTGATCAAAATCCAACTTAAGCGATCGTGAGCTAAGTAATGGGAATTCCGAGGAATTCAACCTATAATGTATAAGAATACTAATAAGGAAATGTCTAAGAGTCTAAAGTATCTAGGGTCTAAGGCATTAGGGTGTGCTAAGTCGATTTGGGGAATTAAAGTTTTTATGATAAATCGCGTTAATGTAAAAGTTGTACGTCAAAAATAATATATAAAAGTTTGTAAATGCTGTTTAGGTAATATAATTATTCCCAATTGAATATTTAGGTAAACATATGTTTTGACTAATTAAGACAAAATAATTTAGTTAATTACTTAAATTAATTATTGTAAACAGTAATCATAAATATTGAAATAATTGGCTAGGAGTTACACATCGATCCAAAAAATGCTAATAAAGACATTCAACCATAAGAGTATTTCTATTTTATAAAAAATAATATTTATAAAATAGATGTTTAAATTGTATAAATAAATAAATGTTTTATTATGTCTAATTAAACATAATAAGACTAATAATACAAGACACAATCCAAAAATACTATTTTCATAGAAAATGGATACTTTCTAATGTAAAGTAATGAAAATAATTTTCCCATAATTTTTATAAACTTATTTATATTTAAAACTGATTTAATGGTATTAAATCATGTTTAAATGATTAAAAATAGGAAAATCAATACAAATAAATGTTTTCCGAGCCAATAATTTTTATTTCAGTTCTTAATGATTAGAAATAATTTATGACAAATTTTCATATTAAAATAATTAAATTTCAATTTTATATGATTTAAATATGATTAAAACCACATAAAATCAAAATAAAACACAAAACACTCTTAAAGGTAAAAGTTTCTATGAAAACTCAATCTACTTAATTAAAAAGGCTCACAATAAATTTTATAGAGTTTTTGTGACAAAAACCTATTTAACATGAATATTATTTGTTTTAAAACTAATTTAACAAATAAAATGAGATTACACATATAACCGTATCAAAATAGAGGAAAAATGACATGAAAATTATTCTAACATAATGAAATATGTTTCTACCAATTTTTGTGTTAAAATACATTTAATACGATTTTATATGAATTAAACATGATTAAAGCATCATAAAAATAATTAAAAATACTAAACAGCCTCAATAAATTCCGAAATAATTTCTAAAACTTCTAATCAGTTATAGGAGCAAGTCTACCAAGTTTCATAATTTTTGTATAAGAAATGAGTGAGTTATGAATTTATAAAGTTCTATAAACTTTTAAATCAAAATCCCCAAATAATCTAGAACACCCTAAACCATAGATTATCCAATTGAAACCCTTAGACACTATAATTAACAAACTAAATAGAGGGCTATTGATCTATAAATATGAATAATGTATCATGCAAAAATAATCGGAAAAACTCACAACGTAGCTAATCCAATTTGTAGAAATAAAACCGAAATAGAACCCAAGATTAAGCTTCCAAATTCGTCAGAAAACAAGAACTAATGGATTATGCTTGGACCTTAAACGCGTAGGATAACTACTAATCTTGTTCAGAAATTTGGGAACTCAAAGAAGAATTATAGATGCAAATAGAAATTGGTGAAATCCGCGACAGGAATATAGTGAACAAATGATTTTTTTTTTCCCAATATAATGCCCCCATGTGTGTCTATATATATATTTCAAATGATCAAGGTTAATAAATGGAATTTATGGTGACATAAAAACAATTTCAAACAAACATAAGTATCAATAAAAAAAATGTTGTTTCAATATATAAATGTTCATAATTATTACTAATAAAAACTTGTTGAAACATGTTGAACCCGATTTGAGTAGTGTAGGAAAATAATACATAAGGTTGGCATGTTGACTTTGTTTGTTTCATAAACCGTTGAGTTTATAAAAAAAATCCATTTAACATCAAAACTTAACAACTTTCTATTTAGTTCTTTTTTTTTATTGGTTTGAGCTTTACGTTTTAGTTATGCATTCAATTTTCAATGTAGCAAAATTAGTTATTAGTTTTGACACTTAAAACAATTTAACTATTTTACCAAATTAAAATTCAGGTATTACAATTTTTTCCCTAAATGTTATTCCAAATTTATTAGAAATTTGCGAATGTTACACACTTATAATGTTTTTATAAAACGCATCTACTTGCTTTGCAACATGATTTCATGTGAATGTATTTGTTCATTGTTATTTGTTTAATTTTGAAGATGAAAAACAAGGAATGTTATTAAAAAGTGTTCTTATAATGATTTCCAAACATAAAACGCACATACAATATACTAAAACACATCTAATGTATTGATATTATTCAAATTACCTTGGAAAAAACATAGAACGCATTTATATATTCAATTAAAGTAAAACGCATTTGGACATAAAACGCATTTGTATCAATGTTTATCGGTAGTTGCTCATCAGAAGTTAGGCCATCAGTGGTTTGACTCAGCAGTAATTATTAACTTCTTCTTCAGTAGTTACAAATACTTCATCAGAAGTTAATAATCAACAGTAATCAGTAGCTTCATTAATCAGATATTTGGTTTGACTTTCATCAGTAGTTACCAATAATACACAGTATCAATGTTCAATAAAAATAAAACGCATTTATAAAACCTTAAAACGCACTTTGTATGTTGAACTCACTCTTCATCACCTTGATCTTCATTGTCTTCATAATCATCTTGCTGTTGTTCATTTTTTTTTGTTTATCTTCGTTTTCAACTGTAACATCTTAAAAACCACAATTACCTTGAATCCTTCTATGTTCAGCCATGAAATCAAACCTCTCACAGCCTTCTTCATCAGCATTATGTGAAACTTCCTGTATTATATCTACAATATAAAAACAGATATCTATCAATCTCTGGTGAACTGTATTATCTTTGAAAATATATGAAACACACGAAAATTAACCATTAAAGTTTAGATTATCAATATCAACCACAAGATCTTCTTATCTGATTATGGTTTCCGGTTCATTGTTTACGCCTGATACACAATTAAAACGCATAATAAGATTACGAGTAAATGAAAAAAAAAAAAAAAACAGGGCAACATACTGAACATGACGATAAACTCTTCAAGTGAATATAAAAATCGAGAAAATCTTTGATCGAATTATGCACTGTGATTAGAGTTTTGAATTAGGTAACAAATAATGAAGGAAGATTGTGAAAGCAATTACGCAAATTTGATTTCTGATTAACAATAAAACAGGGATTGATATTTCTATCAAAATTAGAACGTGATTAATGGACGTGAAAAAAGTCTATAATACCCTTCTAATTATTGAAAACGAATTATGAGATTATAACCGCCATTTTACACGCGTTCATCTTTAATGGCTTCTAACACTTTGTACGTTAATGTACTTTATACCAAATACTTTCTCTAAATTTTTAATTTAAAAAAACATTAACCTATATTAGACTTTTGAAAGTTATATAATACATTCAACTAATCAGTTGATGTTCACTTTATTATTTACAATTCAAAAGTACGGTCCAAGCTAGTAGCCACAACCTGATCTAAGATAAAGCTTATATTTAATCATTACAATTTAACAAGTTTAAGTGTTGGTTTAATCCTAAGTTTGGGTGAAAAATTGAAAGAAAGCAAAAGTTGAAGATATACTTGTAGGCAAGTTATAAAAATAGTCAACTTACCAAGTCAAAGTGCACAAAACCAAGGATATTCCTACCGAATCAATTTAATATATTGGTCTAAGACGTCTGATGTCTCACAATCGAGAAGCAAACATATAAATTTGAATATTCCTAATCAATAAATAGAAGTATAGAACCCTCAAATTAATATTGGTCCACTTAGTTAATGGTGGCCCAAGTATGTTTATCAAACTGGACACTACATGTTTATCAAAATACTAACTCTTATCATGCATTACTAACTAGACCTAGTATAATTGATAACTCATGAATATTGTTATTGATTTCAGTCATCGAATACAATGATAATGTACACCATATATAAAGAGATGCCTTCTAACTAATTTCCTCTATACAAGGTAAATTGCATAATCTACAAATCACAATAATAGGAAACTAATAATGATAATAACTATACTGTAAATACTTCGGCTAATACTCCCCCTTAGCTGGACCGGGAGTGAAGACAGACGGTGAAGCTAGACCGAAAACTTTCAAACAATTGTCTCGAGAGACCTTTAGTGAAGATGTCAGCATACTGGTAGGAGGCTGGCACATGTAGAACACGAACTTGACCCAAACGAACCTTTTCACGAACAAAGTGAATGTCAAGTTCAACATGTTTTGTTCTTTGATGTTGTACGGGGTTGTCTGACAAATAAACTGCTGAAATATTATCACAATAAACGACAGTCGCTCTTGTAATGGGAATATGTAACTCTAATAATAAATTTCGTAGCCAGCTTGTTTCGGCCACGGCATTTGCAACTCCTCGATATTCCGCCTCGGCACTAGATCGTGAGACTGTTTGCTGTCGTTTTGATGACCAAGAAATCAGATTATTGCCAAGAAAAACACAAAAGCCGGATGTGGATCGTGCAACCAGCCCAGTTTGCGTCCGAGTAGGCAAAAAGAGATGTGGTAGCGGATGGTGTCAAACGTACCCCATAGTCTATAGTACCCTTGATGTAGCGTAGGATACGTTTCAAGAATGCAAAATGTGAATCCCGAGGAGCATGCATGAATAAAGATACTTGTTGCACGACATAGGAAATGTCGAGGCGAGTAAATGTAAGATATTGGAGGGCCCCGGCTAGGATGCGATAGAAAGACCCATTGGGTAGCAAGCTTGTAACACCCCAACCGATGGCGGAAACATCGAGGTGTCATGTAATGATGATTGTTCAATAGCTCATGGTACTAAATGAAAGTTGAATAATATTAAACAATTTACAATTTATCTTACAAGTAATTATTACAAAAGCTTGAATAATATAAACTAAGTCCAAAGCTCCTACGTGTTCAAAGACTTGTACAACCTCCAATAGCAAATAAAACCTGAAACATGTTTAGTTGGAAAGATGGGGGGGTCAACTATAAATAGTTGGTGAGAATACATAGGTTTTGCATATAGTTGAAAACAATATGTTGTATAACAATCATTGTTGAAGTATAATAATGAGTAATGATAGTATATGAGTCCGACATGTAACAATGCGTCTTTTGTACAATCAAACCTTGTGTCGACTGAGACCTAACTCGCAAGTTAGTAAAAGTGTAACTGTTATCGATCATCCCTGAATTTATGCGGGGGGGATGGGTTTGTCAGACCTATAGCGCTATAATCTAAACAGGCGGCTTGATCAATGTTAATGATTGTACTGTGTCTTTTTGTTACAGTCAAATGATAGAATGAGTAAATGGTAGTGTAATTGAATCACAAGTTTCAACAATGTAAGAATGAGTAAATGATAGTGTATAAAATGTTTAAACATGTTTCACCCCAAAATGTAAAACATAAAAAGGGGCTATGTAAACTCACCTTAGGTGCATAATGAGTTCGTGCGTTTTATTGAGCGTGCAAACACTTAGTAATAATGCCTTGGAAAACTCGGAACTAGCTAGAGGAGATAATGATGGATGAAAACTTTAGTATATGGGAGATGGGATAATAATGTTTTTTTTTATTGAATGGTATAAAGAGTTGAATGGTAGGCTATATTATTTATAGTGTATAATTTGAAGTTGTAATTAGGGACTACTTTGACTAGGCTTGAATTTAGAAACAACTTTGACTTGACTAGAAGACCATATTTACTAACACTTTGACTTGACTAGGAGACCATATTTACTAACACTTTGACTTGACTTGACTAGGAGACTACGTTTGACTTTTCAGGTTTGACTAAGGGACCTTGAAAGGGTTTAAGTTTAATTGGTTTTAATTAACATCACAAAACACCAAATGGTGTAGTGGTTTGTGTGGTGTGGTTAAGGTTTAGCCCGCCAGGGACTCGGGTTCGAATCCTGGCACAGGCAAACATTTTTTTAACGTTTTTAAATCAGATTTTTTAATACAATCCAATTTAATATTGATTATAAGTCATTATTTAAACAAAAAAAAAACTTAACAAAATGGATGGTAAAGATACTATAAACATGAATCGGATGAATAAACGATGGAGTTCTATATATATATATATATATATATATATATAAAAAGAAAATTTGTGTGATGTTACAGTCTCCCTTACTTTTAGGAACTTCGTCCCGAAGTTTATTTTAAGAAGAACATTTGAATAGTGTTGAGGATAGTTAGGGTGACTATGGTTCAGAGTAGGGTAAGAGTTTAAGGAATGTATAAGATAACCATAAATGCTAGATGGACAACCAAATAACTAGGGTTTGTTATTGGTCTGACCCTACAGTATCCCTCTCCACGTATCATTAGTGTTTATGTGACACCCGGCAACTTTCGATCTACACCGACGTGATTTTTATTATTTAAAATTTAATATTTATTTTAAATATTGTTAATTATTAAGTTTCGGAAGTTTACTGACCGTTTTCACAATCGAAACTGCGACCGGTTAAATTAACGCGATTTAAACGAGTGTTCTGAAAACACGCGTCGGACATCGAAAATATTTATATTTGTGCTCGGTTTTGTATTTCGAACAAAACCGTCTACTTTTTATAATCAGTTATCGGGCCTAAATAGAAACCGAGACGTTTACGTTTAAAACGGGTTCGATACGCGGTATACCTCACCTACCAATAAACCCTAGCTATAAAAGGAAGCTTATCCCCTTCCTTCTTCATTTTTCAAACCCGCAGCCAACCCCCCCCCCCCGATAACTCTGCAACCTCTCCACCCTCTCTCACTCCTCGCATCTCTCTCTTCCTCCTCCCTCTGTGCAGCGGCGGCCGGCCACCACCCTTCTTGTGGTGGTGGCGGCGCGTGGTTTCAGACCCGAAAGGGGTTGTGTTGGTGGCCCTTCTTAACAGATCCGACGGGAATGGTTGTGTGGTTCAAGATGAAGGTGGCGGCGCTGGAAAGAGGGTTGGTGGTTGTTGGGCGGAAAGGGGGCCGGGCTGTGATGCTCTGTGATGGTGTGGTTGGGCTGTGCAGGTGGCGGCGAGAGGGGAGGTGATGGTTCAGGCGGGTTTAGGTCGGGTTAGGGTGGATGACGGGTCTTAGTGGTCCGGTTGATGGTGGTTGTTGAAGGAGCTGAGGCGGCGACGGGGTGGTTTAGGGTTGTTTGGAGTTGGGTTTGGTGGAGAGCGGGGGTGGTACGAGGCAGATGAGGTGGTGTTCGGTTGGGGTCAGATCCGGGTGGTGGTTGGCCGAAGAAGGTGGTGGTTCGTGGCTGTGATGACAGCTTTTGCAGGCGGCCCGAAGGTGGTGACGGGTCTGGGTTCGGGTATGGTGGAGTCTGATCGGTGATGGTCCGTGTCTGGTTTGGTTTCTTGGTGGTTTCGTGTTGGTGGTCTGGGTCTCGTTTCAGATCTGGTCAAACTGAGTCAACTCGGTCAAAGCTGGTCAACTGCTGGTCAACGGGTCAGCGTTCCGATCTGCACGTGGTTCGAGGTGGCTTCGGGTTACGCACGTGTGATTCGGTATAACTTATATTCGTGTTATTATTACTTTATTTATAGATGTTATATATATATATATATATATAAATATGTTGATATTGATAAAATTGTGTTATCTCGCGATCGAACCGACAATATTATTATTGATAAGTATATAAAGCGTGACTCGGTATTATTGGACCTCGGACTAAACTAGTTGGACTATGTATATATACACATTGTTGTGTCTTTGTATAAATAAGTATAGTTTTCATATAAAAGCGTCGAAACGTATAAGTCTCGTTTGATTTGGAATTGCGGATAAACAAAATGTCGACTTGTGTTTGATATTGATTTTTGGGAAAATTGTAGGCGACTTGTGTTGCCTGGTTTGTACAAAAACAGAGGAAACTCTGCCGAAATCTTATAAAATTTATAAGGTAGCGTTTGGTATGATGGAATGGAAGGGGGAATGGAATGGACCATTACGAGGTAATGAAAAATAGTGTGTTTGGTTGGTTAAAGGAATGGAATCACTCATTCCACAAGGCATTCCATTCCCCCAAAACCATTCCATCCACATCCCATGTTTTTTTTTCATTCCATCCCTCATTCACCCTTTATTAACAACACCATAACCTACCACCACCACCCCCTACCCACCACCATCATCACCACCCACCACCACCACCACTCACCACCATCATCACCACCCACCACCGCTGCTGCCGCCACCACCCACCACCGCCGTCACTACCCACCACCGCTGCCGCTACCACCCACCACCCACCACCGCCGTCACCACTTACTATCGTCATCGTCGTCGCCGCCACCAACCACCGCCACCACCCACTACCACCCACCACCGCCGCCATCCAACACCACCCAACGTCGCCCACCACCATCACCCACCCACCGCCACCTCCACCACCTGCCACCGTTACTCACCACAATTTTCTTTACCCACCACTACCACCGCCACCTACCACCACCGCCACACACCACCACCAACCACCAACCACCACCGCCACTACTCACCATCGTCGTCCACCCACCATCATGACCGTCCACCTCCACCTTCCACCGTCGTCGCCACCCACCACCGCCGCCATCGCCACATATCACCACCCACCATCACCGCCACCGACCACAACCACTCACCTCCGATTTTATTCCTTCGTCTTTTCCTGCCTATCTAACAACACAAAGTAATGTTTTGTTTCATTCCCACATGGCAACCAAACAAGACATGGAATGGTAATGATCCATTCCATTCCCTTGTCCATTCCATTACCTCGTCCATTCCATTCCCCCTCCATTCCATTACCTCATACCAAACAGACCCTAAGTGTAAACGAAGGCGATATTCCTTGTATATTTCATTATAAACAACCTTCAAGTATTTTGACAAATGTAGTTTTCTACAATATCGCAAAAAGGTTCTCGACAAGTGATTTCTTGCAACATTTAAAGATAAACGTCGAACAATATTTCCAAAACAAATACATATTATTTACTAAGCGTCAATTGTGTCGATCTTCAAAGATTTTAGTAACTAAAACATTGCCATTTAAATGATTTTGAATTACAAAACGCTCGGCTTATTTGAGAAAGAATTATACAAAAATTTATGTTCGAAACCTTTAAAGACATGGATTGGGAAGAGAAGCGATATTGATATTAATCGGATTTAAATAACTATACTTACATTTTTATCAAAGGGCATTTTTCTAAAATATAATTATCTAAGATAGATACATTTATACGAATTACAAAATGAGCTACGACTCAAGATAAGTTATACGTTTCATAATATAGTCCAACGTGGTGTGCACACGAATAGTGACAAGTGCGCAACTTGGGTACTATGTCGTGTGTTAACGCATAAGTAAGATAAGTCACGATCGGTTCGTCGAGTTAAAGCATATTAGTACTCGAGTTTTACACACGAGTTAGATAGTTGGATAAACTATCTTTTAGCCGGATAATAGGCTAGGTTTATATGTGTTAGACTTTAAGGTGTCCTTTGTTGTATTAGGGCACGAGGAAGTCGGTCAAGCTTCGGACTTGTTTGCTAGCTTAGCGTGGAAATTAAGGTGAGTTCATGACCCCACTTTTTACTGTTTTATAAATGTTTTCGGGGTGGAAGACATGCTTCTTTTATGAAAACCTGAGGAATTCCAAACGAACAAGTTTTTGAAAAATGAAATGGGTGCGTGAGTGTCACGGCCCTGTTGTTACTGGTTTTACATTCGGGAAAGAAACATGCGTACTACTTACATCGTTTTAAAGATCATGTTATACTATGGGCACTTTATATTACTATACGGCTTTTATGGAAAGTCCCAGGGGGAAACCATGAATGTGCTGGCATGCACAACGAGGGAAATGTGGATAGATCTATTGGGCCTCACAAACCCCACTCGACGGCGGGGCCGGGCAGGTGCATATTGTCTCTACCTATCGGGTTACCGAGGCATCGGTAGCCCAGTCAATCTGGGCTGGATTCATCTTTTGGTACATGTTTAGTAATGGGTTCCCAACCGTAGTAGTAAAAACACTTAACGTCTAGCTAACGTTCTTATGACATAGTATTAACGGGAATGATCTTTTCAGACTTATGGAAACTCTTTTATAAAAACTTGTGGAATTATTTATGCAAAACTTATGAACTCACCAGCTTTATGTTGACTTTTTAAGTATGTCTTTCAGGTTTAAACTTTGGTAACGGCACGGGTGGAGTAGTCGATGTATTGGGATCGGGGATCCTAGAGGGTTAGCAATGGCGTTCAGGAAATAAGAGTCTTAGATGCAACTTTCCGCTGCGCTGGCAAAGGCACCAAACGTCGCAACCGACGAGGGAAAAGTCGGGGTGTGACAGTTTATATATAGGGTGTACCGCAGCTAACCCATCACACCTCTGATACTTCGAAAACATATGGGGTATCTCCCAAAACCTTAATAAAATTTCACACTACCTTAATGTACCTGTAAATTCATGATTACGTTCCGGACCGCAATCACCAATTTACCTTACATTAGGGTTTTGTGTCCTTCTATGACTCTAAACACACATGTAAGTAATGCAATATAGCCTTGTGATTGAATCGTATACAATGTATCCAAAAATAACTCCAACTGTTGAGCAGGAAAAAGACCTCTACCAGTCAGTGAGTAAGAACCTCTACCGATTGTTGAGCAGGTGCGATAGCCTCTACCAGTCGTTGAGCAGGTTGTAGGGCCTCTACCGACTGTTGAGCAGGCATGATGACCTCTACCAATCGTTGAGTAGGTTATTTGGTACTCTACTAACTGTTGAGCAAGTACTTCATCCTCTATCAGTTGTTTGATTAAGTGTACCAATTATTACACACATGAATTGCAAATTGATAATATGTACATGTAAGCAATCAAGTATCAAATATAGCATACGAGTTGTAATCGAGTTGCCCTAGACAAGGTTAATGACTCTAGGTGTGTCTATAGCAAATAGTTTATATTCCATGAATTCTAGTTTCAAATGTTCAAATATGGTAGATAGTCGAATACTCATGTATAACTAAGGATTATGTTTGATGCAACACACAATCAAGTTTCAATAGTTTGGTTATCATGGATAACTAGCTCATGTGTGAGAAGGTGAAGGATATGAATTTAGTTTTTGAGAGGATGATGAAAAATCTTGAAGCAGAATCAAGGTTGTGAGAGATAGTGAATGTGAAGATAGTTGATAAAGAGTTTATTTTATAGTAAGGAGATTATGTAGCAGTGAAAATTTTGGGGTTTGGATCAAAGGTTATAATCAAGTGTATAAGAAAACATGATTGTGGTATATGCCAAATATTGTAAAAATTTGAACAAGTTGAAAATGAGTGAGTATCGATGGAGAATTTAGAGACTAGATATTATTCCTATGGATAAAAAAAAATCTTATTTTCAAAATTGGTTTTATACATAAAGCAAAAGTTGTTAAATAGTACAAGCTAAGTGGGCTTTTATTAAAATATGCCCGTTAGTTGGAGATTTCAAACATGACATTAGGTTTTGAAGATCAAGGTTCTATTAAGTGATTTTTAATAGTTTAAAGCATTATATAGAAAATTGTTTTTTACGTCAATAAATAAACAATTGAATTTAAGTTCGAGGACATCTTTTGTCAAAAATATGTACTTTGTAAAGTTACTAGGTAATTAAAATACAACAAGATTTAGAAATCTTTAGTTTGTGCTAAGGTATGAGGTTATAGTTTTTTAAAAAATAAGTAACATGTGGAGAAATGAAATAATATGATTTGGGTAGGGTGTTGAATATTTAAAAAGTGGCTAAGATGGTAAGGTGAAGTGTGATTGTGAAATCCATAGATGGTTATGAAATGAGATCGATTTAAGCTGTAAAATTTTGAGATTTTAGAGCTTAGTTTAAGGAAAGTGAGTGTAATCATTTATTCATTAATTAAAACGAATAAACGAAAACGTTGACTTATCAAAACTTCTAGATTCTAATAACATAGTGAAGACATGCTTTAGCCTATAAGTGAACACTCATCCCGAGAATTCCCAGGTAGGCATCCAGGTCCCTCGTCTAATTGGGATTTATGCGCAATGCCAGTCCTAGACAGAAAACTCAGAATACAGGCGTTCACCCTTCCAGATTGCACGTGTTCGTTATTAAAATTTAGAACTTCGACGAGATCTTCAAGGTGGTTCAGGCTAAACCTGAGGATTTGTCCTACTAGTCTAAGAGTAGATCTTGTGATGGAGAGCACTCTTCTTGTAGGGACTAAAGTAAGGATAAGAAGTAGGATAGAGAATAGAAACAAGTAAGGTTGCAAGTAAAAGGAGCAAGTACTGGTTAAAATCCTATGGCTATAGACTAGATTATTTTTTTCTAATAACCTAATTCCCTATAACCATGGCTCTGATACCAATCTGTAACACCCCAACCGATGGCGGAAACATCGAGGTGTCACGTAGTGATGATTGTTCAATAGCTCATGGTACTAAATGAAAGTTGAATAATATTAAACAATTTACAATTTATCTTACAAGTAATTATTACAAAAGCTTGAATAATATAAACTAAGTCCAAAGCTCCTACGTGTTCAAAGACTTGTACAACCTCCAATAGCAAATAAAACCTGAAACATGTTTAGTTGGAAAGATGGGGGGGTCAACTATAAATAGTTGGTGAGAATACATAGGTTTTGCATATAGTTGAAAACAATATGTTGTATAGCAATCATTGTTGAAGTATAATAATGAGTAATGATAGTATATGAGTCCGACATGTAGCAATGCGTCTTTTGTACAATCAAACCTTGTGTCGACTGAGACCTAACTCGCAAGTTAGTAAAAGTGTAACTGTTATCGATCATCCCTGAATTTATGCGGGGGGATGGGTTTGTCAGACCTATAGCGCTATAATCTAAACAGGCGGCTTGATCAATGTTAATGATTGTACTATGTCTTTTTGTTACAGTCAAATGATAGAATGAGTAAATGGTAGTGTAATTGAATCACAAGTTTCAACAATGTAAGAATGAGTAAATGATAGTGTATAAAATGTTTAAACATGTTTCACCCCAAAATGTAAAACATAAAAAGGGGCTATGTAAACTCACCTTAGGTGCATAATGAGTTCGTGCGTTTTATTGAGCGTGCAAACACTTAGTAATAATGCCTTGGAAAACTCGGAACTAGTTAGAGGAGATAATGATGGATGAAAACTTTAGTATATGGGAGATGGGATAATAATGTTTTTTTTTATTGAATGGTATAAAGAGTTGAATGGTAGGCTATATTATTTATAGTGTATAATTTGGAGTTGTAATTAGGGACTACTTTGACTAGGCTTGAATTTAGAAACAACTTTGACTTGACTAGAAGACCATATTTACTAACACTTTGACTTGACTAGGAGACCATATTTACTAATACTTTGACTTGACTTGACTAGGAGACTACGTTTGACTTTTCAGGTTTGACTAAGGGACCTTGAAAGGGTTTAAGTTTAATTGGTTTTAATTAACATCACAAAACACCAAATGGTGTAGTGGTTTGTGTGGTGTGGTTAAGGTTTAGCACGCCAGAGACTCGGGTTCGAATCCTGGCACAGGCAAACATTTTTTTAACGTTTTTAAATCAGATTTTTTAATACAATCCAATTTAATATTGATTATAAGTCATTAGTTAAACAAAAAAAAAACTTAACAAAATGGATGGTAAAGATACTGTAAACATGAATCAGATGAATAAACGATGGAGTTATATATATATATATATATATATATATATATAAAGAAAATTTGTGTGATGTTACAAAGCTGCCATCCTCGGCACTTAGTTTTGATGTCGTGTCCACCGGTGTGTTGCACGGTTTACAATCTGTCATGTTGGCACGGGGCAAAATATCACGGGCATATTGAGATTGAGATAAAAAATAGACCGTGAGTGTCACGCTGAACAGATATTCCCAAAAAGTGATGCAGAGTTCCTAAGTCAGACATGGCGAACTCTCGTGAGAGTATGTTGATTATGTTCTGCAGCAGAGTACCTGAGGAAGCTGTTAAAATAATATCATCAACATAGAGTAATAGGTAAGCCGTGTGACTCTCCTGTCGATAGACAATTAATGAATTATCACAAACGCTGCCTTTGAAATTGTGGGAGGTGATAAAAGTGGCGAATCGTTGGAACCATGCCATCGGTACCTGTTTGAGTCCATATAACGATTTTGGTAACCGACAAACATGATTGGGTTTGTGGTGTCACTAAAACCCGATGGCTGAAACATGTACACTGTCTCTTTGTAGGTTGCCATGTAAAAATGCATTCTTAACGTCAAGTTGATGAATGGGCTAGTTGTTAGTAAGTGCAACAGATAGGACTGTGCGCATAGTGGCTGGTTTAACAACTGGACTAAATGTATCTTGACAATCAATGCCTACTGTTTGTGATTTTCCATTGATAACAAGACGGGCTTTGTACCGTTCTAGACTTCCATCTTGTTTGAATTTGTGGCGAAAAAGCCACATGCACCGAATAATAGGTTGGTTTGTGGGCCTAGGAACCAATTCCCAAGTATCATTATCAATTAAAGCTATATATTCAGTTAGCATAGCCTGTTGCCAATTATGATCGGTTAAGGCTTTAAGGTGGGAAATGGGTACAAGGGAGATCGGTGTGGTCGTGGTCGATGTGAGAGTGTATTTTGGGATTGGTTTAAGTATTCCATCTTTCCCTCTAGTGGTCATGTGGTGAGTGTTTTGGAAGGGTGGGTCCGGTTGTATGGGTGGTGCGACGGGTGGTTGGGCTTGTGGTATAGGTTGATGAGGGTAAGGGATGTGTGGGCCGGTTGGGTGAGATGAAGTGGATGGGCCGGTAGGTTGGTGGGTAACGGGCTGGGATGTAGAGTGTGGGCTGGACATATTTGTCAGGCCAGTAGTAGAGGGTGGTGAGGAGTGTTGTGGTGTTGGGCCAGGTGGCGTAGGTGGGTCGGGGTTGTGGATCGGAGGTGGTGGGCTGTTGGAGTGGAAACGAAAGGTGGTTGAGGGTAGTGTGTCATCATCTAGGAATGTATAAGTGCTAGGTAAGGTAGGCGTAGTGAACGGAAATGTGGACTCATCAAAATCCACATGACGGGAAATATGGACTAAACCAGTTGAAGGATCTAGATAGCGATAACCTCAAAAGTTGGGCAGGTAGCCAAGAAAAATGCATCGAACAGACCATGTGTTTAATTTATTTGATTCAGTGGCAGAAAGGTTAGGGTAGCAAGCACAACCGAAAACCCGAAGGTGATCATATGTTGGGTAATAAAAGTATAAGGCAAAGGTGGGTGTATTGTAGTTTAGGCGGGTGGTAGGAAGAATGTTATGGAGATATGCTGTGGTGTGGAGTGCCTCAACCCAAAAAGTGGGAGGTATATGGGCATGCGTGAGGAGGGCGCGTATGATATCGTTGAGGCGGCGAATCATACGTTCATATCGGCCATTTTGTTGGGATGTTTGAGGGCAAGAAAAGCGTAAAGTAAACCCGTTGGAGGAGGCAAAATTGTGGAAGGCGTGGTTATCAAATTCTCCCCCTAAGTCACATTGAAAAGCTTTGATATGTTTATGAAATTGAGTTTGGATGAGTTTGTAAAATTTAACAAATGTTGGAAAAGTTTCGGATTTGAATTTTAAAGGGTACACCCAAACGTAACTGGAAAAATTATCTACCAAAACCATGTAATATTTGTATGAAGCATTACTAAGAACAGGTGAGGTCCACAAATCGCAATGAACTATATCAAAAGGAGCATAGGTAAATGAATTTGACGCAACAAAAGAAAGCTGTTTACTGTTAGATAAATGGCAAGAGTCACACAATGCAAATGATTGTTCATTACAAGGAATATTAAAAGTACTGGAAAGAAATTTTAAAACTTGTGTGCCAGGATATCCAAGACGATCATGCCGCTTATTTGACTCAGCTGCTAAAAGGACTTGACGAGGTGGGGTGAATGGGTAAAGGTCACCGGATCTATCATGGCGCGAAAGATGTTGTCCAATCTTGAGATCCTTCAAAGTAAAACCAAAGGGGTCAAATTCAATAGATACAAGGTTATCCCGGGTAAATTTTCGGACTGAAATAAGGTCTTTGACAACTGAGGGTGCATAAAGGATATTGTTTAAATGGTAAGTGGAGTTTGGTGTTTTATGATAGCCCTTACCCGATCCCAAAATTGGCAAAGATTGGCCATTACCAACTAATATATTAGCATTAACTGAATTAGATAAAAGAGAATCGATTTTACCTGGGTTCGAGGTGAGATGAGATGAGGCACCGGTATCCATGTTCCACTGGGGTGTCGGTTGATTGAGGGTTAAGGCGGATAAGGCGGTGCCGAGTTTGGTAGGTTGTAAAGGGTCGATGGGAGGGGTGTGGTTGTAACCGGTTGGAGGAGGATAGGAAAAGGCCGGGTTTGGGTGTGTGAGGTCGTAGCCTGGAGGGATTGGGGCTGGCTTATTGGGCTGCTGTGGAAGATTGTGGGCCGACCGATTCAAATTGGAAGTCCACGGAGCTTGGGCCGGGAGGTGGAGAAGCCCACCAAGGATAGGGTGATTGAGGTTGGCCATAGGTGTTAGGTGAAGGCTGGTTTGGAGTGAGCGGGTATGTGGACGGGTTGGGCGGATAATAGGAGTAGCGGCCACGACCGCGTCCCCGATAGGAGTTACGGCCACGACCCATTCCACGGTATTGGTTTTGGGTTCGGGTGTCATAAGTTTGGGCCGGGTGGTATGGTTGAGGAGGAGATGGGTTCGGATTAGGGGTGGGATTGGGGTTCGGATTTGGTGGGTTCGGATTCGGTGCACCAGGAGTAACAGCGAGAGCCGCTTGGATGGATTGTCTAGCGGCTTGGCGACGTTGCTCGTGTTCAATCATATCACGAGCATCATCCCACGACTTCTCGGCTTAGGTTATAAACGAAGCAACCGTGTCATATTCTTGTGGTAAGCCGGTGACCATTTGAAGGACCAAACGAGATTCGCTTACCGGGTGATCGACATCATTTAGTTGGTTAGCGAGATCCTTCATTCTTTGAAAATAGTCGTTGAGAGACGAGCAAGAAGCCATGGTAGTGGTGGTGAAGGCGTGTTCGAGGGTGGCGGCACGGACATTTTTGTTTAGAAAGAATGTATGGAGCCGATCCCATGCTTGTTGGGCAGTGCCAACATTATCAATGACCCTTTTTAAGTAGGAATCCGATAAGGTGCCAAAGATCCATTGAAGGACAATGGCATCGATCTTCGACCACAACTCGTAAGCCGGATCAGATTTGGCTGGTGGGTCGGAACCGTCGATGTGGGATAAGACATCATAGGCCACGACATGTAACTTGAACAGTTTAACCTAATCAGAATACGTAACCTTCTCGCCATCGAGCATACGCACCTTATTTTGAATGTTTGTGACCGAGTATACCAGGTGTAGGGATTTGTTTGGGGTATCAGCGATTGAGGGGGATTGTTGGTCGGCCATTGTAGTGTCTCAAAAGACACAGGAAGAAGCAAAAGAAAAAAATGTGGCGGTAGGGTTTAAAGGAAACTTGACTGTTATACCATGATAACTCGTTAATATTGTTATTGATTTCAGTTATCGAATACAATGATAATGTACACCATATATAAAGAGATGCATCCTAACTAATTTCCTATATACAAGGTAAATTGTATAATCTACAAATCACAATAATAGGAGACTAATAATGATGTTCATACAAGTAATGCACCGGCAAACTTAAACCTAAAATGCCTATTGCACAAATGTAACAAGCTTTAATACACAAAGCATATTTACTTTTGAATTTAAGGATGGGTATGGGTCAGTTTGATTCGGTTATTGCATTAAACCAAACCATAACTAGACACTTCAACCATTAGAAAATCATAACCAATCGGTTTTGGTTATCAGTTTGCAAATGGTGATCCAGTCTTGGTTAAATCATTAATGGAAATTTTGAAGTAGTGTTGTTTTTGTTGCTTGAATTAGCTTTTATGATTAATATTTTTGTTGTTTGAATAGCGTTTTTATGATTAAATTAATATGTTCAGTTAAATCAGCTTTTATTTTTAGATGATGCCCAACAAAATGACACATACATTATTTCAAAAAAAAAAAAATGACACATACATATATTGCATAAATACGTATAGACGAAGCCAAATCACTACAACCAACAAAAACCGGTCAAAACCGGTTTCACGTGAAACCTGTACTAAAAAATCTCAAATCGAACCGAACCGAAAACCGGCCTAAAACCGACGGAAAAACCGGTCAAAAGAAACCGAAACCGGGACACAAACCGGAACCGAACCGAAACCGGCATCGCTAAAAACCGGCCGAAACCGATAAAGAACCGAAACCGGTTTAAGAAAAATACATTTTTTTGGCCATAAACACAAATAAAACTTTGTTTTTTTGTATTAATATTCAATTTCCTTCTTTAAAAAACCCTAAAAGTTATTAAAAGTTAAATTTTATGTAATTTATACAATTTTAAAAAGTGCGCGAAAAAACCGATTAAGAACCGAAACTGAAACCGAACCGAAACCGGTCTTACGAATCGGTTAAACCGGTCCAAAACCAACCGGTTTGGAACCGAAACCGGTTAGGCAAAAAAAAACCGATTTGCTCACCTCTACCTACATGGCACATGATTTGCATATTTAATCCCCTCATGGGCTTTTTTTTGTCCTCACATGGCTATCATAAGTTTAAAAAGTTAAAGCTTTAATAACTTGGTTTCAAATATATAATTTTTTTTATTCAAGTTTTTTAATTATTTAAAACTGAAGTTTCAATTTTTTTTCAATATTTTTAAAACATATTATTTAATAACTTTAAGTTTTACATTTATAAAAAAAAAAATAAAAAGAATAGCCAGTAAACCAGTTAAACGAGCGAGTCAACCAACTGAGCTCACTCACCATAGCCCAGGCACAACTTGTTTACAAACCAACGAGCCGAGAGAGCTTTAAACGAGCCACTAGATTTATCAACAACCCAACTTCAAACCCACTTGAGCTTGGAGCTCAAATGACTGCAATCGCAAGCACTTGCGAGCAGTACAGCGAGTCAGTGACATCCATCGAACACTTTAATACAAACTGATTATCCGAATAAATATCAAACAACGCTTTTACAATCTTATTTTGACATCATGATCCTTGTGAACCAAGTCTTCAACCCGAAACCACAACATAACTCTCAACCTAAAACCTTGACCGCACCAGTTTAATCATCAAAATTGCGATAAAGTTGATTTAAACACACATGTTTACAGGTAATCATAACACACGCCACCGGTAATCATACAAAACAATGTGGGCCACCTTCAACTGCTAGATTCAACATCTTAACTTACCTGAAACTGTAACGAAATAATATACGGGTCAAATGACTCGAATAGAATATCAGCAGGTACAAACACCCATGAAATATATATTAATTGGGCAGAAATAAAACCTGGATAAAAAAACAATTTGGTTACAGCAACATCTCTGCAATCTGGACAGCATTAAGAGCAGCCCCCTTGCGTATTTGATCGCCGCAAACAAAGATATCCAAACTGTATAAAACAAAAGACAGAAAATAATGTGTCAAATATAAATAACTAAAAGAAAAAACGAATCGTATGTTCAAGATTTACAGACCCATGGTTTCCATCTTGAGACTCATCTTGACGAATACGGCCAACTGCCACGTCATCTTTGTTTGAAACTTCCAAAGGGGTAGGGAAATGATTGCTAGCCCGATCATCAATAACAACTACACCAGGAGCTTTCTTTAAAATGTCCCTTGCTTCATTCTACATAAAACACAAACGTAAAATTGTAAATTACTATTCTTTACTACAAGTCTATAACCATAAATCTTGGTTCCAAAAAACGTGCAACAAAAGCGTCACGTACGCGAAGCGTTGCTCAGTGTACATATGAACAAGCTTTACATACAACCAAAGGTTGCTTCTGTCGCATCTATTTTACATGAAGCTCCGCCTCAAGCCCTGAGGAGCTTTTTATAACCAAGCCATATATACAATAAGAAAATATAAATAACAATTAACGCCACAACAGTACCTCATCAAGCGGGCTTGCAAATTGTAAGTTCACACTCTCGGCATGGGCCCGCATAACTGGAACCCGTATACATGTAGCAGTCACTTTGACATCCTTGTCATTCTGAGTGTATACAAACATATTTTAAATTGAATCCAATTAACCTTTTTAAACATTAAAAAAGAAAAAAAAAACACGTACCCAGATTTTTCTTGTCTCTTTTACCAGTTTCATTTCTTCCTCATTATATCCGTTTGGAAGAACTGGTGCATTATGTGAGAAAAGATTAAAAGCATACTGCATTTTAAATACAAAAGCATACTTTTAAGTGTTTAAATCAATATATTAAATTTTCCTTTAAATCATAGGCAAATTAAAAATATGTATAAGAACAAAACCTGTTGTTTGAAGATATTACAAGTTGGTCTTTTCCCTTCAAGAACCTACATTTAAAGAAATAATAATAAATAAAAAATAAAATAAAAAAATTCAAATTCAAGATTCTTGTTACAACCCCTATATTAGTAAATTAAATTGATTATAATCGTTTTAATAACCTCACGAGTCTGCAGCTCGAGCTCTTCCATGGCTGCAGCACCAGCACCACTAGCAGCCTGGTATGTGCTAACAACCATACGCAACACCTGCAACATACAAAACACTAACATAACCACCATACACAATACCACGGTTTAGGGCTCTTAACACACAAAACAAACTGTGTTCGTTCCTTTAAATTTAACCCAACAAACAAATAAACACGAACAACATCGAGTTTACAAACGAGATTTTTTGGTTCACATTTACTAACAAGTAACAACATCAAGTTCATTCCTTTAACTTTAAAAAAGGATTCACATTTACTCAATACGTATCAACAAACATAACTCATCTTATCTAACAATAGTTAAAAGTAAATTTGAACAACAATCAACTGTGCCTAAACAATCCAACACAAAAACTTAAAACTAATAGGATTTTCATGTCCGCGCTCATGTTACAAACAAACATAATACATAACATAGATGGAACGAACATAACAGAACTAACAAAAATTAAACTAGATGTGACCAAAAATCTATCACACCTAAAAGATTAAAAAAACTAGACTAAACTGTAACTAATAATATTTAGACTAAACTCTAGAGGTGCAAATGAGCTGAGCTGAGCTCAAGCTCGAACAGGCTCGATCTTGACGTCAAACTTATGAGAGATCGAGCTCGGCTCATTGGTAGTTTCTATTCAAAAGGGAAAGGGGGTAGCGGCGCAACTTATAGCCCGTTTACCCGCCGCCCACTTGTAAAACTTGTTGGTTTTAATGGAATTAGGTTTTTTATATAAAAAAATTATATATTAATAATATAGGCTTGTTTAAGCTCCGAGCTCAATAAGTGAAGCTCGGCCCTACTAAACAACTTTAAATGAGGGATAAATATTATCAAATGCTAATATCTAATATTACACTAAGGCTCGACGAGCCTAACCAACTTCACATGCCTGGCTCGATAAATATACGAGCTCTGTTTTAGGCTCAAGCTCCACTCGGGCTTGGAGCTTTTTATCGAGCCAATCTTGAGCGGTAGGGCAGTAAACTCTAATGCACCCTAAACAACAAAAACATAAATGGTCATAACTCATAACCCAATAAATAAATGAACCATTCAAACAAGCCATTCCTTCGCTTCGTTTCGATTCGTTTACAGTCCTACCTCAATCAAATCAAAAACCAAAACAACCCAACCAAAACAAAAACCCTCGAAACATTCTAACCTTAGCACGACGATGAAGAGGAGTAGCAGCCATAAGACAAATAATAGTCGAACAATTCGGGTTAGCAACCAACCCACCTTTCCCTAACTTAACATGTTCCATAGCATCCCCATTAACTTCAGGAATAACCAACGGAACATTATCAACCATTCGAAACGCAGAGCTATTATCAACAACAACCGTCCCACAATCAACAGCAATAGGCCCAAACTCCTTACTAATCGACCCACCAGCACTAAACAGAGCAATATCCACACCCTTAAAGCTGTCAGCAGTTAGCTCTTCAACAACGTATTCGTTGTCTTCGAATGTGTATTTCTTTCCGGCTGAGCGTTTGCTTGCCAGCATTTTGATTGAACGGTATGGGAATGAACGGTCGGATAAGACGGAGAGGAATTCTTGGCCCACGGCGCCGGTTACGCCGACGACGGCGATTGACGGGGCGTCTTCTCGGAGAGCCATGCGGATGGAGGTGGGTCTGGGTTTAGGGTGGTGGTGGTGGTGGTGGGTGGTGGGGACGGTGGTGGTGAAGAAGCGGCGGTTGATGACGGCGGGAGAATGCATGGTGGTGAGAGAGTGATGATGATCGGAGAATTGAAGAGTGTGATGTTTTTGTAAAGGAGGCGGATAAAGGTTCGATAGGGTTTAAAGGTAAATCACACTTTGAGTCCAAAGCTAAGCTATGACATATACATATTTTTTATACTATTAAAACCAAGGAAAATAACATTTCTAAGTCAAATAAAAGAAGTTGAGATAAATCATGGGCGGCCATTGTTTTGATCTTTTTTTATTTAAGTGATTAAAAAACCAAAACACAAAACGAGTAGTAGAGTTAAATCATGGTGCGGACATTCTTTAATTTTATTTTTTAGTTAGCGCATTTTAGTCTTTAATCATTCATTTCTGAATCTGAATCATTCAACATTCATACTGTTTATTTCAACCTAAAAAACGATCTAAATGGAATGGTTAGGAATGATTAAGAGCTGAACCATTCAGACTTGGTACATAGCTGAACCATTCAAGACTTTATCATTCAGAACATCTTAACCATGCAAACATTTTAATGATTCAGCACTTAATCAACCAAACAACCCCTTAATATTTTTTTTTCTTTAGAACCCCCCTCCCCCCATTCTTTCTTCCTCTCTCTCCTCTAGTTACATAACCACCTGCTACCACCATCCAACATCTTTCACCACCATTGAATGCTGAATCCACTTTCACGGCTTCACCTACCATCCTCGCCCTACCATCGTCTAAAAAACCCTATCATCAATCACCCACCACTGACGAACCACCACCTAAATGTAACTAGGGTTGTGCAAAGGTTCTGGAACCGACCTGACCCAGACCCACCAGAACCGTATACCCTTTTATTCTTGAAATTAGGAATCACGAACCGAACCTTAAAAAGGCTCTGTGGTTCTGAGTCTTAAAGGTTCTGATCGGTCAGGTAAAATGGTCTGGCCCTCTAGAACCTTTTAATGTAATAGTCACTTTTCGAGGATTACATATTCCTATTCTTTTATCATGCTCGTAAAAGAATTCCTCCATATGATTCTAACTACCATGAGTTTCTTTTTTAAGTCACTTTTCGTTTCTCGACTTATGTTTTCGTAACAAATTTGTCATTCTCATCACTCGAAACATTATGTGAATCTGTTATATATGCATAATAAATACGCACACACATCAGAGCGACATAGATAAATATTTACTTCAAATTTGGTTATAATATATATTATATAATATATCACACCTATGCATATCCACCAAGCTGAAAAATATTTTCAGGAAAAATACATTGTTATTATTATAAATAATATTTTTAGTATTGTATTAACATTACCTGAAATCGATTACAATAACACGTAAAAACGAATAGTGAAAAAACTAAAAAAGATTTTTTTTTTATTTTTTAATTAAAATACAAACGGTTCTTGTGGTTCTTATATTAGAACCGTGGGTTTGGAACCGACCCGATCCTGAACCGATGATTCATATATATCTAGAACCAGAAACCGACCCATATATTTAAAAAGGTTCGGATCTAAGGATCTCGTGGGTCGGGTCCAAGGTTCCTGTGGGTCCGAACCATGAAATGCTCACCCCTAAATGTAACCGTCAACGTAACCCATCGGCGATGACCGTTCAACCACAACTTCCAACCTCACCACCTCCATCTCCGTCGTGGACCACCAACATTCAAATCCCCTAATCCATTCGCATTAAACCCATGTTAAACCTATGCCATACCATAGTCAGACCCTACTTCTCATTGTCAAATTTTTCACTAAAACTTCCTAATTTTTGAAGTTGGTCTGAGAAAGACTTGGAATCGAAGAGGGTGAAGCTGCAACAAACTGGAACAGGTACTATCAAAAACTTGTATTTCTTTAAAAAAAATAAACTTTGTAATTATGTCGATTTTGATCTTTACAACAACGTTATTCACTATAAACATTCAAAATTTATACTCTAGTTCAGGAGTTGAGGGTTATAAGAACTATAAATCATTATTAAACCATTACATAACTAACAAAATGTTAATTTGTCCAGATTTCATTGGATATGTACATGTGTGATGGAGTATGTAAAAAAGAGAACTAGAGTCGAAGGTCCAAAAATTAGTTTCAAACCCCAGGACCTTGAGTTAGTAACCATCACATTATATGTTAAAATATTTTTAAAAATATTACGTAATAAATAACATTTATATACAAATGACAGAGATCACGAGATTGATGCAACTTTATGAGAAGATAATGTACTTGCAATGTCAGCTTTCATGTTAGACAAAGAATGAGATCGTTATGCTTTTATTTTAGTGTCGTTAACAAGTACAATGAGTTTACCTAATACATATGTAATGTAGATTGTAAATATAGTAGTTAACTAACAAATGAAAAAACCTTTTTAATGTTAAATGTATACCGTTGTACTTGTTAACAACACCAAAATGTACCAGAATAAAAACATAACGATCTCTTTCTTTGTCTAACATGAAAGCCAACATTGTAAGTGCATTATCTTCCCATAAACTTGTATCAATCTCGTGACCCCTGTCATTTGTATATAAATGTTATTTATTTCGTGATATTATAAAAAATCTATTAACATTTAATGTGATGGTTACTAACTCGAGGTCCTGAGGTTTGAAACTAATTTTTGGAACTTCGACCCCAGTTCTTTTTTTTACATAATCCATCTTGTAGCACACATGAACATATCCAATGAAATCCATAAAAGTAAATAAAAATGTGGTTATATGTAAAGTTTATTAAATATTAAATTAAAAATTGTTAATGAGTAATTTCTTGATAGTTTCATTCCATATAGTATATATTTATAATACAATGATGAGAGACTAAGTCTTCATTGACCATTGACTACATTTACAAGGTTGACTAGAGACAATTCTCTATTGACCATTGACTACATTTACAAGGTTGACTAGAGACTAATTCTCTATTGACCATTGACTACATTTACAAGTCTATTACTCCCCCGCAGTCGAAGCGAAGGGAGGACCGATGCTTAGACTGGATCGAAAGTCATCGAAGAGGACTCGTGGCAAGCCTTTGGTGAAGATGTCAGCAACTTGATGGCGAGATGAAACATGTACCACTCGAACGTTGCCTTTTTGAACCTGTTCCCGAACAAAATGAATGTCAAGCTCGATATGTTTAGTGTGTTGGTGTTGAACCGGGTTACCCGACAGATAGATAGCACTAACATTATCACAATAAATTATTGTTGCACGGGTGAGTGGGCGATGTAGCTCTAAAAGAAGGTTACGCAGCCAGCAGATTTTAGCGACAACATTAGCAACCCCACGGTATTCAGCCTCTGCACTGGAGCGGCTAATGGTAGACTGTCGTTTAGACGACCAGGAAATGAGACTGTCACCGAGATAAACACAGTAACCTGAAGTAGAGCGTCTCGTGTCTGGGTATCCAGCCCAATCTGCATCAGTATAAGCTCGTAAAGAACCGGTGTCAGAGGGACCCAGGTGAAGTCCAAGATCAAGGGTTCCCTGGATGTATCGAATGATTCGTTTCAAAGCATTCCAGTGAGCAACCCGAGGAGCGTGCATGTGCATGCAAATTTGTTGCAATGCATAGGAGATATCGGGGCGTGTAAACGTGAGATACTGTAGGGCACCTGCAAGTGAACGAAAAGTTGACGGATCATCATGAAGGGGACCTGTGTCTGCACTGAGCTTGGGTTGTGTGTCGACTGGCGTGGCCACTGGCTTACATGAATCCATAGCCGCACGATGGATGATGTCTTTAATGTAGGCTGATTGCGATAAAAAAAGATTATTGCATGTACGAGTAACCTGTATACCCAGAAAATAGGACAAAGGCCCCAAGTCTTTCATTGAGAATTCACCTGCAAGAGTGGACATTAGCCGACATCGAAGAGCTTCATTCGAAGTGGTAAGAATGATGTCATCTACGTATATTAGGAGATGTGCAATATCACGGCCCCGGTTATATATAAACAATGAGTTATCACATTTACTTTGGCGAAAACGCTACAAAAGAACAAAGTCAGTGAACCGTTGATACCACGCCCGGGGTGTCTGTTTCAGACCATATAGTGATTTCTTCAGGCGACAAACATGATCTGGATAGTTATGATCACGAAACCCCATGGGTTGATGCATGTAGACTGTCTCACGGAGAGTGCCGTGTAAGAAAGCATTATTGACGTATAGTTGGTTGATTTGCCAGGATTGAGATAGAGCAAGGGACAAGATAAGTCGAATAGTGGCTGGTTTAACAACCGGGCTAAATGTTTCCCCACAATCTATACCTGCCTGCTGACCACGGCCATCACAAACGAGCCGAGCCTTGTACCGTTCCAATGTGCCATCGGACCTGAACTTATGTTTAAATAGCCACATACTACGAATAATATTCATGTCAGGAGTGCGAGGTACAAGCTCCTAGGTCTTATTTTTAATAAGGGCACTAAATTCGTTGTTCATGGCACTATACCATTCCGGAGTGGACAAAGAAACCTTAGGATTTTATGGAATTGGTTGAAGAGTAGTGGTGTTGAGATTGAAAAGGTGCTTGGGTTTGACAATGCCACTCATGGAGCGGGTGCGCATAGTACGAGTGTTGGCTGCGGGTGGGGTGGGTTTGGAGCTGGGACGAGTTCGGATGGTGTAGGTGTTGGGTCGTTGGATGGGTCGGGTGTAGGAGGATTGGTTGGGGTATGAGAGTGTGGAGTTGTTGGGCTAAGGGAATGGGCCGAGTGGTTGGTTGAGGACTGGGCCGTAGAAGTGGGTGACGGTGGGCCATGGGCAGGAGGGGATTGGTCAGTGGATTGGGCGGGTGAGTTGTGGGTTGAGGTCGAAGGAGCAAGAGGTTGGGTAGGTGAGGTTTGGGCTGAGTTATGTTGGTGCGGCAGTGGGCCGATTGGGCCGGGTGAAACGTGAGACCAGATAAGGGGATTTAGGGTGGGGTTTAAGAAGTTGTATGTGTTGGGAGTAGTTGGGGATTGAATAGCAAATGGGAAAATGGTTTCCTCAAATTGAACATGTCGGGAGATAAGGATTTGGTTGGTGGAGAGGTTTAGGCATTTGTATCCACGGTGATTTAGGGGATAACCGAGAAATACACAAGGGTGTGAGCGATGGGTTAATTTGTTGATGGTGGTGGAGGGTGTTATGGGATAACATAGGCAACCGAAAACACGTAGATGGTCGTATTTCGGTTAACAGTTGTATAAGCGGGAGGTGGGGGATTTAAAGTTGAGTGTTTTGGTGGGTAGGATGTTTAGTAGGTAAGTTACGGTGGCAAGTGCATGGTGCCAAAGGTTGGGAGGTAACGATGCTTGCGCAAGGAGGGTGCGAAGCATGTTATTGATGGTGCGGATTTTGCATTCCGCTTTTCCATTTTGTGAGGAGGTGTGCGGACAAGAAAACCGAAAATGCATGCCATTTGAGTTGCAAAAATTGTAAAACTTATTGTTTGCATATTCGGTTCCATTGTCGCATTGGAATTGTTTGATTTTTCTTTCAAATTGGGTGTTGATGTGGCTGTAAAAGGATTTAAAAGTTGCGAAAACCTGTGATTTATGGGAGAGGGGAAATGTCCATAAAAAATCTGTGTAATCATCAAGAAACAACACATAATACCGGTGACCTCCCGTGCTAAGAACTGGGGAGGTCCAGAGATCACTATGAATAATATCAAAAGGCATGGAAGTAGAATTCATAGAATCATAAAAAGGGAGTTTAGTACTCTTCCCAAAAACACATGGTTCACACAAAGTGTTATTTATTTTGGAATAATTAATGAAAGACGACAATTTTAAAGATTGTAAAAGACTATTTCCCGGGTGTCCTAGACGTTGATGCCAGCGATCTTGTGTGATGGTGGTTAAGGCGGATGGTTGGTTGGAAGTCGTGTAGAGAGGAGCGGTGAGCGGATAAAGATCGCCGGTGCTGTTGCATCTAAGGATGGGCACCCGAGTTTTGAGATCCTTCACAACGAAACCAAAGGGGTCAAATTCAATAGAAACAAGGTTATCAATGGTTAGTCGTCTAACAGAAATTAAGTTTTTAATGATGTATGGGGCAAAAAGGACATTGTTTAATTTTAAGGGTGGAAAGGGTGGTGGAAGGACTTGGTTGCCTTGTGCCACAACAGGAATAGATTGACCATTACCAACAATTATAAATTTATTAGTGCACGTATTAAAGTTAGACGGGAAGTATATACCTTGCTGGTTGGCCGAGTGAGAGGAGGCGCCGGTATCCATAACACCATGAACTGGTGGGTTGAGAGACATCGTGTAGAGAGCTTTTTCAATGTCTATAGGCGTGTACGAGTAGTGTGCCTGATCCGGATGTGCACCCAAAATTCCTTGACTTTGTTTAGGCCTAGATGGATACGGACACGGCGGGATACCCGAAGATGGCTGAGAAGAATTATTCATGATCTGTGACCATTGGTTTGCAGTCCACGAATTCGGGAATACAATATAAGGGTGGTTTGGGGATGCAGAAGTTTGGCGGTTTCTGTTGTTGTTGTAGCTACGCCCGCGACCCCGTCTACGACCCCTGGATCTGGATCTAGAACCTGCAGTAGAATCGGATGAGTGCTGAGATGCCGCAACAGCGGCCAGTGCCGTGGCAGAGTGTTGGGCAGCAGCGGCAGATTGCCGCTTCTTTTGGTTTCTTCATTCGTCAGGCGGGATCATATTTAAGAGAAATCAGGGAGTGGGTCACGATTTTGCAACACAGTAGAGATCCCGTCAAACTTTTCAGTCAAGTCGGTTAAAACTTGAAGAACAAGCATGCGGTTATCCACACGCGAACCAAGTCCGTGTAATTGGTCAACGAGCAGTTTCGCGTGTTGTAAATATGCGAACATGGAGGGAAAGTTGGCAAGATTCAAGTTGGCGAATTCTTAGCCAAGAAAGATTGCCCGGGCATTAATATTGCCATTAAACTCGTGTTGTTGAGCACTCCAGGCTTGATAAGCCGATTGACCAGGAACACAAATGATGTGAAGGAGATCACTTGAGATGGTCCCGTATATCCACTGGAGCACAAGAGCATCCAGCCGAGACCATAAGGCGGCCTTTGGGTCGGCTTCAATTTCTGCAGAGGAGGAGGATGAAGCAGAATCCGAGGTATGAGGAGAAAGATGATCGATAACCTCATAGGCTCGACAGTGTATCTGGAAAAGCTCTAACCAAGTGGTGTAGTGGGGCGAGTCTTTTTCGAGGGTAATAGGAATGAAGTTGAGGATATTGGAGATTGTCATTGTCGGGTGGAGTTTGGACTCCATGAAAACCGGAATTTAGAAAGAAGAGGAGAACTGAAAATAGAGGGGCGGCGAAAGAAGACCGGTGGCAGTGGGTCACCGGACAAGGAAAAGGTAGGAACGTGAGGTGGATGATACCATGTTAATGAGTAATTCTTTGATTGTTTCATTTCACATAGTGTATATTTATAATACAATGATGAGAGACTAATTCTCCATTGACCATTGACTACATTTACAAGGTTGACTAGAGACTAATTCTCTATTGACCATTGATTACATCTACAAAGTTGACTAGAGACTAATTCTCTATTGACCATTGACTACATTTACAAGTTTATTAAAAAAGAATTCAATATACCATTTAAGTTACTGTATTATCTTTTGTTTTTTTGTTGCAAGATAGATTTGAAATTGGCAAATTTAAAAGAAACCAAGGCCCTTCCCAATTGTCACACTTGTTAACAATTGTTTTATTATACAAAGATATTTTCTTTTTATGCTCTACATATTTTTGGTAAGACCCCGTAGTGGAGCGTTACCCACGCAAATTTTTGAAAAATAGCGCCCCCCATACCAAAACATAGGGCGCTACATGTCCAAATCCAGCCAGGGTTATTTTTATAACGCCAAACGAAAATGGAACCTTCAATTAAATCGTGACACGTGGCGAAGGGGGGCAAAAAAACGGTCAAAAAATTTTGACCGTTGGGGCATTCAAATTTTGAACGGTAACTTTAATTTTTTTAGATTTTATATATATACACACAATACACATACAACACAACCACAAACTAAAAACCACACTACAATTTTATAAAAACTACACTACAAACCAGCTATGGGCGGTGGATTTTCAAATGACCTTGCCGAGCCGTCGAATCTCCTGCGATACGCTCGCCGGAGACGTTGTGCACCGGTGTTTTCTTCTCCTCCTCCTCCTCCTCAACAACAGTTTTTTTTCTCCTCCTCCTCAACAAGTGTTTTTTTTCTCCTCCTTCTCATCCACGTGTCTCCAACCCCGTCCCCTCCATTCCTCCACTCCCTGGATACACTCCCACACACCCTGATGCTGATTTCACTGCAGAGGAGATTGTGTGGTCCGTAGATTACGTTATGTCTGAGAGAGGATTGGGGCGTCTACAGTTTGTGGAGACCCAACCGAACCCCACCCCACCCCAACCCTTCCTGACCGGGAGCCAACCGAGGAGGACCTGGAAGCTTTAAGGGATACGATAGAAGAAGAACGAAACAATTTTCCCCCTCCTCATGAGTACTGCTGCATCCCCTCAGATGCGAGGTCCGACGGTCGCGATAGCGATCGTTCCGTGTCCCCGCCGTACTACACACTCATGGACTGGGACAATTACTCTCCATAGGGGAGAAAATTAGAATTAATTATTTAATGTTTAAATAAGTAATTTAGGATAATCTAGTGTTTAAATTAATATTAGTTGTAACTTTTTTTTTTAATATTAGTTGTAATTTTTTTTTAATATTAGTTGTGTGTTTTTAATATTATTTGTAATTTTTTTATATTTATTTGTCTTTTATTTTAATTATTTTGAGTTAAAAGATTTAAAAAAATAATAAAATAAACAACCAATCAGAAACAGGGGCTTTATAAATAAAGCCCCTACCACTACATCCCGTTTTCACCTTCTCTCTGTATGCTGACTCAGCTGCCACGTAAACCAATCAGGAAGGGGCTTTATAAATAAAACCCCCACTACACATGGTCTAATCATACTTAGCGCAATGGCTTGGTAATGTAAAGTGTTTCATCTAGAGTCAGCATATTCTCAAACTGATTGAACAACTTATGAAAACATGATCCGAGTATTAAACTACCCTGCAATGGAATAAAATTAAACAATTTTATAAACAATTTACTTTATTGTATAATAATAATAATTATATTTCTAATAAATAATTATAACAATTGTGATAAAATAAATGTTTACCATCTCATCCATGAAGATCATATCAATTCGGAATAGTTGAGTGTCACTTCCATGAATCTTCTTCCTCCACAAACTTACAATCTTCACGTTAAGCATAGCATTTTTCATGTATCCCTTTAAGTCCTTAAGCAACACCACATCTTTGCTAGCCATAATCATACTTTTTTCAATGGTTTAAAATACTAATTAGTATTGATCATTGGAAAATATATGCAGAATTAGTAATGATTAAAAACAATAGATGTTGAAGTAGTTGTCAAATTTGCAAAATAATGTGAATGTGATCTTGGTCAATCTCTATATTCTCTGATTTTATCCAACCAGGCTCTGATAACACTTCTTACAAAATATAAAAAGAGAATACACAACGATATCAAACAACCAACGATTATCTTTATTATTAATCAACGACCGTTTATACAATTATACAAGAGGAACTAAAAAGAAACGAATTACAAAAGATTATCCCAAATCATAGCTCATGACTGACATTATAGCCCCGGACTTAAGTAACGGTTTATAACAACTTTACTTTGGCGAGAATGGTTCCTCAAGTCTCTCATCTTATTAAAATCTGACTGAAACTTACTAATCGTTGACTTATGCTGTTTGACTATAATTGACTCTCTAATAAGGTCTCTAATCTCAACAATTTGGATCACAAGCGTGATAATTTAGTTCATGAGTTGTTCACAAATTTCTTGTTTTTTTTTGTTTTTGTTTTTGGCTATCAGGTTTTACCGCCATATTTGTGTGAACCCTATACTAATTATAATATTGTTAATTGTGTTGTGTTTTACCACCATGTGATGCTTTTTTTTTGTGTGTGTTTTTGTTAATGAGAGTGTTATAAAAAAGAAACAAAATGTTATAAACTAGGTGTATAAACATACGCGCGTTGCGCGTTTTTCGTATTTGTTTTAAAAAAAAAATAATAAACCAATGTTTCAAACCGGTTTCGAACCTTAGACCTTAAACCACACAAATGCACCACAAACCGGAAAAAAATGATAGATAGAGAAAAAAGAAAAGAGGCACATGGTAATAAAAGTCCCATGAATACCACTACCCATATCTCTGACTATGGAAACTTGGATTCACAGAAGATACATTAATTTTAACAGCAAATTGCATTTTATACCACCCGAATATTTACAACAGAGGCTAGAAAGGTTCTAGTCAACAACAGACTACATCACCAAAGTTTCACCTGTATGTTACATTTGTTTTATGTTATAGGTATTTCAAAGGCGACCCATTTCTCCCATGACCAAGATTCTTGTTTCGCCTTGTGTTTGATCCATGAGTAGGTTAGAGCTTGTATCTCACCAAGGAGCCCTTGTATGTGCAGCCTTTTTCCTTTAAAAATTAGTTCGTTTCGTGCTTTCCAAATGACCCAACACGCTCCTAGGATTATCACTTGAATCAGCTTTCATTTGTATTCCGGGCCCACAACTGTTTCGTGGGATCTGAGTAAATCGTGAAAAGAGAATGCGTATACCGGTGGAATGTTGCACCAATTGCCTATGCCTTGCCACACCACAACCGCAACATAACATGAAGTGAATAAATGGTCCGAATCTTCTTCAGCTTCTCCGCATAACTTGCATAGTTCTGACCCGTTTAGGATTTTTCTTCGCTTGAGACCCTTTATAGTTGGCAACCGATCCTGTTCTGCACGCCATCCGAAAATGCAAACCTTTTTTGGAACCCATTTGAGCCATTTAAACGGGAAGAACGGGGCTGCTGCATGCTGCACTAAAATTTTTCTGCACGAACCAACTGAAAATGTACCATTCGAGCTGCCATTCCACAACCATTTGTCATCATCAGAATTTACAACAGCAACAACAATGATGCTGCTGCACTCCTGCAGTTCGCGGCTGCCAGCGGGTGCCCGTTTCCAACTCCATCCTTGCAGCCTTGATGCCACGCACACCGACTTCTGTCTTTCGAGAACAAACAGCGCCGGGAAGCAGTCCATCAACGGCCCATCTCCAATCCACCAATCTACCCAAAAACGAATATCCCTCCCGTTCCCCAAAGTCCATTTGAATGTTTTACTATCTATTCTTTGCTATAAAAAAACACCATCTACACCTCCAACTACCTTTCAAAATACAAAACAAAACAGCTTCTTCAGTTTTTTATTACCATAATATCTTCATGTTTATAATTAGTCCTTCAATAGCATCCACTTATAAACGATTGGGAATTAACATATAGCTATTTACATCCATTATGCTACATCTTCTTCCCACTTAACTTCAAAATAAATTACATTCAATAAAATATGAAGTAAAGCTTATAATTTATGTTAATAATAAAATGAGAATTACAAATAAATTGTTGTCACACACCAAACCTTATATACTAAACATCATAAAACCATGTCCTCTTATTTTATTTATGTTAAAACTAAAATAGTTTAGTTCAGTATGTAGAAACCATTTTCTAATTTTCACACTCCACATTATAAGGAAGTCTATCAGCAATTTCAACACCTTAACACAAACTGAAACCCTAGTAACAAAGGAGTGCAATATAGAATATTCTTGATTGAAGGTTAGTGTTGCAGTTTCTACTAACTCTGACCCAAACCGAGCTGACCTGTCGAAACTTGTCACCCAAAATGAATAAGTTGTCAGCGTAATTCGTCGTTGAATACCCGTCTAGGCGTTTGGTTCGCCTACGCGCCTATTTTCTTAGGCGAATATCAACTGCAGCTTGCCACAACCCCCACCCAGCAATAGTATTCTCAAACATCCATCCGCGTAATTCGTCGTTGAATACCCGTCTAGGCGCCTATGCGCTTACGCCAATAGGCGCCTACGCGCCTAGACGCTTAAGCGAATGACTTTTGATCTAATAAAACTGCGAGTTCTAAGTTCGAAATAATACCTGAATGGCCAAATCCTTCATAGCCGACACCAAAATGTCAAACACTGGATCTTTGTATGAGGTGTTCCTTAGTATGATCCTTGGACCAGGTACAGGGGTAAAAGACAGAGAACCCAACCCCAAGACTGTTAGCCCACACCCAAACATCAGCACCTCCCTTAAAGACGAACTGGTTTAACAGAACCAACAAATTCTCATTTTGATCCTTTTCCATGCTCGAATTTGGTCTTCTAATCCAGTCCCACCCCCATTGTCCACCACCCATCTGACCCACAAAGTTATCAGTAACCAACGCTTGGTAGTAATGCAACCTGCAAAACCATACACACAACTTTTTGATCTTCATCGTTTCTTCCACCAATAGATATTCAAATATTGAAACAATATGAAAGTTTTGTTTTACATAAGATCTTCGGCATATTAAAATGGTAATCAATAATCTTGCAGACAAAAAAAAAACGCACATAAGATTTTATTCGTTTCCAAAAGAAACTGGAGTTTCAGCAAAAGCTTCACTTGATTAAAATTTAAAGTTAGCCCTAAACTTGACCATCTTTGAAAATAAGACGGTGCGGATATATGCACACCACTGACACACTATAGACACACAACTGGCAGGTCCTACATGCCATATAACAAACTATATACAGTTATACGGATCGTATAACCTAACTGAAACTGACAAATGTCACAAACAGCAGTAATAATATGCGCCCCGAACGAACATGAGATTGTACGCGAGCCAGTGTTTGCATACATTTCAAGGTGGAGACCTTAAGTTTCCTGAATAAGATTTTACCTTGTCAGGAGTAGATGCACCAGTTGTGATACCAATTGTCACAGGACCCTTCGGTAACCAGTTTTCTTTTTCAACCAACTCACCATGCTGTTCAAATTGAGACGGTTAGAATGTAATATATTTACATAAGAGTAAAATGACTGTGAAGTTACAAATGTTTTTACCATTGTCTTATAGGCTATGCGGTTTCTAGGACCCAGTCTCTCTATAGTATCAACCCAATAAGATGGAATACCGCGATCCTCTAGAATCTCTTGTAGATGTGAAGTATTGTTAGAGTTCCACCCACCAGCTACTAACATAAGATCCATTTTTTCACCCACTAACTTATACATAGCATCCTGTCGTTCCTGTCAAATGGAATAATATTTAAAATAAAAATCATAACGGTGGCTATTTCAAACACTGTTTACTTGTGAATAGGTTGGTTTTGGTCACGTTTTAGGATTAACTTCATATATATCCTGTTAAATGTTCAATATTTATCATATTACCATTCCTAAATGCAAAAGAGGTCATAATTATCCATTTCTTAGTAAATTTAATAAAACAGTTTCTTAAACTGTAGGAGAATATTATTACTGTGAATCATCATTATTCGCCCCACCCGCCCATTTTAACAGAGAAGCACTTAGTTGAGTAGCATCACAAAAAGTGTTGAAACTTATGAAGTGCTCAGTGGCATTTTCTACTCCATATTTACTCATCATGGTTCTCTCTACTAATTTTCCTGCAAAAGTTGAATACAAAAAAAAAAGTAATTATCAGAAACTGTAACTTCTAGACATTTATTGTGACAGAACCAAGAAAAAGATACCAACCAATTTCCTCTGTTTCTCCCTTGCCAACATCTTGTTAATCGTTACTGATCTGGCCATAGTTACTACCCGACCGCCTATCATTTTCAATAACCACTCTCCACCTCTAGTCACTTTTATCTAACCAATATAATCCACTTCTGTTGATATCCTCTTAACATTTCCAATATTTGAAATCTTAAACAGGTCTTAAAAGTTTTAATAATCACTTTAAGTGCTACCAATACCACTCTGATTATCTAATCCCCTTAATAATCAAACTACAAAACAAAATCCAAACTCTAGAAACTGATCATCAAACAATCTCTTACCAACACAACCAAACACCTCCATTAAATCCACCATATCATCATATTCAAAACATCTAATTCAACCTATTTCACATAACAAATCCATTTCAAGTTTCAACAGATTCAAAACCTACTTAACTAATCCAAGTCAATTAGGTGAAGATCTAAACAACAACTAAACAGTAAAACCAATTCACATCAAAATAATAAAAAAATAATAACTAAAAAAGTTAATTCGAAGTTTACCTTGACGGAAATGGTGGCGGTACTGTTGTGCTACCAATGGTCCACGCACCGTCGCCAATATAGTCACGCCGGTGATTCCCCTAACAATCGCCTCCATCGTCAGCGACTTAGGTGGCCGGCCGGAGGCCAGCACCCACTGCCGTCACCACCCTCTCTGTAGCTCCTTCTCTCTCTCAGGTCTAAAACTCTCACTCTGTCTCTAAACACAGGAAAAAGAATATTGAGTGTTTATGTTATGTGAAAAGAAAGAAATGAGTGGTGGTGACGCGTGTGAACTGTGAAAGAAAGAAAAAGAGGAGTGGTTGACGCGTTACTTGACTCGAACCCAAGTCACACAAACCAGACATCAATGCTGCAACCATCTACACCAGCAAGTTTTTTATTACTTTATTCAAACATCTAGATATAAATAACCTTTATAAATGCTGAAAAATAAAAAAATAATAAAATTACTGTTCAAAGTGAAAGGTATATTATTATAGTTTAATTCAATTGTCTTGTTAGACCCTACCGTAGGAGAATAGGGCATTCACCGTAGCAGACTAGCAGCTGCATTTGTTTTAAACATATGACATGCTAGATTTATACCCCGAGAGCGTCCTGGGTTGAGAAATCATATCAATTTTACATATGAAATAGACTGATGCACTTTACAGTTACATGCAGGAAAACTTCGGGTAGCACCTAACCTAAAACAATTAACAATGTATCTCCAATGTTAACGTCTAAACTTAAACAATGTATAACTCTAATATTAAAACCTAACTTAAATAATGTACAACTCCAATGCTAACACATGTTGTAAATAAAATTCATATTTACTGGTTTGAACATAATTAATGACTAGCCTATACATGATTAATGAATAATCTGAACACCTTGTGTTTTTTTCCTGTATGAACAAAACCCCA
This sequence comes from Ambrosia x helenae, assembly GCA_030844895.1. Taxonomy (NCBI): domain Eukaryota; kingdom Viridiplantae; phylum Streptophyta; class Magnoliopsida; order Asterales; family Asteraceae; genus Ambrosia; species Ambrosia x helenae. The sequence goes on along the minus strand of CM061231.1, from coordinate 111,691,728 downwards.
CAAATAAATAGACGTTTTTTTTCCGTTTTTTATATAGCACTATGGACTCGTTAAAAAAATAATAATAAAACGCTCGTTAATTTGGTCATTTTTTTTCTCCGTTTTTATATATCACTATGGTACTCGTTGGAAAGATAATAAAATGCTCGTTAATTTGGTGTAATTTTTTTCTTTAAAAAATCCCGTATATAAAAGATATTAACGTTTAAAAAATATGAGAGGAAACATGATAAAGAAAAATCTAATTTTGTTTTTAATTTTTTTTTTCCTAAAATATCTCAATAAGTAAATCTTTTATTTTAAATTTTAAGATATGTATATCTTGTATAGTGTTTTAAGACTATAAGGAGTGGGGGGCGGGAAAGAGGGGGATGAAGCGCCATGTGGCACTTGTGGGACCCTTGTGGGGGGAAAATAATTGTGGGGAGTGGAAGGGGGGGAAGAGGGGGGGAAGGAAATAATATTATATTGTGTTAAAGTTAAAAAAAAAAAAAAACCTGACCAATAGATGCCTGCCACGTGTCCCCCCTACTCCCCCCACGCCGGTGAAGCCCTCCCCGCCCCACGCCATGGTTCCCGCCCCTGTGGCGGCGGTGTTCCAGCCCCTCCCGCCCCCACTCCTTACAGTCTAATTAATTTTATTATTAGATTTTAATAATAAAAAAATAAAAAAAATTAAACACTTATTTAAAAGAGGGTTGAAGGCATCATTAAATGTCACATCATCTAAATTCAATTCTTTTATTAATTGTATATATGATATGATATGATGGTAAAATAAGGGGACAACAAATTTTTAGGTTACATTGACTTTTAAAGACAATGTTTTAAACTGAAGAAATAAAGTTACAAATTTTGATGATTTAATTTTAGTAGTTCACAAGAAGTTACATACCACACATATAACTCAAGTTTTAAGTTTTACGGTGTCAATTAAACGTGAATTTTTGTACCATATGTCAATGATCTTAAAATTTATCCGTTCGATGATTTCTTCTAGCCATGACTTATGAAGCTAGACCTTTGACACTACCAAACTTATGTGAGGTTATATTTTTTGACTCGACAGGTGACCTTAGGCGTTCTGAAGTTTGGTATCTAATAACGAAAAATCATGGATCCGTCACTGATAAGTGATAACTGCCAATCTTACTTTTAAATTCAAAATTAGTAAAATTAGTTTAAGATGATATTTTTAAATATGAAGTGTAAATTAATAATTATATGTTTCGCTAACTTCAAATTCTTCTGTGATTATGTTTTCAATATTCTTCAACCAGCATATCCATGTTTTCGCTATCCTACCATCGATTTCTACACTTTATCACATAGCATGTTTTAACCTAAAATTAAGAAAACAAAATTTATGTGTTTTTAATTTGCGTGTAACCTTCAAATTATTGAATCATTGTGTGTATTGTGTAACCTTCAAGGGTAACATCTAATTGCGTTGGTTGGCCGCCCGTAGGCTGTAACTCCATAAGTTTTTCAATACCGAATTGAATTCTCATGATTAAAAAATTGCGATTAATACTCGTTTCTTTAACAGAACCACATACAAAACTAAGAAACATGAAACTAAGGGGGTGTTGGGGATTGATTATTCAAAATAGATTATGCGTTTTGGAAAAGCAGGGGTGGAGCTTCTTATAGATTATTGCGTTTTGGTAGCCTAAAAAACTGATTATCCGCGTTTTCAAACGCAATCCCAAACACTAAAAACTGATTATCTGCGTTTTCAAAACGCAATAATCTAAAAATCAGATTCAAAACGCAATCCCAAACACCCTCTAAACCTATCACGAATAAACTTTGTCCCTACAAATTGGACAAAGTTTATTGTGGTTCAACCATACGTCGATGCATTCTTTATGATACCAATGCCAGCATTTGAGCGTGTGGCAAATCTCACCCGCTTCAAATTCTTTCTGACAAATCACACAAATCTCCTCCTCATCCTCCCCCTCCTCCTCCTCGTTCTCCTCCTCCTCATCATCATCGTTTCCATGAATCATGACCGAATGGTCTATAATCTTTTCACCCGATAAGCCCTTTGCACAACCGGATTCATACAACATTACAAACCTCGCGATCATCATTGCTCCTTCCGAATCCCGCTCATCACCAAACAATTGAGATCCATCCAAGAGTCTAACAGTGGCTACCGAATTATGATTGGTGGTGAACATCATGCTTATGGTTGTATAAGCATGCCACTCATCTAGCAACATCGAGTGGATGCCTTCTTCGTATTCTTGTATCTTTATGGCTGATTCGGTTATCGAGGGGGTGATAACCAGCACTTTTTCGACACGATCATTGGGTTGCGGGTTCACTATGATTAAAAGCCTGGAGAAAGGGACTATAACACCGTATGAAGACATAGATGCGAACTTGAATTGAAAGTAGAATGTGAGCTATGATGTATAATGTATTTATACTAGTTGTTTGATTACTTGTACCGCAAGTTTTAAATCTTTTAAGTTGTTTCCGATAATAGATGCGTTAGATTTGGATACTTTTGAATTTTGATTCTCGTAATCTCATCCTAAATTAAAATCGTAAAAGATTTGGATTGCACAAATTTTGTTGATATTTTTTTTGAAAGGTTATGGAAAATTTTGTTGATATTTTTTTTGAAAGGTTATGGAAAATTTTGTTGATATATGTTTTGTTTTTTATTTATATATTTTTAATAATAATAAATAATCTATTACTTATAATAAAAGAATTGAATATTGATGAGCTGACATTCAATGGAGGCCTAAGAAAGCCATTTTAATGACATGACATTCAAGGAGGCATTCTCCTCCTTGAGTGTGCCATGTGTCATGCCATGTAGCAAATTAAAAATAAATAAATAATAATATAAAACCAATCTACTAAATTTAAATTGAGTTATTTTAGAAAAAAAGAATTTAAAAACAAATTTAAATTTTTCTCTCTTATTTTCCTCTCATAATTTTTAAACGTTAATATCTTTTATATACGATATTTTTTAAAGAAAAAAGTTACACTAAATTAACGAGCGTTTTATTATCTTTCCAACGAGTACCATAGTTCTATATAAAAAAAACGGAGAAAAAAACAACTATTTTTTGTGGGGTTTTATGTATGAAACACAAAGTGTTCAGGTTATTCATTAATAATGTTTTTTCTTTTAAACTAGGTTCTTATCTACGATGTTGAAATTCAGCCCAATCGCCATGCTTTCATTGGAATTTTACTCTTTTAAAGATGCATATGTATACTTCATCAAGAGAAGCTAGGGAAAGAATCGCGCAACACTGCAACACATGGTGTCACTTTATAGCAAGTTTATTTTTTTATTTATTTAATTACAAGGGTAATAATTATTACTATTAGTATTAGTATTATTAGAATTGTTATATTTTTCAATCCCGGGACGTTCCCGGGATAAAAGCTAGTGTTTTATAAAATAAACGTGAACATACAATCTACCAGGTGTGTTCACGATTCGGTAACCACCCAAACTGGTCATCGTTTGGTTTTGCAGTCGAGATTTTTACAACTTTTAATTTTGTTGGTTTAAAAAATTCCAAACCGTAATGAACGGCTTGGTTTGTGATTTATTTCAAAAACCAACTGTATAAAACCAGAAGGACGGGGCACTAAAATTTAAGTATATTTTAATTTAATTTTGTGAATATTTTGCGTTAAATTTAAGTATTTGTATTTTATAGTCGATACTATGTTAGAGCATTCACATCTACTCCACCAAATTTCCTCTATCAAATTAAATATCACTATTCCACTCTAAAATTTTCTCTCCTTTTTAAAATAATAATACTTTTTCATTATATTTTTTCTCTCTTCACTCACAACCACTTCCAAAAATATTAAAAAAAATTTAGGGGTGAACAATAGTTTTTCAAATATAAGGGTGAACAGTGCTTTCACCAATATTTTCTATCTTCTCCACTTACAACCACTTACACCTATCTCATATAATTTGGTAGACACACTCACATAAATTTGATTTCTTAAATGTGAGTGCTCTTACAAAAAAAAAAAGAAAAAAAGAAAAAAAGTGGGCCTTGTGTTGAAATGCAAATGCAGCCCACAATCCAAGTGGCTCCATATCGAACTCTATTTTAAGCATCAGTTCGATCTGTTTATCAAGTAAAAACTAGCAAACACCTACTTGCATTCAAGACATAGTATCACATTCTAATAACTTTGTACGAGTAATTTTTGTGGTATGTATTCTTTTTTATGTTTTATTTTCATTGTTGTGATATCTATTCTGTTTCGGATTTGACTTCCCACGTTCTCTTAAGATTTTTATGTGTTTGCAATCTGTTTTTCATGAGTTATGAGTCACATCTTTTGAAGTGCTTGAACCATCTTATTAGATGTGTTGAATCATATGAAAAGTTGTGTTAAACTTAAAAGATGTATTATGTATTTTTGGACAGTTTCGTTTATTTTTATTTAGTGTAAATATATAATGAGACATATAAATCACAAATCATGAAATCAAATCGGAACCTAACTGGTTGTAACAGTTCTGTTTCGGTTTTCAATAATGCAAAACCGTTACTAAGAGCATTCACATTTGGGGAATCAAATGTATGTGAGTGCGTCCACCAAATTATATGAGGTGTGTGTAAGTGGTTGTGAGTGAATGAGAGAGAAAATATTTGGTGGAAGCATTGTTCACCCCTATATTTGAAAAGCTACTGTTTATCCCTAAAAATATTTTAATATTTTTGAAAGTGGTTGTGAGTGAGGAGAGAAAAAATATAATGAAAAAAGTATGAAAAAATATTATTATTTTAAAAAGGAGAGAGAAAATTTTTAGGGTTGAATAGTGATTTTTAGTGTAATTTGATGAAGGAAATTTGGTGGAGAAGATGTGAATACTCTAATGGTTCTGTTCATGGTTTGAAATAAAAACAGAAAAAAAAAACCCGGAAATGTGAAACCCCAACAATCTTCAAAGTTTAAGGGTGACAATTTCTAAGACGACACATATCTAACATTTTTAGAAAACGAGTTGTGTTCAGGTTGACGTGTTTAATCCGTTTAGTTAAACAGGTCAACTTGCTAACTTGTTTAGTTAAACATGCAACCTACTAACCCGTTTTTTTACCCGCATAACTCATTTTTACAAGCTACCAACCAGATTAAAACGTTTAAAACTTGATTATTACCCACAAACCCGTTTGACACAACTTTATTATTTATCGTGTTGGGTTGGTAGGTTGAATTATTTTACCTGAACACAACTCATATTTTTGTTTGTTTCAAAAACGTCATCCCTAATCCACACACACTTACAATCATGTAACCCAAACACCGGCTGTTTCATGCATTTATCTAGATAAACTCATAAACTTCAAATTTCTTGTTTCGATACTTGATCTGTTATTTGAATGTGCAAAGGAGCCTGATGAAACAAAGTTATACAAAGAGTATCAAATGGCAACAAAGTATTTATTTTAATACAAACTTTAATTTACATACCTAAATTCTCATGATCGTTTACTCGTCACCTAGGAAAAATATTGTGGGTTTTTTGGGTTCTATGATTTCCACCGTACCCTCAAGCATCTTGGCCACCTTCCCCATCAACAGTCTCATTTCGGGCCGATATTGGAGACACCATATCGCGGTCTTCACCATCCGTGTGATCGTGGTCTTCACCATCTTTATCTACTTGTCCAAAATATCCTTGATATTCATTTCCTTGTACACCTTATCAAATGCCCATCGAGGAAAACACCACTCTTCACTACCCAATCTCGAACCCTGAATGTCAAAATTATGCACCCCAATAACTATCTCCAACGACACCATCTCAAAGCTATAAACATCTGCTTTTGGCATATTTTAATCGCTTTTTACCCATTCGGGTGCCATGTATCCACGAGTTCCATGCATCCTCGACTAGCTAACCATATCCGCTTTCTGTCTTAGTTTAGATAACCCGAAGTCTGATATCTTTGGGCAAAAATCAGCCCCGAGAAGTATGTTCTCGGGTTTGATGTCACAATGAAGCACCCATTCTAGGCACTCCTCGTGCAAATACGCAATTGCCCTTGCTACTCGTAGAGTTATACGATATCTAATACCCCAATCGAGCATGGGCTTTCGATCCAACAACTTGCTCCCTTCAACATCTTGGTGTTCATTTGCGTAGTTGACTTCACCCGAATGGAACAAGAACTTGTCTAATGATCCATTTGGCACGTACTCATAAACGAGTATCCGCTGACCCTTCTCGGCACAAAATCCCCACAAACGAACTAAATTGAGATGGTGCATCCGAGCAATAATTGTAACCTCAGCCCAAAACTTGTTATCACCCGTCGTAACCCGGCGTAAAAATTTTCAAACACTTAACCGCGACAATTCGATAATCTTTCAAAACCCCTTTATAAACATCCCCAAACCCGCCCTTCCCAACAACATTCACACTCGAGAAATCATTCGTAGCCGTTATAAGCTCCGCATAACTAAACCGCTTCGGCCCACCCGCATGCACAAATTCAAGCCCAAACATCCAAGACATATCTCGATACTTTACATATTTCTTCAAAAAATGCCATGCCGCTAATCAACTCAGCTGCAAACAAATTCGTTATAATCGCAACATTCCTAGTCGTCGAATCCGACTCATCCGGCGGTAATGGCAAATTAACCTCAACCGCACACATTGTCTCAAGCGCACTCGTCAACCCCATAAACATCGTCTCATCAGTTTCAAACCTATCCACCCGAAGAAAAAACTCGGCCTCCATCACAGGAGACCACAACCCATATAACAACTCCCTCGCAAGTACACAATACGTGATATGTTTGGTAAGGAGATTTTAAGAATTTTTTGAGCTTCAAGCTTTTAAGAAAAAACTTATACTCAATAAAAAGTCTTGTTTGGTTGAAGGAGCTTGAAGCTTTTATGTAAGAAGAAAAAACTCTATGTTGAAAAGCTACTGGTACTAGCGTTTAAGAAAGAGCTCATACTAGCTACAAGCTTTTAATGAGTAAATAACACAAATACCCATTCTATCATAAAAAAAAAAACATGCATACAAGCTTTTAGGTAATGCTCATTTTGGTCATTTTTTTAAAAGCTACATCTACTCTGCCAAACACCAAAATATATTTTAAAGCTACCGCTAACAGCTACCAACTATCAACTTGCATCCACCAACTTCCAGCTACTTTTGCCAAACATACCCATAAACTTTTCTTAAGCTAGGGGCCTTTTCAAGATATCGGCCTAAAGCTCTAGCTTGACTTTACTACCCATGCCTCCTGATTAAATTCATCAATGCCACTTACGGTTCCATGTACACTTTGATATATGATCTATATGGTTCATTGTTTGTCCTGGAAACTTGTTGCCCAAGAAACTATAGTAGCTGATCGGCGTCAAAAGACCGATCAAAAATAAGAATTTTAGAAGTGTGCCGAACTACCTTATTAGATATGGTAAGTCGGGTGTCGAACCTCGAGGAGTATTGTGGAAAGTGTTATAATAAACTAAGCAATTAAATTAGACATGAAAGTAAAATCGATTGGTTTGAATTTTTGAGAATTATGAAATTAAACTAAAAAGACTTTAAATAAATTGAGTTTTAAACAATAATGAGAAAGGGTGATCTCTCCAGGATTCTTGTCAATCACTCTCACCAAGGATTGCACAATTTGTCAATAGAAATCACATATACATGATTTGTAGTTGAAAATATGATTTAAGTTGTAAGTTGATTAATGACCTCACTGACAACTGATAACTAGACCAATGTTGATTTGGTTAATTACCACTTTTTTTTAAAGGAAAATTTCATTCAACAACCGCTCGATGAGTCCTCAAATCAAGGACCAACGAGCCACCCAAAAATACAAATCAATCCAAGGGGTACAAATACCAATTAGACCACTCAACATCTTTCCATCTAGACCTATTACAAACCCATAAGAAAGTCGTGTATTTAATAGTCTCCACAATCTTGATCGGCCTCCGATGCTTGCTATTAAAGATACGATTATTACGCTCGGTCCAAATAACCCACAAAGTCGTGTAAATGATACCTTCCTAAAATACCTCTAGCCTTCTTATTCAGCGATTGGTTCTCCGGCATTTGTAAGATATCTGAAACATCAAACAGGATATTAGGACCTAAACGACACCATGCTTTAATCCTAAACCACACTTCTTGAGCATACGAACATCCAGAGAAGAGATGACAAGCTGTTTTGGAACCATCTTGACAAAATGGACAGCATGTATGCTGCAGATTGACACCCCGTTTTATAAGTTTAGTAATGGTAGGAAGTCGGTTTAGAGCAGCCCGCCACACCATAATCTTGCATTTAATCGGCACCCATACCTTCCATTTAATCTTCGGATTCTGCACAACATCGTAGCTATTGAGCAACAAGTTTTTTGCCGATTTTACACTGAACAAATCATCCACAGCAGGCTTCCAACTCCAGCTATATGAACCACCCTTCCAGTTGAGTTCTTGAATATCGTTTAGGAGCTGAAATAACTCAGACACTTCAGCTGCAGATCTGGGATTCGAACTCCAGTCCCACTCCAAAGTTTTGATATTATTAACCATCTTGATTCTCGCCACCACCTTAACCCATTTATCTTTTTCAAGCTTAAAAAGTTTTGGGTACACGATTCTAAGCGGGTCGTCATTTAACCAAGTGTCACCCCAAAAAGGTAACAAATCGCCGTCCCCAAGTTTACCACTGAAGAAGGAGTTAAGAACCGACCCGTTTGGGAGTTTTATCTCTCCGACTTTTACAATGTGCTTCCAACACCCATTAGAAGATGCACTACATGGAAGTAAAGCCCACGGTCTACTTGCACCATGACAACCCATGATAATATTCTTCCACAAACAACTTCCTTCGTTTTTGAATCTCCAAGTCCATTTTAATAAGAGTGCGGCGTTGACATCTTGTAACTTAGCCACACCCAAACCTCCTTTCTTTTTGGGGGTAGTGACAATATCCCAAGCAACCCATGGGATCTTCTTCTCTTCGCTAGAACCCGCCCACAAGAAACGTCGCATAATAGAATCGATAGACTCGAGCACCGCCTTGGGAGCTTTGTATAGCGAAAGATAATAAATAGGAAGACTTTCTAGCACCGATTTGATGAGGGTGAGACGACCCCTTATCAAAGGCGATTTAGCTTTCTAAAGGACAAGACGGTTACGAATGACATCCAAGACCGGGTTCCAATTTCGGATACGGGACATCTTCGCTCCAACTTGAATACCAAGATAGTTAAAAGGAATACCTCCACAAACACAACCAAAAAACTCCATCATGTCATCCACTTCAGCGTCCTCCGTGCCAATCCCATAAATATTCGACTTATGGAGATTAATACAAAGCCCCGAACAAATGTAAAAAATGCGGAGAATCCTAGCAATGCTTCAAATATTATCGTTAGACCACTCACCCAATATAAGAGCGTCATCCGCATAGAAAAGGTGTGTAATGTCAACCTCACCATTCGAGAAACAAATACCTTTAAAAACGCCTTGAAGTTTCGCGTTTTCCAATAGCCACGAAAGCGCTTCCAACCGTAAGCTACGACCACTAAGCCGTAGCCTACGGCGTAATCTTCACACCTCATCCATCTTTAACTTGTAATCTTTAACCAACCGTTTCCGATTTCTATCTATCCTCGTCGAAGGCCCTTTATATCCCCATTCAACTTTGGTTTAAAGTCTCTAACATTCATTGGCCTTGATTATCATCCTCGGTTAATCACACATTATAACTTCGCGTAGTTATCATATTCATAACATACAACCATCCAATTTACATTAAAAGCACTCAATTAAATCCATTAACAAGCATGTTTTACCCATTCCAAATGTAGCAATGGCTAAACAAACCGATTATGTAGAATCTATGATGTGGTTCACTCGATGAATGTGATTAGACTACATGTCTACATCCAGCACCAGAGTAAAATATAATCATATTATATGTTGGGATATTCAATTTATTTAATTTAATAAATTCAAAATTGAGATGCGTTTTTCCATTTATTTAGTTTTAGGATTTGATTTCTTGTCACACCCTCAAAATCCACTTGCGGAGTTTTACCGCGAGGCGCATGACAAACCAGGATCCAAACCAACGATCACAATAAACAAGTCTAAATGAATATAATGCAATTTCAAAACATAGTTTAAAATCCCCGTTTACAGCGGAAGCTTATTCAAAACAGTATCTCAAAAGTAAACCAAATGTTCAACACGTGAAAACCATGCGATTCTAACTAGACGCCGTGCAGACGTGTGCGCCCTAGTCCAGTTGTGCTACCTTAGCGACCTGAGAAAACATGTAAAAGTTTACGTCAGCACAAAAATGCTGGTGAGTTTACAGGTTTTGTAATCCAAGTACCAAGTCCACCTGTCCATACTATAACAAATCGAAAACCAGTGTACGCTAGCTAGGCGTATGTTTTGTTACTACCACGATTGGAAAACCATTACTAACACGCATACCAGATGTTGTGCCCGAAAAGTAAACCAGTTGTTCCTGTTGTTCCTGTTTGAGACAATATGCACTCGCCCGGCCCTCCAAGCCGACGAGCGGGGTTGGTCACTCCCAATAGCGCTATTCACATTTCCCCGTTGTGCAAACCCGCACATTCATGGTTCCCCCCGGACTTCCAAAGATCGTGTAGTACACAATAGAAACCCATAGTATGACAGTAGTTACCAAATAATCGTTTTAACACATGTTTTCTCCCCCGAAAGTATGAAACCAGTTTAAAAGAGGGGCCGTAAACTCACCTTAAGTTGCGTTACTCCTTAACCCGAGTAAACTCAGCTGCTATGCTAGTCCCGTAAAGCGGCGACCTAACATATGACGGTTACAAGTACTTAGACTAATAACCCGTAGGTTAATTAGTCCCTAGATGTCCAGACCATAACCAAGTTCGTTTGAAAACACCGTGACTGTTTAACTGACCCAAAGTACAAGACTCGACATCCCATTGGTGACCCGAGACTCCCCGTGTTATGTTTACGCTCTCAATCATGCAATCATGAAATCACACTTAACATACGTTAACGCACAACAAGTTATAGCACATAGTTCACGTATCACCGAATTACATCCAAACATATGTTACCAAGTTATTAGATATGTTACGGGGTTCCTAGCATGTTCCTACATGTCAAATCGGGTCTCGGAATGCTAATTTATACTTACAGCAGCAGTACACGCGATCAGGAAAAGTCAACTAGCATTTAGGTTGGTCAACTGGCATTTAGGAAGGCTAATCGCATGTAACTACTAGCATTTAGGGCTGATTGCATGTAACTACTAGCATTTAGGGCTGATTGCATGTAAAAACTAGCATTTAGGGCTGATTGCATGTAAAAACTAGCATTTAGGGCTGATTGCATGTAAAAACTAGCGATTGGGGCCTAATCGCATGAAAGATGGGCGATTGGCCTCCTAATCGCCTCTAACTTAGGCGATTAGGGTTGCTAATCGCCTGTAACCTTGCTGTTCCGGTTTTTCGCGCGTTTAACGCTCCAAATCAGACCCAGAACGTGTGTAACCATCCAATATCATCCCAACAACTATTCTAAACATGTTTAAACCAAAATCCTTCGTTTTGCCTCGTATTATCAGTCCTGCATGCAATCACGTATTCCAAACACCATTCACATAGCATGCAACATCACACTAACATGCGTAACTATCACCCTAATAATCAGTTACTCAGATTTTTATCATCATAATATCATTATTATTCTGATCTAACATAATAACATGTCACTCATTCATCTAGAATCATAAAAACCCTAGCTTTCTAATCATAAACACACATAACACATGTATACTAGTTAAAATCCGATTAACAACAATTATTAACGATTTTCAGAAAGCTTTTCCGTTTTAGAACAGGTCTGGACCATTAGGGATTGATTAAAAAAGTTTATAAAGATTCATGGATGGAAACCAAACCTTAGATTTGTGAAAGAATGATGGATTAAGCTTGAAACCTTGTGTTTTGATCAAAAATCGCGTTCCAGAGGTTGTGTGTGTGTTGGGGCAGGTTATGGGACGACTAGGGTTTGTATAATGAAGTTTATGAGGTCAAGTATGGTATTTATAGTCGTTTTTAGTCGTCCAGCACGTAACTAGCGATTATGCAGCCTTTACACGCGATTAGGGGGCCTAATCGCATGTAAGTCCATGCAATTGGGGCCTAATCGCATGAACAGTCATGCAATTAGTCCCTACTCGCCCCTAAGGTCCCCCACACTCGCCCCTCCTATAGGCGATTGGGCCATCCTAATCGCCTATAGGGGCCTGTTCCGTGTGTTTTGCGCGTTAAACCCCGTTTTAACATATGTTAACACATATTCACATACCGACAAGTCACATAATGATTGTAAACACATAACACTTGTAAATACACATATTCACACTCGTTCACCAATTCCCGGGACTCGAGACTTGTATGTTCCGTATGCCCTGACGATCCTACAAATCGTCACCGTTTGTACACTTGGTTAAGGACCGACATCTAATGAACCTCTAGACCAACATCCAATGATCTTCTAGACTAAACCGATAGTTCCCGAACCATAACCCGACTTAACTAACCCAGTTAAGTACAATATACGCGTGACTCGCTAAGGTAGACTTTCATCTAGACAACGTTGTTAACCAGAATTTGCCGGGTGTCACATCATCCCCACGTTAAAAGAATTTTCGTCCCGAAAATTGCACAAGTACCAAAAGAACAAAAGAAATAACGAAGGGAACAAACAAAAGATAGAAACCAAAAGGGAGATTTACCCGAGTTGTCACATCATCCCCACGTTAAAAGGAATCTCGCCCCGAGATTCATTCAGCTGCAGAAGAGACATATCTCGACTCGAACGCCTCCTTAGGAAAAAGATGAGGATACTTAGACTTCATCTGATCCTCCCGTTCCCACGTGTACTCTGGTCCCCGGTTCGAGTTCCACCGAACCTTGACGATGCGAATCTTGCTATGACGTAGGCTACGAATCTTGTAATCAAGGATCTCCACAGGTTCTTCCACAATCCGAAGACGGTCATCAACCTTGATCTCTTCCAGTGGAACAATGAGAGACTCGTCAGCCAGACACTTCTTCAAGTTGGACACATGGAAGACGTTATGTACATTACCGAGCTCCGTCGGTAAATCAAGACGATATGCCACCGGCCCAATCCGTTCCAGGATCGTAAATGGACCGACATATCGAGGGTTAAGTTTGCCACGCTTCCCAAAGCGTATGACGCCCTTCCACGGTGAGACTTTTAGAAGTACTTTGTCATTAACTTGGAATTCCAATGGTTTGCGACGTTGATCAGCATAACTCTTTTGCCGGTCCCGTGCCGCTGCCAACCGGTTACGAATCTGTACGATCTTTTCCGAAGTTTCGTACACTAGTTCAGGCCCAGTGAGTTGACTCTCACCCACTTCAGCCCAACAAAGAGGAGAACGGCATTTCCGTCCGTACAGTGCCTCGAACGGAGCTGCCTTGATGCTCGTGTGATAACTGTTGTTGTACGAGAATTCTACTAACGGTAGATGAGCTTCCCAACCCTTGCCAAAATCGATCACACATGCCCGCAGCATGTCTTCTAAAGTTTGAATCGTGCGCTCACTCTGACCGTCAGTCTGTGGATGATAAGCTGTACTCATGTCTAGTTGGGTACCCAAAGCCTTGTGCAAAGACTTCCAGAAGTGAGAAGTAAAATGTGAGTCACGATCCGAGATAATAGAGACTGGCACCCCGTGCTTAGAAACAACTTCCTTCAAATAAAGACGAGCCAAACGATCCATGGTGTCGGTCTCCTTAATAGCAAGAAAATGGGCTGATTTCGTCAACCGATCGACAATCACCCATATCTTGTCATTCCCGCTTGGTGATTTAGGCAGTTGCGTGACAAAATCCATGGTAATCCGTTCCCATTTCCATTCCGGAATTTCAGGTTGTTGCAAGAGACCCGACGGTTTCTGGTATTCCACCTTGACCTTAGCACAGGTCAAGCATTTGCTCACGTATGAGGCTATATCCGACCTCATGTTTGGCCACCAGTAAAGCACCTTCAGATCTTGGTACATCTTATCCGAACCAGGATGAATAGAATACCGGGACTTATGAGCCTCATCTAGGACAAGCTCCCGTAGTCCCCCGAATAAAGGAACCCATATACGTTCTGCGAAGTAGTGCAAGCCATCAGGCCTTCGCTCGAGGTGCTTGTCGGCACCGTGCATAGTTTCAGCTTTAAGGTTTTCCTCCTTCAAAGCTTCTAACTGAGCAGAATGGAGTTGATCAGGTAGAGATGAATGAATGGTGAGCTGCAACGCCCGAACGCGACGAGGTTTAGTCGATTCCTTCCTGCTCAAGGCGTCCGCTACAACATTCGCCTTGCCAGGATGGTACTTAATGGCACAATCATAGTCGTTCAGAAGTTCAATCCAACGACGCTGTCGTATGTTCAAATGTTGTTGGTCAAAAATATGTTGGAGACTCTTGTGATCGGTGTAGATGGTGCATTTGGTACCGTACAAGTAATGTCTCCATATTTTCAACGCGAATACCACGGCACCCAACTCCAAGTCATGGGTGGTGTAGTTCTTCTCGTGCACCTTGAGTTGACGAGAAGCATACGCGATCACTTTCTCGCGTTGCATCAACACGCAACCGAGACCATGAATAGAGGCATCACAGTAAACAACGAAATCATCAGGGCCTTCAGGTAAAGACAAAATAGGAGCGGAACAAAGTTTAGACTTTAGTTCCTCAAACGCTGACTCTTGTGGTTCACCCCAGTCGAATTTTCTATCCTTCTGAGTAAGAGTGGTGAGGGGTTGAGCGATCTTCGAGAACCCCTGAATGAAACGACGATAGTAGCCCGCAAGGCCTAGGAATTGCCGCACCTCAGTTGGCGTCTTTGGTGCTCCCCAGTCCTTGATCGCTTCGATCTTAGCTGGATCGACATGAATCCCTAGTTCATTAACCACATGTCCTAGGAACTGAACTTCGCGTAACCAAAAGTCACACTTAGAGAACTTAGCGTAAAGTTGTTCCCGTCGTAAGAGTTCCAAAACCAAACGCAGGTGTTCCTCGTGTTCGGTCTTGTTCTTGGAGTAGATCAGAATGTCATCAATAAACACAATGACGAACTTGTCCAGATATGGTTTGCAAACGCGGTTCATCAAGTCCATGAAAACCGCCGGTGCGTTCGTGAGACCGAAAGGCATGACCAAGAATTCGAAATGGCCATAACGTGTTCGAAAGGCAGTCTTTGCAACGTCAGCCTCCCTGACGCGCAGCTGGTGATAACCGGACCTCAAGTCAATCTTGGAATAATAACTAGAACCCTGAAGCTGGTCGAATAGATCATCAATACGTGGAAGAGGATAACGGTTCTTGACGGTCAATTTGTTCAGTTCTCTGTAGTCCACACACAATCGGAAACTTCCATCCTTCTTCTTAACAAATAGAATCGGGGCTCCCCAAGGTGAAGAACTTGGCCTGATGAAACCCTTGTCCAAGAGTTCCTGTAACTGACTAGACAATTCCTGCATCTCGGGAGGTGCAAGACGGTAGGGGGCCCGAGCAATAGGAGCAGCCCCTGGTACAAGATCAATACCGAACTCGACTTGACGATGGGGAGGAAGGCCAGATAAATCATCGGGAAAAACATCAGGAAAGTCGCGTACCACTGGAATATCGTCGATCTTCTTCTCATCACCAGAGGAAACAGATAAAAGTGCCAAAACGGCTGGATAACCCTTTCGAAGACACTTAAGGGCTTTCATGCTAGAGATGATGTTTAGCGGAACACCACCCTTGATACCGTACACAGAAAGGAATTCTCCATCAGGGAGAGGAATCCGAATAACCTTATCGTAACAGACAATCTCCGCGCGATACAGGGACAACCAATCCATGCCTACAACAACGTCAAAACTACCCAAAGGTACCGGCATAAGGTCGATGGGGAACGATAAACCCGACAACTCTAATTGACACCCTCGAAGGATACTAGTAGCCTCAATCTTTTTACCGTCAGCCAACTCAATAATATACTTGGTCTCTAATGGTACGGGTACTACATCTAGCAGTCGACTAACATCCATGGATACAAAACTCTTGTCGGCACCAGAATCAAATAACACACTAACATAACGATTATTGAGAAGGAACGTACCGGTGACTGTGTCAGGATCCTGTCTAGCCTCAGCGGCTCCAATGACGAAGGCACGTGCATTTCTGCCGCCGCCCCCGTTGTTCCCATTACCGTTGTTTCCACCCTGCTTCAGTTTTGGGCAATCCTTCTTGTAATGCCCGGTCTCACCACAATTGTAACATCCTTGTCTTCCCGTAGTACCTTGAGTAGTAGGAGCTGAGTTATTAGTCGGGGTCTGGGTCGATGGAAGTGTAACCCGACAATCTTTAGCATAATGCCCAGTTCGCTGGCAGCGGTGACATCGGTTATTGTCGCAGTTCCCTTGATGATGGCGTCCACACTTGTTGCATTTGGGCAGTTTCCCCGCATAACCACCCTGTTTATTACCCGAAGAAGAAGAACCCCCATTATCAAACCTCTTATTCTGCTGTGCTGGCCCAGATCCTTTCCCGTCATTTTCCCACTTGCGCTTGTTGTTCTCTGGGGCCTTAACAGTCGAACCCTTAGCAGGCAAAATACCCTCATTCACCTTTAAGTTGGTCATCCTATGAGCCGATCGAACCACCTCTGCGTATGTAGGATGATTTCCCGCAGCCACTAACCCTGCGATATCCGGTACTAACCCCGAGACATAGTGTTCAATCCTCCTGAACTCTGGCACATGCAGATCAGGACACAGCACTGCCAATTCATTACGCCTCACAGTATACTTCTCAATTTCAGACCCAGTCATCTTGAGGTTCCACACCTCGTGCTCTAGCTTCTGCACCTCTTCCCTCGGACAGTATTCACGCTTCAGCAGCTGCACAAAATTCTCCCAAGGCATAGCATACGCCTCCCCAATACCCATATTCTGGGTGATGTTATTCCACCAGGTCAGAGCAACATCCTGGAATAACGCAGCAGCATACTTAACCCGATCTTCTGGGAGACAGTTACACATCAGAAACACTGACTCCACTTTCTCCAGCCACCTAAGCAAGCTCACCGCACCCTCAGTGCCAGAGAATTCCTGGGGCTTACAGTCCCGGAACATCTTGTAGGTACACATGGGTGGGGGTGGGTTAACAGGACCACCTGAAATGCAACGCATGAGAAACCACGAAGAATGTAAACAAGGTTCACCAATGAGGCAAAGAAAATGGATAAATCAACTTACCATCACCGTTGTGCCCTAACTGAAAGGCAGCTTGGAGCAAGTTGTTCAGATCATCCTGCGATAGGTTAATACCTCCACGACCACCAGCACCACCGCGACCACCACCACGTCCACCATTGCGACCACCTCCACGTCCTCCTCGTACTCCAGACATGATTCTGGCAGAAAGAACGAGAAAATTTAGTTTCGCAGATAAAGATAACCACTAATGTTCACAAGATCAAAGCTAGATCCAATCCAGGACTATCCCCTCAAACCCAGAGCTCACTAGGGCTTCCATGCATTTCGGTTTATGATTTTGTGTGCACCCAAAATGATAAACCGCTCTACATGGTCCTCCAAGTGTTCTCCTAGTTCAAAGTTCGAATCACCGAACATAGACTCTTAGCTATACACCGTAATACTACGGTAGTTTATGGCAAGTGTTTGTATTGGAGTATGAAAGGGAGAAGTCCGAGCCTTGGACAAATCTCAAGAGTACATGATTCACTCCAATATACTACACTGCCTAGAAAGTAAGTAACCCGACCTAAGATAGAACGGATGATGTAACGTAGAAAGACCAAATGATTTAGAGACACCCCGACAAGACCATACGTAAACCACCATAATGTTTAGTACCATGTGATCGTCTAGTGTGTGCGACTCGGCTATAGACTAGACTCTACATGCAGTCCTAGTTCACTATAACCATTGGCTCTGATACCAATCTGTCACACCCTCAAAATCCACTTGCGGAGTTTTACCGCGAGGCGCATGACAAACCAGGATCCAAACCAACGATCACAATAAACAAGTCTAAATGAATATAATGCAATTTCAAAACATAGTTTAAATCCCCGTTTACAGCGGAAGCTTATTCAAAACAGTATCTCAAAAGTAAACCAAATGTTCAACACGTGAAAACCATGCGACTCTAACTAGACGCCGTGCAGACGCGTGCGCCCTAGTCCAGTTGTGCTACCTTAGCGACCTGAGAAAACATGTAAAAGTTTACGTCAGCACAAAAATGCTGGTGAGTTTACAGGTTTTGTAATCCAAGTACCAAGTCCACCTGTCCATACTATAACAAATCGAAAACCAGTGTACGCTAGCTAGGCGTATGTTTTGTTACTACCACGATTGGAAAACCATTACTAACACGCATACCAGATGTTGTGCCAGAAAAGTAAACCAGTTGTTCCTGTTGTTCCTGTTTGAGACAATATGCACTCGCCCGGCCCTCCAAGCCGACGAGCGGGGTTGGTCACTCCCAATAGCGCTATTCACATTTCCCCGTTGTGCAAACCCGCACATTCATGGTTCCCCCCAGGACTTCCAAAGATCGTGTAGTACACAATAGAAACCCATAGTATGACAGTAGTTACCAAATAATCGTTTTAACACATGTTTTCTCCCCCGAAAGTATGAAACCAGTTTAAAAGAGGGGCCGTAAACTCACCTTAAGTTGCGTTACTCCTTAACCCGAGTAAACTCAGCTGCTATGCTAGTCCCGTAAAGCGGCGACCTAACATATGACGGTTAGAAGTACTTAGACTAATAACCCGTAGGTTAATTAGTCCCTAGATGTCCAGACCATAACCAAGTTCGTTTGAAAACACCGTGACTGTTTAACTTACCCAAAGTACAAGACTCGACATCCCATTGGTGACCCGAGACTCCCCGTGTTATGTTTACGCTCTCAATCATGCAATCATGAAATCACACTTAACATACGTTAACGCACAACAAGTTATAGCACATAGTTCACGTATCACCGAATTACATCCAAACATATGTTACCAAGTTATTAGATATGTTACGGGGTTCCTAGCATGTTCCTACATGTCAAATCGGGTCTCGGAATGCTAATTTATACTTACAGCAGCAGTACACGCGATCAGGAAAAGTCAACTAGCATTTAGGTTGGTCAACTGGCATTTAGGAAGGCTAATCGCATGTAACTACTAGCATTTAGGGCTGATTGCATGTAACTACTAGCATTTAGGGCTGATTGCATGTAAAAACTAGCATTTAGGGCTGATTGCATGTAAAAACTAGCATTTAGGGCTGATTGCATGTAAAAACTAGCGATTGGGGCCTAATCGCATGAAAGATGGGCGATTGGCCTCCTAATCGCCTCTAACTTAGGCGATTAGGGTTGCTAATCGCCTGTAACCTTGCTGTTCCGGTTTTTCGCGCGTTTAACGCTCCAAATCAGACCCAGAACGTGTGTAACCATCCAATATCATCCCAACAACTATTCTAAACATGTTTAAACCAAAATCCTTCGTTTTGCCTCGTATTATCAGTCCTGCATGCAATCACGTATTCCAAACACCATTCACATAGCATGCAACATCACACTAACATGCGTAACTATCACCCTAATAATCAGTTACTCAGATTTTTATCATCATAATATCATTATTATTCTGATCTAACATAATAACATGTCACTCATTCATCTAGAATCATAAAAACCCTAGCTTTCTAATCATAAACACACATAACACATGTATACTAGTTAAAATCCGATTAACAACAATTATTAACGATTTTCAGAAAGCTTTTCCGTTTTAGAACAGGTCTGGACCATTAGGGATTGATTAAAAACGTTTATAAAGATTCATGGATGGAAACCAAACCTTAGATTTGTGAAAGAATGATGGATTAAGCTTGAAACCTTGTGTTTTGATCAAAAATCGCGTTCCAGAGGTTGTGTGTGTGTTGGGGCAGGTTATGGGACGACTAGGGTTTGTATAATGAAGTTTATGAGGTCAAGTATGGTATTTATAGTCGTTTTTAGTCGTCCAGCACGTAACTAGCGATTATGCAGCCTTTACACGCGATTAAGGGGCCTAATCGCATGTAAGTCCATGCAATTGGGGCCTAATCGCATGAACAGTCATGCAATTAGTCCCTAATCGCCCCTAAGGTCCCCCACTCGCCCCTCCTATAGGTGATTGGGCCATCCTAATCGCCTATAGGGGCCTGTTCCGTGTGTTTTGCGCGTTAAACCCCGTTTTAACATATGTTAACACATATTCACATACCGACAAGTCACATAATGATTGTAAACACATAACACTTGTAAATACACATATTCACACTCGTTCACCAATTCCCGGGACTCGAGACTTGTATGTTCTGTATGCCCTGACGATCCTACAAATCGTCACCGTTTGTACACTTGGTTAAGGACCGACATCTAATGAACCTCTAGACCAACATCCAATGATCTTCTAGACTAAACCGATAGTTCCCGAACCATAACCCGACTTAACTAACCCAGTTAAGTACAATATACGCGTGACTCGCTAAGGTAGACTTTCATCTAGACAACGTTGTTAACCAGAATTTGCCGGGTGTCACATTTCTACAATAGTATATTTATTAAAATATAAAGCTATATATTATTTGTGAAAACCTGCATTTAAATACATCGAAATATATATATGTTTGGCAAGGAGCTTTTAGGAGCTTCAAGCTACAAGCTTTTAAGAAAAAGCTCCTACTCAATAAAAAACCTTGTTTGGTTGAAGAGCTGGAAGCTTTTAGGTTAGGAGAAAAAACTCTATAGTGAAAAGCTACTAATACAAGTGAAGGGATAGGGAGCCTAATCCGGGTGGACGCGACCTCCCTATCCCCGCTCAACAGAGGATCCGCGGAAACGGGCGCGTAACAAAGTTTCGGCGGAAAGAACTTGGGTTGCAACACTACACATCTGTGTCAAGCACGCGTGCGTCTACCAACGTGCGAGCTGCTTCATATCACAGACATTCTCAAGTACGATGTACGGAAGATCAAGAGTCAGTAATCTACATGCAGAGGATCACTGACACCATCAATCGGATAAGGACACGTGTCCGCGGTTGCCTAACAACCACTGAGGTTCAATAGTGACGTGACTGGTTCCATGCTTCCACCATGCTGCCACTACTGTTCTGACCAGGCATGCTTACCTTCTGTCAGAGGCCACATCAGACGCCGACAGGTGAGTCAACCATGCTACTTCAGAACAACATACCGCCAAGGGCCAGTCACATACCGCTACGTGTCCACCAGTAAGCTCACCGCTGACGTCATCTACAGTGGACGTTCTTTTCCTGCCTTTCTTTGAGGCCAAGGAGAGTTGGGCCAAGCCGAGGCCCAAAGATCACAATACTTGTTGTGGGCTTCTTCTCAAGCCCACGACCTCCATTATAAATAGAAGACATCAACCCCCTTCAAGGGGATCGAAAATCAATCACTTGTAACATAGAGCTAGGATTACTCATATGCTTTGCACTATCCCAAGCAATAATATCCTCGGCTCCTTACAGTGGACGTAGGTCAAACTTGACCAAACCACTTACATCTCTGTGTTCTTACTTCACTTACTCACCACACACTCACTCACATTACACTCTCGGGTTAATCCAAAGGTTTGGGTAAAGGAACGTACGTATAGTAACATAAGTTCAACCACTCGGTGATTAGAGATAATCCCCGAGATAGTTATTGTTTCTTCATTGGGGCCATCCGTGCGGTTACAACATTTTCTTGTTTTAACCCACCCATGGCTGAACCCAATCCCAACACAATCGTCATTAACCAGACCGAGGACGTCGACATCCAACTCACTGGAAACGACGGTACCCAGCCACTGTCCTAAAACAGTCCACCTCACGCATCCAGAAGCCTGTTCTCGAAGTGCGTGACGAGGAAACAGACGAAAACAATGGCGACGACTCAAAGAAGGACCCAGACCAGTGGCTCCTCCGCCAAAGTACCAAAAGCGCTGCTGCTATCTACCAGCGGATGCTCATAAGACAAGCAAAAAAGAAGGGTAAGACCCTGACCTATAGCTCTTCACCAAAAAAGAGCCATAAGAGAAAAGAAACCGCCAGTCGTCGTAGTGGTCGCGGCGGGGAGCTCGGCGGAAACGCTGGAGCTCAGGGCAGCACCAGCACACACGACGAGTCGGACGGGTACGAGTCGTCAAGTACGGACTCTGACAGCAACGAAAGGGACCACACCCGTCGCTCACACCGCAAGGATGTGGACGACAACTTGGTTAAACCCTTCCGCCCGAAATCTTTTGCGGAAAAGTCAAAATTCGTCGCCCGTATAGCAACGGCTACAATCCCCAGAACAGCCAAACTTCCCAGCAGCATCGGCAAGTACGATGGCCTGCGTGACCCAAATTACCACATTCATGACTTTGAGTGTGCGGAAAGTTCGGTTAACTGGCCGGTCCAGGTTTGGTGCCATCTTTTTGCCCAAACATTAACCGGCGCAGCCAGGGTTTGGTTCGACAATCTCCCCGCGGGGAGCATTGCCGACTTCGACGATCTCACCGACAAGTTCGGTAACCATTTCTCGCACCTTCGAAAGCACAAGAGAGACAAGGCGCACATCCTTCTGTGCCGCCGATATGACCATGAGTCCATCGAAGATTTCATTGTTCGCTTCAACAAGGAGGCCCTTCAAATAGGCTACGGCGAAGAACTAACCCGCGCTGCGTTCATCCACAACGTGCGCAACCCGGAACTCTTGAAATGCCTTACAGGCAAAGACGGCATCCCAGAGTCCTGGGACGAAGTCATTCACTCCGCCAAGATATACGCCTCATCTGAAAAGTCATTCAATCAAATGAATGGTTTCCAGCAATAACACCACCATAATAATATTAATAAGAACAAGGGAAAGTTCGTTTGGAACCGCATTTCCGGCTCAACAGACAAGGAAAAGTACTCTCCCGCAAATGATGCTCGCCACATCATCAGCGGCAAACAATCAAGGGAACAGCGTGGTCATTCCAAGAAAAACCACGACTGGACCCCGCTAGTCAAGAGTCCGTCTCAAGTCTTAAAGACGGAATAAGTCACCCTCAAGGAGCCCAAACCCCTTGGGAGGAGACGCAATGTAGACACATCCAAGTTTTGCGAGTACCACAACGACTTCGGCCACTTCACAGACAATTGTTACAGCCTAAAGATGGAAATTGAGACTGCCCTGAAGTCTTGGCAACTGTGTCATCTGGTTAAAAATGTCCACCGCGCGGCTAAGAGCCAAGTTGGTTATGATACGCAAGCGGAAGGATCGCGGAAAAAATCCGTGACCTAAACATGCACACCGCCACCATCATCCCGCGTCATCAATGCAACATGACAAGGCCGGGAAAGAAGAGCCAGCAAGGAAAAAGAGTGCGGGTACCAATAAGCAATGACTCCTGGAAGGAGGCAGAAATCATCCTACCCAAAGTTCGCGGTGGGGCATCTTGCACCGCCCCTCTAGTCATCACCGCCGTCTTCGGTCATTATCGAACCATGTATATGTTCATGGATGGCGGCAGCAGCACAGATATCATGTACGACCAATGCTTCCAACAATTGGATGAGGAGGACAAGGAAAAGCTTGTCCCGGTCAACGAACCGATCTCTGGGTTCATTCACGAAACCATCATGCCCCGCGGTATGATTTCAATGCCAATAACAATGTCGGATGGCACACACGAGCGCACCGAAATTTGCGACTTCATGGTCCTGCCAGCAAACTCCAACCACGACATTTTATTAGGCCGCGAGGGAATCGCGCGTTTCAACGCCAACGCCTCTACAGCTCACGCAATGGTAGGATTCCCGACCAAGACCGGCGTAGCAATCATCCGAGGTAACAAAGACTGTCACTCGGCTGAAATTGCCAAATCACCAAAAATGGTCAAAACAGACGCCCGCACAGAGCCGGAAAAATGGGTCCTTAACCCTAAATTTCCAGAGCAAACGGTGGTCATAGGCCATGTAATCTCCGACTCCATCCGGAACCACCTGAAACAGTTACTGATCCACAACATGGGCGTGTTCGCATGGCAACCAGCAGACATGGTCGGTGTCCCGCGAGAAATAGGGGAACACAAGCTCAACGTATACCGATCAGTCGAGCCAGTGTGTAACACCCCAATCGATGGCGGAATCATCGAGGTGCCACGTAGTGACGATTGTTCAAAATCTCATGGTACTAAAATGTAAATATTTGATTATTGAATATTGTTTTACAACATGTGAAATTAAATACAAGACAACAAAAATAAAGATAATTGATTGATTTAATCTAAGTCCAAAGTCCTATGTGAAGCGTCAAGCAGCTTATCCTGAAACATGCACGAAAATAATTTTGTCAACATATGAATGTTGGTGAGTACTACTTAGTTTTTGTACATATAGTATAAGTTTGAAAAGTAGTACAATTCATGTGTCTAGTATCACCAAGGCATTATGTAAACACGCAAGTAACCAAACAAGACAAAGATCAAATGTAAAGTCTGTACAATGAAATTGATAATGAGCACCTCAACACGTGTGAGTCTAAAAGAGCACCATAACATAAGTTATGTCTAAATGAGCATCGTAACATAAGTTACGTCTAAATGAGCACCGTAACATAAGTTACGTCTGAGTGTAAAGAGCACCATAACATAAGTTATGTCTAAATGTATGATTTTGTATGTAAGCTACGTTCATGTTCAAGCATAAGCACAAAGATAAACAAGACACGTATATGAATTGTAAATGAATAAAATGTATGTGTAAATGAATACGAAAGTTTTGTATACTTGTGCATGAATCACCCCAAAAGTTGTAAAAGCGGAAAAGGGGATAAGTAATACTCACCTTAGTAAGGTGGTAAGTCTTGTGAAATTGAATAAGTGTAATCCAACGTTGCCAAGTATCACCCTATGTATAAGGTAACAAATAAGTCTAAGTCTATCTAGTCTATAAGTATTTTCTAGGGCTTCGAATTGGGGATAAGTATTTGTTTTGATTAATAAATAAAATGTTTAATAAATAAGAGAAATTTGGTAAATATATAAACAAAACTCTTTTTGTAAAATTTAAATTGAAGATGTTCACAATATAAAGTTTTAAGTATGAAAATAATTTTTGTAAAATTATTTTCTTGAAAATAGAATATTTAATCTATTTATTTCAAATTGTCAAAATATAACTTTAATATTTAAAAATATTAAAATTAAAGAAATTTTAGATTAAAATTTGTATTTCTGTTCTAAATGGATAGGAATAATTTATATAAATTTTTGGTGCAAAAATATTGAAAAATGAATTTATTATGATTTATTTATTATTAAAACTAACAAAAATTGATTAAAAATATAAAATAAATGGTTTTTCTGAAATAAAAATATTTTCTGGAATGTTTAAGGATATACAAGTTTAGGATAATTTTTGTGAGATTTAATAAAATCGTTTAGATATTTTTATAGAATTTAATAAATATAAATGAATAAACTTATATTATTAATAATATATGTTAAATAAATTATTTTTGAAAAACAAAAAGTTGGATATTAAACTTCATCATAAAACTGACTTAGAATAAATTTTGTAGAATTTATAAAGTTGTTTTAGTATTTTAAAACTAATTTTAAAAATGCAAGTAATTATATAATCTTAAATGTAAAAAAAAAAGATTGTTAATGCTGGGAATCGAACCCGGGTCTGGGACCGGTTCGAGCTTAATCACAAGCCTAGCCACGAGCTGGGCTAGACCCTGAGAACATTTAATCTTCGTTCGAATTAATTATATAGTATAACCTGAAACAATTTTTAAACCCTTTTTAAAAGAATGATTAAAAACGTGTATGGAGGGATTCGAACTCGGGACCCTTCGTTTTGTAACAGCTGTGTTACCATCTGATCTGAACATCAGATTTGTTCATATTTCAGTTTTGATAATATTTATAGAATAAGAGAATTGATCATCTTCCCCAATTCAAGAATTGCGAGCCCTAGCTTCTGCAATACGCCAATCCAACAAACAATAACCCGATTAATCATAGGGTTATTGCTTGTTGATGGCCGATGAACAAAACCCATCAAAGAAACGTATCTTACAATAATGAAATCGTGTTCGAATGCTCGGTCAACGGAATGGTCAAACACGAATGATTCGTAGTTTATTGAGGGTCTTTAGGTGGAATTGGGTATGGGGGTTTGTTGTTCGGTCCTCATAAGCTCACCATGAGTGTTCAATTTATACTGAATTCATGTAAATGGGAATGCTTTGATGATTGCGTTTAGTTCGGTCAAGGACGAGCAATTTAGCTCTATTCTCGCAATTTCCGGGCTGTAGACGCGTGATAATTACGCGTGTTGACTGTCATACTAAATTATCGATACACTTATGACTTATTACCATGTTCGTTTGGTTAATTGGTCAATCAAAGACAATTTGGGGCTGAATCTTCGCAGCAGCGATCAAGGGAAGAGGAACAGACAAGGCTTTAAAGATGTTAAATAGTTTACGAACTGAGATTAAACCAACAATGAGCTGTGGCTCAGTTGGTGTAAGTGTGAGTGTGTATTTATTACAATTACCCGGGTTCTAGGCTGGGCAGCAGCATGTATTTATTTATTTTTTTTAAACTGATAAGGGGGTGGGCCTGTGTTTGGGCCGGTTCTTGTGTTGGATCAGTGGGGATCTGGGCTCAGGTTGGGCTTCAAGATTTTTAAAAGAGAAATAGGTTGGGTAGTTGGTTTGGGCTCAAGGTTTTGGACTAGACTATTATTATTATTATTATTATTATTATTATTATTATTATTATTATTATTATTATTATTATTATTATTATAGATGCGGATAAAATGTGGCGTACAAGATAGGTGGTACGATATAAAAAATGTATATATATATAATAATAATAGTGATAAAAATGACGGATGTCACAGTATCCGCTACTTTTAGAAACTTCGTCCCGAAGTTATTAGAAAACATAGGGTTATGGATGTTTGGGTAAAAATTAAGATAACTATGGTTTGGAAAATTTGTATGATTTTGGGTAAGAGGTTTGATAGGTGTGAGTTAAGGGTTGGATTAGTTTCGTCTCGAATAATAAGGAGAATAAGAATCTACTAAAACACTAAACTTCAAGTCTTATGAATCCTAAAATAAGTGCATGAGTTGATTGATTATAGAAAGTCTAAATGAACTACCAAGTAAACAGAGTTTGTTCCTGGTTCGACTTCCAGTCTCAATTTCAATGCATCATTAGTGTTTATATATAGGGTGTACCGCAGCTAACCCACCACACCTTTGATACCTTGAAAACGTACTGGACGCCTACCAAAAACTCTAATAAAATTTCACACTACCCTAACGTACCTGTAAATTCATGATTTCGTTCCGGACCGGAATCATCAATTTACCTTACATTAGGGTTTTATGTCCTTCTATGATCCTAATCTAACACACATTAAAGCAAATAAGTTTCACAAGAAGATGTCACAATAAACACGTTGAGTTACAATGAGATGTTATCAATGAAATGAGGCCATGTAATAATGAGGTCAATTGCATTGGTTTGCAATGACTTGTAAGCATAACAGTATTTAAGTATGGGCTTCCACTCGTCCGAGGATCCCTTTAGATGAAATGTTTATCTGAGTTACGTGAATAATACACACATGCAAGCAAGTTTATAAGTACGACAACCATTAAGTATGAGTGTTATCTTAGTGGCCTATAGAAATAGTTTACGAGTATCATGAATAATTAAATGTTCAATGGATAGTCAGATTAAGGGAAAAATTAAGTTTCATATAACAAACAATGATGTTTTTAGAAAAGCTCTGTAGGATCAAGTATCGAGTTTTTTAGTAGTTTGGTTTTTATGGAAATCAAGTCCAAATGTTGCAATAAAATGTAATGTAGAGTCTGAAGCTTATACGATTTAAAATAAACGTAACCGAATATGATAAATTTCCAATCCGTGTTCGTACACAATAGTATGCAAGGAGATGTTATATGCTAATGAGTATGACATAATTGGGTACAAAATGATAATAGGATCAAGAAAATGAAAACACGAGTATGGGATTCTTGAGTCTTAGGAAGATTTCATCCATGGCTTAACCAGTGGGATTAACGTCATCCTGACCGTTTGCTTCGTTGATATTGATATCGAAAGCTTGTCCATGTGCCACCAGGTTTACATTATTCAATTTAGGGCATTGAGGTCGCATGCGGTTAGGGTCTCTACAATGATAACATGCCCGACCGTTAGTAATCTGTAGTGGTTCCTGGGCAGCTGTTTGATGATTACCCTGTGTCCCAACCATTACTCGATAAGTGGTGACAAAGTGTCCAAACCTTCCACATCTAGTGCATTGACGGCATGGAAGATTTGCAGGGTGATGATACTTGCAAGTGTTGCATTGAGGATGGATTCCCGTGTAGGCTTTCTTGATAGGGGGTTGAGTCACAGGATCCACTACAGTATGGTTCTGATTATCGCCCATTCGTTTCTTAGAGTTCGAAGCAGTAGTGGCGGCCTTTGCTAAGACAGTCTTAGATTGTTCAACAGCATTGGTGGTTTTCACAGTAGACGTCTTGGTGCCCTTCCTAACCAAGTTTCCTTTCCTTACGTGTTTGTCTGTTAAAGTGGCTGCAAGCTGGATGGCTTCTTCTACCGTAGTGGCTTTGCCTCCAGTGACAACGTATTGAAACAGGTCTGATAATCCCTCGATATATTTTTCGATTGCTCGAGAGACCGGGGTGACCATGTGTGGAACCAGTATGCTAAGTTCGTGATATCGAGTATTATACGCAAGATTCTCACCACTGTTTTGTTTCAACCCATGGAACTCTTCCTCTAGTTTCCTGATTTCGTTCCTAGGGCAGAATTTGGCGATCATGAGTTCCTTAACCTCAGCCCAAGATAAAGATAAAACAACATCAGCTCCTCGATTGCGCTTTTCGCCATTCCACCAGGTTAGCGCCCCCTTTTGAAGGACACTAGTAGCATAGCGAACACGGAGTTCATCAGGACACTCACTGTTCACGAAGGTGCTTTCCATACTTTCAAACCATTGGAGTATTTCAGTAGCACCCTCCTCACCAGTGAATTTTGTGGGGTTGCAGGAGTTAAAGTGTTTGAAAGTGCACCGAAATTGAGTCGTACTTCCTGTGTTGGCACTGTTACTATTCTGGGTTATCTCACTGACAAGGTTTGGGATCACTGCAGCAATTTGCTCGGCGACTAAAGATGCGAGGCGACGATCAGAACGTTGTCCAGAAGCACGAACAGGACGTTGGTTGACATTACAGAGCATGCGGCGAACAGACATCTATGAGGTAGTCAATGAATAATCATGAGATTAGAAAATGTAAGTGTATAACCGTACAGATGATTATGAAAGTATGAACTTGTAATCAATATATGAAAATCATGAAATACAGAATATTGTATATGAAACGAGAGGGTATTATTGAAAAACTTTGCATAAAATGCTTGGAGTGCCCTTGTCTAGCTGTAAAGCCCAACAAGAACGTTGACTTTTCAAAGAAATTGAACCCAATGGTGATCAAAGAAGACATGCTTTAGCCTATAAGTGGACACTCACTCCAGGAATCCCCAGGTAAGCATAACAGGTCCGTAAATGGATTTATGCGCTATGCTTGCCTATGCCAGAAAACCCAGTGTACAGGCGTCCACCCTTCCAGATTGCACGTGTCCTTATCACACTCATTAAAGTTCAACATCTTTGAAGGAGCAAAAATAAGAGTAGGCATTATGCCTAAGAGTGTCTTCATGAAAGTTACAGCTCCTGTTCCATGATGATGTAGACTTTCCACTCCTCGTAGGACACCATCTCTATGCACCATGATGAAAGATGAGAAAAATGGAGAGAGAGAAGAGGAAAAGATAGAAGAAGGAAAGTAGAGGGGAGTGAGGGGTAGGGTAATTCAGGAAATATTATGCATGAAAGTTCGGTTATAGTCTAGGCCATTTTATCTAATAACCTAGTTCCCTATAACCATGGCTCTGATACCAATCTGTAACACCCCAACCGATGGCGGAATCATCGAGGTGCCACGTAGTGACGATTGTTCAAAAGCTCATGGTACTAAAATGTAAATATTTGATTATTGAATATTGTTTTGCATGTGAAATTAAATACAAGACACCAAAAATAAAGATAATTGATTGATTTAATCTAAGTCCAAAGTCCTATGTGAAGCGTCAAGCAGCTTATCCTGAAACATGCACGAAAATAATTTTGTCAACATATGAATGTTGGTGAGTACTACTTAGTTTTTGTACATATAGTATAAGTTTGAAAAGTAGTACAATTCATGTGTCTAGTATCACCAAGGCATTATGTAAACACGCAAGTAACCAAACAAGACAAAGATCAAATGTAAAGTCTGTACAATGAAATTGATAATGAGCACCTCAACACGTGTGAGTCTAAAAGAGCACCATAACATAAGTTATGTCTAAATGAGCACCGTAACATAAGTTACGTCTAAATGAGCACCGTAACATAAGTTACGTCTGAGTGTAAAGAGCACCATAACATAAGTTATGTCTAAATGTATGATTTTGTATGTAAGCTACGTTCATGTTCAAGCATAAGCACAAAGATAAACAAGACACGTATATGAATTGTAAATGAATAAAATGTATGTGTAAATGAATACGAAAGTTTTGTATACTTGTGCATGAATCACCCCAAAAGTTGTAAAAGCGGAAAAAGGGGATAAGTAATACTCACCTTAGTAAGGTGGTAAGTCTTGTGAAATTGAATAAGTGTAATCCAACGTTGCCAAGTATCACCCTATGTATAAGGTAACAAATAAGTCTAAGTCTATCTAGTCTATAAGTATTTTCTAGGGCTTCGAATTGGGGATAAGTATTCGTTTTGATTAATAAATAAAATGTTTAATAAATAAGAGAAATTTGGTAAATATATAAAAAAGTCTTTTTGTAAAATTTAAATTGAAGATGTTCACAATATAAAGTTTTAAGTATGAAAATAATTTTTATAAAATTATTTTCTTGAAAATAGAATATTTAATCTATTTATTTCAAATTCTCAAAATATAACTTTAATATTTAAAAATATTAAAATTAAAGAA
Organism: Ambrosia x helenae; assembly: GCA_030844895.1. Taxonomy (NCBI): domain Eukaryota; kingdom Viridiplantae; phylum Streptophyta; class Magnoliopsida; order Asterales; family Asteraceae; genus Ambrosia; species Ambrosia x helenae. Next base: position 111,660,462 of record CM061231.1, on the reverse strand, counting down.
ATTTTAGATTAAAATTTGTATTTCTGTTCTAAATGGATAGAATAATTTATATAAATTTTTGGTGCAAAAATATTGAAAAATGAATTTATTATGATTTATTTATTATTAAAACTAACAAAAATTGATTAAAAATATAAAATAAATGGTTTTTCTGAAATACAAATATTTTCTGGAATGTTTAAGGATATACAAGTTTAGGATAATTTTTGTGAGATTTAATAAAATCGTTTAGATATTTTTATAGAATTTAATAAATATAAATGAATAAACTTATATTATTAATAATATATGTTAAATAAATTATTTTTTAAAAACAAAAAGTTGGATATTAAAATTCATCATAAAACTGACTTAAAATAAATTTTGTCGAATTTATAAAGTTGTTTTAGTATTTTAAAACTAATTTTAAAAATGCAAGTAATTATATAAGCTTAAATGTTAAAAAAAAAGATTGTTAATGCTGGGAATCGAACCCGGGTCTGGGACCGGTTCGAACTTAATCACAAGCCTAGCCACCAGCTGGGCTAGACCCTGAGAACGTTTAATCTTCGTTCGAATTAATTATATAGTATAACCTGAAACAATTTTTAAATCCTTTTTAAAAGAATGATTAAAAACGTGTATGGAGGGATTTGAACTCGGGACCCTTCGTTTTGTAACAGCTGTGTTAACGATCTGATCTGAACATCAGATTTGTTCATATTTCAGTTTTGATAATATTTATAGAATAAGAGAATTGATCATCTTCCCCAATTCAAGAATTGTGAGCCCTAGCTTATGTAATACGCCAATCCAACAAACAATAACCCGATTAATCATAGGGTTATTGGTTGTTGATGGCCGATGAACAAAAGCCATCAAAGAAACGTAACTTACAATAATGAAATCGTGTTCGATTGCTCGGTCAACGGAATGGTCAAACACGAATGATTCGTAGTTTATTGAGGGTCTTTAGGTGGAATTGGGTATGGGGGTTTGTTGTTCGGCCCTCATAAGCTCACCATGAGTGTTCAATTTATACTGAATTCGTGTAAATGGGAATGCTTTGATGATTGCGTTTAGTTCGGTCAAGGACGAGCAATTTAGTTCTATTCTCGCAATTTCCGGGCTGTAGACGCGTGATAATTACGCGTGTTGACTGTCATACTAAATTATCGATACACTTATGACTTCTTACCATGTTCGTTTGGTTAATTGGTCAATCAAAGACAATTTGGGGCTGAATCTTCGCAGCAGCGATCAAGGGAATAGGAACAGACAAGGCTTTAAAGATGTTAAATAGTTTACGAACTGAGATTAAACCAACAATGAGCTGTGGCTCAGTTGGTGTAAGTGTGAGTGTGTATTTATTACAATGACCCGGGTTCGAGGCCGGGCAGCAGCATGTATTTATTTATTTTTTTTAAACTGATAAGGGGGTGGGCCTGTGTTTGGGCCGGTTCTTGTGTTGGATCAGTGGGGATCTGGGCTCAGGTTGGGCTTCAAGATTTTTAAAAGAGAAATAGGTTGGGTAGTTGGTTTGGGCTCAAGTTTTTGGACTAGACTATCATTATTATCATTATTATTATTATTATTATTATTATTATTATTATTATTATTATTATTATAGATGCGGATAAAATGTGGCGTACAAGATAGGTGGTACAATATAAAAAATGTATATATATAATAATAATAGTGATAAAAATGACGGATGTCACAGCATCCCCTACTTTTAGAAACTTCGTCCCGAAGTTATTAGAAAACATAGGGTTATGGATGTTTGGGTAAAAATTAAGATAACTATGGTTTGGAAAATTTGAATGATTTTGGGTAAGAGGTTTGATAGGTGTGAGTTAAGGGTTGGATTAGTTTCGTCTCGAATAATAAGGAGAATAAGAATCTACTAAAACACTAAACTTCAAGTCTTATGAATCCTAAAATAAGTGCATGAGTTGATTGATTATAGAAAGTCTAAATGAACTACCAAGTAAATAGAGTTTGTTCCTGGTTCGACTTCCAGTCTCACTTTCAATGCATCATTAGTGTTTATATATAGGGTGTACCGCAGCTAACCCACCACACCTTTGATACCTTGAAAACGTACTGGACGCCTACCAAAAACTCTAATAGAATTTCACACTACCCTAACATACCTGTAAATTCATGATTTCGTTCCGGACCGGAATCATCAATTTACCTTACATTAGGGTTTTATGTCCTTCTATGATCCTAATCTAACACACATTAAAGCAAATAAGTTTCACAAGAAGATGTCACAACAAACACGTTGAGTTACAATGAGATGTTATCAATGAAATGAGGCCATGTAATAATGAGGTCAATTGCATTGGTTTGCAATGACTTGTAAGCATAACAGTATTTAAGTATGGGCTACCACTCGTCCGAGGAGCCCTTTAGATGAAATGTTTATCTGAGTTACGTGAATAATACACACATGCAAGCAAGTTTATAAGTACGACAACCATTAAGTATGAGTGTTATCTTAGTGGCCTATAAAAATAGTTTACGAGTATCATGAATAATTAAATGTTCAATGGATAGTCAGATTAAGGGAAAAATTAAGTTTCATATAACAAACAATGATGTTTTTAGAAAAGCTCTGTAGGATCAAGTATCGAGTTTTTTAGTAGTTTGGTTTTTATGGAAATCAAGTCCAAATGTTGCAATAAAATGTAATGTAGAGTCTGAAGCTTATACGATTTAAAATAAACGTAACCGAATATGATAAATTTCCAATCCGTGTTCGTACACAATAGTATGCAAGGAGATGTTATATGCTAATGAGTATGACATAATTGGGTACAAAATGATAATAGGATCAAGAAAATGAAAACACGAGTATGGGATTCTTGAGTCTTAGGAAGATTTCATCCATGGCTTAACCAGTGGGATTAACGTCATCCTGACCGTTTGCTTCGTTGATATTGATATCGAAATCTTGTCCATGTGCCACCAGGTTTACATTATTCAATTTAGGGCATTGAGGTCGCATGTGGTTAGGGTCTCTACAATGATAACATGCCCGACCGTTAGTAATCTGTAGGCCAGTGGTTCAAAAGAAGAGAAGCATGGGGCCGGAGAAAACAAAGGCCATGAACGAGCAAGTCACCGAGCTGCTCAACGCGGGCATATTACGACCCATCCGATACCAATCTTGGCTTGCAAATCCGGTCATGGTCGCGAAATCTAATGGCAGCTGGCGCATGTGCGTCGACTACAAAGATCTCAACAAGGCGTGCCCAAAGGATTGTTACCCACTGCCAAAAGTCGATCTAAAGGTGGATTCCTTGGCCCCTAACCCTTCAAATGTTTTCTTGACGCATACATGGGGTACCACCAGATACAGATGGCAAAGGAAGACGAGGATAAAACCGCCTTCCGCACTGACATGGGCACGTTCTGCTACACAAAAATGCCATTCGGTTTAAAGAACGCGGGCGCCACATACCAGCGCCTCATGGACACAGCCTTCGTTGACAAAATAGGCGTGCGCCTAGAGGTGTATGTGGATGACCTGGTCATCAAGAGTAAAGAGGAAAGTGACATGATGCGGGACATCCAACAAACATTCAACCAGTTGCGTAAAGTGCGCATGAAGTTAAACCTCAACAAGTGTTCCTATGGAATGGAGGAGGGCAAGTTCTTGGGCGTCATTGTTACTCGGGACGGGTTCCGCGCTAACCTGGAAAAAGTCCAAGCAATAGCGCGAATGCCCTCCCCTGCTTCAATTAAAGAAGTCCAAACGTTGATGGGTCGCCTAGTAGCGCTCAACCGGTTCTTGTCCAACTACGCTTCAAAATCTTTCCCATTCGTGGACACCCTGAAAAACTGCTTAAAGAAGAGCAACTTTCGTTGGACAACGGACGCAGAAGCCACATTCCAAGCAATGAAGCAGTGCCTCGTGAATCTACCAACCCTTACGGCACCCACACCAAAGGAACCGCTCACACTCTACGTCTCCGTAACAGAACGGGCGGTAGGCACAGTTCTCCTGGTAGATCGCAAGGGGGTACAAACGCCAATCTACTACATCAACCGCACCTTGCTTGATGCGGAAACAAGGTACACCATCATGGAAAAACTGGTTCTAGCCCCTGTACACGCGTCCCGGAGGCTGCGAAGATATTTTCAAGGACACCCAATCAACGTTCTCACAGACTACAAGATCAGCGATGTCTTGCGCAAGCCAGAACTTTCGGGTCGACCGGCAAAGTGGGCCATCGAACTTGGAGAACACACCATATACTACAAGCCTTGACCCGCAGTCAAGGGACAAGTTTTGGCTTTCTTCACCACCGAAATACCAACTGACAAAGTTGAGGAATGCAAGGCAGAGCAATCCCCCGCGCCAACCCAGAACCCATCGCAGATCTGGTCTCTCTTTACGGATGGGGCCTCCAACGATGACGGTTCAGGCGCGGGTTTACGCGTTATCAGTCCAGATAAACATGAGTTCACATACGCCATCTGCCTCGACTTTAAAAGCACGAACAATGAGGCGGAATACGAAGCGTTGCTGGCAGGCCTCCGTATCGCGGAAAAACTGGGGGCCAGGCACGTGGAGGCACACGTGGACTCATTACTTTTCGCTCGACAGATAAACGGGGTCTACGACGCAAAAGACGAAACAATGGCACTATACTTGAAGCAGGCCAAGCAACTCAAGCGTAAATTCGATTCATGCACCGTAGAACACATCAGGCGCAGTGAAAACAAACCAGCAGACGCATTGAGCAAAATGGCCTCCACAGTTTTCGAACACATGGCTAAAGAAGTCCGTGTCGAAGTCCTCAGCATCCCGTCCGTCCCGCTGAGACAAGTTAACGTCGTCCAAACAGGCAACGCGTCCTGGATGACTCCAATCAAGGCTTACCTTTCCTCTGGAACCCTGCCTGACGATAAGTCAGAGGCCAGGAAGATACAACACAAGGCCTTACATTATCAGCTAATGGATGGCGTATTATACCGCCGATCCTACTTAGGACCACTCCTCCGCTGCGAAGACTCCACAGACGCATTGTTCCTCATAAGAGATATTCACGAAGGCACGTGCGGACTACACGCAGGGCCACAGATGGTGGTCGCCAAGATCATGAATGCAGGGTACTACTGGCCGGGTGATGTGCTATGTATGGTCTAAAAATATAAACTAGCCTAGACACCTAGTAATATAAAACAGACTCAACTAAACTAGACCACACGACAGGCAAGTGTACCTATCAATGCAGTACAGACTAAGGTGGTGTTTGTTTTTTGGCCAGAAGTACTTCTAACCTCTTTTGTCTGCGCCGCGCAGACGCGGGCAGACGTTTGAGGTCTGCAGATTGTTTGTTTTTTGGAAGACATTTCACTAAAAAAGGTCTTCTTGACCTCTTTTTGATGCAGACATGAGTCTATGTCTTCCCACTTCTTCCTACCTCTTCTCCCTTGTATTCTAATTTTTCCTTTCTCTGCTGCTCCTCTCAACATCATCACTTCTCATTCCCCTTTCTTCTTCCCTTCCTATTCTTCTCCTCCTCCTCCTCCTCCTCATCCTCTCTCATCCGCCGCCTCCGTTCGCCCTCCTCCCACACCTCTGCCGCCGTCGCTCCGCCCTCCTTGCTCCCCTCCGCCGCTGCCTCCTCCCCCTACCCCTCCCCAACCTCGTCGCCTCCTCCCCCTCCCCTTATTATTATTATTATTATTATTATTATTATTAAGAAAACAGATTCAAATTTAGTGACCTGAAGGATAATGATGTCATGTCGTACATCGGACCACCATCGGAACTGAAGTGGGTTTGATTTTTGGGGTCTATGTGAAAACAATTGAAATGGAAAATGAAGGTGTTGTTATTGTAAGTTGTCGTCATTTAATTTTTGTAGTGTTGCTGCAAGTTGTGTGTTTGTTCTATCACCAATATTGTTTTCAACGATAGTTTGAAGTAATAATTTTTAGGAATAATGTGTATATTGATGATAGTTTGTCGGAACAGTTCATGGGAATAAAGTGGGTTATGGTTGTGGTGGTTGACGGTTGGGTTATGGTTTTGGGTTTCGCTGCAGACGTTAACAAACAAACAGTCTTCTTCTTGCAGACTGCAGACGTTTGGTCCACCTCTTCTCCTGCAGATGTCTACAGATGTGGTCCGCAGACTGCAGACCTTTTACCTCTTCAAAAACAAACAGCACCTAAGTAAGCCCGAGTATCGAACCCACAAGACACTAATGGAAAACAAAACTAGACTCGACTAAGACTCAAAAAGATTTGATTTGAAATATGATTTTTGGGTTTTTTTAATAATTAAATAAAGTAAATAAAATAAATAAGATAAATAGATAGGAAGGATAACTGAGGAAAATATCAGGATAGGAAGGCAACTACCTAGGTCAAGAATCCTACACGCAAACTCGAGAAAATTGCTCGAATGGTCCCTGTGTTTTACTCAAATTTCACATTTAGTCCCCAACTTTTAAAAATTACATCTATAGTCCTCAACTTTTGGTTTTTCTTAACTTGGATAGTCCTTGGAGTTAACGGAGGTTAGATTATCCAGTTAAGTAGGTGTAAAATTACTAAACTACCCTTACTTTAATAAAAATTAAAAAATCAATTAATTAATAAAATACAAAGAAGACCCACTTAACCCCTTAGCCAATCATCTGTCTCCACCCATTCTTAGTGGAGCCCACCCACTTCATCTTCCCCACCCCATCACCTCCCCAAACCACCACCACCACCCTCTCTCTTTGACCGTGCCTTAAACGACTCCCTGGCCCATTTCCAATTACCACCTCATTAATCCACCATCATCGATGTCACAGCTGACCCGATTGGAATCCATCATCATCCTCCTTTAGACCCATCACCCGAATACCACCATAGCTTCATCATACACCACCACAATCACTGTAACCACGAATCATCGTCACCCGGCTGCCATCAACCACCCCTGTTACCACCATGAGCTCAACATCAACAACCACTGTAACCCACTGTGACCATCGCAACCCAATCACCAGCAACCATCATAGCCCATCGTCACTTTTCACAACCGATATCCACAACCGGTATCATCTCCCAGATCCAATAACCTCACTATGGTTTATTAACAAAGCCACAAAGGGGAATGTTGAGTTGGGGTAATACCTGTGACTGGTGACGAAGGCGGCGCCACCGCTGGATCCACCGTCGTCGCCTCCTATTCCTTCTCTCTCCTCCGGTTCCTTCTTTCTCTCGACTCACTCTTTCTCTCTCTCCGCGTTCTCTTTCTCTCTCTAGCTTTCTCTCTCTCTCTCCTCAACTCCTTTTCTCTCTCTTTCTGTTTTCAACAAAATCTTCTTCTAGTTTCATTGATTGAAGATTGTTGATGTTTCTGATACGATTATTGTGAAGATCGTTAGGGCAAGATTGTAAACTTTGTTGACGGGAAATTAGGGCAAGCTCGGTGGTAGTGGTGTTTGTGGTGGACTGGTGGTTTGGGGAGGTGTTGGTGGTGGTGGTGGGGAAGATGAAGTGAAGAAGAAGAAGTGGTGGGCCCCACATAATTTTTAATTATTTTCAATTCTATTTTTAATATTAAGGGTAGTTTAGTAATTTTACGTCAACTTAACTGGATAATCTAACCTCCGTTAACTCCAGGGACTATCGAGTTAAAAAATGTCAAAAGTTGGGGACTATACCTGTAATTTTCAAAAGTTGGGGACTAAAGGTGAAATCTGAGCAAACCACAGGGACTATTTGAGCAATTTTCTCCGCAAACTCACAACTTCCGGCAATGGAAACCTGAATGGATACCAGATTCTAAAGATAACTTAAGAAACCCTAAGACGTGCTAGATCTCCTCCCGGTCTCACCAACACACCCCCAAAGAATCCTAAAGAATAAAACACTGGCTATCTAGCTAGGATCACCTCCCGGTCTCACCTCACTAAGAATGTAAAAGTACTCTAATGACTCGATCACCTCCCGGTCTCTCTAATCACAATACACCCGAAGATGTAAAGGAGTAACTTAATTGGGTTAACTATTACTTGGAATTGCAAAATACTAAAGACAACTAGGATAGGATCACCTCCCGGTCTCACCCAAACCCTAACACCTAAAGCTCTAGACAACCCAACATTCCATCACCTCCCGGTCTCAAGAATGGAAGAATACCTAAGTCCTCTAAATTCTCTTATCAAGTTCCTATGGCTTTCGGATCCAAAACCACAAACTAAGCTACAAGCACCAAGCAGGTAACCCTAATAATCATCCAAACATGAAAGACATTCACTAAGATGATTATGGAACTCTCAAAAATAATAAATTAGACTTAAGCACGCACACACATCATAATAAATACCAACTAAACTTTTACCAAAACATTAACCAATCAAAAAATATATCCAAAACCAAAAATATAAAATTAACATGTGATCATCATACAAGACCTAGGTAGTGGTTCAAGATTTAGCTACTCATAGTGATGAAAAACAATAAAAACAAAGGTTAAAAAATATGCAAAGTCATGGTCTCAAAATTTATGAACACAAAGTAAATAAATATAAAAACTAAAACTTTTAGCGATCAAACCCGTAGCTTCACTCTTGAACCCAAGCCTTCCTGGCCTTCAATTAACCTCTAATCAATTCCAAGCTGCTGTAGATCGAATTCTTTTCTTTTGCGGCGGCTGTGATATGGTTTTTTCTTCGATGATTGCCACCTCCACCATTTATAATATGCCTAACCCTTGTATAAATTTTGCCATCCAAAAAAACATGACCCCTTTATGACTTGGGCCACGAGGCCTTCCAATGTTTTCCTTTTATATTGTTTCCAAAGGCCTAAAGCCTTGTTTCACATTTTTTTTTTTTTCTTAATTTGACTTTTGGGCCATGGCTTATAAAGGCCACGAGTTCTCTTTTGTTTTTTGTTTTTTTTATTATTATTATTAACTTCAAGCTCTCGTATCGGGTGTTCTTAATTCGACCAAAGTTGCTCGTTTAAGCTCCAAATCTCACGAACACCTATAAAATAACAAAAATAATAAATCTACATCTACATCTACACTTCTACACTATCTAATAAAAGAAAACACATGAGGGACACATGACACTCTCTCATGAGTTCTCTAATTTTACTAATTAATATATTAAATTCAAATATAATTATATTAATTGATTTGCAAAATCATAATATAAATACATTAATAATCATAATTGTAACATAAATCATTAAAAACAGATTTAATGATTTCTGTTATTAATATAAATACTAACCGAATTAAAAATTATTTAAACATTAGTGATTCTTTTTTGAGAAAATTGCTCGAATAGTCCCTGTGGTTTGCACAATTTTCACCTATAGTCCCTAAGTTTTTAAAATTACAGGTATAGTCCTCAACTTTTGGTGTTTCTTAACTCGGATAGTCCTTGGAGTGACTGTGAAGTTACTAAATTACCCTTTTGATGGATGGAGGTTAAATAATCCAGTTAAGTGGATGTAAAATTACTAAATTATCCTTACCCCAATAAAAATAAAAAAAATCAATTAATTACAAAAATATAAAGAGGACCCACTTAACCTCTTAGCCAATTATTTTTCTCCACCTATTTTAGTGGGCCCACCAACTTCATCTTCCCCACCCTATCACCATCACCACCCACCACCCACCATCCACCACCAGCACCTCCCCCACCATTCAACATTTATAATTATAAACCCACCAACTTCTTCATCTTCCCAACCCTTCCCCCATATAAAAATCTCAAACCACCCATCTCTTGTACCTGCTCACATACACACACAACACACACAACACGTACTTTACTGATTAGATTGTGTGTATGTGAAGGGAAATCAATATTTCTTTAAGCTGCAACTCTACACAAAACCGTAACTTATCTTTCACAGATGTAGATACTATATTAAAAAGAATGGAAGATAGGTGTCTTAAATCATACAAAGCCCTGGACCCAAAATTTTCTGTGAAGAAACTTATGACATATATGTGTGATTCCCTTTTGGATACCGAGCCTGAGCCCGAACCCGATTCCACAACACCCAATGGGGCTTTGCCAGAAGTTGCAGCCTACACTGGCAATAACGGTCCGCCGCTTACCGTCAATGGCTCAGTCGGTAATGAAGTTGAGGATGCCAGTGAAAATGGGTTTCAGGATTCCGAGCCACAAAGTTTGGTAGGCGTGACAGATAATCAGTGGGGGAGGGGTTAGGTGAGATTGTGGTGATGTGGTAAGTGGTTTTATAATTTATAAATGTTGATTGGTGGGGGAGGTGCTGGTTGGTGGTGGTGGTGAGTGGTGATGGTTGGTGGTGGTGATAGGGTAAGGAAGATGAAGTTGGTGGGCCCCATTAAAATAGGTGGAGAAAAATAATTGGCTAAGGGGTTAAGTGGGCCCTCTTTATATTTTATTAATTAATTGATTTTTTTTTATTTTTATTGGGGTAAGGGTAATTTAGTAATTTTATATTTACTTAACTGGATTGTTTAACATCCATCCATCAAAAGGGTAATTTAGTAATTCCACAGCCATTCCAAGGACTACCCGAGTTAAAAAACACCAAAAGTTGAGGACTATACCTGTAATTTTAAAACTTGGGGACTATAGGTGAAAATTGTGCAAACCATAGAGACTATTCAAGCAATTTTCTCTTTTTTTTATATAACATATTTATGTATTATTAACTTTAAATTTAAATCATGTACCTTAAATAAACCTATTTATAAAATTTTGATCTTTTATTCTACGTTTAAAACTATGTTTGTTATTATATTTGACAAATGTTTATTAAGTTTTTTATTATTTTAGTCATTGTTTTAGATGCTAAATATGCTCAGCAAGTACATACTAATTCTAGATGTTTAAAAAAGTTCAAAAGTCAAATAAGCAAATTAATACATTGGTTAAGCTTTTTTTGTTAGACTTTCATATTGTTCTAAACAAATAAATAAAGTAAACCAATCAACATTAATCTATTGCTATCTATACTAATAAAAGACAACACATGGAATACTAATAACTCCCTCATAAAGCCTCTCATTTTCTTATTTAAAATAATACATTTATTTTAATTTGTTTCTTTATTTAAAAATAATTATTTTTAATTTTTATTACTTACAACTATAACTATTAATTTAATTATCAAAATTTAGTTTATATATATATATATACACTATGTCTTTGTAAATTAATTAATATGATTATATTTTAATACAAAATTAGAAATAAATTACTAGACATGATTTGAAAATGTTTATTTATTAATAGAAGTAAATATTATTAAAAAAAATATTCATTTTTTTAAGATAGCGTATTTATATGTTATTAAATTTAAATTTAAATCATGAACGTTAATTAACCTATTTTTTAATATGTGGTATTTCACTCTAAGTTTAAAACTATATTTCTTATAGTGTTATGAACAAACAAAACAAAATAAAACAAATCAATCCACATTAATTAAATATTTGATTAATTAAAACTAAACATGCTTAGTTATTTTTATATTATAATAGCTTGATATATAAAATACATTTTATATATAAACAATCATTGTTTGAAATTTTCATTGACTGCGTTGTTTCAAGTTACTTCAACAGAGAAATACAATATCTAAATGGCAACAGTCTTTTCATTAGTAATTCGTTTTAGCTTCATTTTCACGCTATTAAATCATGAAATCCTTTTTTTTATAGTTACAGTCATATTGAACCAATAAATGACATTATTTTTAAGGACCTTGATGTTAGAAAAAAATGATTATACTCTCAAGGTTAGAATTATTTTGGCTTTGCAAGAAACTTGATGTCAAATCCAAATTAACGATACTCAATTGGGATTGTTTAACGGATGAGGAGATATTTTTAAATTAATTTCATTTTTTACATCTTAGCCTAAACAAATTTATCTTATTACTTTTGATTTTTTTTTTGTTGTACCTGCAGTTTACAAGGTAACAGCCATAGTATGAAAGATATATGTTGAAAAGTTTGGAAATAGTTTTATGTGAATATGAATGTCTTTACAAGAAATTATTTAGGGCTGGTTAATATTTAATATTTTTCAGTTGTAAAGGCAATTTTATTTATTTTAAATATAACATGTAATCTAATTTTTCTTAATTATATTTTTAATTTTATATATAATATATATAATATAAATTGTTCAACCCGTGTATCACACGGGTACATAACCTAGTATATAATAAAACGACACGAAATAAATAAAAAACTAACCAAATAATATACAAAATACATAGGAAAAGAGATGTGTTTTGCAACACATCAAACATCCCCACACTTAAATCTTTTGCGTCCCAAAAAAGAAGTATGCAAAATCCCAAGCATTCTCAACAAAGCACTTAACAAAAACGATAGCATCAAACAGGGTCAAAAGCAAGCTACGAAATCAACAAGCATAGCGGTTTCACAAGACTTACATCGTTCAAAAGGCTGACTGGTCAAGATGATACATTTTTTAAAAACAAGGCCTACCTAGTCAAGCTTCACTTACCTTCAAGTAACAAACTATGCACCTGTAAGCACCCCTCACAATATCACTCATCTCTCGGTTATATATTTATTTGGAGTGAATCTCTCAAAACCGAACTATGAAGCAAAATTATCATAAGCTTGTACGTCAATCAAATTTCCACCTAATTGCTAAAACTAACACAAATCAAGAGGACTTCGAAAGGGTAAGTAAGGGTTAAAGGTAGGAATTTTTATTGGGAAAAATTGGCTAAAAATAAAAATAAGTGATAAAGCGGATAAACATAGAACATATACACTCTAAATCTTTGGTCTTCTCGACCACAACCTTTATTCTATTTTGAGTTAATAGCCATTTTCGTCCCTGAGGTTTGGGCCAGTTTGCCACTCCAGTACAAAAGTTTTATTTTTTGCAATTCCTTCCATGAGGTTTGGATTTTTTTGCCAAATTCGTCTTTTTCACTAACCCAGTTAAAAAAGCTCGTTAGTGTTAAGGGTAGGTTTGTCTTTTTTCCACTTTAATGAAGGACAATATGGTAAAATCATCACTCATCTTCTTCCCCCTTTTAAACACAATCACCATGTCACAATCAACCCAACACCACCATATCACCACTGCATCAACCACCATGACACACCTGACCACCACAACCAAGTTGAAACCTGTCACAAAACTATGGTATTAACTAATATTTATAGATCTTCTTATTCCCAATCCAAAGTTCATACAAAATCCTAGCAAGAAAACAAAGCAAGAACTAAGAATACTCTCATCCAATCCTCACAAAACTCAGATCAACTGAACTATAACAATCTATAAAATGGATTAAAGAATCTAAGAAACAAACAGTCACAATATGTGGCTATTTGATCTTTACAAAATAACAAACCCTAGGTTGTTTGTGAGAGATAACAGAGAGAGATCTGGTAGGTGATAATTGTTTGTGAAAGAAGATGACCTCAACTGTGATGATCTCGAGACACTCCAAAAAACCAAACAACCATCATCTTGACACCTAACCCATGCCGAGACCCAAACAACGATCAAGACCCGACTCTAGAACCTTGATCGGACCTGGTCCTTGACCCGAGTTGAACCAACACCATTCGAGACCCAAAACCATCCCAAATCGGTCATCACCAACACCTAGCCATCCTCTGCAAACAACAACAATATAGCCACCAACGGGACCCCCACCTGGTCGTGAGCCACCACGACCCTTTTACAACCATCACCATCCCGAGCCGACTCCCAGCCAAGACCCACCATCGATGCAAAGGGACCCGACCCTGCAGTCACTACCACGTTAGAACCACCGCAATAATCAACCATCACGAGGGATGAACTGCTGAAATGAAACAATCTTGCTAAAAAGTTTCGATTATTATTATTATTATTATTATTATTATTATTATTATTATTATTATTATTATTATTATTATTATTATTATTATTATTATTATTATTATTATTATTATTAGAAGCAGCAGCAGCAGAGATAGATGATAATAAGGTGATTGTGAACCATTGATGTCCTTTTCAATAAGCAATAGGGGGTGGGATGGGGTAAGATTTTTTATTAAAATTTTAAATTGAAAGTAAAAAGACAAAAATACCCCTGACATTAACGACCTTTTTTAACTGGGTTAGTGAAAAGGACGAATTTGGCAACAAAATCCAAACCTCAAGGAAGGAATTGCAAAAAAATAAACTTTTGTACTGGAGTGGCAAACTGGCCTAAACCTCAGGGACGAAAATGACTATTAACTCTTCTATTTTTTTCTTTTCTGATTACATAAATACATATCTTTCTTTTTTTCAGATTTGTTTTTTTTTTGCCTGCTACTCTTTATGCTGATATATTTTTTTTTCTTTTCACATTACATAAATATATACAATCCGGTAATCAATATGAAATAAAATGGGTAACAAACGAAAGTTTTTGGCTCAAAGTGGTTTCTAAAGGTAAAAATGGGGTAACGGGTCAAATAACAAAAACAAACGAAAAGGCTAAACAAAAATGGGTAATCCTAATGCCTCTATCATATCTGTGTCAAGTCCAATCCAATGGTCTCAAAATGTATCAAAACACACAAGTTCTAAAAAATGCAACAAAGTCGGTATATCACACATGAAACGAACTTGTAAATATTTATATATAATATTTAAAGGCTCAAAACTCACTGTCATGTGGAAATAAGGGTTACCGATGCTAGCAAGTGCAAAACCAATTAACCAATCCAGCTTGATCCACTATCCCAGGCACCCCAAACATTTTATTTCTAGAAAAACAACTCAGTCAAGCCTACTATCCCGCAACTTAAAGAAACATATGCTAAGACCCGTAAACCCGACAATCGACCCCGCTTTTAACCGACGTATTACATTGAAAAGGCTCGTTTACTACGCACAAAAAGGATAGGGACTAACACCAAACCAACTTTTTTTTATGTTTTATTTATTTATTTATTTATTTTTATGACTCAAACTATCTAAAAATAAAAACGAAGTTCCCATCCCCACACTTGAATGGCACATTTTCCTCAATGTGAGAGTAAGAAAAAAAATAAAGTAGAAATAAAAACAACAACAAAAATGTTTATTATTGGCCAAATATTAAAGTACGGATTATTATTGGCCAATGGGAAAAACTTTGGATTATTTAATACTCATTTTTCTTATTATAAATCCTTAAAATATTTATATATTATATAAATTTGTAACACAAATTAAATAATAAACATAAAATATTCATTAATAAAAAAAATTAAAAAGACATAACTAATAAAAAAAACAAAACACCCAACTTCGTTCACCGCCACTATCAAACCACCTTCCACCACCACCAGCCACCTCCTCGACGACTACCACCATCATTTTTGTCAACTTCCTCTACCATCAATTATCTTCAAACCAACATCGCAATCCTTACGTAAAAAGTGATCGCAATCCTTTCGTCAAAAATGATGGTGGTGCGGAGTGGTGGTGGTTGTGGAAGGTGGTGGTTTGATAGTGGTGGTGAACGAAGTTGGGTGTTTTGTTTTAAGAATTTATAATAATGTTTTAAAGATTTATGGTAATAAAAAAGGGTATTAAATAATCCAAAGTTTTTCCCATTGGCCAATAATAATCCGAACTTTAACGTTTGGCCAACAGTAAACCTTTTTTTCTGACGTGGCATTAAAAAAAATAATTTCCACGTCATCTGCCACGTCAGCATACACTAACCCAGTTAGTTCATAGTTAACGTGTCACACCCTCAAATTCCACGTGCGGGGTTTTACCGCGAGGCGCGTGACACACCAGGATCTCAGTCAACGATCACAATAAACATACAACAAACATGCATTCATAATTATATTTAAAACCGAAATATCATGCTTTGAGCTGTAAACCAGAAGCGGAAGCATTCTTGTTTACAACCAAAAGACATATCATTGTTTACAAAGACATTGTTTAATATGCTTCAAAATATTAGACGCTGTGCATGACTCCGTGCGCCTAGCCCATTGACTGCTACCTTAGCGACCTGAGAAAACATGCCAAAAAATGTCAACATATAATGCTGGTGAGTTCACAGGTTTTCTTTCATAAAAGTGTTGTTACAAGTTCGGTAAGATCATTTCCCGTTACTACTATGTTATGAGAACGTTAGCTAGACGTTAAGTATTGCTACTACTGCGGTTGGGAATCCATTACTAAACCGGTATAAGTGTTGAAGCCAGCCCAGACGGACGGAATTACCGATGCCTCGGTAACTCCCAAAGTATTAGAGACAATATGCACCCGCCCGGCTCCCAGCCGTCGGGTGGGGTTTGTAAGGCCCAATAGATCTATCCACATTTCCCCCGTTGTGCATCCCCGCACATTCATGGTTCCCCCCTGGGACTTTCTGTAAAAGCCGCATAGTACGTGAAATAACCATAGTATAACATGATCTATGATGAGTAATCAAAATAAGTAGCATGTTTCTCCCCCGAAAGTAAAACGGTAAAAGTGGGGCTGTGACACTCACCTTGGATTGCGTTACTTGAAAACAATTAAGTAATTATGTTATGATAGCCCCAAATAGCGGCGACCTATCATAAGATGTGTATAAGTATTGGACTAATAACCCGCAGGCTAACTAGTCCCCGAATGTCCAGACCGTGACCATAAACGTTTGAAAACACCTTTAACTGTTAAACCGACCGTGTCAGACAAGACCCGACATCCCATTGGTGACCCGACATTCCACGTGTTAGATAAATGCAAGACATCATGCAACATATGCAATTAAACACTTAATACGCGCAAGAGTTCACCTAGTCTAGCATAATGTCCAATAAACGCATAAACAGGTCCGAATACGTCTTACTAAGTCATTGGGTGTATCCCGGGGTTCCTAGCATGTTCCTAGGTGTCAAATCGTGTTCCGGGATGTCAAAACGCGTTCACGACAGCAGTACATGCGATTAGGAAGGTCACACGCGAGTAGGCATCAGCCTACAGGCGATTAGGGGCCTAATCGCATGAAGTATGAGGCGATTAGGGTCCTAATCGCCCCTTTAGTCTGCATAATCGCATAGCATCAGGCGATTAGGATTCCTAATCGCCTGTTGCTGCTGTGTAACGGATTTTCGCGCGTTTAACCCTCCAAATCAGATCCGAAACATGCAACAACACCTAATATCAAACCTAAATCATTTACCAACCCATTTCAAGCAAAAACCCCCAACATATCACTGATCTATCATGTTCTAAGCAATTATTTCCTAAAATGGCAAAGTACTAGGTTTCACCAACCAACCTTATCTTTCCTTAAATGGAAACAATCAGATTTCAAACTTTACAAACATGTAAATCATCAAACCTCTGATCTAACATCTTCCTAGTATGAATCCTAACAACATTGCATCAACAATCATACCATAATCATCCTAAATCCTCAAGAACATACAAATGGGTCAAAATATGTATTTTCTTCAAAACACCACAATAATGGCTAAAATTCTAAGACAACCTTCCTAATAATCTCTACATAGCAGAAGTACAATCATATCTTGAAAACATTCATGTTATAATCATCAAGAAGACCAACATATGCATGTAAACTTCACATATAACAAGCATTAAGGTGTAGACTTGGTTTAGAACTCTTTTGAAAGGTTTTTAAAGACACAATTTAGTAAAACAAGGTCTGGAACTTTGGGGAACTCAAAATAACAACTTTACAAAGGTTAGGGATGAAGAACACACCTTGGGTTTTGTTAAAGGAAGGTGTGTAAGCTTGGAGATGGTGATTTTTGTAGCAAAAAGAGTTCCAGAGGTGTTTCAAGGTGTGTGGGCGGTTTGGGAGCAGCTAGGGTTGTTCTAGAGGTGTTTGGGGAGTTAAGGGTTCTATTTATAGGTGTTTTGACCCGGACCCTGCTGTTCATGCGATTAGCAGAGCATGTCACGCGACTGGGGGCCTAATCGCATGAAGCATCAGGCGATTAGGTCCCAATCGCCTGTTATTCATGCTACTCGCCCCACATATAGGCGATTAGGGGTTCCTAATCGCCCCTATGATGCTGGAACGAGTTTTTGGCGCGTTAAACACTATTTTAACATATTTAAACACGTATTCACATACCGATAAGTCACATAATGATTTCAAACATATCATGCATGATAACTAACACGTTTACATCCGTTCACCAATTCCCGGGACTCGAGACTCGTGTGTGCATTAAACCCGGCGATTCCACGAATCGCCGATCCTTGTACCCATAGTTATGGACCGACTCCCGATGACCCCGCGGATCATCATAACGACTCCCGATGATTCCCAGAATCATCATACCGACTCGACTGACCCCGTTAAGGACGTAATATGCATGACTCGCTAAGGTAGACTTACTAGTTTAGTCAACGTTACTAACCTGAGTTTGCCGGGTGTCACATCATCCCCCTGTTGAAAGAATTTTCGTCCCGAAAATTGCCCAAGGCCAAAAAGGAAGAGACGAAAGAGAAGAAAAATTTTCCGGTTGCCACATCATCCCCCTGTTGAAAGGAATCTCGACCCGAGATTCATTCAGCTTCAGTAGAGACATGTCTTGATTCGAACGCGCGCTTAGGAAATAAATGGGGATACTTAGCCTTCATTTGATCTTCCCGTTCCCACGTGAACTCCGGTCCACGATCAGAGTTCCAACGGACTTTAACAATGCGGATTTTACTCCGGCGAAGGCTACGGATTTTATAGTCAAGAATTTCAACCGGTTCCTCCACGATACGTAGACGATCATCCACCTTGATCTCCTCGAGAGGAACAACCAAAGATTCATCCGCCAAACACTTCTTCAGATTAGAAACATGGAAGACATTATGAACATTACTGAGCTCAGCCGGCAGATCAAGCCTGTATGCTACCGGTCCAATCCGTTCCAGGATTGCGAACGGTCCCACATACCGAGGATTCAATTTGCCCCGCTTCCCAAAACGTATAACGCCCTTCCATGGAGATACCTTCAACAAAACCCTGTCGCCAACCTCAAACTCCAAAGGCTTGCGACGACGATCGGCATAGCTCTTTTGACGATCCCGAGCTGCTGCCATGCGGTTACGGATTTGTACGATCTTTTCGGAAGTCTCGTACACAAGTTCCGGGCCGGTGAGTTGACTCTCACCCACCTCGGCCCAACAAAGAGGAGACCGGCATTTCCGCCCGTAAAGAGCCTCGAACGGAGCTGCCTTGATGCTAGAATGGTAACTGTTGTTGTAAGAGAATTCCACCAACGGTAGATGACTCTCCCACCCCTTGCCGAAATCGATCACACATGCCCGGAGCATGTCTTCTAGCGTTTGGATCGTCCGCTCGCTTTGACCGTCAGTTTGCGGATGATAGGCTGTGCTCATGTCTAACTGAGTACCCAGAGCCTTATGCAAGGACTTCCAGAAGTTAGAGGCGAACCGAGGATCACGATCAGAAATAATAGAGACAGGCACCCCGTGCCGAGAGACCACTTCCTTGAGATATAACCGTGCCAAACGCTCGAGACCATCGGTCTCTTTGATAGCGAGGAAGTGCGCAGACTTTGTCAACCTATCGACAATCACCCAGATCATGTCGCAACCACTGGGCGATTTTGGGAGTTTGGTCACAAAGTCCATCGTGATCCGCTCCCACTTCCACTCGGGGATTTCAGGCTGTTGCAGAAGGCCGAATGGCTTTTGATACTCGACCTTGACCTTGGCACAGGTCAAGCACTTGCTCACGTACGAAGCCACGTCCGCCTTCATGTTCGGCCACCAATAAAGTATCTTTAGGTCTTGGTACATCTTATCGGAGCCAAGGTGAATAGAGTACCGGGACTTGTGAGCTTCATCAAGAACAAGCTCCCGCAAGCCCCCAAATAAAGGAAAATACGTTCAGCGAAATAGTGTAACCCATCGGACCTGAGTTCAAGGTGGCTATCAGCACCATGCATGGTTTCAGCTTTAAGGTTTTCCTCCTTCAAAGCTTCTTGCTGCGCTGAACGGATTCGATCAGGTAAGCCGGAATGGATAGTGAGCTGAAGAGCTCGAACACGACGAGGTTTAGCCGTTTCCTTCCTGCTCAAAGCGTCTGCGACCACATTCGCCTTGCCAGGATGGTATTTGATAGCGCACTCGTAATCATTAAGAACCTCGACCCAGCGACGCTGTCTTATATTCAACACCTTCTGATCAAAGATATGCTGGAGGCTCTTGTGATCGGTGTAAATAGTGCATTTGGTACCGTACAAGTAATGCCTCCAAATCTTTAAAGCAAAGACCACCGCACCCAATTCCAGATCATGGGTGGGGTAGTTTTTCTCATGAACTTTGAGCTGACGAGAAGCATAGGCGATGACCTTCTCGCGCTGCATCAGTACACAACCAAGACCCCGGATAGAAGCGTCACAATAAACCGCAAAATCGTCCGTACCCTCAGGCAAGGACAAGATAGGAGCAGAACAGAGTTTAGCCTTTAACAACTGGAAGGCCGACTCCTGCGAATCACCCCAGTCGAACTTTCTGTCCTTCTGGGTAAGCGAGGTGAGGGGTTGAGCGATCTTCGAAAATCCCTCGATAAAACAACGGTAATAACCTGCAAGGCCTAGGAATTGCCGCACCTCAGATGGCGTCTTTGGTGCCTCCCAGTCTTTAATGGCTTCAATCTTAGCTGGGTCAACGTGAATTCCTTTCTCATTAACAACATGACCAAGGAATTGGACTTCACGCAACCAGAAGCTACACTTAGAAAACTTGGCGTACAACTGTTCCCGCCTCAGGAGTTCCAAAACAAGACGTAAGTGTTCCTGGTGGTCCACCTCGTTCTTGGAATAGACTAGAATATCATCAATGAAGACAATCACGAACTTATCAAGATAAGGCTTACAAACACGGTTCATCAGATCCATAAAGATGGCAGGTGCATTGGTGAGACCAAAAGGCATGACCAAGAATTCGAAATGGCCATAGCGAGTTCGAAAGGCGGTCTTCGGAATGTCAGCTTCTTGAACCCTCAACTGATGGTACCCCGACCTCAAATCAATCTTCGAATAGAAACTAGAACCCTGAAGCTGGTCAAATAAGTCATCGATGCGAGGAAGAGGATAGCGATTCTTGATGGTAACCTTATTCAACTCCCGGTAGTCGATACACATCCGTAGGCTTCCGTCCTTCTTCTTGACAAACAAAATAGGGGCTCCCCACGGGGACGAGCTAGGTCGAATGAAACCCTTCTCTAACAGCTCCTGCAACTGGTTCGATAACTCCTGCATCTCGGGAGGTGCAAGACGATAAGGGGCACGGGCAATAGGGGCCGCACAAGGGGCAAGTTCAATACCAAATTCGACCTGGCGATAAGGCGGAAGACCAGGTAAGTCTTCGGGAAATACATCGGGAAAGTCACGGACAACAGGAATATCTTCAATCTTCTTCTCTTCTTCAGACGAAACCGAAACAAGTGCCAGAATGGCAGAATACCCCTTCCGAAGATACTTATAGGCTTTCATACACGAAATGATACTCAATGGGACCCCGCTCTTCTCACCGTGCACCAACAGAATTTCTCCATCAGGGAGAGGAAGTCGAATGACTTTATCAAAACAAACGATCTCAGCATGATACAGCGACAACCAATCCATACCCACGACAACATCGAAACTACCCAAGGACACCGGCATAAGATCAATTGGGAAGGAATAACCCGACAACTCAAGGCGACACTCCCTAAGGACGTGCGTCGCCTCGACTTTCTTACCATCAGCCAATTCTATCAAGTACTTAGCCTCTAAAGGTGTAGGTACCCTATCAAGCAATTGGCTAAACCCAAGAGATATAAAACTCTTATCGGCACCAGAATCGAATAAAACCGTAGCATAGCGATTATCGAGAAGAAACGTACCAGTAATAGTGTCAGGATCTTGTCGAGCACCGCTCGAACCAATCACGAAGGCGCGAGCATTCCTGCCTCCGCCCCCATTGTTTCCATTACCCGACCCATTCTTCCCGGCTTCACCCTGTTTCAACTTGGGGCAGTTACGCTTGTAGTGACCAAGCTCACCACAGTTATAGCACCCTTGTTTCCCCTGATTTCCCTGGGGAGCAGCGACTTGAGGGGCTGGGGCTGGTGTGACCGACGGGTTTCGGTTCCCCAAAGGGTTGGACCTACAATCTTTGGCTTGATGCCCAATCTTATGGCACCGACGGCAACGGTCCTTATCATCGCAAGAACCGGTGTGATGATAGTTGCATCGATCACACTTCGGCAACTTCCCAGCATAAACCCCCGGTTGTCGTTCAGACGACGATCCCCCAGTATCAGTCTTCCTCACCTGCTGAGGCTGAGCCGAGCTCGAGCCTTTCCCTTAGTTTCCCACTTCCGCTTGCTACTATCAGAAGTCTTCACAGTAGCGCCTCGAGGAGGCAAGACCCCTTCAACCACCTTCATGTTGGTCAGCCTGTGGGCCGACCGAACCACCTTAGAATAAACAGTGAGGTTACCCGCAGCAACTAGCCCGGCAATCTCCGGTACTAACCCAGCAACATAATGCTCAATCCTTCGGTATTCGGGTGCGTGCAGATCGGGGCACAACACCGCCAACTCATTGTGCCTAGCAGTGTAAGCTTCAATCTCAGAACCCACCATCTTATGATTCCAGACCTCATGCTCAAGCTTCTGGATTTCATCCCTCGGGCAGTACTCATTTTTCAGCAACTGAATGAACTCCGCCCAGGGCATAGCGTGGGCTTCCCCAATGCCCATAGTCTGGGTGGTGGAGTTCCACCAAGTCAAAGCTTGACCCTCCAGGGTCGCAGAAGCATATTTCACCCGGTCGCCTTCCGGGCAGCTGCACATCGAGAAAACAGATTCGATTTTCTCCAACCAACGGAGCAGTCCCACTGCCCCTTCAGTGCCACTAAAGTTGTGGGGCTTGCAATCCATAAACTTTTTGTAGGAACACTGGGATGGAGGAGGATTGACAGCACCACCTGGAACAGTCACGTAGGTGAGAATCAAGAAAAGGTAAAGTACCCCAGAACAAGGTAGAATAGGTGAGGATCGACGTACCACCCATAGCATTATGAGCGGCTTGGAATGCAGCCAGAGCAATATTCACGTGCTGCTGCATTAAGTTATCCAATTCGGCTTGGGTCATATTAATATTCCCGCGGCCACCGCCGCCACCACGGCCGCCAGCACGACCGCCAGCACGGCCGCCTCTGCGACCTCCACGAGCTCCCGACATCTTCTGTCACAACATGAAACAAAAGATTTAGGCTCGCCCGTGGTATAACCCATTAGGAATTTCAAGAAACTAGACAGAGCCCAGCTCGGGTCCATCCGTTCAAGCCCAAAGTCCGCCAGGGATCCCATGCGTCACAGTTTATGATCTCGTGTGCACCCGACATGATAAACTGTTCCACATGGTCCTCCAGGCGCGCTTTAAGTTTGAAGTTCAAGTCACCGAACACTAGCGCCAAATCATGGTATTATCATAAGTATAAGTACGAGATAGTATGCATAAGAACGGGCGTGTTCATTAGGGCATAGAGGGGAGATGTCCAAATCCCTGGACAGATCTCAAGAGTACGCCGAAGCTACCCCAATGTACACTGCCGTCAAGAAAGTTCAATAGTATATCGTTCGCCATCGGATCATAGTAAGGATGAGTCAAGAAATAGGATGGTAAGGAATAAATAGATGATGTAGCGTAGTAGACGATGACACCAACACCCTCGACAAGTCATATTGTTACCCACTTGCTAAGACTCGACTAATTGTGACCGTCTAGTGTGTGCGACTCAGTTATAGACTAGACTCTACATGCAGTCCTAGTTCACTATAACCGTTGGCTCTGATACCAATCTGTCACACCCTCAAATTCCACGTACGGGGTTTTACCGCGAGGCGCGTGACACACCAGGATCTCAGTCAACGATCACAATAAACATACAACAAACATGCATTCATAATTATATTTAAAACCGAAATATCATGCTTTGAGCTGTAAACCAGCAGCGGAAGCATTCTTGTTTACAACCAAAAGACATATCATTGTTTACAAAGACATTGTTTAATATGCTTCAAAATATTAGACGCTGTGCATGACTCCGTGCGCCTAGCCCATTGACTGCTACCTTAGCGACCTGAGAAAACATGCCAAAAAAATGTCAACATATAATGCTGGTGAGTTCACAGGTTTTCTTTCATAAAAGTGTTGTTACAAGTTCGGTAAGATCATTTCCCGTTACTACTATGTTATGAGAACGTTAGCTAGACGTTAAGTATTGCTACTACTGCGGTTGGGAATCCATTACTAAACCGGTATAAGTGTTGAAGCCAGCCCAGACGGACGGAATTACCGATGCCTCGGTAACTCCCAAAGTATTAGAGACAATATGCACCCGCCCGGCTCCCAGCCGTCGGGTGGGGTTTGTAAGGCCCAATAGATCTATCCACATTTCCCCCGTTGTGCATCCCCGCACATTCATGGTTCCCCCCTGGGACTTTCTGTAAAAGCCGCATAGTACGTGAAATAACCATAGTATAACATGATCTATGATGAGTAATCAAAATAAGTAGCATGTTTCTCCCCCGAAAGTAAAACGGTAAAAGTGGGGCTGTGACACTCACCTTGGATTGCGTTACTTGAAAACAATTAAGTAATTATGTTATGATAGCCCCAAATAGCGGCGACCTATCATAAGATGTGTATAAGTATTGGACTAATAACCCGCAGGCTAACTAGTCCCCGAATGTCCAGACCGTGACCATAAACGTTTGAAAACACCTTTAACTGTTAAACCGACCGTGTCAGACAAGACCCGACATCCCATTGGTGACCCGACATTCCACGTGTTAGATAAATGCAAGACATCATGCAACATATGCAATTAAACACTTAATACGCGCAAGAGTTCACCTAGTCTAGCATAATGTCCAATAAACGCATAAACAGGTCCGAATACGTCTTACTAAGTCATTGGGTGTATCCCGGGGTTCCTAGCATGTTCCTAGGTGTCAAATCGTGTTCCGGGATGTCAAAACGCGTTCACGACAGCAGTACATGCGATTAGGAAGGTCACACGCGAGTAGGCATCAGCCTACAGGCGATTAGGGGCCTAATCGCATGAAGTATGAGGCGATTAGGGTCCTAATCGCCCCTTTAGTCTGCATAATCGCATAGCATCAGGCGATTAGGATTCCTAATCGCCTGTTGCTGCTGTGTAACGGATTTTCGCGCGTTTAACCCTCCAAATCAGATCCGAAACATGCAACAACACCTAATATCAAACCTAAATCATTTACCAACCCATTTCAAGCAAAAACCCCCAACATATCACTGATCTATCATGTTCTAAGCAATTATTTCCTAAAATGGCAAAGTACTAGGTTTCACCAACCAACCTTATCTTTCCTTAAATGGAAACAATCAGATTTCAAACTTTACAAACATGTAAATCATCAAACCTCTGATCTAACATCTTCCTAGTATGAATCCTAACAACATTGCATCAACAATCATACCATAATCATCCTAAATCCTCAAGAACATACAAATGGGTCAAAATATGTATTTTCTTCAAAACACCACAATAATGGCTAAAATTCTAAGACAACCTTCCTAATAATCTCTACATAGCAGAAGTACAATCATATCTTGAAAACATTCATGTTATAATCATCAAGAAGACCAACATATGCATGTAAACTTCACATATAACAAGCATTAAGGTGTAGACTTGGTTTAGAACTCTTTTGAAAGGTTTTTAAAGACACAATTTAGTAAAACAAGGTCTGGAACTTTGGGGAACTCAAAATAACAACTTTACAAAGGTTAGGGATGAAGAACACACCTTGGGTTTTGTTAAAGGAAGGTGTGTAAGCTTGGAGATGGTGATTTTTGTAGCAAAAAGAGTTCCAGAGGTGTTTCAAGGTGTGTGGGCGGTTTGGGAGCAGCTAGGGTTGTTCTAGAGGTGTTTGGGGAGTTAAGGGTTCTATTTATAGGTGTTTTGACCCGGACCCTGCTGTTCATGCGATTAGCAGAGCATGTCACGCGACTGGGGGCCTAATCGCATGAAGCATCAGGCGATTAGGTCCCAATCGCCTGTTATTCATGCTACTCGCCCCACATATAGGCGATTAGGGGTTCCTAATCGCCCCTATGATGCTGGAACGAGTTTTTGGCGCGTTAAACACTATTTTAACATATTTAAACACGTATTCACATACCGATAAGTCACATAATGATTTCAAACATATCATGCATGATAACTAACACGTTTACATCCGTTCACCAATTCCCGGGACTCGAGACTCGTGTGTGCATTAAACCCGGCGATTCCACGAATCGCCGATCCTTGTACCCATAGTTATGGACCGACTCCCGATGACCCCGCGGATCATCATAACGACTCCCGATGATTCCCAGAATCATCATACCGACTCGACTGACCCCGTTAAGGACGTAATATGCATGACTCGCTAAGGTAGACTTACTAGTTTAGTCAACGTTACTAACCTGAGTTTGCCGGGTGTCACATAACGGAGGTCCATTTTTGACACCCACATGTCCACTTGGGATTATTTTAGGCCAACGTTAAAGTTCGGAATATTATCGGCCAATAGCCCAAACTTTGGATTATTAAAATCCAATACCCCTAAAAAAAACTCAAATTATTTTGTTATGGTGGGACATCAATGAGTGTGTGAATCTGCTATTGATGTAAGCATTAGTTAGGTGGGTGTATTAATCCAAGACCCATTTATAATAGTCAATTGGTGGCCCGGTATGAAGAAGGACATAGCTCTTTATGTGGCTAAATGCCTTACTTGTTCCAAAGTCAAAGCTGAGCACCAACGTCCATCTGGTTTACTTGTGCAACCAGAAATTCCAGTGTGGAAGTGGGAGAACATTGCTATGGACTTCATCACGAAGCTTCCACGCACCACTCGTGGGCATGACAGTATCTGGGTTATCGTCGACCGATTGACCAAATCCGCTCACTTCCTACCCATTCGTGAGACCTACACAGCTGAGAAACTGGCTAAGATCTACATCAGTGAGATTGTTAGTCGTCATGGTATTCCTCTAGACATTATTTCCGATCGTGATAGCTGGTTTACTTCACGCTTTTGGCAGACATTTCAGTCTGCACTTGGTACACAACTGAATCTTAGCACGGCTTATCACCCACAGACGGATGGTCAAACTGAACGAACCATCCAAACATTGGAGGATATGCTTCGAGCATGCATCATCGACTTTGGTGGTAATTGGGACACACACTTACCCTTGGTTGAGTTCTCGTATAATAACAGCTACCATTCCAGTATTAACATGGCACCGTTTGAGGCACTTTATGGTCGCAAATGTCGTTCTCCTGTGTGTTGGAGCGAGGTTGGTGAAACACAAATCACCGGTCCCGAACTGATAACCTCCATGTCCCTTTAGAGGATATCCAGATTGACGAGTCGATGCGCTTCATAGAGAAACCTGTGGAGATTATGGATCGGGACGTCAAGACGCTTAAGCGAAGCCGAATTCCTATTGTCAAAGTTCGTTGGGAATCCAAACGAGGCCCAGAGTTTACTTGGGAGCGTGAGGACCAAATGATGTCAAAGTATCCTCATCTTTTTCCAGAGACTACCACTTGAAGGAATTTCGGGACGAAATTTCTAAAAGTAGGGGATGCTGTGACATCCGTCACTTTTCTTTGTATTGTTTTATATTTCGATGTACGTTAAACCGTAATTAATAAAACGTTACATTTTCATTATTTTCGAACATTTAAAAATATTCGGTGACATTTCGGGCTTATATAATCATACTATAAGTTTAGAACAACTCCAAACTTGTCGAATAATTGTAAAAAAATAAACGCTTGGGACGGGATTCGAACCCGCGTCCCAAGCCGGGTCAATGCACACTTCAACCAATTGAGCTATACAACACATCTGAACTAAACCCACTTGATAATTATTATAAACCATCTTTAAAACTGAACAGTTGACTACAAAAAGTCAACTGACGCGTGGATCATCATCATCATCAATCCAATCAACGCGTAATTGATCCAAATAAGGAATGGAATTGATTTGCTTGACCAAGTCGCATCATTCACACGCAGGAATTCAGTTAAAACCTTCCAAAACTCGATCAATTGCCGCGTCATCGTTCAACCGAGTTAAATACTTGCCTAATCTACAATCCAAACCTTGTCTTATAAATTGAACCTCCCTACACCATCCTTACTCGCCGAAAATACTCTCTCCACCTTTGATTTCTGTTAAAAACGTGTTATTGAAGCCTCTAATCGTCCCTTTGACGTCTTCCCTTGACGAACTCGCATACCCGACTTCGGTATTGGTAAGTTCCTTTTTTTTGTGGGTTCTAACCTTCGGCACTCTGTGATCATTAGCCCCAAAGATTCAGGGGCTAATGATCACCAATTATGATGATTTGAAAATTAGGGCACGAATTGATAATAATTGGGGAAGAACACTGAGCGCTGTTAGTATATTTATTTATTTTTGAACAGAAATCAAACAACCAACTGATCTAGATCAGTTGGTTTACTTCCCTTGTTGCAAAACAGAACCGGCTAGTGGCCAGGTTCGAATCCCACGAGAAACAAATTTTTTTTTCTTTTCATTTAACCATTAAACTAATAAACCTATTTAATCAATTTAAATCCAATATAACTCGTTCTCAGGGTGTGGCTCAGTTGGTGGCCACGCTTGTGATAAAACCCGAACCGGCCAGAGGCCCGGGTTCGATTCCCATAACCAACATATAATTTTTTTGCCATTTTATATATATACTTAACATATTTAATCTCTTAAAATAGTTTTTAAATACTAAAAATGGTTTTTAAATTCTACAAAAATTATTATATGATCTTCAAATGATAAAGTTCATTACCCAATTTTTAGTTTTTCAAAAATAATTTATTTAACATATATTATTAATAATACAAGTTTATTCATTTATATTTATTAAATTCTATAAAAATATCTAAACGATTTTATTAAATCTCACAAAAATTATCCTAAACTTGTATATTCCTAAACATTCCATAAAAATATTTTTATTTCAGAAAAACCGTTTGTTTTATATTTTTAATTAGTTTTTGTTAGTTTTAATCATAAATAAATCATAATAAATTCATTTTTCAATATTTTTGCACCAAAATTTTTTATAAATTATTTCTAACTATCTAGAACTGAAATACAATTTTTAATTCAGAAATTATTTAATTTTAGTATTTTTAGATATTAAAGTCATATTTTGACAATTTGAAATAATTAAATTAAATATTCTATTTTCACGAAAATAATTTTATAAAAATTATTTTCATACTCAAAATCTTATGTTGTGACTATATTCAACTTAAAATTTTACAAAGAGGCATTTATTTATTTATTTATCAAATTTCTTATATTTAATAAACAATTTGTTTATTAATCAAATAAATGTTTATCCCTAAATTCGAAACCCTAGAATTACATGTATCCTAGAGTTATTCCCTTACACATTATCAAATTCTTTAGGTTGATTCTTTGGGATAATTCCAACTCATATTTCGTTGTCCAGTTCAATTTTAAGCTATTACGTAAACTGTGAGTATTCCTACCCCTTTTTGCTTTTATACATTTTTGGGGTGTTACATGTACACTATTACAATTTCAAATACAAGTTTACATTTTTACAATACAATTCTAGTACTATGTGCATTGCTTACAACGTGCTTTATGCTTAGACAATACATGTGGATTACATTTGTACTTAGTGAAATCATTAACATGGTACAAGCCGACCTTAACATTGGATAGCGCTATTTGGATTGACAACCCGCCTAGATTGATTCTCCCCCTTTTTCATCGGAGAATCCGTGGCCATTGTTAAGTTATCACCCATTTATTGGATGAGTACACCACCGTTCATACAGTACATTATACAGTCACAGGGTTGATTTCGCTCATTTGTATGATACATAGTTTACATATTTGCACTGTAGCTTGCACTTGAATTGTATATCTTTTTAACTTACTATATATATCAAAACTAGGAATGCTCACCAACATTTCTTATGTTGACCAAACCTATTTTTGTACATGTTTCAGGTGCAGTTTGATCTAGTGCTTTAGCAAGAGACATTTAGTGCTTTACTTAAATTCAGTATTTCAATATTTACATTTCATTTAGACAATGTATTTTCCATTTCCATGTAAGACAATTTTGGTTTATTCAATAATACTTACATTTTAATACCATGTGCTTTTGAACAATCGTCACTACGTGACACCTCGATGATTCCGCCATCGGTTGGGGTGTTACAGATTGGTATCAGAGCCATGGTTATAGGGAATTAGGTTATTAGAATGCCTTTTAGCCTAGACTATAACCGAATTTTAACTTTTAGGTACAACATTTCCTAAATTATCATTCCCCTCATTTCCCTCCACTTTCCTTCCTCAATCTTTCCCCTTTTTCTCCATTTCTCCTCATGGTGTATAGAGATGGTGTCCTACAAGGAGTGGAAAGACTACTTCATCATGGAGCGGGAGCAGTACCTTTCATGAAGACACTCTTAGGCATAATGCCTACTCTTATTTTTGCTCCTCTAAAGTTGTTGAGCTTTAATGAGTGTGATGAGGACACGTGCAATCTGGAAGGGTGGACGCCTGTACACTGGGTTTTCTGGCATAGGCAAGCATAGCGCATAAATCCATTTACGGACCTGTTATGCTTACCTGGGGATTCCTGGAGTGAGTGTCCACTTATAGGCTAAAGCATGTCTTATTTGATCACCATTGGGCTCAATTTCTTTGAAAAGTCAACGTTCTTGTTGGGCTTTATAGCTAGACAAGGGCAATCCAAGCATGTTATGCAAATATTTCAAATGATATACTTCTATTTCACATACAATATCTTGTATTCATAATCCTTATGCAATTATACACTTACATTTATTAATCTCATAATTTTTCATTGACTGCCTTGTAGATGTCTGCTCGCCGTATGCTCCGTGATGCTAGTCAACGCACTGTTCGTGCTTCTGGACAACGTTCTGATCGTCGCCTGGCTTCTCTAGTCGCTGAGCAAATTGCTGCAGTGATTCCAAATCTTGTTAGTGAGTTAACCCAAAACAGCAACAGTACCAACACAGAGGGTGCAACTCAATTCCGGTGCACATTCAAACACTTCAACTCATGCAACCCCACGAAGTTTACTGGGGAGGAGGGTGCTACTGGCCTCCTCCAATGGTTTGAAAGTATGGAAAGTACCTTCGTGAACAACGAGTGTCCTGATAACCTCCGCGTTCGCTATGCTACCAGTGTCCTTCAAAAGGGGGCATTGACCTGGTGGAATGGTGAAAAGCGTAATCGGGGCGCTGATGTTGCTCTATCCTTGTCTTGGGCTGAGGTCAAGGAACTCATGATCGCCAAGTTCTGCCCTAGGAACGAAATGAGGAAACTAGAGGAAGAGTTCCATGGGTTGAAACAAGACAGTGGTGAAAATCTTGCGTACAACACTCGATATCATGAGCTCAGTATTTTGGTTCCACACATGGTCACCCCGGTCTCTCGAGCAATCGAGAAATATATTGAGGGATTGCCTGACCTAATTCAAGATGTAGTCACTGGAAGCAGACCCACTACGGTGGAAGAAGCCATCCAGCGCGCAGCCTCCTTGACTGACAAGCACGTCAAAAAAGGAAATTTGGTTAGGAAAGGAACCAAGAAACCAGCTGAGAAGACCCCCACCCCTACTACTGAATCATCAAGAGTTGTTGTAGACAATACCGGTTCCAACACTAGGAAGCGGAAGTCCAGGGGTAGAAACTATGTTGTTGTGGCCCCAGTAACTCAGGCTCCAATAGCCCAGGCTCCAATGGCTCAGGCTCCTCCTGTTAAGAAGGTTTATATTGGAAACTTACCCAAGTGCGCCACCTGTCAGTACCATCACCCCGCAAATTTTCCTTGTCGCCACTGTACCACCTGTGGTAGGTACGGACATGTAGCTGCCACATGTCGATCAGTGTTTCGACCTCAACCAATCAATGCTCAACCTGTTAACCCTCAACCAGCCAACCCTCAACCAGCTCGCCAAAACCCACAACCTATAGCATATGGTCGAGCTTGCTTCAATTGTGGTGATCCAAACCACCTTAGAAATCAATGTCCAGCACTTGTCCCAGCAAACCGTGCAGCAAACCCAGTGGCTCGTGGTAGGGCTTTCAACATCAATGCAGCAGAAGCCCAGGAAGCAAATGATGTGGTGAATGGTACGTTTTTACTTGATGGTCGTTATGCTTCAATTTTATTTGATACTGGTGCGGATAAAAGTTTTGTGTCGTTAGCATTCGAACCTTTATTATCTCACACTCGCTCTAGATTAGGAGCGCCTTTCACTGTCGAGGTCGCGGATGGTAAACCCATCTTAATTGATTCCATCATCCAGGGTTGTACTCTTAGACTTAAAGAACATGACTTCACCATTGATCTCATACCCATGAAATTGGGAAGCTTTGATGTTATCGTGGGTATGGATTGGCTTTCTAAACATCATGCCGAAGTTGTCTGCTTTGAGAAATTCATTCGGTTTCCTCTCGCATCGGGTGACTTTTTACGGGTTTATGGTGAGAAACCATCCAGTGGTCTTAAACTCATGTCCTGCACTCAAGCACAGAAATATCTACGCAAGAAATACGTAGCTTTCTTGGCCCATATTGTGGAAAAGAAGGGTAAAGACAAGAGTATTCAAGATGTTCCTGTTGTTCGTGAGTTTCCAGAAGTTTTTCCTGATGACTTACCTGGACTACCACCGGTGCGTCCTGTTGAATTTCGTATTGATCTTGTACCTGGTGCTACGCCCGTTGCAAAATCTCCGTACCGCCTTGCACCTTCCGAGATGCAAGAACTTGCGAGTCAACTTCAAGAGTTGGCAGACAAGGGTTTCATTCGCCCCAGTTCATCACCTTGGGGAGCTCCAGTCTTATTTGTAAAGAAGAAGGATGGATATTTCCGTATGTGTATTGATTATCGGGAGCTGAATAAACTCACCATTAAAAACCGGTACCCTTTACCCCGCATTGATGACCTCTTTGATCAACTTCAAGGTTCGACTTGCTTCTCAAAGATCGATCTTCGTTCGGGATATCATCAACTACGAGTCCATGAAGACGATATTCAAAAGACAGCTTTCCGTACACGCTATGGGCATTACGAGTTCATGGTTATGCCTTTTGGACTAACGAATGCACCCGCTGTCTTCATGGATCTCATGAATCGCGTGTGCAAACCCTTCTTGGATAAGTTCGTAATCGTTTTCATCGATGACATTCTCATTTACTCTAAAACCAAATCAGCCCATGAGCAACACCTTAGACAAATCTTGAGTCTTTTGAAGAATGAACAACTGTATGCCAAATTCTCCAAGTGTGAATTCTGGCTTAAGGAAGTTCAATTTTTGGGACACATTATCAGTGATAAGGGTATACACGTGGATCCAGCTAAGATTGAGGCTGTTAAGAATTGGATTACACCGAAGTCTCCCATTGGTCAATCAAAGACAATTTGGGGCTGAATCTTCGCAACAGCGATCAAGGGAAGAGGAACAGACAAGGCTTTAAAGATGTTAAATAGTTTACGAACTGAGATTAAACCAACAATGAGCTGTGGCTCAGTTGGTGTAAGTGTGAGTGTGTATTTATTACAATGACCCGGGTTCTAGGCTGGGCAGCAGCATGTATTTATTTATTTTTTTTTAAACTGATAAGGGGGTGGGCCTGTGTTTGGGCCGGTTCTTGTGTTGGATCAGTGGGGATCTGGGCTCAGGTTGGGCTTCAAGATTTTTAAAAGAGAAATAGGTTGGGTAGTTGGTTTGGGCTCAAGGTTTTGGACTAGACTATCATTATTATTATTATTATTATTATTATTATTATTATTATTATTATTATTATTATTATTATTATTATAGATGCGGATAAAATGTGGCGTACAAGATAGGTGGTACGATATAAAATATATATATATATATATATATATATAATAATAATAATAATAGTGATAAAAATGACGGATGTCACAGCATCCGCTACTTTTAGAAACTTCGTCCCGAAGTTATTAGAAAACATAGGGTTATGGATGTTTGGGTAAAAATTAAGATAACTATGGTTTGGAAAATTTGAATGATTTTGGGTAAGAGGTTTGATAGGTGTGAGTTAAGGGTTGGATTAGTTTCGTCTCGAATAATAAGGAGAATAAGAATCTACTAAAACACTAAACTTCAAGTCTTATGAATCCTAAAATAAGTGCATGAGTTGATTGATTATAGAAAGTCTAAATGAACTACCAAGTAAATAGAGTTTGTTCCTGGTTCGACTTCCAGTCTCACTTTCAATGCATCATTAGTGTTTATATATAGGGTGTACCACAGCTAACCCACCACACCTTTGATACCTTGAAAACGTACTGGACGCCTACCAAAAAATCTAATAAAATTTCACACTACCCTAACGTACCTGTAAATTCATGATTTCGTTCCGGACCGGAATCATCAATTTACCTTACATTAGGGTTTTATGTCCTTCTATGATCCTAATCTAACACACATTAAAGCAAATAAGTTTCACAAGAAGATGTCACAACAAACACGTTGAGTTACAATGAGATGTTATCAATGAAATGAGGCCATGTAATAATGAGGTCAATTGCATTGGTTTGCAATGACTTGTAAGCATAACAGTATTTAAGTATGGGCTTCCACTCGTCCGAGGATCCCTGTAGATGAAATGTTTATCTGAGTTACGTGAATAATACACACATGCAAGCAAGTTTATAAGTACGACAACCATTAAGTATGAGTGTTATCTTAGTGTCCTATAGAAATAGTTTACGAGTATCATGAATAATTAAATGTTCAATGGATAGTCAGATTAAGGGAAAAATTAAGTTTCATATAACAAACAATGATGTTTTTAGAAAAGCTCTGTAGGATCAAGTATCGAGTTTTTTAGTAGTTTGGTTTTTATGGAAATCAAGTCCAAATGTTGCAATAAAATGTAATGTAGAGTCTGAAGCTTATACGATTTAAAATAAACGTAACCGAATATGATAAATTTCCAATCCGTGTTCGTACACAATAGTATGCAAGGAGATGTTATATGCTAATGAGTATGACATAATTGGGTACAAAATGATAATAGGATCAAGAAAATGAAAACACGAGTATGGGATTCTTGAGTCTTAGGAAGATTTCATCCATGGCTTAACCAGTGGGATTAACGTCATCCTGACCGTTTGCTTCGTTGATATTGATATCGAAAGCTTGTCCATGTGCCACCAGGTTTACATTATTCAATTTAGGGCATTGAGGTCGCATGCGGTTAGGGTCTCTACAATGATAACATGCCCGACCGTTAGTAATCTGTAGTGGTTCCTGGGCAGCTGTTTGATGATTACCCTGTGTCCCAACCATTACTCGACAAGTGGTGACAAAGTGTCCAAACCTTCCACATCTAGTGCATTGACGGCATGGAAGATTTGCAGGGTGATGATACTTGCAAGTGTTGCATTGAGGATGGATTCCCGTGTAGGCTTTCTTGATAGGGGGTTGAGTCACAGGATCCACAACAGTATGGTTCTGATTATCGCCCATTCGTTTCTTAGAGTTCAAAGCAGTAGTGGCGGCCTTTGCTAAGACAGTCTTAGATTGTTCAACAGCATTGGTGGTTTTCACAGTAGACGTCTTGGTGCCCTTCCTAACCAAGTTTCCTTTCCTTACGTGTTTGTCTGTTAAAGTGGCTGCAAGCTGGATGGCTTCTTCTACCGTAGTGGCTTTGCCTCCAGTGACAACGTCTTGAATCAGGTCTGGTAATCCCTCGATATATTTTTCGATTGCTCGAGAGACCGGGGTGACCATGTGTGGAACCAGTATGCTAAGTTCGTGATATCGAGTATTATACGCAAGATTCTCACCACTGTTTTGTTTCAACCCATGGAACTCTTCCTCTAGTTTCCTGATTTCGTTCCTAGGGCAGAATTTGGCGATCATGAGTTCCTTAACCTCAGCCCAAGATAAAGATAAAACAACATCAGCTCCTTGATTGCGCTTTTCGCCATTCCACCAGGTTAGCGCCCCCTTTTGAAGGACACTAGTAGCATAGCGAACACGGAGTTCATCAGGACACTCACTGTTCACGAAGGTGCTTTCCATACTTTCAAACCATTGGAGTAGGCCAGTAGCACCCTCCTCACCAGTGAATTTTGTGGGGTTGCAGGAGTTAAAGTGTTTGAAAGTGCACCGAAATTGAGTCGTACTTCCTATGTTGGCACTGTTACTATTCTGGGTTATCTCACTGACAAGGTTTGGGATCACTGCAGCAATTTGCTCGGCGACTAAAGATGCGAGGCGACGATCAGAACGTTGTCCAGAAGCACGAACAGGACGTTGGTTGACATTACAGAGCATGCGGCGAACAGACATCTATGAGGTAGTCAATGAATAATCATGAGATTAGAAAATGTAAGTGTATAACCGTACAGATGATTATGAAAGTATGAACTTGTAATCAATATATGAAAATCATGAAATACAGAATATTGTATATGAAACGAGAGGGTATTATTGAAAAACTTTGCATAAAATGCTTGGAGTGCCCTTGTCTAGCTGTAAAGCCCAACAAGAACGTTGACTTTTCAAATAAATTGAACCCAATGGTGATCAAAGAAGACATGCTTTAGCCTATAAGTGGACACTCACTCCAGGAATCCCCAGGTAAGCATAACAGGTCCGTAAATGGATTTATGCGCTATGCTTGCCTATGCCAGAAAACCCAGTGTACAGGCGTCCACCCTTCCAGATTGCACGTGTCCTTATCACACTCATTAAAGTTCAACATCTTTGAAGGAGCAAAAATAAGAGTAGGCATTATGCCTAAGAGTGTCTTCATGAAAGTTACAGCTCCTATTCCATGATGATGTAGACTTTCCACTCCTCGTAGGACACCATCTCTATGCACCATGATGAAAGATGAGAAAAATGGAGAGAGAGAAGAGGAAAAGATAGAAGAAGGAAAGTAGAGGGGAGTGAGGGGTAGGGTAATTCAGGAAATATTATGCATGAAAGTTCGGTTATAGTCTAGGCCATTTTATCTAATAACCTAGTTCCCTATAACCATGGCTCTGATACCAATCTGTAACACCCCAACCGATGGCGGAATCATCGAGGTGCCACGTAGTGACGATTGTTCAAAAGCTCATGGTACTAAAATGTAAATATTTGATTATTGAATATTGTTTTACATGTGAAATTAAATACAAGACAACAAAAATAAAGATAATTGATTGATTTAATCTAAGTCCAAAGTCCTATGTGAAGCGTCAAGCAGCTTATCCTGAAACATGCACGAAAATAATTTTGTCAACATATGAATGTTGGTGAGTACTACTTAGTTTTTGTACATATAGTATAAGTTTGAAAAGTAGTACAATTCATGTGTCTAGTATCACCAAGGCATTATGTTAACACGCAAGTAACCAAACAAGACAAAGATCAAATGTAAAGTCTGTACAATGAAATTGATAATGAGCACCTCAACACGTGTGAGTCTAAAAGAGCACCATAACATAAGTTATGTCTAAATGAGCACCGTAACATAAGTTACGTCTAAATGAGCACCGTAACATAAGTTACGTCTGAGTGTAAAGAGCACCATAACATAAGTTATGTCTAAATGTATGATTTTGTATGTAAGCTACGTTCATGTTCAAGCATAAGCACAAAGATAAACAAGACACGTATATGAATTGTAAATGAATAAAATGTATGTGTAAATGAATACGAAAGTTTTGTATACTTGTGCATGAATCACCCCAAAAGTTGTAAAAGCGGAAAAAGGGGATAAGTAATACTCACCTTAGTAAGGTGGTAAGTCTTGTGAAATTGAATAAGTGTAATCCAACGTTGCCAAGTATCACCCTATGCATAAGGTAACAAATAAGTCTAAGTCTATCTAGTCTATAAGTATTTTCTAGGGCTTCGAATTGAGGATAAGTATTCGTTTTGATTAATAAATAAAATGTTTAATAAATAAGAGAAATTTGGTAAATATATAAAAAAAAGTCTTTTTGTAAAATTTAAATTGAAGATGTTCACAATATAAAGTTTTAAGTATGAAAATAATTTTTATAAAATTATTTTCTTGAAAATATAATATTTAATCTATTTATTTCAAATTCTCAAAATATAACTTTAATATTTAAAAATATTAAAATTAAAGAAATTTTAGATTAAAATTTGTATTTCTGTTCTAAATGGATAGGAATAATTTATATAAATTTTTGGTGCAAAAATATTGAAAAATGAATTTATTATGATTTATTTATTATTAAAACTAACAAAAATTGATTAAAAATATAAAATAAATGGTTTTTCTGAAATAAAAATATTTTCTGGAATGTTTAAGGATATACAAGTTTAGGATAATTTTTGTGAGATTTAATAAAATCGTTTAGATATTTTTATAGAATTTAATAAATATAAATGAATAAACTTATATTATTAATAATATATGTTAAATAAATTATTTTTGAAAAACAAAAATTTGGATATTAAACTTCATCATAAAACTGACTTAAAATAAATTTTGTAGAATTTATAAAGTTGTTTTAGTATTTTAAAACTAATTTTAAAAATGCAAGTAATTATATAAGCTTAAATGTTAAAAAAAAAGATTGTTAATGCTGGGAATCGAACCCGGGTCTGGGACCGGTTCGAACTTAATCACAAGCCTAGCCACCAGCTGGGCTAGACCCTGAGAACGTTTAATCTTCGTTCGAATTAATTATATAGTATAACCTGAAACAATTTTTAAATCCTTTTTAAAAGAATGATTAAAAACGTGTATGGAGGGATTTGAACTCGGGACCCTTCGTTTTGTAACAGCTGTGTTAACCATCTGATCTGAACATCAGATTTGTTCATATTTCAGTTTTGATAATATTTATATAATAAGAGAATTGATCATCTTCCCCAATTCAAGAATTGTGAGACCTAGCTTATGCAATACGCCAATCCAACAAACAATAACCCGATTAATCATAGGGTTATTGGTTGTTGATGGCCGATGAACAAAACCCATCAAAGAAACGTAACTTACAATAATGAAATCGTGTTCGATTGCTCGGTCAACGGAATGGTCAAACACGAATGATTCGTAGTTTATTGAGGGTCTTTAGGTGGAATTGGGTATGGGGGTTTGTTGTTCGGCCCTCATAAGCTCACCATGAGTGTTCAATTGATACTGAATTCGTGTAAATGGGAATGCTTTGATGATTGCGTTTAGTTCGGTCAAGGACGAGGAATTTAGTTCTATTCTCGCAATTTCCGGGCTGTAGACGCGTGATAATTACGCGTGTTGACTGTCATACTAAATTATCGATACACTTATGACTTCTTACCATGTTCGTTTGGTTAATTGGTCAATCAAAGACAATTTGGGGCTGAATCTTCGCAGCAGCGATCAAGGGAATAGGAACAGACAAGGCTTTAAAGATGTTAAATAGTTTACGAACTGAGATTAAACCAACAATGAGCTGTGGCTCAGTTGGTGTAAGTGTGAGTGTGTATTTATTACAATGACCCGGGTTCGAGGCCGGGCAGCAGCATGTATTTATTTATTTTTTTTTAAACTGATAAGGGGGTGGGCCTGTGTTTGGGCCGGTTCTTGTGTTGGATCAGTGGGGATCTGGGCTCAGGTTGGGCTTCAAGATTTTTAAAAGAGAAATAGGTTGGGTAGTTGGTTTGGGCTCAAGTTTTTGGACTAGACTATCATTATTATCATCATCATTATTATTATTATTATTATTATTATTATTATTATTATTATTATTATTATTATTATTATTATTATTATAGATGCGGATAAAATGTGGCGTACAAGATAGGTGGTACAATATAAAAAATGTATATATATAATAATAATAGTGATAAAAATGACGGATGTCACAGCATCCCCTACTTTTAGAAACTTCGTCCCGAAGTTATTAGAAAACATAGGGTTATGGATGTTTGGGTAAAAATTAAGATAACTATGGTTTGGAAAATTTGAATGATTTTGGGTAAGAGGTTTGATAGGTGTGAGTTAAGGGTTGGATTAGTTTCGTCTCGAATAATAAGGAGAATAAGAATCTACTAAAACACTAAACTTCAAGTCTTATGAATCCTAAAATAAGTGCATGAGTTGATTGATTATAGAAAGTCTAAATGAACTACCAAGTAAATAGAGTTTGTTCCTGGTTCGACTTCCAGTCTCACTTTCAATGCATCATTAGTGTTTATATATAGGGTGTACCGCAGCTAACCCACCACACCTTTGATACCTTGAAAACGTACTGGACGCCTACCAAAAACTCTAATAGAATTTCACACTACCCTAACATACCTGTAAATTCATGATTTCGTTCCGGACCGGAATCATCAATTTACCTTACATTAGGGTTTTATGTCCTTCTATGATCCTAATCTAACACACATTAAAGCAAATAAGTTTCACAAGAAGATGTCACAACAAACACGTTGAGTTACAATGAGATGTTATCAATGAAATGAGGCCATGTAATAATGAGGTCAATTGCATTGGTTTGCAATGACTTGTAAGCATAACAGTATTTAAGTATGGGCTACCACTCGTCCGAGGAGCCCTTTAGATGAAATGTTTATCTGAGTTACGTGAATAATACACACATGCAAGCAAGTTTATAAGTACGACAACCATTAAGTATGAGTGTTATCTTAGTGGCCTATAAAAATAGTTTACGAGTATCATGAATAATTAAATGTTCAATGGATAGTCAGATTAAGGGAAAAATTAAGTTTCATATAACAAACAATGATGTTTTTAGAAAAGCTCTGTAGGATCAAGTATCGAGTTTTTTAGTAGTTTGGTTTTTATGGAAATCAAGTCCAAATGTTGCAATAAAATGCAATGTAGAGTCTGAAGCTTATACGATTTAAAATAAACGTAACCGAATATGATAAATTTCCAATCCGTGTTCGTACACAATAGTATGCAAGGAGATGTTATATGCTAATGAGTATGACATAATTGGGTACAAAATGATAATAGGATCAAGAAAATGAAAACACGAGTATGGGATTCTTGAGTCTTAGGAAGATTTCATCCATGGCTTAACCAGTGGGATTAACGTCATCCTGACCGTTTGCTTCGTTGATATTGATATCGAAAGCTTGTCCATGTGCCACCAGGTTTACATTATTCAATTTAGGGCATTGAGGTCGCATGTGGTTAGGGTCTCTACAATGATAACATGCCCGACCGTTAGTAATCTGTAGGCCAGTGGTTCAAAAGAAGAGAAGCATGGGGCCGGAGAAAACAAAGGCCATGAACGAGCAAGTCACCGAGCTGCTCAACGCGGGCATATTACGACCCATCCGATACCAATCTTGGCTTGCAAATCCGGTCATGGTCGCGAAATCTAATGGCAGCTGGCGCATGTGCGTCGACTACAAAGATCTCAACAAGGCGTGCCCAAAGGATTGTTACCCACTGCCAAAAGTCGATCTAAAGGTGGATTCCTTGGCCCCTAACCCTTCAAATGTTTTCTTGACGCATACATGGGGTACCACCAGATACAGATGGCAAAGGAAGACGAGGATAAAACCGCCTTCCGCACTGACATGGGCACGTTCTGCTACACAAAAATGCCATTCGGTTTAAAGAACGCGGGCGCCACATACCAGCGCCTCATGGACACAGCCTTCGTTGACGAAATAGGCGTGCGCCTAGAGGTGTATGTGGATGACCTGGTCATCAAGAGTAAAGAGGAAAGTGACATGATGCGG
Source organism: Ambrosia x helenae (assembly GCA_030844895.1). NCBI lineage: Eukaryota > Viridiplantae > Streptophyta > Magnoliopsida > Asterales > Asteraceae > Ambrosia > Ambrosia x helenae. The sequence goes on along the minus strand of CM061231.1, from coordinate 111,618,617 downwards.
GACATCCAACAAACATTCAACCAGTTGCGTAAAGTGCGCATGAAGTTAAACCTCAACAAGTGTTCCTATGGAATGGAGGAGGGCAAGTTCTTGGGCGTCATTGTTACTCGGGACGGGTTCCGCGCTAACCTGGAAAAAGTCCAAGCAATAGCGCGAATGCCCTCCCCTGCTTCAATCAAAGAAGTCCAAACGTTGATGGGTCGCCTAGTAGCGCTCAACCGGTTCTTGTCCAACTACGCTTCAAAATCTTTCCCATTCGTGGACACCCTGAAAAACTGCTTAAAGAAGAGCAACTTTCGTTGGACAACGGACGCAGAAGCCACATTCCAAGCAATGAAGCAGTGCCTCGTGAATCTACCAACCCTTACGGCACCCACACCAAAGGAACCGCTCACACTCTACCTCTCCGTAACAGAACGGGCGGTAGGCACAGTTCTCCTGGTAGATCGCAAGGGGGTACAAACGCCAATCTACTACATCAACCGCACCTTGTTTGATGTGGAAACAAGGTACACCATCATGGAAAAACTGGTTCTAGCCCCTGTACACGCGTCCCGGAGGCTGCGAAGATATTTTCAAGGACACCCAATCAACGTTCTCACAGACTACAAGATCAGCGATGTCTTGCGCAAGCCAGAACTTTCGGGTCGACCGGCAAAGTGGGCCATCGAACTTGGAGAACACACCATATACTACAAGCCTTGACCCACAGTCAAGGGACAAGTTTTGGCTTTCTTCGCCACCGAAATACCAACTGACAAAGTTGAGGAATGCAAGGCAGAGCAATCCCCCGCGCCAACCCAGAACCCATCGCAGATCTGGTCTCTCTTTACGGATGGGGCCTCCAACGATGACGGTTCAGGCGCGGGTTTACGCGTTATCAGTCCAGATAAACATGAGTTCACATACGCCATCTGCCTCGACTTTAAAAGCACGAACAATGAGGCGGAATACGAAGCGTTGCTGGCAGGCCTCCGTATCGCGGAAAAACTGGGGGCCAGGCACGTGGAGGCACATGTGGACTCATTACTTTTCGCTCGACAGATAAACGGGGTCTACGACGCAAAAGACGAAACAATGGCACTATACTTGAAGCAGGCCAAGCAACTCATGCGTAAATTCGATTCATGCACCGTAGAACACATCAGGCGCAGTGAAAACAAACCAGCAGACGCATTGAGCAAAATGGCCTCCACAGTTTTCGAACACATGGCTAAAGAAGTCCGTGTCGAAGTCCTCAGCACCCCGTCCGTCCCGCTGAGACAAGTTAACGTCGTCCAAACAGGAAACGCGTCCTGGATGACTCCAATCAAGGCTTACCTTTCCTCTGGAACCCTGCCTGACGATAAGTCAAAGGCCAGGAAGATACAACACAAGGCCTTACATTATCAGCTAATGGATGGCGTATTATACCGCCGATCCTACTTAGGACCACTCCTCCGCTGCGAAGACTCCACAGACGCATTGTTCCTCATAAGAGATATTCACGAAGGCACGTGCGGACTACACGCAGGGCCACAGATGGTGGTCGCCAAGATCATGAATGCAGGGTACTATTGGCCGGGTGATGTGCTATGTATGGTCTAAAAATATAAACTAGCCTAGACACCTAGTAATATAAAACAGACTCAACTAAACTAGACCACACGACAGGCAAGTGTACCTATCAATGCAGTACAGACTAAGGTGGTGTTTGTTTTTTTGGCCAGAAGTACTTCTGACCTCTTTTGTCTGCGCCGCGCAGACGCGGGCATACGTTTGAGGTCTGCAGATTGTTTGTTTTTTGGAAGACATTTCACTAAAAAAGGTCTTCTTGACCTCTTTTTGATGCAGACATGAGTCTATGTCTTCCCACTTCTTCCTACCTCTTCTCCCTTGTATTCTAATTTTTCCTTTCTCTGCTGCTCCTCTCAACATCATCACTTCTCATTCCCCTTTCTTCTTCCCTTCCTATTCTTCTCCTCCTCCTCCTCCTCCTCATCCTCTCTCATCCGCCGCCTCCGTTCGCCCTCCTCCCACACCTCTGCCGCCGTCGCTCCGCCCTCCTTGCTCCCCTCCGCCGCTGCCTCCTCCCCCTACCCCTCCCCAACCTCGTCGCCTCCTCCCCCTCCCCTTATTATTATTATTATTATTATTATTATTATTATTATTATTATTATTAAGAAAACAGATTCAAATTTAGTGACCTGAAGGATAATGATGTCATGTCGTACATCGGACCACCATCGGAACTGAAGTGGGTTTGATTTTTGGGGTCTATGTGAAAACAATTGAAATGGAAAATGAAGGTGTTGTTATTGTAAGTTGTCGTCATTTAAATTTTGTAGTGTTGCTGCAAGTTGTGTGTTTGTTCTATCACCAATATTGTTTTCAACGATAGTTTGAAGTAATAATTTTTAGGAATAATGTGTATATTGATGATAGTTTGTCGGAACAGTTCATGGGAATAAAGTGGGTTATGGTTGTGGTGGTTGACGGTTGGGTTATGGTTTTGGGTTTCGCTGCAGACGTTAACAAACAAACAGTCTTCTTCTTGCAGACTGCAGACGTTTGGTCCACCTCTTCTCCTGCAGATGTCTACAGATGTGGTCCGCAGACTGTAGACCTTTTACCTCTTCAAAAACAAACAGCACCTAAGTAAGCCCGAGTATCGAACCCACAAGACACTAATGGAAAACAAAACTAGACTCGACTAAGACTCAAAAAGATTTGATTTGAAATATGATTTTTGGGTTTTTTTAATAATTAAATAAAGTAAATAAAATAAATAAGATAAATAGATAGGAAGGATAACTGAGGAAAATATCAGGATAGGAAGGCAACTACCTAGGTCAAGAATCCTACATGCAAACTCACAACTTCCGGCAATGGAAACCTGAATGGATACCAGATTCTAAAGATAACTTAAGAAACCCTAAGACGTGCTAGATCTCCTCCCGGTCTCACCAACACACCCCAAGGAATCCTAAAGAATAAAACACTGGCTATCTAGCTAGGATCACCTCCCGGTCTCACCTCACTAAGAATGTAAAAGTACTCTAATGACTCGATCACCTCCCGGTCTCTCTAATCACAATACACCCGAAGATGTAAAGGAGTAACTTAATTGGGTTAACTATTACTTGGAATTGCAAAATACTAAAGACAACTAGGATAGGATCACCTCCCGGTCTCACCCAAACCCTAACACCTAAAGCTCTAGACAACCCAACATTCCATCACCTCCCGGTCTCAAGAATGGAAGAATACCTAAGTCCTCTAAATTCTCTTATCAAGTTCCTATGGCTTTCGGATCCAAAACCACAAACTAAGCTACAAGCACCAAGCAGGTAACCCTAATAATCATCCAAACATGAAAGACATTCACTAATATGATTATGGAACTCTCAAAAATAATAAATTAGACTTAAGCACGCACACACATCATAATAAATACCAACTAAACTTTTACCAAAACATTAACCAATCAAAAAATATATCCAAAACCAAAAATATAAAATTAACATGTGATCATCATACAAGACCTAGGTAGTGGTTCAAGATTTAGCTACTCATAGTGATGAAAAACAATAAAAACAAAGGTTAAAAAATATGCAAAGTCATGGTCTCAAAATTTATGAACACAAAGTAAATAAATATAAAAACTAAAACTTTTAGCGATCAAACCCGTAGCTTCACTCTTGAACCCAAGCCTTCCTGGCCTTCAATTAACCTCTAATCAATTCCAAGCTGCTGTAGATCGAATTCTTTTCTTTTGCGGCGGCTGTGATATGGTTTTTTCTTCGATGATTGTCACCTCCACCATTTATAATATGCCTAACCCTTGTATAAATTTTGCCATCCAAAAAAAACATGACCCCTTTATGACTTGGGCCACGAGGCCTTCCAATGTTTTCCTTTTATATTGTTTCCAAAGGCCTAAAGCCTTGTTTCACATTTATTTATTTTTTTTCTTAATTTGACTTTTGGGCCATGGCTTATAAAGGCCACGAGTTCTCTTTTGTTTTTTGTTTTTTTTTATTATTATTATTAACTTCAAGCTCTCGTATCGGGTGTTCTTAATTCGACCAAAGTTGCTCGTTTAAGCTCCAAATCTCACGAACACCTATAAAATAACAAAAATAATAAATCTACATCTACATCTACACTTCTACACTATCTAATAAAAGAAAACACATGAGGGACACATGACACTCTCTCATGAGTTCTCTAATTTTACTAATTAATATAATAAATTCAAATATAATTATATTAATTGATTTGCAAAATCATAATATAAATACATTAATAATCATAATTGTAACATAAATCATTAAAAACAGATTTAATGATTTCTGTTATTAATATAAATACTAACCGAATTAAAAATTATTTAAACATTAGTGATTCTTTTTTGAGAAAATTGCTCGAATAGTCCTTGTGGTTTGCACAATTTTCACCTATAGTCCCTAAGTTTTTAAAATTACAGGTATAGTCCTCAACTTTTGGTGTTTCTTAACTCGGATAGTCCTTGGAGTGACTGTGAAGTTACTAAATTACCCTTTTGATGGATGGAGGTTAAATAATCCAGTTAAGTGGATGTAAAATTACTAAATTATCCTTACCCCAATAAAAATAAAAAAAATTAATTAAAAAAATATAAAGAGGACCCACTTAACCTCTTAGCCAATTATTTTTCTCCACCTATTTTAGTGGGCCCACCAACTTCATCTTCCCCACCCTATCACCATCACCACCACCACCCACCATCCACCACCAGCACCTCCCCCACCATTCAACATTTATAATTATAAACCCACCAACTTCTTCATCTTCCCAACCCTTCCCCCATATAAAAATCTCAAACCACCCATCTCTTGTACCTGCTCACATACACACACAACACACACAACACGTACTTTACTGATTAGATTGTGTGTATGTGAAGGGAAATCAATATTTCTTTAAGCTGCAACTCTACACAAAACCGTAACTTATCTTTCACAGATGTAGATACTATATTAAAAAGAATGGAAGATAGGTGTCTTAAATCATACAAAGCCCTGGACCCAAAATTTTCTGTGAAGAAACTTATGACATATATGTGTGATTCCCTTTTGGATACCGAGCCTGAGCCTGAGCCCGAACCCGATTCCACAACACCCAATGGGGCTTTGCCAGAAGTTGCAGCCTACACTGGCAATAACGGTCCGCCGCTTACCGTCAATGGCTCAGTCGGTAATGAAGTTGAGGATGCCAGTGAAAATGGGTTTCAGGATTCCGAGCCACAAAGTTTGGTAGGCGTGACAGATAATCAGTGGGGGAGGGGTTAGGTGAGATTGTGGTGATGTGGTAAGTGGTTTTATAATTTATAAATGTTGATTGGTGGGGGAGGTGCTGGTTGGTGGTGGTGGTGAGTGGTGATGGTTGGTGGTGGTGATAGGGTAAGGAAGATGAAGTTGGTGGGCCCCATTAAAATAGGTGGAGAAAAATAATTGGCTAAGGGGTTAAGTGGGCCCTCTTTATATTTTATTAATTAATTGATTTTTTTTATTTTTATTGGGGTAAGGGTAATTTAGTAATTTTATATTTACTTAACTGGATTGTTTAACATCCATCCATCAAAAGGGTAATTTAGTAATTCCACAGCCATTCCAAGGACTATCCGAGTTAAAAAACACCAAAAGTTGAGGACTATACCTGTAATTTTAAAACTTGGGGACTATAGGTGAAAATTGTGCAAACCACAGAGACTATTCAAGCAATTTTCTCTTTTTTTTTATATAACATATTTATGTATTATTAACTTTAAATTTAAATCATGTACCTTAAATAAACCTATTTATAAAATTTTGATCTTTTATTCTACGTTTAAAACTATGTTTGTTATTATATTTGACAAATGTTTATTAAGTTTTTTATTATTTTGGTCATTGTTTTAGATGCTAAATATGCTCAGCAAGTACATACTAATTCTAGATGTTTAAAAAAGTTCAAAAGTCAAATAAGCAAATTAATACATTGGTTAAGCTTTTTTGTTAGACTTTCATATTGTTCTAAACAAATAAATAAAGTAAACCAATCAACATTAATCTATTGCTATCTATACTAATAAAAGACAACACATGGAATACTAATAACTCCCTCATAAAGCCTCTCATTTTCTTATTTAAAATAATACATTTATTTTAATTTGTTTCTTTATTTAAAAATAATTATTTTTAATTTTTATTACTTACAACTATAACTATTAATTTAATTATCAAAATTTAGTTTATATATATATATATATACACTATGTCTTTGTAAATTAATTAATATGATTATATTTTAATACAAAATTAGAAATAAATTACTAGACATGATTTGAAAATGTTTATTTATTAATAGAAGTAAATATTATTAAAAAAATATTCATTTTTTTAAGATAGCGTATTTATATGTTATTAAATTTAAATTTAAATCATGAACGTTAATTAACCTATTTTTTAATATGTGGTATTTCACTCTAAGTTTAAAACTATATTTCTTATAGTGTTATGAACAAACAAAACAAAATAAAACAAATCAATCCACATTAATTAAATATTTGATTAATTAAAACTAAACATGCTTAGTTATTTTTATATTATAATAGCTTGATATATAAAATACATTTTATATATAAACAATCATTGTTTGAAATTTTCATTGACTGCGTTGTTTCAAGTTACTTCAACAGAGAAATACAATATCTAAATGGCAACAGTCTTTTCATTAGTAATTCGTTTTAGCTTCATTTTCACGCTATTAAATCATGAAATCCTTTTTTTTATAGTTACAGTCATATTGAACCAATAAATGACATTATTTTTAAGGACCTTGATGTTAGAAAAAAATGATTATACTCTCAAGGTTAGAATTATTTTGGCTTTGCAAGAAACTTGATGTCAAATTCAAATTAACGATACTCAATTGGGATTGTTTAACGGATGAGGAGATATTTTTAAATTAATTTCATTTTTTACATCTTAGCCTAAACAAATTTATCTTATTACTTTTGATTTTTTTTTTTGTTGTACCTGCAGTTTACAAGGTAACAGCCATAGTATGAAAGATATATGTTGAAAAGTTTGGAAATAGTTTTATGTGAATATGAATGTCTTTACAAGAAATTATTTAGGGCTGGTTAATATTTAATATTTTTCAGTTGTAAAGGCAATTTTATTTATTTTAAATATAACATGTAATCTAATTTTTCTTAATTATATTTTTAATTTTATATATAATATATATAATATAAATTGTTCAACCCGTGTGATACACGGGTACATAACCTAGTATATAATAAAACGACACGAAATAAATAAAAAACTAACCAAATAATATACAAAATACATAGGAAAAGAGTTGTGTTTTGCAACACATCAAACATCCCCACACTTAAATCTTTTGCGTCCCAAAAAAGAAGTATGCAAAATCCCAAGCATTCTCAACAAAGCACTTAACAAAAACGATAGCATCAAACAGGGTCAAAAGCAAGCTACGAAATCAACAAGCATAGCGGTTTCACAAGACTTACATCGTTCAAAAGGCTGACTGGTCAAGATGATACATTTTTAAAAACAAGGCCTACCTAGTCAAGCTTCACTTACCTTCAAGTAACAAACTATGCACCTGTAAGCACCCCTCACAATATCACTCATCTCTCGGTTATATATTTATTTGGAGTGAATCTCTCAAAACCGAACTATGAAGCAAAATTATCATAAGCTTGTACGTCAATCAAATTTCCACCTAATTGCTAAAACTAACACAAATCAAGAGGACTTCAAAAGGGTAAGTAAGGGTTAAAGGTAGGAAATTTTATTGGGAAAAATTGGCTAAAAATAAAAATAAGTGATAAAGCGGATAAACATAGAACATATACACTCTAAATCTTTGGTTTTCTCGACCACAACCTTTATTCTATTTTGAGTTAATAGCCATTTTCGTCCCTGAGGTTTGGGCCAGTTTGCCACTCCAGTACAAAAGTTTTATTTTTTGCAATTCCTTCCATGAGGTTTGGATTTTTTTGCCAAATTCGTCTTTTTCACTAACCCAGTTAAAAAAGCTCGTTAGTGTTAAGGGTAGGTTTGTCTTTTTTCCACTTTAATGAAGGACAATATGGTAAAATCATCACTCATCTTCTTCCCCCTTTTAAACACAATCACCATGTCACAATCAACCCAACACCACCATATCACCACTGCATCAACCACCATGACACACCTGACCACCACAACCAAGTTGAAACCTGTCACAAAACTATGGTATTAACTAATATTTATAGATCTTCTTATTCCCAATCCAAAGTTCATACAAAATCCTAGCAAGAAAACAAAGCAAGAACTAAGAATACTCTCATCCAATCCTCACAAAACTCAGATCAACTGAACTATAACAATCTATAAAATGGATTAAAGAATCTAAGAAACAAACAGTCACAATATGTGGCTATTTGATCTTTACAAAATAACAAACCTAGGTTGTTTGTGAGAGATAACAGAGAGAGATCTGGTAGGTGATAATTGTTTGTGAAAGAAGATGACCTCAACTGTGATGATCTCGAGACACTCCAAAAAACCAAACAACCATCATCTTGACACCTAACCCATGCCGAGACCCAAACAACGATCAAGACCCGACTCTAGAACCTTGATCGGACCTGGTCCTTGACCCGAGTTGAACCAACACCATTCGAGACCCAAAACCATCCCAAATCGGTCATCACCAACACCTAGCCATCCTCTGCAAACAACAACAATATAGCCACCAACGGGACCCCCACCTGGTCGTGAGCCACCACGACCCTTTTACAACCATCACCATCCCGAGCCGACTCCCAGCCAAGACCCACCATCGATGCAAAGGGACCCGACCCTGCAGTCACTACCACGTTAGAACCACCGCAATAATCAACCATCACGAGGGATGAACTGCTGAAATGAAACAATCTTGCTAAAAAGTTTCGATTATTATTATTATTATTATTATTATTATTATTATTATTATTATTATTATTATTATTATTATTATTATTATTATTATTATTATTAGAAGCAGCAGCAGCAGAGATAGATGATAATAAGGTGATTGTGAACCATTGATGTCCTTTTCAATAAGCAATAGGGGGTGGGATGGGGTAAGATTTTTTATTAAAATTTTAAATTGAAAGTAAAAAGACAAAAATACCCTTGACATTAACGACCTTTTTTAACTGGGTTAGTGAAAAGGACGAATTTGGCAACAAAATCCAAACCTCAAGGAAGGAATTGCAAAAAAATAAACTTTTGTACTGGAGTGGCAAACTGGCCCAAACCTCAGGGACGAAAATGACTATTAACTCTTCTATTTTTTTCTTTTCTCATTACATAAATACATATCTTTCTTTTTTTCAGATTTGTTTTTTTTTTTGCCTGCTACTCTTTATGCTGATATATTTTTTTTTCTTTTCACATTACATAAATATATACAATCCGGTAATCAATATGAAATAAAATGGGTAACAAACGAAAGTTTTTGGCTCAAAGTGGTTTCTAAAGGTAAAAATGGGGTAACGGGTCAAATAACAAAAACAAACGAAAAGGCTAAACAAAAATGGGTAATCCTAATGCCTCTATCATATCTGTGTCAAGTCCAATCCAATGGTCTCAAAATGTATCAAAACACACAAGTTCTAAAAAATGCAACAAAGTCAGTATATCACACATGAAACGAACTTGTAAATATTTATATATAATATTTAAAGGCTCAAAACTCACTGTCATGTGGAAATAAGGGTTACCGATGCTAGCAAGTGCAAAACCAATTAACCAATCCAGCTTGATCCACTATCCCAGGCACCCCAAACATTTTATTTCTAGAAAAACAACTCAGTCAAGCCTACTATCCCGCAACTTAAAGAAACATATGCTAAGACCCGTAAACCCGACAATCGACCCCGCTTTTAACCGACGTATTACATTGAAAAGGCTCGTTTACTACGCACAAAAAGGATAGGGACTAACACCAAACCAACTTTTTTTTATGTTTTATTTATTTATTTATTTATTTTTATGACTCAAACTATCTAAAAATAAAAACGAAGTTCCCATCCCCACACTTGAACGGCACATTTTCCTCAATGTGAGAGTAAGAAAAAAAATAAAGTAGAAATAAAAACAACAAAAAAAATGTTTATTATTGGCCAAATATTAAAGTACGGATTATTATTGGCCAATGGGAAAAACTTTGGATTATTTAATACTCATTTTTATTATTATAAATCCTTAAAATATTTATATATTATATAAATTTGTAACACAAATTAAATAATAAACATAAAATATTCATTAATAAAAAAAATTAAAAAGACATAACTAATAAAAAAAACGAAACACCCAACTTCGTTCACCGCCACTATCAAACCACCTTCCACCACCACCAGCCACCTCCTCGACGACTACCACCATCATTTTTGTCAACTTCTTCTGCCATCAATTATCTTCAAACCAACATCGCAATCCTTACGTAAAAAGTGATCGCAATCCTTTCGTCAAAAATGATGGTGGTGCGGAGTGGTGGTGGTTGTGGAAGGTGGTGGTTTGATAGTGGTGGTGAACGAAGTTGGGTGTTTTGTTTTAAGAATTTATAATAATGTTTTAAAGATTTATGGTAATAAAAAAGGGTATTAAATAATCCAAAGTTTTTCCCATTGGCCAATAATAATCCGAACTTTAACGTTTGGCCAACAGTAAAACTTTTTTTCTGACGTGGCATTAAAAAAAATAATTTCCACGTCATCTGCCACGTCAGCATACACTAACCCAGTTAGTTCATAGTTAACGGAGGTCCATTTTTGACACCCACATGTCCACTTGGGATTATTTTAGGCCAACGTTAAAGTTCGGAATATTATCGGCCAATAGCCCAAACTTTGGATTATTAAAATCCAATACCCTAAAAAAAACTCAAATTATTTTGTTATGGTGGGACATCAATGAGTGTGTGAATCTGCTATTGATGTAAGCATTAGTTAGGTGGGTGTATTAATCCAAGACCCATTTATAATAGTCAATTGGTGGCCCGGTATGAAGAAGGACATAGCTCTTTATGTGGCTAAATGCCTTACTTGTTCCAAGTCAAAGCTGAGCACCAACGTCCATCTGGTTTACTTGTGCAACCAGAAATTCCAGTGTGGAAGTGGGAGAACATTGCTATGGACTTCATCACGAAGCTTCCACGCACCACTCGTGGGCATGACAGTATCTGGGTTATCGTCGACCGATTGACCAAATCTGCTCACTTCCTACCCATTCGTGAGACCTACACAGCTGAGAAACTGGCTAAGATCTACATCAGTGAGATTGTTAGTCGTCATGGTATTCCTCTAGACATTATTTCCGATCGTGATAGCTGGTTTACTTCACGCTTTTGGCAGACATTTCAGTCTGCACTTGGTACACAACTGAATCTTAGCACGGCTTATCACCCACAGACGGATGGTCAAACTGAACGAACCATCCAAACATTGGAGGATATGCTTCGAGCGTGCATCATCGACTTTGGTGGTAATTGGGACACACACTTACCCTTGGTTGAGTTCTCGTATAATAACAGCTACCATTCCAGTATTAACATGGCACCGTTTGAGGCACTTTATGGTCGCAAATGTCGTTCTCCTGTGTGTTGGAGCGAGGTTGGTGAAACACAAATCAACGGTCCCGAACTGATAACCTCCATGTCCCTTTAGAGGATATCCAGATTGACGAGTCGATGCGCTTCATAGAGAAACCTGTGGAGATTATGGATCGGGACGTCAAGACGCTTAAGCGAAGCCGAGTTCCTATTGTCAAAGTTCGTTGGGAATCCAAACGAGGCCCAGAGTTTACTTGGGAGCGTGAGGACCAAATGATGTCAAAGTATCCTCATCTTTTTCCAGAGACTACCACTTGAAGGAATTTCGGGACGAAATTTCTAAAAGTAGGGGATGCTGTGACATCCGTCACTTTTCTTTGTATTGTTTTATATTTCGATGTACGTTAAACCGTAATTAATAAAACGTTACATTTTCATTATTTTCGAACATTTAAAAATATTCGGTGACATTTTCGGGCTTATATAATCATACTATAAGTTTAGAACAACTCCAAACTTGTCGAATAATTGTAAAAAAAATAAACGCTTGGGATGGGATTCGAACCCGCGTCCCAAGCCGGGTCAATGCACACTTCAACCAATTGAGCTATACAACACATCTGAACTAAACCCACTTGATAATTATTATAAACCATCTTTAAAACTGAACAGTTGACTACAAAAAGTCAACTGACGCGTGGATCATCATCATCATCAATCCAATCAACGCGTAATTGATCCAAATAAGGAATGGAATTGATTTGCTTGACCAAGTCGCATCATTCACACGCAGGAATTCAGTTAAAACCTTCCAAAACTCGATCAATTGCCGCGTCATCGTTCAACCGAGTTAAATACTTGCCTAATCTACAATCCAAACCTTGTCTTATAAATTGAACCTCCCTACACCATCCTTACTCGCCGAAAATACTCTCTCCACCTTTGATTTCTGTTAAAAACGTGTTATTGAAGCCTCTAATCGTCCCTTTGACGTCTTCCCTTGACGAACTCGCATACCCGACTTCGGTATTGGTAAGTTCCTTTTTTTTTTGTGGGTTCTAACCTTCGGCACTCTGTGATCATTAGCCCCAAAGATTCAGGGGCTAATGATCACCAATTATGATGATTTGAAAATTAGGGCACGAATTGATAATAATTGGGGAAGAACACTGAGCGCTGTTAGTATATTTATTTATTTTTGAACAGAAATCAAACAACCAACTGATCTAGATCAGTTGGTTTACTTCCCTTGTTGCAAAACAGAACCGGCTAGTGGCCAGGTTCGAATCCCACGAGAAACAAATTTTTTTTTTCTTTTCATTTAACCATTAAACTAATAAACCTATTTAATCAATTTAAATCCAATATAACTCGTTCTCAGGGTGTGGCTCAGTTGGTGGCCACGCTTGTGATAAAACCCGAACCGGCCAGAGGCCCGGGTTCGATTCCCATAACCAACATATAATTTTTTTGCCATTTTTATATATATACTTAACATATTTAATCTCTTAAAATAGTTTTTAAATACTAAAAATGGTTTTTAAATTCTACAAAAATTATTATATGATCTTCAAATAATAAAGTTCATTACCCAATTTTTAGTTTTTCAAAAATAATTTATTTAACATATATTATTAATAATACAAGTTTATTCATTTATATTTATTAAATTCTATAAAAATATCTAAACGATTTTATTAAATCTCACAAAAATTATCCTAAACTTGTAATTTCTTATATTTAATAAACAATTTGTTTATTAATCAAATAAACGTTTATCCCCAAATTCGAAACCCTAGAATTACATGTATCCTAGAGTTATTCCCTTACACATTATCAAATTCTTTAGGTTGATTCTTTGGGATAATTCCAACTCATATTTCGTTGTCCAGTTCAATTTCAAGCTATTACGTAAACTGTGAGTATTCCCACCCCTTTTTGCTTTTATACATTTTTGGGGTGTTACATGTACACTATTACAATTTCAAATACAAGTTTACATTTTTACAATACAATTCTAGTACTATGTGCATTGCTTACAACGTGCTTTATGCTTAGACAATACATGTGGATTACATTTGTACTTAGTGAAATCATTAACATGGTACAAGCCGACCTTAACATTGGATAGCGCTATTTGGATTGACAACCCGCCTAGATTGATTCTCCCCCCTTTTCATCGGAGAATCCGTGGCCATTTTTAAGTTATCACCCATTTATTGGATGAGTACACCACCGTTCATACAGTACATTATACAGTCACAGGGTTGATTTCGCTCATTTGTATGATACATAGTTTACATATTTGCACTGTAGCTTGCACTTGAATTGTATATCTTTTTAACTTACTATATATATCAAAACTAGGAATGCTCACCAACATTTCTTATGTTGACCAAACCTATTTTTGTACATGTTTCAGGTGCAGTTTGATCTAGTGCTTTAGCAAGAGACATTTAGTGCTTTACTTAAATTCAGTATTTCAATATTTACATTTCATTTAGACAATGTATTTTCCATTTCCATGTAAGACAATTTTGGTTTATTCAATAATACTTACATTTTAATACCATGTGCTTTTGAACAATCGTCACTACGTGACACCTCGATGATTCCGTCATCGGTTGGGGTGTTACAGATTGGTATCAGAGCCATGGTTATAGGGAATTAGGTTATTAGAATGCCTTTTAGCCTAGACTATAACCGAATTTCAACTTTTAGGTACAACATTTCCTAAATTATCATTCCCCTCATTTCCCTCCACTTTCCTTCCTCAATCTTTCCCCTTTTTCTCCATTTCTCCTCATGGTGTATAGAGATGGTGTCCTACAAGGAGTGGAAAGACTACTTCATCATGGAGCGGGAGCAGTACCTTTCATGAAGACACTCTTAGGCATAATGCATACTCTTATTTTTGCTCCTCTAAAGTTGTTGAGCTTTAATGAGTGTGATGAGGACACGTGCAATCTGGAAGGGTGGACGCCTGTACACTGGGTTTTCTGGCATAGGCAAGCATAGCGCATAAATCCATTTACGGACCTGTTATGCTTACCTGGGGATTCCTGGAGTGAGTGTCCACTTATAGGCTAAAGCATGTCTTCTTTGATCACCATTGGGCTCAATTTCTTTGAAAAGTCAACGTTCTTGTTGGGCTTTATAGCTAGACAAGGGCAATCCAAGCATGTTATGCAAATATTTCAAATGATATACTTCTATTTCACATACAATATCTTGTATTCATAATCCTTATGCAATTATACACTTACATTTATTAATCTCATAATTTTTCATTGACTGCCTTGTAAATGTCTGCTCGTCGTATGCTCCGTGATGCTAGTCAACGCACTGTTCGTGCTTCTGGACAACGTTCTGATCGTCGCCTTGCTTCTCTAGTCGCTGAGCAAATTGCTGCAGT
This sequence comes from Ambrosia x helenae, assembly GCA_030844895.1. Taxonomy (NCBI): domain Eukaryota; kingdom Viridiplantae; phylum Streptophyta; class Magnoliopsida; order Asterales; family Asteraceae; genus Ambrosia; species Ambrosia x helenae. The sequence continues at coordinate 111,603,586 of CM061231.1, read as the reverse complement.
GATTCCAAATCTTGTTAGTGAGTTAACCCAAAACAGCAACAGTACCAACACAGAGGGTGCAACTCAATTCCGGTGCACATTCAAACACTTCAACTCATGCAACCCCACGAAGTTTACTGGGGAGGAGGGTGCTACTGGCCTCCTCCAATGGTTTGAAAGTATGGAAAGTACCTTCGTGAACAACGAGTGTCCTGATAACCTCCGCGTTCGCTATGCTACCAGTGTCCTTCAAAAGGGGGCATTGACCTGGTGGAATGGTGAAAAGCGTAATCGGGGCGCTGATGTTGCTCTATCCTTGTCATGGGCTGAGGTCAAGGAACTCATGATCGCCAAGTTCTGCCCTAGGAACGAAATGAGGAAACTAGAGGAAGAGTTCCATGGGTTGAAACAAGACAGTGGTGAAAATCTTGCGTACAACACTCGATATCATGAGCTTAGTATTTTGGTTCCACACATGGTCACCCCGGTCTCTCGAGCAATCGAGAAATATATTGAGGGATTGCCTGACCTAATTCAAGATGTAGTCACTGGAAGCAGACCCACTACGGTGGAAGAAGCCATCCAGCTCGCAGCCTCCTTGACTGACAAGCACGTCAAAAAAGGAAATTTGGTTAGGAAAGGAACCAAGAAACCAGCTGAGAAGACCCCCACCCCTACTACTGAATCATCAAGAGTTGTTGTAGACAATACCGGTTCCAACACTAGGAAGCGGAAGTCCAGGGGTAGAAACTATGTTGTTGTGGCCCCAGTAACTCAGGCTCCAATAGCCCAGGCTCCAATGGCTCAGGCTCCTCCTGTTAAGAAGGTTTATAGTGGAAACTTATCCACGTGCGCCACCTGTCAGTACCATCACCCCGCAAATTTTCCTTGTCGCCACTGTACCACCTGTGGTAGGTACGGACATGTAGCTGCCACATGTCGATCAGTGTTTCGACCTCAACCAATCAATGCTCAACCTGTTAACCCTCAACCAGCCAACCCTCAACCAGCTCGCCAAAACCCACAACCTATAGCATATGGTCGAGCTTGCTTCAATTGTGGTGATCCAAACCACCTTAGAAATCAATGTCCAGCACTTGTCCCAGCAAACCGTGCAGCAAACCCAGTGGCTCGTGGTAGGGCTTTCAACATCAATGCAGCAGAAGCCCAGGAAGCAAATGATGTGGTGAATGGTACGTTTTTACTTGATGGTCGTTATGCTTCAATTTTATTTGATACTGGTGCGGATAAAAGTTTTGTGTCGTTAGCATTCGAACCTTTATTATCTCACACTCGCTCTAGATTAGGAGCGCCTTTCACTGTCGAGGTCGCGGATGGTAAACCCATCTTAATTGATTCCATCATCCAGGGTTGTACTCTTAGACTTAACGAACATGACTTCACCATTGATCTCATACCCATGAAATTGGGAAGCTTTGATGTTATCGTGGGTATGGATTGGCTTTCTAAACATCATGCCGAAGTTGTCTGCTTTGAGAAATTCATTCGGTTTCCTCTCGCATCGGGTGACTTTTTACGGGTTAATGGTGAGAAACCATCCAGTGGTCTTAAACTCATGTCCTGCACTCAAGCACAGAAATATCTACGCAAGAAATACGTAGCTTTCTTGGCCCATATTGTGGAAAAGAAGGGTAAAGACAAGAGTATTCAAGATGTTCCTGTTGTTCGTGAGTTTCCAGAAGTTTTTCCTGATGACTTACCTGGACTACCACCGGTGCGTCCTGTTGAATTTCGTATTGATCTTGTACCTGGTGCTACGCCCGTTGCAAAATCTCCGTACCGCCTTGCACCTTTCGAGATGCAAGAACTTGCGAGTCAACTTCAAGAGTTGGCAGACAAGGGTTTCATTCGCCCCAGTTCATCACCTTGGGGAGCTCCAGTCTTATTTGTAAAGAAGAAGGATGGATATTTCCGTATGTGTATTGATTATCGGGAGCTGAATAAACTCACCATTAAAAACCGGTACCCTTTACCCCGCATTGATGACCTCTTTGATCAACTTCAAGGTTCGACTTGCTTCTCAAAGATCGATCTTCGTTCGGGATATCATCAACTACGAGTCCATGAAGACGATATTCCAAAGACAGCTTTCCGTACACGCTATGGGCATTACGAGTTCATGGTTATGCCTTTTGGACTAACGAATGCACCCGCTGTCTTCATGGATCTCATGAATCGCGTGTGCAAACCCTTCTTGGATAAGTTCGTAATCGTTTTCATCGATGACATTCTCATTTACTCTAAAACCAAATCAGCCCATGAGCAACACCTTAGACAAATCTTGAGTCTTTTGAAGAATGAACAACTGTATGCCAAATTCTCCAAGTGTGAATTCTGGCTTAAGGAAGTTCAATTTTTGGGACACATTATCAGTGATAAGGGTATACACGTGGATCCAGCTAAGATTGAGGCTGTTAAGAATTGGATTACACCGAAGTCTCCCATGGAAATTCGCTCTTTTCTTGGCTTAGCGGGTTACTATCGTCGATTTATTCTTAACTTCTCCAAGATTGCCTTACCTCTCACTTCCTTGACCCATAAGGATAAACCATATGTATGGGGACCCAGTCAGGAAGAAGCATTCCAAACATTGAAGCAGAAACTGTGTGATGCTCCAATCCTCACTTTACCTGACGGCAATGAGGATTTCGTGGTTTACTGTGATGCCTCTAACCAAGGTCTTGGTTGCGTTCTCATGCAACGAGGCAAGGTTATAGCATATGCATCACGACAACTGAAAAACCATGAGAAAAATTACACTACCCATGATCTTGAACTCGGAGCGGTCGTTTTCGCACTTAAGATATGGCGGCACTATTTATACGGTACAAAATGTGTAATCTTCACTGATCACAAGAGTCTGCAACACATTTTCAACCAGAAAGATCTGAATATACGACAACGATGATGGGTCGAGTTGTTAAACGACTACGACTACGAGATTCGCTACCATCCTGGCAAGGCGAATGTTGTGGCCGATGCTCTTAGTCGTAAAGGCCATGCCCAACTTTATTGTACTCAAGTCCAGTCTGATATCAAACTCCGCATCATTGAAGCCCAACATGTCTCTGTTACTGAGGGCAACATGTACGAAGAAATGTCGTGTGGAGCCGAAAATCAGTTGGAAACCAAAAATGGTTTACTTTATTTCATGAACCGTCTTTGGATCCCTGATCGTGACAACCTGCGTACCTTCCTCATGGACGAGTCCCATAAGTCTCGTTACTCCATTCACCCTGGTGCAGATAAGATGTATCAGGATCTGCGTACTTTGTGTTGGTGGCCCGGTATGAAGAAGGACATAGCTCTTTATGTGGCTAAATGCCTTACTTGTTCCAAAGTCAAAGCTGAGCACCAACGTCCATCTGGTTTACTTGTGCAACCAGAAATTCCAGTGTGGAAGTGGGAGAACATTGCTATGGACTTCATCACGAAGCTTCCACGCACCACTCGTGGGCATGACAGTATCTGGGTTATCGTCGACCGATTGACCAAATCTGCTCACTTCCTACCCATTCGTGAGACCTACACAGCTAAGAAACTGGCTAAGATCTACATCAGTGAGATTGTTAGTCGTCATGGTATTCCTCTAGACATTATTTCCGATCGTGATAGCTGGTTTACTTCACGCTTTTGGCAGACATTTCAGTCCGCACTTGGTATACAACTGAATCTTAGCACGGCTTATCACCCACAGACGGATGGTCAAGCTGAACGAACCATCCAAACATTGGAGGATATTCTTCGAGCGTGCATCATCGACTTTGGTGGTAATTGGGACACGCACTTACCCATGGTTGAGTTCTCGTATAATAACAGCTACCATTCCAGTATTAACATGGCACCGTTTGAGGCACTTTATGGTCGTAAATGTCGTTCCCCTGTGTGTTGGAGCGAGGTTGGTGAAACACAAATCACCGGTCCCGAACTGATACAAGAAACGACAGACAAAATTCTTCGCATTCGTGAGAACTTACAAGTTGCTCGAAGCAGACAGAAGAGCTATGCCGATCAAAGGCGCAAGCCTCTAGAATTTCAAGTCGGAGACATGGTACTTCTCAAGGTTTCACCTTGGAAGGGTGTATTTCGGTTTGGAAAGAAAGGGAAACTTGCACCACGGTTTGTAGGCCCTTTTAAGATCCTTGAGCGAGTTGGGAAGGTGGCTTACAAGCTCGATTTACCACCCGAGCTCAATAATGTTCATCCAACGTTTCATGTTTCTAATCTTAAGAAGTGTTTGGCTGAAGATAACCTCCATGTCCCTTTAGAGGATATCCAGATTGACGAGTCGATGCGCTTCATAGAGAAACCTGTGGAGATTATGGATCGGGACGTCAAGATGCTTAAGCGAAGCCGAATTCCTATTGTCAAAGTTCGTTGGGAATCCAAACGAGGCCCAGAGTTTACTTGGGAGCGTGAGGACCAAATGATGTCAAAGTATCCTCATCTTTTTCCAGAGACTACCACTTGAAGGAATTTCGGGACGAAATTTCTAAAAGTAGGGGATGTTGTGACATTCGTCACTTTTCTTTGTATTGTTTTATATTTCGATGTACGTTAAACCATAATTAATAAAACGTTACATTTTCATTATTTTCGAACATTTAAAAATATTCGGTGACATTTTCGGGCTTATATAATCATACTATAAGTTTAGAACAACTCCAAACTTGTCGAATAATTGTAAAAAAATAAACGCTTGGGACGGGATTCGAACCCGCGTCCCAAGCCGGGTCAATGCACACTTCAACCAATTGAGCTATACAACACATCTGAACTAAACCCACTTGATAATTATTATAAACCATCTTTAAAACTGAACAGTTGACTCCAAAAAGTCAACTGACGCGTGGATCATCATCATCATCAATCCAATCAACGCGTAATTGATCCAAATAAGGAATGGAATTGATTTGCTTGACCAAGTCGCATCATTCACACGCAGGAATTCAGTTAAAACCTTCCAAAACTCGATCAATTGCCGCGTCATCGTTCAACCGAGTTAAATACTTGCCTAATCTACAATCCAAACCTTGTCTTATAAATTGAACCTCCCTACACCATCCTTACTCGCAGAAAATACTCTCTCCACCTTTGATTTCTGTTAAAAACGTGTTATTGAAGCCTCTAATCATCCCTTTGACGTCTTCCCTTGACGAACTCGCATACCCGACTTCGGTATTGGTAAGTTCCTTTTTTTTTTTTGTGGGTTCTAACCTTCGGCACTCTGTGATCATTAGCCCCAAAGATTCAGGGGCTAATGATCACCAATTATGATGATTTGAAAATTAGGGCACGAATTGATAATAATTGGGGAAGAACACTGAGCGCTGTTAGTATATTTATTTATTTTTGAACAGAAATCAAACAACCAACTGATCTAGATCAGTTGGTTTACTTCCCTTGTTGCAAAACAGAACCGGCTAGTGGCCAGGTTCGAATCCCACGAGAAACAAATTTTTTTTTTCTTTTCATTTAACCATTAAACTAATAAACCTATTTAATCAATTTAAATCCAATATAACTCGTTCTCAGGGTGTGGCTCAGTTGGTGGCCACGCTTGTGATAAAACCCGAACCGGCCAGAGGCCCGGGTTCGATTCCCATAACCAACATATAATTTTTTTGCCATTTTATATATATACTTAACATATTTAATCTCTTAAAATAGTTTTTAAATACTAAAAATGGTTTTTAAATTCTACAAAAATTATTATATGATCTTCAAATGATAAAGTTCATTACCCAATTTTTAGTTTTTCAAAAATAATTTATTTAACATATATTATTAATAATACAAGTTTATTCATTTATATTTATTAAATTCTATAAAAATATCTAAACGATTTTATTAAATCTCACAAAAATTATCCTAAACTTGTAATTTCTTATATTTAATAAACAATTTGTTTATTAATCAAATAAACGTTTATCCCCAAATTCAAAACCCTAGAATTACATGTATCCTAGAGTTATTCCCTTACACATTATCAAATTCTTTAGGTTGATTCTTTGGGATAATTCCAACTCATATTTCGTTGTCCAGTTCAATTTCAAGCTATTACGTAAACTGTGAGTATTCCTACCCCTTTTTGCTTTTATACATTTTTGGGGTGTTACATGTACACTATTACAATTTCAAATACAAGTTTACATTTTTACAATACAATTCTAGTACTATGTGCATTGCTTACAACGTGCTTTATGCTTAGACAATACATGTGGATTACATTTGTACTTAGTGAAATCATTAACATGGTACAAGCCGACCTTAACATTGGATAGCGCTATTTGGATTGACAACCCGCCTAGATTGATTCTCCCCCTTTTTCATCGGAGAATCCGTGGCCATTGTTAAGTTATCACCCATTTATTGGATGAGTACACCACCGTTCATACAGTACATTATACAGTCACAGGGTTGATTTCGCTCATTTGTATGATACATAGTTTACATATTTGCACTGTAGCTTGCACTTGAATTGTATATCTTTTTAACTTACTATATATATCAAAACTAGGAATGCTCACCAACATTTCTTATGTTGACCAAACCTATTTTTGTACATGTTTCAGGTGCAGTTTGATCTAGTGCTTTAGCAAGAGACATTTAGTGCTTTACTTAAATTCAGTATTTCAATATTTACATTTCATTTAGACAATGTATTTTCCATTTCCATGTAAGACAATTTTGGTTTATTCAATAATACTTACATTTTAATACCATGTGCTTTTGAACAATCGTCACTACGTGACACCTCGATGATTCCGCCATCGGTTGGGGTGTTACAGTTCATAGTTAACGGAGGTCCATTTTTGACACCCACATGTCCACTTGGGATTATTTTAGGCCAACGTTAAAGTTCGGAATATTATCGGCCAATAGCCCAAACTTTGGATTATTAAAATCCAATACCCCTAAAAAAAACTCAAATTATTTTGTTATGGTGGGACATCAATGAGTGTGTGAATCTGCTATTGATGTAAGCATTAGTTAGGTGGGTGTATTAATCCAAGACCCATTTATAATAGTCAAATTATGGTTAGTAACATGATTCTAGGTTTGTGCATTAATTAGACTATTTGTTGTGGGTAAAGGTGAGTGATGACTTTATCCTCTAATATTAAGCCACATAAGCGTTGACATGACAGGGTGATAAAGCTGCAGCTCACTAGCCTGATCCTGTTGTGGGTAGAGGTGAGCAACAGCTTTATCCATTTTTATTAAATTATTAAATTTTAAACTTTGTTATTTTAAATTTATATAATATATAAATTTGTAACACAAATTAAATAATAAACATAAAATATTCATTAATAAAAAAAATTAAAAAGACATAACTAATAAAAAAAAAACTAGTAAACTACTCCTCTTGGTCGTTGAGCTCTTGGTCGAATTCCTTCACAAGACGGTCCTGTTCTCGTTGAAGTATCGCTGGGCGAGGCATTGGTAGGTTGCTAAAGTCTTTCGTTAAAAAGTCCATGTTTCTCAATCGAACTTTATCGACTTTAGCTTTCGCCGCCATTTCCATTGTAGTCCTTATTTTGCTAATTTCACCCGAGAACTCGTTATTGGCTTCATTAGCAGTTTGTTTAGCTTTCACTTGTCCCTTCCAGCTGGTCGAACTAGGGGAGACGGGGGAAGACCCTCATCAGATTTTAGGTCATTCCCCACGTGAGCATCCCAGCTTGTGGAGGAGATATACCCATTTGATGAAGAGGTTTTGGCCTTCACTCATGTCTTCAAGCGAAATTGCTCCACCCATTTGAAGCAATTACGAAGGATTTTCCACAAGTAGACTTCATCTCACGTTTTGTTGGTCTTGTACTTGCATAACACCTCATCTTTCCACTCATCGCAAGTGAACTGATAAACATCAAGATCGCTAGACCCACTTTGACGCACTCGATTAGCGTTCCTATTATGAAGTGTAACATCGAGAATTTTTCCCCAATCTTTGAATCACCACTTTACCTATATCATACTTCTTTAATAACCTTGTCTAATTTTTATTATTTATTTCCAAACATTTTTTTAATAATAATAATAATAATGTTAGTAATTTATCTTGTTAGAAAAATTATAAACATTGTTTATAACCTTATAAACAAATAAACAAACCAAACCAATCCAAACCCACCTTAAATTCTTTATTTTTCGGAGCCCGCTAACCCTTAGCCCAAACCACTTAACTTAACCCACACCAAAACCTACCTATTTAATCTCTCTTTCTCCTTCTTCATCCTCATTCTTACACCAATAACCCTAGCCACCATCCCTTAAAACCTTCAACTCCTCCCTCATTCACTTATATAAAATTTTTTTAACATAACCTGCTGTTGTGATAATCTAAAAACGTCCAGCAAGGAATCTTGATAGCGTGAATCGAATCAAACAAGCGACAACATCAACTGTCTCAAAACTCGTCTTCGGTATAATCCTATTCTTATTTATGCTTTGCATCAGATTCTTTCAATCCAAATTAACTCTTTAAAAACTAATGATCAAATGTTATGAACATGTTAATAAGTGTGTTTTTTAATATAAAATGGATTAAGATCGAAACAAGCAGGATTTAACATAAAAACTTGTTAAAGCATGCAAACCATGCACATCAGAAAATTACTGCAGAAAAGTACGAAATTGTTTTGAGTATAACTTGATGATACGGACATCAATTGGGCTCATTATTGAACCAAAATAATCATTATGATGTGTAGTTGCTGTACAAAAATTTTCATAATTTTTCATGAACTCTAAGATTGTTTTTATGATTTTTTATTAATAGAGGTCAAACTGTGTTTTATAGCAGAAAATAGGGTGTAATGCGAGATTCATAACTCATCTAATTTTACATAAAAAGCTTTCAAATTTTTACAGAAGAAAGATTTTTGAACCCTTAAAATATTTCCACTGGTCTTGTATAATTTGGATAAACCTAGATTTTCTTATGCTTTTTCTTGTAAACTGTCACCAGAAAATGACCTCCTGCCTTTGCGGTAATACAAGATTTTGTTTCCAACTTTCCGTGTACAGTTAAGGCTAGATAAAATTTTAGTAAGTTTATTGGTCATAATAGGACATCTCATATTTTGTTTAGAATTTATTTCAAAGGTTTACTATTTTAAATAACATTCACAAACTGGTTTAAAAATCTAATCCGAGCTGAAGTTGCTGAATGTTTTGTTAACATTATAACTTGCTTCATATAAACCTTATAAGATGTTTAAATGTTCAAAAAACTATAATAAACATCATAAGATACTACAAATAACTTAAACCATTAATTATGTTAATAGTTTAACCATCACAACAATGTTTATCAGTCAATGATCTTAGTCCTTATACATATGTAGCTTTCGCGTAGGAGGAATTTTGTTAAGCTTACTAAACACATTTGGAGCTAATCTTCACAACCAGTGAGTTTACATAGCCCCTTTTTCTGTTTTACATTTTGGGGTGAAACATGTTTAAACATTTTATACACTATCATTTACTCATTCTTACATTGTTGAAACTTGTTGATTCAATTTGACTGTAACAAAAAGACATGGTGCAATGATTAACATTGATCAAGCCGCCTGTTTAGATTATAGCGCTATAGGTCTAACAAACCCATCCCCCCGCATAAATTCAGGGACGATCGATAACAGTTACACTTTTACTAACTTGCGAGTTAAGTCTCAGTCGACACAAGGTTTGATTGTACAAAAGACGCATTGTTACATGTCGGACTCATATTCTTACATTACTCATTATTATACTTCAACTATGATTGCTATACAACATATTGTCTTCAATTATATGCAAAACCTATGTATTCTCATCAACTATTTATAGTTGACCCCCATCTTTCCAATTCAACATGTTTCAGGTTTTACTTGCTATTGGAAGTTGTACAAGTCTTGGATCACATAGGAGCTTTGGACCTAGTTTATGTAAATCAAGTTTATGTATTTATTAAATTGTATGTCAAATTGTAAATTGTTTAGTAATATAAAACTTCCATTTAGTACCATGAGCTATTTAACAATCATCACTACGTGACACCTCGATGTTTCCGCCATCGGTTGGGTGTTACATGAAGGTTAGTAAACAGGCTCACATATTTTCTAATCTCGGCCCACCAGCCGGAAATCATATCCGGGGAATGCATTTGACTCCCGACTTGTTTATAGAAGATTTCTCGAATACCTCTCCAAAAAACTTTCGCTACAAATATATATATATATATATATATATATATATATACATATAGTTAAAAAAATTATTTGCAACATATATATAGTTAAAAAAAAATTAGTTATACCGGCTTTTCGATCTTCCGATACTTCCACCCAAACCTGACAAAGGGCTATTTTCTCCTCTTTCGTCCAAGGCGTCACATGACGCTTTGGTCCTACATCTTGTTCGGGCGGTTCACCACCCTACCACCACTTCTGCCACCACTTCTAACGTCCGTCCTCGGCCACCACCTCTAGCCACCGGACCACCACCCCTACCACCACTTCTGCCACCTCGCTTTGGGGGTGGTGGTTGCGAATCCGGAATTACAAAATCCGGAGATGGTGATGGCATTTAGCTAAAATTAACTTCGAGTTCGTTATTCGTACCATACTCGTCTTCACCAAAGAACTCCATAGCGGGTTTGTAACATTCTTGCCACTGTGACGGATCCATTTTTGTAAAGATCGAAAGTTTCTTTGTGATTTTTTAAGTGTATAGGTTGAAGAGTGTATTTGTTTATTGTGGGTAAATAAAAAAAAGGTTTTTTTTTTAATAGCCAAACTAGCCGTTGGCTAACGGCTAATTGGCTGCCAACGGTCATTTTTCTCTCACCACCACACGCGAGTCTGCTCACTTGCAATCACTCGCACTAGCTATCAAGTTTGGATGTTATGGATCAGGTTAGCCACGTAGACCAAGTTATAGCTCGTGGCTCCACGTTCACAAATCACTTAACACATAGTCTTAGTGTTTATTTGTCAACGTAGAAAATCAACTTTCACATAAACAAACCCTTTTAAGATAACATGCTTCAATATGTAGCATAGTGGCACCTTAGAACCACTTTTTCGATATTCCAATGATCAGGATTTCTACTTTCCAGTTTAGTTAGTTTATCCGTGTAAAACTATTTTCTCCATGATCAACTAAGCACGAGTGATATAGTTTAAATATAATGAGTAAAGATCAAATACATATAGTTTTTTTTAAGAACTGTGAGAATCAAAGGGGGTAAAAAAAATTATTTTTTTTTTAGAATTTTTTTCCCATGTGCTTAAACATTCTTTCTAAATAAATAATACAAAAAAAATTAAATTTTTTTAGTGTAATTACGTCATTAAGGTAAATACATTAGTTTACACTAGAGTAATTATGTAATTACTCTACACGTAATTACTCTACACCAATTTTTTTTTTTTTTTAGTTTTCAATATTATAATACATGTTTAACAATATGAGGAGAAAATTTTTGAAAAAAAATAAAAAAATACCCTTCTTTGATTCTCACAGTTCTTACCAAAAAAACTATTTGTACAGGATCTTTCCCCTAAATATAATATTTAAAATAAAATTTTATAATCACACTTGTCTTTCATACATACGTATCTACTAAATTTTTAAAAAATGAAATTTTCTTATGGAAATGTTTTACTAAGACCATGTCCATGTGTAATGGTAGGTTAAATTTGTAGGTGAAATGAGCATTAAAGGGGCATTTTATGACATGTTGCATGTGATGCCAATTTGGTAGGTAAAAGGGGCAAGAAGTGTAATTTGGTATGAGGTATTTTTTGACATGTGGCATGTGGGTCACATGCCAATTTATATTATTTTTTTTTAAATTTAAATAAAAAAACTAGTATATAATTTAAATATTTAACTAAAATAAACATTAAAAAAATTACATTAATTCACTAAATTACCTAAAATTTAAAAAAAATACGAAACATAAAAAAAATACGATACATAACACTAAACATTAATAATTAAACAATAAAACGATGAATCATTTGCAATGATCGAACATTGGTGATGGAAGTCGGTTCCGTACTGCTCCCGATAACTGTCGTTTGTGAGTTGAATTTCCATTTGTTGGCTAATGCCAGAGTTCGCCTCAATCGTGGCTTCATAGAGGGTGTTCCATCTCGTACATTTATTGCGTACGAGAGACCACCTATGGGTGATCTCATCAATGTTGCGATTGTTTGTTTGGCTAATTCGATTATATTCATCCAACACATTGCGCCAAAAACCTGACGTATTGTTTGACGGATTCGCGTTGACATTGATCCAGGCCGTCACCAACTGGATCTGCTCGTTGTTAGTCCACGGTGCCATTAATCCGACCTAGTGTTTTTTGATGAATATGGGTTGTGAAGGTTTTTTGAAGTGGAATAAGAAGAATATGGGTTGTGAAGATTAATATGGTTTGGTTTATATAGTGGGGTGTAATAATTAAAAAAAAAAAAAAAATCAAACGACTATAATTTAAAAATAATCGAACGTTGGAATTTTTTTTTAATTTAAACCCTGCCACGTGGCAGGATCCTATTGGCCAGCAGAAAATTTCACCTACACGAAAATATTCGCGCAGGAGTGCTTCACGCCTGATTAACATGAGGGGGGCGGGGGGTTGGTAGGTGAAAGGGGCACCAAAATCCCCCTTTCACGCTCATTTCGTTAGCCATTACGGGTGGTCTAAGCACCAGTCAAACGTAATGACGACCCAAGTGTGATTGAAGCTATTCTGATTTCACCATTCAAGTCAAATATATGAAAAAAAGAATAATGAATAATGTAACATAGGAAAAAAAGGGCCAAGTCTACGTAATTGAATGTGAACATGACAATTAGTGTGAATGTGTACAATATTCTATCAAGTTTTAAAGTATTAAATTTTCAATAAACATGACAATTTTAGTAAAATTTCAAAATTTAAGGGTACAACTTTAAAACTAGTAAGATTAGTTTTTCAAATATTTATTACATTTTAATTCTGGCATCTCAGCTACACTTTTAGTTTCTTAACTTTACTCAATTTTTTATTATTCAAAGACAAAACTAAAGAAAACAAACTTTATGTATTACCCAAACTAGACATTTCACATTTATCTTTAAAAAGCACGGTAATCAACTTTAACCTATATGGTTTATTGCACATCCAAACACTTTTTACAACTGAGATATTTTTTCTGTTAACTCCCCTCACATGCTTTGCATGTGGGGGTATTTTAGTCATTTTATGTTTTTTTTTTATTAAAATGTTTTTTGCATGTGATTAATTTTTTAATATATATATTTTCATATAAAAATATCCTTATTTTATTTGTAATAGATGTAAAAGGCGGTGAAGATGTTACAATGTTTTTAGGTGTTTTTGGGTTTTCTTATTGCGCAAATTTTTAGTGTTTTTAAAAAATGTGTGCTTTTTTGATGTGGTAGCTGACTGGACATATTTTTAGTTGTTTTTGGGATATGTTATTGTGGATTGTATAATTGAATGTGAACATGACAAATTCTGTGAATGTGAAACATTCTATCAAGTTTCAAAATTAATTTTCTACGGAGAAAAAAAACTGAGAGTTCAAGATTCCATTTATCAATTTATGGTGATAATTTTATAATTTTTTAAGGAGAAATTGGATAAAGAGGTAACAGTATGATCAAAAATATATTTAAAACTAGGTTGTATTCCGGAACGCTCCCGGGATAGACAACTTTAATATGAACTGATGCAATGTATGTAACGATATAACATATATAATTTGAGAAAACAACAATTTTAATCATGCGAATAAGAATAAAAATGTATATTAAAGAAAAAAAGTATGTTTGGATAAGAAGCAGAAGTAGAAGCAACCATCGCATGGTGTGACTGATGTTGTGGTCTTTAATTGCAACTTTTTAGACATCATTGGTTTTGATCAATTATGCTCTTGATGAAAAAAGAACTCTCATTTACAGTTTAATTTAATGTAAAGAATTCAATAGAAACTGTGTATCATGGGGGCCATAACCTTTTTTTTTGTTTTTTTATTTATTATTAGGTAAAAATTTTAATATTACATGAGGTTGGATCGATAAAATATTAAATGTTTAAAATATTGGAAATGTAAAAATAATTAGTTAAAAAAATAAATATTAAATAAATAAGAGATAAATGTGAAATTATGATTTAATAATATTATTTCATATGAGAGAGGAGTGAGATAATCATAAGATTTTTTTTATTATATAGTAAAATAATACTCACTCCGTCCTAATTTAAATGTCCAATGTCTAAAAACACACATTTTAAGAAATCTTTTGTTTGTATGTAGTAAAATAATAATAATATCCTCAAAAGTGGTGATTGTGTTTTGTCTTTTATGTGCAAAACTGAAAATTGCATTTCTATTTTTAGAAAGAGACATTTAATTTGGGACAAACAAAAAAGGAAAGAAAGGCCATTTAAATTGGGATGGAGGGAGTAATAGAGATAGAGATTAAAGTTAACTTCTATTTTGCTCCCCGTGGTTTAAAAATTTTAACTCTTTTGATTAATCGGGCACCGATTAATTGAGTGATTAGCCCAAAATTAATCAGTAAAGTGAGGACTAGCGATTAATCAACGATTAGTCGGTGATTAATCGGGATTTTTACAACCTTGGTCTTGATACATCTTATCGGAGCCAGGGTGAATAGAATACCGAGATTTGTGAGCTTCATCAAGAACGAGTTCCCGCAAACCTTCGAATAAAGGAACCCAAACACGTTCGGCAAAATAGTGCAGGCCATCGGACCTGAGTTCAAGGTGCCTATCGGCACTGTGCATTGTTTCAGCTTTAAGGTTTTCCTCCTTCAAAGCTTCTTGCTGCGCAGAACGAATTTGGTCAGGAAAACTAGAATGGATGGTGAGCTGAAGAGCTCGAACACGACAAGGCTTACTCAAAGCGTCTGCCACAACATTCGCCTTGCCAGGATGGTATTTTATAGCACACTCGTAATCATTAAGAAGCTCGACCCAGCGACGCTGTCGCATGTTCAACTCATTCTGATCAAAGATATGCTGGAGGCTCTTGTGATCGGTATAAATTGTGCACTTGGTACTGTACAAGTAATGCCTCTAGATCTTCAAGGCAAAGACTACTGCACCCAATTCCAGATCGTGGGTGGTGTAGTTTTTCTCATGAACTTTAAGCTGACGAGAAGCGTAGGCAATGACCTTCTCGCGTTGCATTAACACACAATTGAGACCCGAATAAAAGCATCACAGTAAACCACAAAATCGTCCGTTCCTTCGGGCAAGGATAGAATAGGAGCAGAACAGAGCTTAGCCTTTAGCATCTGAAAGGCTGACTCTTGCGAATCACCCCAGTTGAACTTCTTGTCCTTCTGGGTAAGTGAGGTGAGGGGTTGAACGATCTTCGAAAATCCCTCGATAAAACGGCGATAGTAACCTGCAAGACCCAGGAATTTCCGCACCTCAGATGGCGTCTTCGGTGCTTCCCAGTCTTTGATGGCTTCTATCTTGGCTGGATCAACATGAATTCCTTTTTCATTAACCCCATGTCCAAGGAATTGGACTTCACGTAACCAGAAGTTACATTTCGAGAACTTAGCATATAACTGTTCCCGTCTCAAGAGTTCCAAGACAAGACGCAAGTGTTCCCGGTGGTCCACTTCGTTCTTGGAATAGACTAGGATATCATCAATGAAGACAAGCACGAATTTATCAAGATGGGGCTTACAAACGCGGTTCATCAAATCCATGAATACCGCGGGCTTCTTGGACTCTCAACTGATGGTACCCCGATGTCAAGTCAATCTTCGAATAGAAACTAGAACCCTGGAGCTGGTCAAATAAATCATCGATACGAGGAAGAGGATAGCGATTCTTGATTGTAACCTTGTTCAATTCACGGTAGTCGATACACATACGCTGGCTTCCGTCTTTCTTCTTGACAAAGAGGATGGGGGCTCCCCACGGGGTGGAACTAGATCGAATGAAACCCTTCTCCAATAATTCTTGTAACTGGTTGGACAACTCCTGCATCTCAGGAGGTGCAAGACGATATGGGGCTCGAGCAATAGGGGTTGCACCCGGAGTGAGTTCAATACCGAATTCGACTTGACAATGGGAATATCTTCAATCCTTTTTCTCTTCCTATGAAGAAACCGAAACAAGAGCCAGCATGGCAGAATACCCCTTTCGAAGATACCTATAGGCTTTCATACACAAAATGATACTCAAAGGGACACCACTCTTCTCACCATGCACCAAAAGAATTTCTCCATCAGGGAGAGGGAGTCGAATGACTTTATCAAAACAGACGATCTCAGCCCGATACAAGGATAACCAATCCATAGCCACAACGACATTGAAACTACCCAAGGACACCGGCATAAGGTCAATAGGAAACGAATAACCCAACAATTCAAGGCGACATTCCCTAAGGACGTGTGTCGCTTCGACTTTCTTACCATCAGCCAGTTCTATCAAGTACTTAGCCTCTAAAGGTGTAGGTACCCTATCAAGCAATTGACTAAATCCAAGAGATATAAAACTCTTATCGGCACCAGAATCAAATAAAACCGAAGCATAGCGATTATCAAGAAGGAACGTACCGGTAACAGTGTCAGGGTCCTGTCGAGCCTCGTCCGAACCAATCACGAAGGCACGAGCATTCCTGCCTCTGCCCGCATTGTTCCCATTACCCGATTCATTCTTCCCAGCTTCGCCCTGCTTCAACTTGGGGCAATCACGCTTGAAGTGTCCAAGCTCACCGTAGTTAAAGCACCCCTGTTTTCCCTGGTTTCCTTGAGGATCAGTAGCCTGCGGAGTGGGGGCAGGCGCAGCAGGTGGGTTATGATTACCCTGAGGCTGAGCTGAGCTCGAGCCTTTACCCACACCTTCCCACTTTCGCTTGTTGTTCTCAGGAGCCTTCACAGTAGCACCTCGGGGAGGCAAGACTCCTTCTGCTACTTTCTTAGCGTGTGAGCCGACCGAACGACCTCAGAATACACAATGAGATTTCCCGCAGCCACCAATCCCGCAACCTCCGGCACCAACCCAGAAATATAGTGCTCAATTCTCCTGTATTCCGGTGAGTGCAAATCCGGGCACAACACCGCCAGCTCATTATGTCTTGCTGTGTACACTTCAATCTCAGACCCCACCATCTTGTGATTCCAGACCTCATGTTCGAGCTTCTGGATCTCGTCCCTTGGACAGTATTCGCTTTTCAAAAGCTGGACAAATTCTGTCCAAGGCATAGCATGGGCTTTCCCAATACCCAAGGTCTGGGTGGTGGAGTTCCACCAAGTCAGGGCTTGACCCTCAAGGGGCGCTGAAGCATACACGGTCGCCCCCCGGGCAACTGCACATGGAGAACACGTATTCAACTTTTTCTAACCACCGGAGCAGTCCCACTGCCCCTTCAGTCCCGTTAAAGTTGTGGGGTTTGCAATCCATAAACTTCTTGTATGAGCACTGAGGTGGGGGTGGATTGACAGCACCACCTGAGACAAGACACACTGATAAATAACAAGGAAGGGGATACAGTACCCAGAAATAAGGTAGAGTAGGTAAAAATCAACTTACCACCCATAGTATTATGAGAAGCTTGGAACGCAGCCAGGGCTACATTCACCTGCTGTTGCAGTAGATTGTTCAACTCCTCTGGGGTCATATTAATGTTACCGCGACCACCGTCACGACCACCGCCGCCCCTGCGACCTCCACGAGCTCCTGACATCTTCTGTCAAAACATTGAACAAAAGACTTTGGCTTACCCGTGGTGTAACCCACTATGAATTTCAAGAAATTAATCCGGGTCTAATTCGGGTCCATCCGTCCAAATGCAAAGTCCACTAGGATTTCTATGCATTCCAGATTATGATCTCGTGTGCACCCGACATGATAAACTGTTCTACATGGTCCTCTAGGTGTACTTTAAGCTTGAAGTATAAGTGTAAGACAGCGTGTGTAAGGACGAGCGTGTCTATTGGGGCATAGAGGGGAGATGTCCGAACCCTGGACAGATCTCAAGAGTATGCCGAAGCTACCCCAATGTACACCGTCGCCAAGAAAGTTCAATAACATGATGCTCGCCGTCGAATCATGATAAGGATGAGTTACGGAGTAGAATGATAGAAGAGTAAGCATATGATGCAACGTAGAAGATGATGATACCAACACCCCGAGAAATTTAATATGTTACCCACATGTTAAGACTCGACCATATGTGACCGTCTAGTGTGTGTGACTTGGCTATAGACTAGACTCTACATGTAGTCCTAGTTTACTATAACCGTTGGCTCTGATACCAATCTGTCACACCCTCAAATTCCACTTGCGGGGTTTTACCGCGAGGCGCGTGACATACCAGGATCCAAGTCAACGATCACAATAAACAAACACTAAATATATAGAATGAAACCAAAACATTATGTTTTGAGCCATAAACTAGCAGTGGAAGCATTTCTTGTTTACAACCAAAAGACATATTACAGTTTACAAAACATTGTTTAATATGCGACAAGACTCTAGACGCTGTGCGAGACTCCGTGCGCCTAGTCCATTAACTGCTACCTTAGCGACCTAAGAAAACATGCCAAAAATGTCAACATATAATGTTGGTGAGTTCACAGGTTTTTATGAAAGAGTTGGTTTTTATGCACCCGCCCGGCTCCCAACCGACGAGTGGGGTTTGTGAGGCCTAATAGATCTATCCACATTTCCCTCGTTGTGCAACCCGCACATTCATGGTTTCCCCCTGGGACTTTGCATAAAACGCCGTATAGTAATGTAAAGTAACCATAGTATAACATGACCTTTAGTAAGTAAGTATGTAGCATGTTTCTCCCCCGAAAGCAAAACAGTAAAAGCGGGGCTGTGACACTCACCTTAGATTGCGTTACTTGAGTATAGTTAAAATCAATAAGCTATGATAGCTCCAAATAGTGGCGACCTATCATAAGACGTATATAAGTACCCAGACTAATAACCCGTAGGTTAACTAGTCCCCGAATGTCCAGACCATAACCATGAACGTTGAAAACACCTTTGACTGTTAAACCGACCGAACCAGACAAGACCCGACATCCCATTGGTGACCCGACATTCCACGTGTTAGCCAAATACAAGATATCATGCAACATATGTAGTTAAACACTTAGCACGCACAAGTGTTCACTAAGTCTAGCATAACGCTCAATTAATGCATAAACGAGTCCGAACACGTGTTACTAAGTCATTAGGCATGTCACGGGGTTCCTATCATGCTTCGGGATGTTAAAATACGCTTACAACAACAGCACACTCGATTAGGAAATTAACATGCAATTAGGAAAAGTCAACTGGTGAGTAGGAGAAGTCAACATGCATTTAGGATTGTAATCGCCTGTTGCAAGTGGCATTTAGGATTGTAATCGCCCATAGTCACTAGCATTTACATCCTAATCGCCCCTGCATCAGGAGATTAGGATTCCTAATCTCCTCCTGCAGCCGCGCGACGTATTTTCGCGCGTTTAACCCTCCAAATCAGACCCGAAACATGTAAAAACACCCAACATCAAACCTAAACCATTAACCAACCCATTCCAAGCAAAAACCCCCAATTCATTACTGATCTAACACCCTTTGTGCAATTATTTCCAAAAATGGCAAAGTACTAGGTTTCATTAACTATGCATATCTTTCCTTAAATGGCAAATAATCAGATTTCATCACCTACAACCTTGCAAATCATCATCCCTCTATTATAATACCCTTCTAATGTGAATCCTAACAACAAACAATCATCAAATCATATCATAACATCCTAAATCTTCAAGAATCATCCAAATGGGTCAAAATGCATATTTTCATCAAAACACAATAATAATAGCTCAAATCCTTAGGAAAACATCCTAATAACTCCTACACATCAGAAGTACATCAATTACATGGAAACATTCATGTTTTGACCATCAAAAATCATTTCCTGCATGAATACTTCACATATAGCAAGTATAAAGGTTTAGACTTGTTTTAGAAACTCATTTCAAAAGGTTTTTAAAGACACAAACTTGGTAAAACAAGGTCTGGACCTTTGGGAACCAAAACAATAACATTACAAAGGTTTGGGATGAAGAACACACCTTGGATTTTGTCAAAGAAAGGAGTGTAAGCTTAGAAATAGTGGATTTTGAAGCAAAACGAGTTCCAGAGGTGTTTTATGGTGTGAGGGAGGCTTAGGATCGGTTAGGGTTGCATGAATGATGTTTCACAAGTCAAGGGTTTTATTTATAGGTGTTTCTAGTCGTCAACAACAGAACTAGCGATTACAACTCTGCAACTGGCGATTAGGCTCCTAATCGCCTATAATAACACGCGATTAGGGCCTAATCGCCCCCTATGACTAGCGCGTAGGCTAAATGCCTGTTCCTAATCACGTATAATTCCTTGTAATCGCCCCCAAAATACCATTTTGGGTTTTTGGCACGTTAAACGCTATTTTAACACATATAAACACGTATTCACATACCGACAAGTCGTATAATGATTATAAACACATAATGCATGATAACTGACACATTCACACCCGTTCACCAATTCTCGGGACTCGAGACTTGCGTGTGTGCGTTAAACCAGGTGATTCCACGAATCACCAATCCTTGTACACATGGTTATGGACCGACTCCCAATGATCCGGTGGATCATTGTAATGACTCCCGATGTGTAAGGCCCCAAACCCGGGCACCATACCGTCGGATCTCATTACAGTGTACCGTTTAAAAATCAACAATTTTATTAAAATGATGCAGCGGAAAAATAATTACAACAGTACAAATTGTTTTTTTTTAAAAAAAATAGTTTGTTGATAAATCTGTAAACTACGAATGCCATCCATGCTTTCACGAGTAATCCCATCCGCTAGCCAAGATGCATCACCAACTCGAACAAACCAGCAACACAATCTAACATACATGCAAAAGTCAGCTACGCTAAGTGAATTCTAATAGTTTAAGTTTATAAAATTAAAACACCTCATAAACACTTTATTTTTAAAACTCAACTTCATCGCAGTAAAGTCATCATTAATTATTTAAACACTTTATCATCAACACCCCACCCAATATGACTCAAAATCATAACTTACTTATCATTTATCTCGATCCACAACTATGACTCAGCAACGCAATGTCGCTACACACGACTAGTTCATATATACTCCTTTTAATTGTACCGGGTACCCCCACTACAATTCATCACAAGAAACTCTACATTATCATCTTTAACAAAAACACAACACATACCCACCGATTTATCTATATGAATGCAAATAAAATACATAAAGTGGGAACCTGCCACACACTTTGGTCGATTCATAAGAAATTGACCGATCTCACCTCTTTGCCACGAAGGCACCCATCGCGTCACAAAGACAACGACAATCATCTTCGCCACTAAGGCACTCATCGCGTCACGAGGATAACGACAATCATCTTCGCCACTAAGGCACTCATCGCGTCACAAGGACAATGAC
This sequence comes from Ambrosia x helenae, assembly GCA_030844895.1. NCBI lineage: Eukaryota > Viridiplantae > Streptophyta > Magnoliopsida > Asterales > Asteraceae > Ambrosia > Ambrosia x helenae. Next base: position 111,582,068 of record CM061231.1, on the reverse strand, counting down.
AATCATCTTCGCCACTAAGGCACTCATCGCGTCACGAGGACAACGACAATCATCTTCGCCACTAAGGCTTACTCTTTAAAACACCACGAGGGTGCTACATCATACACATAGCACATAGACACACACACACACACATAGGTGCCTATAACTCGACATCTTGCATCTTTATGTGGGTTAACCACTAGCAATGTAATCTCGCCACTAAGCCCGTCTCCAAACATCAAAGGGCACACACGCATCCCTACGCACGTGTAACCCAACTACATATATCGTATCTCATTACTCTATAAGTGTCACACGACACATCTGTTGGATCAGTATTGCTCTTTGTATGAACTTGCTAGTGAACACTTAAGTGTTTAGCAAGTTCTTTATCAGTTTTAGCACAGCAGAATGTTTTAAGTTAAAGCTACACTTATCAACAGGAGTTATTACTCCCCCTGGATGTTTGAGAAAACTAAAGACAAGTATTTAATGAGAATCTAAGTATTGAATGAGAATGAATACTTAAACAGATTCTCAGTAAATGAAATGGAAAGAACAATAATAAGCTTTGAAGGATTTCTGTATTAAAAATCATTGTCTAAAACAGAGGGATGAACCTATCTATTTATAGACTTTACATATACATGAACCTTGCCAAAAAGCAAGTTCAGAAACAAGTTGCAACAAGTTGCAATCTTGGAACTCGTACAAAAAGTTAAAGTAATACTAAACTAATAAACTACTGAAACATAAGGCGGTGGAAAGATTCTTGAACAAGTGCTGATGAATGACAAACTACTGATGAGTAGTTTGTCTTCAGTAGTTCTTCAGTGAACTGTCTGGTTTGAACTTCAGAACTTCTGATGCATTTCTTCTTCAGTAGTTCTATACTTAGAATATTTTTGACAGAAGTGAATTAGACTTAGGTTTCCAAAAGTGGTTTCACCAATCCTCTTTGTCCTAACAATCTCACCCTGGATTGATGAAGCCAAAACCTTTCTAATTCCTTTATTGTCTTCTTCTGTCATTGACAATTTTCCATATTTCCTTGAACATGGAATTCTTCAGTTGATTAAGCTGTTCATCAGTGAGAGATCCCCTTTGAGGTTCCAGATGTTGAATTGTAAGCAAGTCCTGTGTTGATAGTTTCTTCAGTTCATTCATTGACTTGTAGGCCTTGCTTGTAAGATCTCTTCTTGTCACCAATACTGAGTTGTCATCAGTAAAGGACCATCTGATGATCAGCACTTTAGACTTGTCAAAGTCTGAAGTATAGGGAACCATGCTGGTCCCTTGGGAAGTTCCTGAGTGTTGGATGTTTTCAATTTAGTGACTCTCAGGTGGGATTCACTTCTTTCTTCTTGTTGCATCACATCAGGTAGTTGGAAAGTTGGTAAGTGATGTTCAGTAACTACCTTAGTGTGCAGTTTGTCTTTGATGGTCTTCTAGATTTGGTAGGCAAATGTAGAAGGATCCCTGAACTGTGTTAACAGAGGCTTTTCTTCAATATCAAAGTCTGAATGGACTACTGTGTTTCCTTCTAGTAGTACCATCTTGAAGTCAGTCTTTATATTGTCCTCTGTCTTCTTTTTCTTGGTAGCAGGTCTTGTAACACCAGAAGTTCTAACTACTGAAGTTGATACTTCAGAAGTTTTGAACTTCTCTGGATTAGCAGCCCTTGCAGCCTTGTATTTTCTGTAGGTGTCTAATAATCTTTCTTCTTTCCACTTAGACACTAAGGCTTTTGAACCATACTCATTTGCTACCAGTTCTTCAATCATTTGGGCTCTCTTGGCTTTCCTATCTTTGTTTGTTGCAAGTTTGTTTGCAACAAGTTGAGCTCTTCTTGTCAGCTCATCCATGGAGAGTCCTTTCAGTGAAAAGGCTTTAGTCTTGCTGTTCTTTGTAATGTAAGACACCAGTTGTTGTATTTTGTCTTCTTCAGCAATTTTTTCAAGGTTAGCCTGCCTTTGTAACTCTGCTTCATAAACCTATAATTTTTCATTGAGGCTTAAGTTTAAGTCATCCCTTGCTTCCAAAGTATTCCATACCTGATCTTCCTTGGCTTTTCTTTGGGCTGCAACTAAACTCTTCTCAAGAAGTTCCTTTGACTCAAAGATTGGAGAAGGGTTTAGTACAGTCATTGTGGTAGTGGTAATTGTAGGCATTGGAACAGGAGTTAGTTGAGTTTGTTCAATTGGTTTGGAAGGCTGTTCTGTTGGTTGTATATTGGAAGTGTTAACTTCTGATGTGTTGACAACTACTGAAGGATTGTCTTCAGTACTTTCTGAGTCATCATCAGAACTTTCATTAGCATCAGAAGTTTCTTCATTATGGCCTTGGGATGTTTCAGCTTCTTCAATTTCTTGTTCAGAGACACCAAATTGTTGAGCCAGTTTTTGTCTTCTGGCTTTGTCTTTGAGTTCTCTTTCTTGGAGAGCCACTCTTGCTCTTATTCTGGCTTTGAATGACTCCCTTGGTTCATTAGTTTTCTCCCCCTTTTTGGATTCATCAAGTTTGAGTTTGGAAGGTTGAGAGAAAGTACCAGTGAGAATGGTGACCTGTTTTGAATTGTGGTCAATTTTGTTGGGCAGATCGTTCATTTTTGTCTTGATCACTTCAAATTGGTTCTTGACTGACAGCTCCAAAGCAGCTGTGTAGGTTCTGAAGTGATTGGTTATAAGTGTGTTCATCATATGGTATAAGGGACCATCTGGGCTGCATAGTTGGTTCAAGTCTATGCTTGTTGACCCAGGGAATTGGGTAGGCATTTGTAGTGAGGGGTGTGTTTTGGGGTGATCTTCTTGTTGTACAGAAGATGCCACTTTAGGGGAATCAGGGATCAAGTGGACTTTAACCTGATCTGGTGTGACCAGCTCTTTGAGCTTAGATACACCAGGTGTAGGACCTTCACTAGTAGCCGTCAATTCAATGTTTGGTTGTGAATCATCATCCAAATCAATGGAATCATCTGAATCCCTGATTACATCCTCAATGAGGACAGTATCAGTTACATCATGAACTGAGCCCAACTCAGTTGTCTCATGTACCTCTTTTTCTTGGTTTACACTACAAGAAATTTGGGTATTTACCCACACATAGTATGTGTAGGTAAAACCATATAATGTGTTAGTAGTTACGTTTACCTACACATAAATTAAGTGTTATGATGTGTAGACTCAGCACTGTGGGTATTGATCATTACCTACACATTTATTATGTGTAGGTATATAGCAAGCTATACCTACAAATATATTTGTGGCTAAAACTAATATATATGTGTTGGTAAAAAATTACAACTTGTTAGATTGAGGTATGACATTGCAGCTGACGTGGCATCCAACATGGCAGCTAATCATGTGTAGGTAAATGTAAAGGATGTGTAGATATTGATCTTAACATGCGTAGACATTAATCTTAACATGTGTAGAAATAATATATATTCATGTGTTGGTAAAATATTCAAATGTGTGGATAATAACCACGATTTATTTAAATAATATCTTTTAAATGTATACAAACAAATACAAAAACAGTTATAAAAACATAAGCGACCAAATTAATGAATTACATACAAGAAAAATACACCTAAAAATCGAGATAGAAAATTAATCTAGCATCTTGATGTTAAAATGCTTGAGTCGCTTCATCAATTATCACAAGATCAAATGAAGTGCCATCTAATTTTTTTTTTACAATGAAGCTGTGAGAGTTGTTAAAACGACATCTGCGTTTTTTATAACATCTGTCACAGTCAGTTGCGGTCTCTAGCGTTCTTCTTTAGAAAGCATCTTGACATCCTTCCTTATGTCCCTTTTTGTGTTTTTGTCTTTAACCTTCAACAGTTTACCATTCAGTGCCTGTGAAGTCATTTACAATAGACTGAAGTACAAATTTTAGGGAAAAAAAGATTGGAATATTCAAGTTCTGACTTTCTTAAAAAATAATTTACCTTCATCTCTTTCTGAATGTCATTTTTCCAGATGTCATTTGCAAGAGAACTATTATCTCCACGTAAAACCTAAAAGTAAGAAATTCGAAAGAATGCTGATAAAATAATTCAATATTATATGACTATATATTAATCACATTGCTTGCGAAGTAATTTCATCTCCAAATTCATCAAAAACATAAAAAAACATACATCATACTATTTTTGGTCTCAATACTCGTTTTCTAGCCGCCTCACCTCGAGGAGCGCGACTCGGCCGTTTGTTTTAAACAATGGTTCTTACTATTGAAAGATGGGAATTAGAGAAAATAGTGGAAATTAGTTATGAAAATTCTACCTCATTAGCCACTTTCTCAATGCGTAAAGGACTATTTAAACCTTCTTCTGGTATATCATCAAAAGCAACGGTGATTGATGAATCATGTAAAAATGTAATGCAAGCATCTTAATATTCAAGAAAAAAAATTAAAGATGTAACTGATTTTAGAGGAAATTTATCTACCTTCAATCGATAAACAACGCCTTGTCCAAGTGCAGGGGAGCCTAAATCATCCTTGTTCGATTTTAGAACAACATAATGAGTCCTAAACTGCAACAAAAATAAGATACCATCAAGTTTATGAAACTAGATAACAAAATATATTAATGCACATCTCCAAATAAAGAAAAAATGTCACGCAATGAGTGTTAGTGTGTGGCAACAGTTTTACCTTGTGAGCTGGAAGAACATCTCCTTTGTTTGATTGAAGTTCAAAAAGAGTTTTGCCCATCAACCCAGTCTACAGTAAGAGAAAATTGTAAGCATAAAAACATACAATTGTCAATAGTTTTTCACCGAAACACGAAATTTTAGTTCGTATTCTTTTCAATAGAGCAATTAAATACAAACCCGAACATCTACACACTTCAGATTAAGAATAGTGGATCCTCTCTTTGATACACTAATAGATCAGTATTTTAAAACTTTCGATACTAACTAGATGAAAAATAGTATTATTTTGATATATTTTTACTTTATTTTCTTGTTCGCTTTTTTTTTTTATCTCAGACCCTCACTTTTTTTGCGCCTTGCGCCTAGGCCCCAGGCGAGGTCTATGCGCCTTGAGTGCGCTTAGTGCCTTTGATAACTATGCCATCTATACATTCTGCATTCCCGTCAACTACAGCTGATGTCCTCCCTTGTAACCGCAACACCAATTTTTGGCCAAATATCACTTAAATAAGTTTGCTTAAACCACAAAGGTGTCCACACAAAATTAAAAATCCCCTGTATCGTCATACAAAACTCTTCAGGGTAAGTGTGAAAGATCTACAAATCAACAACATGCAAAGAAAAACTAAACAATATAATTATTATCTAGGCTCGGTTAACATATTCAAGTAATTTCATTAAAGTTAACCAATTATAGTCTAATTTATTTGTTATAAAACCTAGGCTCAAAGGTGTTGATGTCTAATACGTAGTGACAAAAGAACCACAGCCTATTAGTACAAAAAAATAAGTGCAATGATATATATATGTTAGGCTATTCATATCATTTGCTGCAAGTCTGGTCCACATACATATCTACGTGTCTCCCCTTCACAACCGTTTTCTATCTTATGTTCAAGCCCTTATCGACAATGGCACAGTGTTTAACACCCAGATGTGGCTGCGTGGCACCAGGCGACCAAATGACTACACTCAATTTAATGATCATTACAAAACAGGACTAACATAGAGATTAAATGAACACTTACATCAAAACTGACAGAGGTTTTGACAACATGTACACTCTAACATCTTGATAAAAGCAATGCTGAACTAGATTGAAGTTCTGAACTAAAAAAACCCCAACAGATTTGAAACATTCTCCAACCCTTACCCCCGTATCTTCTATTGTGTCCGGCGGAACAGTGACGGATCCAAGAATTTTTTTCACTGGGTTCCTTTTTTTAGATGTTCTAATTTTATATGACCGAACATAGAAAAATTCGGGTCGGTACATGGGTTAGGGTCGGTTTGACGGTTCGGGTCGGTTTAGGTTTCAACAGGTTAAAATTCAACATCCTTAAAACAACTAATAAGATAATAACCAAAAGAAATTACACAAACTGATTAATAAAATGGTGCCTAAATTCTAACTAAAAGAAATCGATTTTTCTGTTGATAAATACTAGCTTTTATCCTTCAAAAAGTCAAACATGGATCTTTCAAGAACCAAGGGACTATGATAATATTGTGGAATAAACGTACCTTTGATATCATCTATAGTGACAAAAGAAGGATGTAAGAGTGCAGTGCGGCAACTTGTATTTCAGCTGGTTAATTCGGATAAGAACTTACGGCATCTAATTCATGTTGGGTGAATTCCAATATAATAGAAAAAAATAACCTGAGGATGGCAACAAACCTCTTCAAAATAAACTGTGGATGGCATAACCTGCAAAACTCCTCAAACTTCATCAATCTTTTCAAAATAAGATCCGACAAGGATCCATAAACTAAATTTCTGGAACAAGAATGAATTTCATTAAAAAAATTGCACTAAAAAGAAAGATTTAAGAAGAAAAAGTATGGTTCTTACTAGGTTTATGTGAGTTACGATTTGGGGAAGAGGGGGTTAGGGTTTCTGGCTCTGTAAGTATTTTTTGTGAATCTGTTTTAGGGGTTAATTTTATTGTTGTTTTTACTTTTTGAAATTTTTGGTGGTGTCGTTTGCCGCTAGGTTTGAATAAAAACAAAACTTAGGAAACCAAAAAATAATAACACGTGTGAAAGAGGGATCAAACCTAGAATTAGGGATGAGCATGGTACTGGTTCGGTACCGAAAATAACGGAACCGAAATTTTATAAAAGTGGGCACCGGTACCGAAAAACCAAAAATGTGGGTACCGGGTACCATTTGCTCATCCCTACCTGGAACCTTGTCATCCAACATTTAGTAATGGGTTCCTTTCTATTTTTTCTTATGGGTTCATTTCCAATTTTGTATACATTAACACTAAAAATTACAAACGGAGTGGGTTCCCGGGAACCCGTCCGGTAAAGTCTAGATCGGCCCCTGCGGCGAAACCACCACCGTCGGCTCCTATTCCCTATTGACCTCAACTGATGTTACCGCCGGTTACCTTTACAACAACATTCATAACCCATCATCATCAATAAATTTATTATCAAAAGAAACAGGGTTCGCCGTTCTTACCTTGGTCGGCAGAGGAAACCATCAGAACCCTAACCATGGTCGTGACTCTACCTTGTAAAAAAAGTAAGTAAATGAATTCTAATGTAAATCAGGTACACTAATAGATATTATAAACCCTAAATTTTGTTGATGAGAATTTGGAGATCTTGAGGAAAGAGAGGGAGAGATTGATAGTGGATTCTAGATGTTTAAAGAAAGAGAAGAGAGACAAATAAAAAGACACGTATGGTTCAAAAATGCTAATAACACTTGTACAATTTGGTACAACAAAATATGCATAAAAAGGTTGCTAAATGCATATATGTATAATATAATTAGGAGCGGGAATATTGTATATTTTTTATATGTGTAGCTATTTAATTTGCCACGTCATTTCCAGAAATCCAAAATAAAAAACTATTTGCATACTCATGTATCCAATATCCACATGTATTGTACAATTTTTTAATATGTGTAACTATTTATTTTGACACGTCGTTTTTTAAAAATAAAATTAAAAATTTATTTACTTAGTGTAGCTACGTATTTATTTACATGTATTATGTGTTAGTAAAATAATCAATTACTCACACATATATCAGTTCTTTACACATATGTAGATAATTTACCTACACATAACGAAAATTTTCCATACGTGTAGGTAATGTATCGTTTAACTGATTGCAAGTTTTTGTGGGAAATTTTCCCACCAACATCAAATGTGGGTAAAATCCATTACCAACACATATTAAGTGTTAGTCATTATGAAAAAAACATCATCAACCATTACCCACACATATAATAACATGTGTAGGTATTTACCCACACATTTACATGTGTAGGTAAATTATGTGTGGGTAAACATCCCAATTTCTTGTAGTGTTAGAGGATTTCCTACCTCAGGCATTAAGTCTTCATCAGTAGTTGCCACAAATGAGGTCTTAGCAATGTTACTTCTTTCCTCAGATCCACCACTAGGTGGTATGTGAGTAGTAGCAGCCTCAAATGTACCTAGAGTTTCTAAGTTTGGGCTTAGAGACCCTGGTTCATCCTCATCTCTTGGGTTAGGGCTTTGAGTGTCCACATCCATGTCAAGTTCTGAAGCTATGTCCCCTGTTTGATGTGGTTGTTGGGGACTGACATGTTCGGATGGGATTATCTCTTTTAGCCCAGAGAGAAGCTTGGCAATTTCAATTTCTGGTTCAGAAGTTTGGGGTGCTGGTTCAGTAGTTTGGACTATGGATTCAGCAGTTTCAAAAGAAGGGTCTATTGGGGTTGTTTTCTTGAATTTCTTTTTTTTTTTTTTGAAAAGGATTGTTATTGGTGCTCTTGGTGGGGTTTTAGATGGATGAGACTGAGAGGATGTTTCAGTCACATCTTTATCAAGTGCAGATTGCACATTAGCAAGTTCAGGCATCTCAACCTCCTGAACTGCCTTTCTTTTTGGGTTGGTGAGTTTTTGTTTTTGTTGCTTGGGTTTTTTGGCCTTTGGGGGTGAAGGTTTAGAAGATGAGGGTTCCATGGGGACTGTTTCTAGTTCCCCTTGGTCATCTTCTGGCTAGGCAGCCGGTTTGTTGTGCCTTGAGTATGCTTGTGAGGACAAAGGGTTTAAAGTTGTAGTTTTTACCCACAAGCACCTCTTCTCCAAGTTCTTTTATTATGCATTGCATAATAAATCTTGGGTACAACAAAAACTTCTTTTTAGTATTGAGATGATGTAACACCAACTCATTAAAGAAAAGTGATGATGCCCTGAATTTTGTTTCATTCACTATGGAATGAAAAATAGGTTGAAAAGTTGAGGGCATCTGATCATAAGATCCAGTTTTTGGACTCAGACACATAATAATATAATGAAACAGCAGTTTATACTTTGGTTCAAAATATTTCTTAAAAATTGTAGCATGTGAGAGAGTACCTTGGTAACCACACTCTGTCATGGTTAAGTGAATCTCAGAGTTTGGAAATTGGTCTGGGGCGTTTACATCATCCAAACCCAGCCTAATCGCCAAAGTAGCCGGTGTGATTGCCATTCTTCTCCCTTGGATTGTTGAGTTGAGGGAGATTACTTTGTCGTTCACCGTCACCGTCTCTGCGTTTGCCCAAAACTCATTTAGAGTTTCAGTGTGGATTGGAGGGTCGATGGTGAGGGCGGTGAAGTATTGGGATTTGATGACCAAATCAATGATTTCGTCGTATTGGGACCAGGCTTCAAGTTTTTCGAAGTAGCCTCTTTGATTGTGTCTCTGTTTCAGTATTAGAGCCATGTGGTTTGTGTGTGTGTGGATCGAACAGTGCTTTTGCAGGTTTAGGTCTTGAGAGTGTTTTGTGAGAGAGATGGAGGGAATTTTTGCTTTTTGAAAGGATAAGTGTTGGAAAAGGTATTTATCAGAAGTTTATAACCGCCTAGGTCAAACTTCTGATGTGGGAAAAGTCTAATTTACCCTTGTTGACCAAACTCCTGATGAAGAACAATTATCATCAGTAGTTCCCACTTTCTCTTCAGTAGTTTGTTAACAACTGATGAGAATGTTTTATAAATACTTTATTCATAACTTTTGAAGGTTATTTTATCAGAAGTTAATAATTTTTCAGAAAATATTCCCGTACTGATGTTTTGTTCATCAGTAGTTTCTCTCTTTTTGTTTTTCAGAAGTTTTTAGACTTAAAAACAGATGTAAGTGAAAAATGAAAATATGTGCAGAAAAATAAAAAGAAACACTTACAAATTTAGCATCCCAAGCATGGATACTAACTTCTGAAATGTTGATGTGTCAAGGGGTTTAGTGAATATGTCAGCTATTTGATTAGCTGTTGCTACATGTTTCACTTCAATCTTGCCTTTTTCATAGCAATCTCTTATGAAATGATACCTGATTTCAATATGTTTAGTTTTTGAAAACTGAACAGGATTTTGAATGATGCTAATGGCAGATTTGTTGTCTACAAGTAATGGTGTCTTGGTCTCTTTGATTCCATAATCAAGAAGTTGATACTGGAGCCATTGTATCTGTGATGTACAACTTGCAGCTGCAATGTATTCAGCTTCAGCAGTTGAAGTTGCAACAGATGTTTGTTTCTTTGATTGCCAGGACACTAGACAGTTTCCCAAGAATTGACAACCACCAGATGTTGATTTTCTTGACATTTTACACCCTGCATAGTCACTATCTGAAAAAGCTGATAACTTGGTATTGCTTGAAGCAGGATCCCAAATTCCAAGTGTTGGAGTTCCTTTCAGATATCTGAAGATTCTTTTGACTGCAATGAGGTGTGATTCCCTAGGAGCTGATTGATATCTAGCACAGACACATGTTGAAAACATAATATCTGGTCTAGAAGCAGTTAGATATAAAAAGGAACCTATCATACATCTATACATGGTTTGATCAACCTGTTTTCCTTGATCATCTGGTTCAACTTGTGTGGTTGGTGTCATGGGAATGGAACATGATTTATAGTGTTGTATAGAAAATTTATTCAATAATTCTTTAACATATTTTGATTGATGTATAAAAGTTCCATTTGTTGTTGTTTAATCTGCAGTCCCAGAAAGTACTGCAGTTCTCCCATTGTACTCATCTCAAATTTTGATTGCATGAGTTTCTTAAATTCATCACACAATTTTGTGTTTGTTGAACCAAATATGATATCATCAACATATATTTGAACAAGTAAGACATGATTTCCAACATGTTTTATGAAAAGAGTTTTATCAATGGAGCCTCTTGTGAAGTTATTTTTGAGCAAAAAGTTAGAAAGTGTTTCATACTAGGCTCTTGGAGCCTGTTTGAGCCCATAAAGAGCTTTGTCTAGCTTGTGCACCCACTCAGGATGAGAAGGATGGTGAGGAGAAGGGAGATGGTGAGGAGAAGGAGGGTGGCAGTGGAGATGGTGATGGCGGTGGTGTTACAGGTGAAATGAAGATGGTGGTGGAGGCGGTGTTGAGGAGGTGGATGAAGATAGTTGTTATGTTGAAGATGATGATGATGGAGAGATGAAGATGGAAATTTGTTTTGAGCATTTATTAAAAAAAAAACCAAGTCATCGTGCCACATCAGCATATGTTCCACATCATCGTGCCAGTCAGCAGCCACGTCAGCACAAACTAACCCAGTTAGTCCTAAGTTAAAAAAGGTTTACCAAAGGCCAAATGTTTAAAAGTTGGGATTATTATTGGGAATTTTTGAAGTATGGATTATTATCGGCTAATAGTGAAAACTTTGGATTATTAAAATCCAATACTCAAAAAAAATATTGAATTCCATGATTAAAAGTAAGAATTAATGACAACCAAGTCTAGGTGGCAAAAAAATATTGAATTCAATGATTAAAAGTAAGAAGCAATGAGAACTTATAAGTTAATCCCAATTATTGACGTACACACCAAATAATTGATGGAAACAAATCACGTTTATCCTAAATATGTTTAATCAAAGTAAATAAACATTCAAATTATGTCTAGAGAATCAACATGTGTTCATTCCGTTTGCCTTCGATACTTTTGGATCCTTAGCCCCTGAGGCAGTTCGTTTTTTGGAGCGGGTGCAGAAGGTGGTCCACAGTGATTCGCAAAGCCTGAGGAACCAAAAGTTTGTATTTAGTAGAATAGGCTTTGCGATTCAAAAGGGTATAGCGGCGCAGCTTGTTGCTCGCTTACCCATTATCCAGATGTAACTTGGTTTATTTCGTATTTTATAACAATCTCCAAATCCAAAAGTAAATACCTACCGGTTGAATTCAACTACTAACACAAATACTAGTCTCGAAGATTGATCACAGGTGATTTATTCGCTCATGTTCTTCATCAAATCTTCACTTGTTGTATTGGATGTTAATTGCATGAATGAATTAAAAGATTTGAGGTTTAAGATGTTAAAGTTCATTTTTGGAGAGTAAAAATTTGCCCAGGTTGAAGGTGATTACGCTTGAAGGTAGGTTTATCTTTAAATAGGGTGAAAACCCACAAAATTAAGGCGCCCTGGTATATGATTTCCTGTTGTTATGCACCAAGTCTAGCGCACAGGGCGCTAGTTTTACTAATGTTGATGCCACTTGGGGCCACACCAGCACGAAGTGGCTCGAATTCTATATTGTTTCCCGGTTTTCATTTATTCAACTCCCATCTTGCATATAAACTTCCAGTCTTTCATAATGCCTCCTGAAAACCTTCTTTTAAGCTCCAAAAGCCATCTATTAAGCTCTGATACCTATGAATTAAATCAAACTCAAAGTATCCATGTTTTACAATGGAAAACACTTAAAAACACGCAGTTAAACATCTCATAGCATAGTTAAATGCCTTCTTATCAATGGTAAACTATTGGAGTAGATCTGGTCATCATGATTGCAGGATGAATTAACGGAGATCAGAAGCTAATGTATATAGACAAAGTACGTGAGGGATTCAAAATCATATATCGATGTGGTAGGTGTCAAAGAACGATCGAAATGGTGGTGGTGGTGCATTGTTTTGTGTATATTTTTTGTTTACACATCTTGATAGATAAATGTATCAATGCTTCCTCAACTTTGGTAAATACATGTTTAAACACCTTAACTTAAATTTGGTTTTCTTATTTAGATTTTATCAATGTTTTAAAAACTGGTAAATACCGGCTGGTTATACCGGTAGTACCGTTTTCGGATGTAAATCCGGTACGAAACACTCCTATAAATATGGGAAACAGTATCGATTTTATACCGCCGGTAAAATCGGTATACCAGTTTGAACCAGTATACCGGTACCGGCATAGGTTAGCTTTTGGGTTATTGTTAGATTTTTTTTATTAAGGAACGACTTTTAAAAAATTAAAAACTATAGATTATCTTTTGATTTATTTTTTAATTGTTGATTAACTTTTTATAGTATTTTAGTATGTAATTATGTACTTTTAGATTATTTTTGTGTTAGTGTTGTAATTTATGAAATTATATAGCTAACTAATCAACCTGATTGAACCTCCCGGTACAACGCGGTTCAACCATTTTTTAGCCAAATCCGATATAATTAAAAAACCGGTTTTTAAAATATTGGATTTTATCATTTACCATTACACTTCATTATAATTACTATTTAGACCTCTACCTTTTTCTTTAGTTATACATTTTTGTAATTACTATTTAGACATTAAAATATAAGTTTTTTTTTTGTTTCATTTCACTATTTTCTTAAATTAGATATAAATCCAACTGGTGATCGAAACCTAATTAACTTCACAAAATGATAGCTTTTTATTTGTTATTTTGTATTCCAGAGAAAAAGATCCAACTCATTTAACCCTCTCTAAACTAATTACACATGATGGTGACGTGGATGGTATTGAGTTGGCAAAGCTATGGTCATAACCAACGACTCTTGGCTTAGTTGGCAAATGATAGATGAGTTGAGTGTGAAGCCAAGAAGAGGTATTGATCGAGTTCTAATCATGCTTGTGGAAAGAATAATGAAGTAGCTTCTTGAGACGATGAGGTTCGATCCCAAGTCTTTATGCTGCTCTGTGGAGAGAAGGTTGGGATCCTTTAAAATCATGAGAGATCTTACTGATTCCTACTTGGAAGCGCTCTTGGTGTAGATGTGTCGTATATCGTGTCCAGATCTTATGAGTTCTCAAGTGTGCGTGCTGCCACTTAATCTAGCTGTTCTAAAGATAAATCCTAAAATATGCATCTAGCATGCTATTTGCAATAGTAAGCTGTTATATGCATACAACTAACTACATAGAACTCTTAATTAAGTCGCATTTCTATAAAAATAATTCATCTAGAAACTTGTTCTCAATCAGGGGCGAAGTTTCCTTGGGGCCAGGGGTGGCCCTGGCCCCCCTGTTTTTTGGCGCAATAGTGGAAATTTACGATTTTCATAGGTAAATTGAGTCCGGGTTGAGTCCGGCCCCCGCCGATTTTCCACTACCGATCGAAAAAAACTGAGTTCGGCCCCCGCTGAATCCAAAACCAAGCTTCGCCACTGTTCTCAATTATTTTGGTTCAAATCTTATTGCTAAACCGTATTTCTATAAAAATAATTCATTTAAACTTCTTAATTATTTTGGTTCAAATCTTTAGTGCTAACCCTAATTGTGTGACGTGCACTTTGAGTTGATCAATAGTACGTTAAAAGAAAAGGTTGAAAATCAAACAAAAAGAAAACTTTTAACAAAAGCCCGTATTTCACGAGAACATGCTTAAAAGTTGAAGCTCGTGGGTTTTGTACCTTTTTGAAAGTTTGTAGCTAGTTAGCTAGGGGCTTACTTATTCTATTTTATGTTAAGATTTCAAAATCTCTGTTAAGTTTCGCTATGTTGACAGTACACGAAGAAAGTTATTCACTTTGTTAGGCTATATTTTGTGGTAGGTGAAAGGGGAAAAAATTGTGTTGTTATGTGTGCTGTTGGTTTCATCTTTCACCTAGGTATGGTATGTTATGTTAATGTGAATATGTTGGAGTAAGCATTAACAACAACAATCTCACTTATCACTCTCGCTAATATAGCAAAGCCAGTATGAGGAGTATACTAACATGACAATTATACTAGGGATAAATGGAGTGAGTAATAAAAATTTCAAAAAAAAAAAAAAAAAAATGACAAGATGAAGCTAAATAATTAGTTTGTATTTTAATTAATAATTAAAAGAATAAACAAAACGATCCGGCTCAGACCAACCACGATTTCTATTGAAAAGAGGCATGGCAATGGGGAGCGGTGTTTCGCACCCATGGTACCAACATGGCACTTCTGTGATGCCAAAACCTGTTTTCCCAACATATGGTCTTATATTTGTTTTAACCCATAGTTATCAAAGACGGTAGACGCACTGAAGGCGCATATGTCTCGCCTAGGACCTAGGCACGGGGCGCAAAAAAAAAAAAGCGAGGGCCTGAGATAAAAAAACGAACAAACAAAATAAAGTAGAAGTAAAAGTAAAAGTAGATTAAAATAATACTATTTTTCATCTTGTTAGTATCAAAAATTTTAAAATATCAATGTTTTAGTGTATAAAATTAGTTTTCCTTATATAAAAATATAAATATGGCTGGAATCCAACCATAATTTAACGAGTTTGGCTGGAAACTCTCCAGAATTTTGGAATCTACCCGAAATCCGCGCATAAACCATCAACTGAATAATTAAAGCGCAACTTCCTCGACTAAAAGCGTAAATGCATCAATTCATCTAAAAAATGGCTTAGGCGCAAAAGACAATGAATTTTAACCACTATTGTTTAACCTATTTAATTATTTACTTAACTATATACTTATATAATGCAAAAAAATATTATAATTTCACTGTGTGTATATTTTAAATTTACAAACAAATATTGTTCCTACAAACTATAGTTTTGTTCAGAAAGACCTTTTGAGGTTCTTGAAATCCATAGATTCAATACACTCAACTCTCCCTCTAAGCAAATTCCACCCCTTCAACAATTCACCAGCCTTCTCCTTAGTTTCCAAAGAAGAACCAACTTGCAAAAGCAATACAAGCTTTTGAAAAGCTCCTACTTGAAGTGCTTCCATTGCTAAACCTTCCACATCTCCAATACTCTTCTCATATTTACTCAGTCTCCATAGAATCGAAACCGAAAACTCAGTTGCGATATCCGAAACACGCAGCAGTTTCTTCACCAGCATCGGGACAGTTAGGGCATTGGCGTACGCTTTCTCGAGCCCTTCATCGTGGCTACAAAGACCTTCGAGTACGCCTAGCGCCTTTTCACAAACGCCTCTTGTGCAATCTACAAGCATTTCTATGAGTTTTTCGGTTAATCCCATTGCAAGAAATCTTGCAACTAGGGTTTTCTTTTGGTTGAAAGAAGTTGATGGGGTGACTAAATGGTAAATGGCTAACAATGAAGCATTTGTTGTAGTAGGATCAATTGGCTCCTTGATGAGTTTCGTTAATGCTTCGATACTTCCTTCAATCTCGACGAATTCGTGTAGTTTCGTTTGATCGGATGATACGAGTTCTTTAAGTACCAAAACCGCATTCCTTCGGCCGGATAAAGATCCAACCTTTAAAATCTTTACAATGCTACGTAAAGATTGGTTTGACCAGAGACTAGACTTGGTCTCCTGGTCAAACGGGAGAATCAGGGTTAACCCTGACAAAATTTCTTCCAAAACCCTGGTGTTTTCTTGACTTTCAGCGCAATAAAACACCTGGAATGTCTCGGATAACACCCGAGCCGTTCCATTTGACACAATGTACTTCTTATCCTTCTCACTTTCTTTAGCTAAATCTTTAATCTTCCCCACCATCTCCATAACACCTTCCACATTTCCCTTAACCCGCATCGCCACAATCCTCGCTAGAATCTCGGACACTTGTGCCGAGCTAGCGGGGGCTCGAGGGGTCGGGATGCGGTCGAACCCATACGCCTTATTCTCAACGCACCATTCTTGAATCATCCTTCTGATCGTGTGGTTCGGGACCGGGTCAAGACTGGTCAACGCCACACCAGTTACCGGACAAGTGTGCTTCCCATCTTCAAATATCCATTTCTCCACACTCTCCCTATCATATGTTACTCCAGTCGATAATATAACCGGATCTTTCATCAATTCGAGCGATATCGGACACCGAAAAAGCTCGGGTATGATCACTTGATGATCAACCTCCACATGATCCACATCCACTACTTTCTTGATCTTGTTTGCATGTTTTTTTGCTCTACGGTTGTTGTAAGCAGAAAACATTGTAGGGTTTTGTTACCTATGTAAAAAGAATTAGACCAATGAAAAAAAAGGTATGATATTTTGTGACTCTTGTGAGGGTTTTGTGGATTTGTGTTACATATGAATGAAGAATAAAGAATGAAGTAGACAGGTTGGTTTAGTCGTGTGTGTGTATATATATATACACACCAGCAAACATGGTAACGCGGACTTCAAGGTTTGAAAAGTAGGCTTTTTAATCATGGAATTTGGTTTGAAGGGAAAATAATATTAAAATATCATTTGGAGAGATTTGGGAAAGCAGAAAATTGAATGTTGACCATTTGGAAAGCTTCAAATTTTAGGTTTGAAGTTTGAACTGGTAAGTTGGAAATAATGGAGAAGGGTCCAGTCAACTGAGGAGAGGGTCTTTGAAAGGGTCGGTGTGTTCATTATTGTTCAAAATAGAGATAAGAAATTTGGGACTAAATACTAGTAGTATGGTTGATTGAATATACACGGTATTACGGTAAATTGTAAGGTTTTTAAGTTAGTTTAATTATGGAATCGGTAGTATACTGTATGGTATTAGTTCGGGACTTTTAAAGGTACTGTATCATATTGGTATTGACAGAACATATAGGGTATATGGTATTCAGTTTAGTATTTATCTAATTAATTTTGGTATCGGTTCCATACATACAGTATGATATCAAGAAAATGCTAGTACCGATCTCATCCCTATTTTAAAACGCAATCCTAACCTGCTTGAATACGTTTGCAGAACACTTATATGAAATAGGTCCGTGTGTAAATGAGCCTAGTAATTATAACCTAAATTGTTGGCTCGTTTATTTACTCACTTGGCTCGTATTGAATTACTTATTAGTTGTAAGTTAATTTTATAAATATAAATGGTAAATATATATAGTTACTGTGCATAGCAAATACTTGACCAACTTTTATTGTATTAAAAAAATAATACATAACCAGATTTAAAAAAAAAATATTGAAGTAAAGCGTAAACAAATTAAAATATTGAAGTAATTATTTCAGGTTGTTGAATTTTAATAATATTAACTTTCATCTAGCTACTACTAATCACAAGTAATAAAATACTAATCACAAGTAATAAATTTTAATAATATGAACTCAACAACCAATAAAGAAACGATGATATCAAGCTCGATGAGTGCTATCGAACCACTGACAACAACAAACTCAGCGAGAGCTACACTTAATAGCGTCAACAGGACTCGTTTGAGCCATAGGATAACAACGTCAGGTTCGACTGGAGCCTTAGACTCGTCGTAGCTATCATATGTGTGGTGACTGGTATCCATAGGACCTGGAAACCAACCTACATCTTTCCCGATAACAAGGATAGTGGTCACAACGAGCATAGCAAGTAGAGGTAGAAGGATCACGATTTATCGAGACACCTTCATAAAATGAAAACGATACCGACTCTGGCAACCCAGCCGAGTCATCCTTCTCATTAGAGTCCTCTTGCAATATTATTTTGGCCTTAGCATCGGAAGTCTTCAACTAAATGCCGTTCCGCCACCTAAGCGAGACCGGTGACTTTCTTCCCGATAGGCCACGTAGTGAGAGTATCGAAATACGGCAAGAGACTAGACAGGTCACCGTATCCATAACGAATGGATCTTGCAACCTTAGCTTTTTTAAAAAAAATCACCGTGACGAGGGGACACAACGTCTCAATATTTTCGGGGATTGACAAAAACACTTTCCATCAATCGTCGACCAATAATTAACTAGTCTCGTTACCGCGACGACGGTGATGGACATTCAACATTGCAACAAGAGCAATGGAATTGTCGTCCCATGGGTAAGTTTAATTTTTAACAGAATAACGTGACCACATTTAGTAGTCCGCCACTTGATCTTCGAGGGGGAATTTAATGTCAGCAAAAAGCGTCTTGCAACATTCTGACAATCACAGAACACTCTTACGATTACGATTCCCAAAGTGTGGTTCCACTCTCTAGGATTTATGACGGATTCAGGCACAGTACATGTAATGAATCTACTCTGGCGTTTCTCGACTGAAGCGAGACCACCACCAATCCTTGAAAACAAACAGGAGGTAGATAGAGAAGTCTTATGATAACCCTTGCTCCTCAGGAAAGTAGTATGACACACGTACTAACATGCTGAGTCCATCACAATTCATCTTCCGAACACGATCCAGCGCTATTGCAAAGGTTGTTAATCCATACTTGAATACTCAATACACCGAGTAGTGGCTTCCCACGAGTTAATCATATGCACTTCCGAGTGAGTCCATTGCCAAACGCCGACTGGGGCTTGCTGTCCTACTATACGCCGTCATCCTCTCACTGGCAAACCCTGTCGCAGTCATGATTAGTGGCCGAAATTCTGACATCATCAGAGTTTAACAAAGCACTCATGTCTTGTGCAATGCGGCATGCTGCTTTCATCAGCAGTCCATGACTGCATGGGAACAACCAATACTGTTGTTTCAGTCAAGGGCTACCGAGCTTTCAAGGTAACAATGATCAAGCTTCCTAATCCCGTAACTTTGATTCTGTCTTCCAACCGGAGAGGAAAAAAATATCCAACCCTTGAAGACAACCTGGGCATGCGTTAGGTCGATCATGACCTATTCACCATGATAACACCGCAGCACACGGCCACGAGTCTCATATTTAATCCACGCAGGGTCCCGCTCTCTAGACGCACTAGTCTAGCAGGGACGCACCCTAAGTCTTCACTGGGTTCCAAGTTTAGCATTCCTCGCATCGTTCCAGGCATTTAACTCCCATGCAAGGATGTTTTCGTCTCCCGTCTCTATCCGATGCGAAGATTTACGTCAAATCTCTCACATGAATAGACGTTCGAGCTCCTCCGTGTTCGTACCTTAAAGGTAACGTCGAAGAAAGCTTATTAGGTTAGCTAGGATCAAAATAAAGGGACATCGGCGAGACCTCCCATTTAACCCAATGGTCGATCAAAACTAAGACTGAATCTAAAGAACAAGACAACGAAGACAAGGAGTGATCACCAATCCCGGCCCTAGCGCCCACCAAGGTTACCGTGCACCTCAAACTATTATTACGTGTGCACCCGTAATGATAATTTGTGTTGCCAGGTAATCTTGTTGCCCGCTATTTCCGAGCTTCCTGATCCAAAACCGAGATTTCATACAACAAGACTTGATCCTCCAAATCATGAACAACGTGGCGACATCCATTAACGCGATAGAGATT
Source organism: Ambrosia x helenae (assembly GCA_030844895.1). Classification (NCBI taxonomy): domain Eukaryota; kingdom Viridiplantae; phylum Streptophyta; class Magnoliopsida; order Asterales; family Asteraceae; genus Ambrosia; species Ambrosia x helenae. Next base: position 111,562,058 of record CM061231.1, on the reverse strand, counting down.
AGTCCTTCCGATCATCCCGTCTACAGGCAAGCAAGTGAGCTCATCGTGGACCACAGCGTTCTTCCCGCTTGCTGGTACCGGTGATCGATGCAAGAGCGCGGACTATTGTGAAGCGTGATACAACAACCTTACTGGCAAAATATCCGTACTACGTATATGTATTAACTTAATCTTAGAAAATCGGATTCCTATGCAACCTAGACATCCTATCCGCATTTTCTAATACTTCATATATTGACACACATGGCTAGTCGGTCGGAATTTCCCCTCGTACAATCCATGTACAATTTCTTTCTTTTCTAAAATATTTTGTTGTGTTTTATTTTTGAAAACTTCGTTTTCGAGCCAAAACCGGTTATAGTCTAGATTTTTTTCTTTTTTTTCAAAAATGCTAGTTCGCTACAACCTTGGCTCTGATACCACTTCTGTCACACCACGCCAATGGCGGAAACACGTGGCGCAACGCTCGAAAGCATATCAAAGTCAAGATTAACACAAACTATATTTAATTAGAAAAGATCAATTTATTAGAATGTCGAAAATGAGTATCTCGTTCCATTATTGCACAATGCATTACATAAAACGATAAACATTAAGTTTTCAATGTGGGGTATTTCCGTTTATGTTCCAACCCGATGGTAACAAGGAATGAAACCCCGGCCAGTATCCGACAATCCGAATTCCACCGCACTAGCCCCATATCTATCCAGCACTTAGTTACCTGAAAGATATGTTTAAAAAGACGTCAATATATAAAATATTGGTGAGTTCACAGGTTTTAGTTTCATAACAGCAACATTTTCACAACCATCGACTCGACTCACTTTACCGTATAATTACTTTCCCATTAAGTAATTATACTAGGATCTTGTCGATCGATATTCCGTTTTTACAACATGTGCGAAACCTGCACAACTTGTGGCCTTTGTAAGGAGTAGCTAGCTCCTACAAACTATAATGATGAGCAATCCCTTGAGCCCCATAACCAAACCAAGACTGATAATAATGCCCCGCTCCAAGTCGTTACTCGGTTTCCCACGACTTAAGTTCAGAATATATGCACCCCAGGCATAACCTAATGCATAATCGACGCTATCGATTAGGGGTGGGCCTTGTCAGGCACCAATAGTACTATCCAAATATTCTTTCGGTTTCATTTCCCTGAATTAATGATTACGGAAGAGAGGACTCAACCCCGAGTGGCGTTCACTGCTCAAGTACTCATCATACCACTTATCACATTTTATCCTTTGAAAACCTTTTCAACATGTGACAATATTTGACAAACATATCTTTCCCCCAGTTAAAACAGTAAAATGGGGCCGTGAAACTCACCTGAACACTGTCTGGCTCACTAGGTAGATAGCATAGAGGGTCTCGCACCTACAAACGTCCTAGACGTATAAGTCACTATTCCTATAGTGCATGTGCCTTGGCAAGTTGTACACCCAACTCCCGACCATAAGTTATTCCAAATCCCGTTTAATTAAGCGCGTATCCTAGGTTTCGTTGGCGTCACATTACCCTTTGTGTTACAAGTTATATATTACTCTTGTTAATATTTCCTTAACTTGCATCTTATTATCATCGACTCGACTTCACTTAACATATAATTATTTTCCCATTTAAATAATTATACTTAAGATCGCATCGCTCGATATAATATATATTTCAACGTTCGACCCGACTCACTTTGCCACACATTTGTTTTCCCATTTAAACAAATATGCTAAGATCTTGTCGTTCGATTGTATATCCTTAACACCCGATTCAACTCACCATACCGTATATTTATTTTCCCATTTAAATAAGTATACTAGGTTCTTGTTGGTACGGCATACACATGTATATATCCTCGTCTACTCGTCTCGTTTTCCTTCCCACATATCTACTTTCCCATTAAGTAGATATACTAGAATTTTGCCGAGACGAGTGTACATATATATAAATGTGTAATTTTTCTTGTTAAGTATATATGTTTGTTTAACGTCTTATTGGTTTATGTCATACTTTTCTCCCACGAATAATTCCCTTAACACTTAGGAAAGTGTTTGTTAGTTTTCACCCATGTATATATATATTTTACTTCCTAAAATATATATTTTCTCATCTTGCCGCAATGGCATTTTTCTCATGATTTGTCCGTGTACGGTTCGTTAACGCGTCTTAGTTCGATATCTTAACTCGATTAGTTACTTTTTCCAAGTTTTTCCCAACATGTGTTTTATAGAAATATTATCCACATTTCTAACCCATGTTACTTGGAAGGTTTGTATTTTAGCCCAACTTGTTAACTTAGATACAAAAATGCTTCCAATACTTTTATATTCCCATTTATATAAAAGTATTCATTTTTGTATAAGTTTCTCAAGTTTGCTTAACATTTTTATAAAATCTCTATTTTATAAAAATCCTTATTTTAAAACCCTTTGTATTTTTATAACTTTCAAAAATACACTTTTATACAAAATACCCAAGTATTTCTACTAGTATTTACAAAAATCATCCTTAGACTTTATTACTTACATTTTTGACACCAAACTTTCCATACTTGTATTTTTGGACTAATAGTTTCTAAAATATCCATTTTAGTCCTCTAACTTTCAAAGTTACAACTTTAGTCCCTTAACTTCCAAAAGTTGCATTTTTCCACTCTAGCTTCCAAAGTTAACATTTTTCACTCAAAATAGTAAACTTTGAAGATTCAACTTTTTATTGGTAAGTTATTTTTGTATCAAAACACTTATGTTAGTCTTGGATTTCATATGGAAGACTACTTATATGTGTGTTTTATGTATTTGTCCATTTTATCAAAATATCATTCATCTAAGTAAGCTAACTTAGATTTTCCATCTTCTTCATTTATGAACTTCTAATATGTTTTACCACATATTATGCCATGTAAGATCATAATAAGATGATTTAAAGTTATTTTTAACATATTCAAGTTCATTCCATAATCTTAACCAAAACCTCATCCTACTTAGCTTTAAATGTAAACTTTACATATTTTCAAGATTATATCTCCATCATCATCAAATCCATGATTTATTTTCATATCTTTAATCTTTCATTTTACACATGTAAAACCTATTAAAGATTATGTTCAAACCTCTTTTTAAACCCTTCATGTACAACTTGCTACTAAGAACACATACATGAATAATAATAATCAAAAACAAGATTAAGAATGCTTACTACTAGCACAAGGCTAGGGAAGACAAACACCTTGGATTTGAGAGGGGTTTAGTGTGTTCTTCCAAGTGGTTTAGCTCCAAGCTCTTGAAACACACAATAGGGGTTTGGATGATGGATTGTTTAGGAGTAATTTGGAGATGTAAAAACTTGAAAGAAGAGTGTATGGGGGAGGGATGAAGTTCACGGCTCAAAGGAAAGAAAAGGAAGAAGAAAACTTGAATGTGTAAGTATCTAACACATGTTTATATAGTGCTATCATATGTAATCTTCCATGGATTGCATGTAATCTTCCCAAAGATTCAAGAGATCTTAAGAAGTACAAAAATGATCTTAGATGGGTGTGTGGAGTGTGTGTGTGCCGTGAGGTAGGGAGAGAGTGGGAGAGGTTATGTGTAAATCTTGGCTAAATCTTTATGATCTTTTATAATCTTCACCTAAGATTTCCTTGCATGCATGTGTGTACTAGAGCATCATTAGGTTGATTTTGTTCTTGGATTTTATGGCCATTGGCCGAAAATCATCCAAGGGGGACAATAAAGTGATTACTTTTGCACTAATGTTCTCTTACACCTTTTGTCCTTATGTAAAGCATGCCTTGCACTTAGGATTATAGATTATCATCATAACACACACATGTGTATAATTATGCCCTTATAGGCCGGCCCTTAGAGGGGTTTGGTGGGGTCCACAACTTCAAATAATTACCCATTGTTTGTTATGTTTAATCCCCCGTCGTTCGGGTGTCGTTCGGGTATTTTTCGGGTTTTAATCACGCGTTATCCGGACATTAAAAATACCTTTAATAACCCTTAAATATAGTCTAATTTAAGCGTTGATTGGTTATTTAGGCCTTTGCCGGGTGAAATTATGAGTTATACGCGTATCGGGTGCGGTACGCGCATTTTATTCGTTACCGGGAGATTTGTACAAGACGTTTTCACTTATGGTTTTGGAGTTCCAAAACTTATTATATTTCGTGAAAATACCCTTTATTTTATATCCTGGGTGTCTGGGATCCTTTTCGTTTATTTAATTATTACTGGGTAATTGCCAACGTCCATACCGGATAGCTTATTCGCACATGATCCAATCATGTTTTACCATTAAACGTATGCATTCCTATGCACTATTTGGAAATTGCTATCTCCTAAGGCCTTGATAATTAAATTACACATAATTGCATTTAATTACGTTAATCATATACTAATTAATCTGTACGGAATTACCTTATTTTTGCCGGTTGTTACATTCTCCCCCCGTTAAGAGAATTCCGTCCCGGAATTCAATTCAAGTTACCCATCACAATAGTATCCTTGAACAGGGCGGGGTGTTTGCGCTTCATGAGATCTCCTCTTTCCTAGTGAGCCCAGATTCATGCTCGGCTCACGCTTAGTGCTCTAACAAACACAATGTCATAGTTCTACTACGACTAAGCTCTTGGTCATCCCACCTTGAAACATCTATCGGTTTCCCGAAATAGTAGAGCTTATCGTCAACCGGGCTTCCGCCGGTCGAGGAGTTGACCAAAACTTCCTCAGGCCAGACTTGCGGGATTCATTAAGAGTCCCACCAAGCTCTTACGATAGTCCGAGCTTAATCATTACGAGACCAATTTCGATTGATATTTCCGTACCACCGAAGTATTAGGAACTTGGCCCACTACAAACTCTAAGCTTATTGACACCTCCTCGGAGTATGACTCTCAGTGAAAACCCATTATTAGACCGAAGTTCTTAAGGCCTACGCCTTGTCTGTATGACTTCTTAATAGGTTCGCATTTCATCCAAATAGTCTTTAATCTGCAAGATCTACTGGCCATCTCTCGAATAACCTAAACCAGGTTATGTATCTATCTCCGTCTGTCAATCGACGTACTGGAGATTTACACGTATGCCCTCCAAGGGCTTAGAGTAGTACACCCCGAACACTGGGATGCTAATTCCTATCACATAGGCAATTTTGGTGATGAAGCTCATGGATTCGATCTGCCACGAACATCAATCGTGTCAACACGAAACAATTTCGTCCAGTACATTCAATTTGTCCGAGAATGACAAACCATACTCGTCTCCAATCGAGTATCCCATGCTTGTGTACAGAGTTTGTCGAACTTGAGGTAGGGTGACCACTACAATCCGATATAATGCAAGTTGGCAATTTGGTGTCTAGCCACGACTCTCCGAGAGTATAAATAACTATCCAATGCCTCATCTCGGAGCTATAGGTGAGTAAGGAATGAGAGGGTTCCAAACAACAATCAATCATCACTTGGGTCACATCTGACCCCGGGACACCTCGGGTGTCATGGTGATGTCAAACAGGTGATCTTACCGTACCACATAAAAGTCCCCTTGGAAACCTCGTCGGGGATTCCATTTTATTTATCCTTCGGCTCGACTCACTTTACCGTATGTTTACCTCCCCATTAAGATAAATATACTAGGTTCTTGTCGACCGAACAATCACATTCAAAATGGGGCTTTATTTCCGTAGAATCCTCTGGGTACTGAATTGCTGCTTTCCTCCTGAGTAATTGTGGTTAATGGTACTAGGACGCTTAGTATGGACTGATGGAGGTCGAAAGTTTTTGCGTCGCTTTCACCCCTCAGTTCCCTTACATTAAGCAGTGTATACATGGCGCCCGGGCCGTACGATTTCACAATCCTCGAGAATTACTAGCCGACTCAAACACCAACGATAAGATGCTTCCAGCACATAGGCCTATACCGAAAAGAGATATATGAAACATCATAAATTGTTGTCGCAATGAACAACGTATAAGGTTTATTATGACATATCAACACGTTGGCCCCCATTGCGACAAGTATACAGAACACCAGTAGCTACCCAAACCATGGGTATCCAGTACCAGTTCTGTTATATGTGCTTCATGGGCACTAGTGTTCTATCGTCAATAGCAACCTAGTAAATCAATTCCGAATAATACAGGCCACATGCCCTTACATTGACCTTCAGATCTTATGCAGAGATCTGAGTGAAAGGAGTCCTGAAACCGGAACCCTCACTCATCGAAGATTCCATCCTTTCGGAATCTTTTTGAGCAAGTGGTGAAATCGAGTCATAGATGCATGCATTAGACATAGATTTCACATTTGGCTTGACGGCTTCATGCGCCCAAGTCGTTACTTACAAGGACAAACGACGACTGAGATCGCACCACAAAGCGATAGTCCTGAGCCTTCCCATAAGGCATCCCATTCAATAACTCAGTAGTCACACATAGGGCGAACTGTGTAAGCCTTCAAACTCTTCCTGATTAGTCAGGTGCCATACGCCCTGACCTGGCAGCTCACATTACTATGGTGTCTCCAACAGCGTCTATCAAGGATAAGGGGTTTTGCTCTAGCGTGAGCAATGCTACTTAAAGATGACTGGGAACACCATTATCGACTCAAGGTCGACATTGTATTCCATTGTTCCAAGAATCTACGCCACGACACCAAGGTAGGATAAACCTTCCATCAAAGGAATAACAGTATTAATCGATGGGTCGAGACGATCAACCATCTTAACCCAGTAGTGTGGCACCTCTAAAGAGTAGATAATGCTGCACGCCCTTCTGGATTCAGGGTTCATAAAACCTCTTAATCATGTACCAGGGACTTCACCAATGCATGCCCATGGGTGGGTCCACGACGGTATTCCCATAACCATCAGTATGGTACGTATGACTCCAAATGAATCTCCTGGTGCGAGCAATAAATGATTTGAACCTTTCAACTCTTGCTAGTCCCAAAGGTATAGATCATAATATCGCTCATAATTACTCGATACCTTCAGGTTCGAGACGTATTCGAAATCCATTATCACAAAGGCGAGTCTCGCCTTGTCACGTGCAGATCACAGGGTTTCTTCCCGACATCGATTTGCATAACCGATCGCTGGGCGACCGAATTGCACGTAACAGGTTAGCACTGGACATAGCGTCACTGGTGCCTCGGATTCCGAAGATGTGCCGCTCACGAAAAGCGTGAGCATATACAGGGGTCGGCACATGACTCGGTCATCTACTCAGACGACCACGAGATTCAGACTTTAGGGGAATACACCCGTAATCACCAAGGCTAGAGTGTCTAAGCACGACTGTTAGAAAGTCCGTTGAACACCGGAAATCCTACATAATCAATGTCGGCACTACACAATCAAACAAATAGAACAATGACGGCACGAGGGGTTTAGGTGATGTCTCCATTCCGAGAGAAACAAGAGCGATGCATACGACAAATCATCACGTCATCGGGGTAATCCAACAGCTGTAGCAATACGCCCTCTGAGCAACACGACAGTAGAAACAACATGGCAACGCCAGCGACATATCCACGAAGCACATCAACTAGGGAACACTGTCCGGGAGTGACACGAAAATCGAGAAGCATGACGACAAGGCAACACTGCAACAAGGACCGCATGACACAGAGAAATACGACGGCAAGGCTACACTACTGCAGGAGCAGTAAACAACAGGAATGCATCATTGACAATGCAGCGTAACCACCTGGATACGCAACTAGCAAAATAATGCAACTGCAAGCATGCACAATGGCTGGGGGGTAACACAGCAGCACGAATGCACGCGACAATATGACGCTTAACATGGAGAATCCACAGTCCACATCAACAGAAAATTCTGTTCTGGTGAGCACGCATCCCCGCGCGCCTCAGATCACTTGTGGAGGTGGAAATTTCATTCGTACCCTCGGCCTTGAGCCTAACCTCCATAGGCTCAATGGTAGGAATGGTTGGGTTGGCTGGCGCATCAATCGTCATAACATGAATGGGAACGACGGGTTCCACATAATTTAGCTGACTTCTCAAGCCGATATTGTTCATGGAGAGAACGACCATAGGCTTGTTATGAGTCACTCAGACAATGGCAACAGAAACATCGACAGTTTCCACTGAGGCTTGAGAACCATTGACAATGTTAGGCTTCCTAAGAGCCCAAGGGATGATAACTAGTAGTTCAATGAAAGCCTCAAAGAGAATGGAATTAATAACAACAAACTCCACAAAGACACATAGATGGTCATAGCGGCCTGGAAAGGGTCATAAAGACGTCTTCGTTAATATCATTCACTTCTGCAGGAGCCTCAAACAACGTCAACCCGAGCAGAGCCATAGAACAACATCATCTAGCCCAACATGGACTGTACAGACAACGACAACAATGAACTCAACAACCAATAAAGAAACGATGATATCAAGCTCGATAAGTGCTATCGAACCACTGACAACAACAAACTCAGCGAGAGCTACACTTAATAGCGTCAACAGGACTCGTTTGAGCCATAGGATAACAACGTCAGGTTCGACTGGAGCCTTAGACTCGTCGTAGCTATCATATGTGTGGTGACTGGTATCCATAGGACCTGGAAACCAACCTACATCTTTCCCGATAACAAGGATAGTGGTCACAACGAGCATAGCAAGTAGAGGTAGAAGGATCACGATTTATCGATACACCTTCATAAAATGAAAACGATACCGACTCTGGCAACCCAGCCGAGTCATCCTTCTCATTAGAGTCCTCTTGCAATATTATTTTGGCCTTAGCATCGGAAGTCTTCAACTAAAATGCCGTTCCGCCACCTAAGCGAGACCGGTGACTTTCTTCCCGATAGGCCACGTAGTGAGAGTATCGAAATACGGCAAGAGATTAGACAGGTCACCGTATCCATAACGAATGGATCTTGCAACCTTAGCTTTTTTAAAAAAAATCACCGTGACGAGGGGACACAACGTCTCAATATTTTCGGGGATTGACAAAAACACTTTCCATCAATCGTCGACCAATAATTAACTAGTCTCGTTACCGCGACGACGGTGATGGACATTCAACATTGCAACAAGAGCAATGGAATTGTCGTCCCATGGGTAAGTTTATTTTTAACAGAATAACGTGACCACATTTAGTAGTCCGCCACTTGATCTTCGAGGGGGAATTTAATGTCAGCAAAAAGCGTCTTGCAACATTCTGACAATCACAGAACACTCTTACGATTACGATTCCCAAAGTGTGGTTCCACTCTCTAGGATTTATGACGGATTCAGGCACAGTACATGTAATGAATCTACTCTGGCGTTTCTCGACTGAAGCGAGACCACCACCAATCCTTGAAAACAAACAGGAGGTAGATAGAGAAGTCTTATGATAACCTTGCTCCTCAGGAAAGTAGTATGACACAGTACTAACATGCTGAGTCCATCACAATTCATCTTCCGAACACGATCCAGCGCTATTGCAAAGGTTGTTAATCCATACTTGAATACTCAATACACCGAGTAGTGGCTTCCCACGAGTTAATCATATGCACTTCCGAGTGAGTCCATTGCCAAACGCCGACTGGGGCTTGCTGTCCTACTATACGCCGTCATCCTCTCACTGGCAAACCCTGTCGCAGTCATGATTAGTGGCCGAAATTCTGACATCATCAGAGTTTAACAAAGCACTCATGTCTTGTGCAATGCGGCATGCTGCTTTCATCAGCAGTCCATGACTGCATGGGAACAACCAATACTGTTGTTTCAGTCAAGGGCTACCGAGCTTTCAAGGTAACAATGATCAAGCTTCCTAATCCCGTAACTTTGATTCTGTCTTCCAACCGGAGAGGAAAAAAATATCCAACCCTTGAAGACAACCTGGGCATGCGTTAGGTCGATCATGACCTATTCACCATGATAACACCGCAGCACACGGCCACGAGTCTCATATTTAATCCACGCAGGGTCCCGCTCTCTAGACGCACTAGTCTAGCAGGGACGCACCCTAAGTCTTCACTGGGTTCCAAGTTTAGCATTCCTCGCATCGTTCCAGGCATTTAACTCCCATGCAAGGATGTTTTCGTCTCCCGTCTCTATCCGATGCGAAGATTTACGTCAAATCTCTCACATGAATAGACGTTCGAGCTCCTCCGTGTTCGTACCTTAAAGGTAACGTCGAAGAAAGCTTATTAGGTTAGCTAGGATCAAAATAAAGGGACATCGGCGAGACCTCCCATTTAACCCAATGGTCGATCAAAACTAAGACTGAATCTAAAGAACAAGACAACGAAGACAAGGAGTGATCACCAATCCCGGCCCTAGCGCCCACCAAGGTTACCGTGCACCTCAAACTATTATTACGTGTGCACCCGTAATGATAATTTGTGTTGCCAGGTAATCTTGTTGCCCGCTATTCCGAGCTTCCTGATCCAAAACCGAGATTTCATACAACAAGACTTGATCCTCCAAATCATGAACAACGTGGCGACATCCATTAACGCGATAGAGATTAGTCCTTCCGATCATCCCGTCTACAGGCAAGCAAGTGAGCTCATCGTGGACCACAGCGTTCTTCCCGCTTGCTGGTACCGGTGATCGATGCAAGAGCGCGGACTATTGTGAAGCGTGATACAACAACCTTACTGGCAAAATATCCGTACTACGTATATGTATTAACTTAATCTTAGAAAATCGGATTCCTATGCAACCTAGACATCCTATCCGCATTTTCTAATACTTCATATATTGACACACATGGCTAGTCGGTCGGAATTTCCCCTTGTACAATCCATGTACAATTTCTTTCTTTTCTAAAATATTTTGTTGTGTTTTATTTTTGAAAACTTCGTTTTCGAGCCAAAACCGGTTATAGTTTTTTTTTTTCAAAAATGCTAGTTCGCTACAACCTTGGCTCTGATACCACTTCTGTCACACCACGCCAATGGCGGAAACACGTGGCGCAACGCTCGAAAGCATATCAAAGTCAAGATTAACACAAACTATATTTAATTAGAAAAGATCAATTTATTAGAATGTCGAAAATGAGTATCTCGTTCCATTATTGCACAATGCATTACATAAAACGATAAACATTAAGTTTTCAATGTGGGGTATTTCCGTTTATGTTCCAACCCGATGGTAACAAGGAATGAAACCCCGACCAGTATCCGACATCCGAATTCCACCGCACTAGCCCCATATCTATCCAGCACTTAGTTACCTGAAAGATATGTTTAAAAAGACGTCAATATATAAAATATTGGTGAGTTCACAGGTTTTAGTTTCATAACAGCAACATTTTCACAACCATCGACTCGACTCACTTTACCGTATAATTACTTTCCCATTAAGTAATTATACTAGGATCTTGTCGATCGATATTCCGTTTTTACAACATGTGCGAAACCTGCACAACTTGTGGCCTTTGTAAGGAGTAGCTAGCTCCTACAAACTATAATGATGAGCAATCCCTTGAGCCCCATAACCAAACCAAGACTGATAATAATGCCCCGCTCCAAGTCGTTACTCGGTTTCCCACGACTTAAGTTCAGAATATATGCACCCCAGGCATAACCTAATGCATAATCGACGCTATCGATTAGGGGTGGGCCTTGTCAGGCACCAATAGTACTATCCAAATATTCTTTCGGTTTCATTTCCCTGAATTAATGATTACGGAAGAGAGGACTCAACCCCGAGTGGCGTTCACTGCTCAAGTACTCATCATACCACTTATCACATTTTATCCTTTGAAAACCTTTTCAACATGTGACAATATTTGACAAACATATCTTTCCCCCAGTTAAAACAGTAAAATGGGGCCGTGAAACTCACCTGAACACTGTCTGGCTCACTAGGTAGATAGCATAGAGGGTCTCGCACCTACAAACGTCCTAGACGTATAAGTCACTATTCCTATAGTGCATGTGCCTTGGCAAGTTGTACACCCAACTCCCGACCACAAGTTATTCCAAATCCCGTTTAATTAAGCGCGTATCCTAGGTTTCGTTGGCGTTACATTACCCTTTGTGTTACAAGTTATATATTACTCTTGTTAATATTTCCTTAACTTGTATCTTATTATCATCGACTCGACTTCACTTAACATATAATTATTTTCCCATTTAAATAATTATACTTAAGATCGCATCGCTCGATATAATATATATTTCAACGTTCGACCCGACTCACTTTGCCACACATTTGTTTTCCCATTTAAACAAATATGCTAAGATCTTGTCGTTCGATTGTATATCCTTAACACCCGATTCAACTCACCATACCGTATATTTATTTTCCCATTCAAATAAATATACTAGGTTCTTGTTGGTACGGCATACACATATATATATCCTCGTCTACTCGTCTCGTTTTCCTTCCCACATATCTACTTTCCCATTAAGTAGATATACTAGAATTTTGCCGAGACGAGCGTACATATATATAAATGTGTAATTTTTCTTGTTAAGTATATACGTTTGTTTAACGTCTTATTTGTTTATGTCATACTTTTCTCCCACGAATAATTCCCTTAACACTTAGGAAAGTGTTTGTTAGTTTTCACCCATGTATATATATATTTTACTTCCTAAAATATATATTTTCTCATCTTGCCGCAATGGCATTTTTCTCATGATTTGTCCGTGTACGGTTCGTTAACGCGTCTTAGTTCGATATCTTAACTCGATTAGTTAATTTTTCCAAGTTTTTCCCAACATGTGTTTTATAGAAATATTATCCACATTTCTAACCCATGTTACTTGGAAGGTTTGTATTTTAGCCCAACTTGTTAACTTAGATACAAAAATGCTTCCAATACTTTTATATTCCCATTTATATAAAAGTATTCATTTTTGTATAAGTTTCTCAAGTTTGCTTAACATTTTTATAAAATCTCTATTTTATAAAAATCCTTATTTTAAAACCCTTTGTATTTTTATAACTTTCAAAAATACACTTTTATACAAAATACCCAAGTATTTCTACTAGTATTTACAAAAATCATCCTTAGACTTTATTACTTACATTTTTGACACCAAACTTTCCATACTTGTATTTTTGGACTAATAGTTTCTAAAATATCCATTTTAGTCCTCTAACTTTCAAAGTTACAACTTTAGTCCCTTAACTTCCAAAAGTTGCATTTTTCCACTCTAGCTTCCAAAGTTAACATTTTTCACTCAAAATAGTAAACTTTGAAGATTCAACTTTTTATTGGTAAGTTATTTTTGTATCAAAACACTTATGTTAGTCTTGTATTTCATATGGAAGACTACTTATATGTGTGTTTTATGTATTTGTCCATTTTATCAAAATATCATTCATCTAAGTAAGCTAACTTAGATTTTCCATCTTCTTCATTTATGAACTTCTAATATGTTTTACCACATATTATGCCATGTAAGATCATAATAAGATGATTTAAAGTTATTTTTAACATATTCAAGTTCATTCCATAATCTTAACCAAAACATCATCCTACTTAGCTTTAAATGTAAACTTTACATATTTTCAAGATTATATCTCCATCATCATCAAATCCATGATTTATTTTCATATCTTTAATCTTTCATTTTACACATGTAAAACCTATTAAAGATTATGTTCAAACCTCTTTTTAAACCCTTCATGTACAACTTGCTACTAAGAACACATACATGAATAATAATAATCAAAAACAAGATTAAGAATGCTTACTACTAGCACAAGGCTAGGGAAGACAAAACCTTGGATTTGAGAGGGGTTTAGTGTGTTCTTCCAAGTGGTTTAGCTCCAAGCTCTTGAAACACACAATAGGGGTTTGGATGATGGATTGTTTAGGAGTAATTTGGAGATGTAAAAACTTGAAAGAAGAGTGTATGGGGGAGGGATGAAGTTCACGGCTCAAAGGAAAGAAAAGGAAGAAGAAAACTTGAATGTGTAAGTATCTAACACATGTTTATATAGTGCTATCATATGTAATCTTCCATGGATTGCATGTAATCTTCCAAAGATTCAAGAGATCTTAAGAAGTACAAAAATGATCTTAGATGGGTGTGTGGAGTGTGTGTGTGCCGTGAGGTAGGGAGAGAGTGGGAGAGGTTATGTGTAAATCTTGGCTAAATCTTTATGATCTTTTATAATCTTCACCTAAGATTTCCTTGCATGCATGTGTGTACTAGAGCATCATTAGGTTGATTTTGTTCTTGGATTTTATGGCCATTGGCCGAAAATCATCCAAGGGGGACAATAAAGTGATTACTTTTGTACTAATGTTCTCTTACACCTTTTGTCCTTATGTAAAGCATGCCTTGCACTTAGGATTATAGATTATCATTATAACACACACATGTGTATAATTATGCCCTTATAGGCCGGCCCTTAGAGGGGTTTGGTGGGGTCCACAACTTCAAATAATTACCCATTGTTTGTTATGTTTAATCCCCCGTCGTTCGGGTGTCGTTCGGGTATTTTTCGGGTTTTAATCACGCGTTATCCGGACATTAAAAATACCTTTAATAACCCTTAAATATAGTCTAATTTAAGCGTTGATTGGTTATTTAGGCCTTTGCCGGGTGAAATTATGAGTTATACGCGTATCGGGTGCGGTACGCGCATTTTATTCGTTACCGGGAGATTTGTACAAGACGTTTTCACTTATGGTTTTGGAGTTCCAAAACTCATTATATTTCGTGAAAATACCCTTTATTTTATATCCTGGGTGTCCGGGATCCTTTTCGTTTATTTAATTATTACCGGGTAATTGCCAACGTCCATACCGGATAGCTTATTCGCACATGATCCAATCATGTTTTACCATTAAACGTATGCATTCCTATGCACTATTTGGAAATTGCTATCTCCTAAGGCCTTGATAATTAAATCACACATAATTGCATTTAATTACGTTAATCATATACTAATTAATCTGTACGGAATTACCTTATTTTTGCCGGTTGTTACATTCTCCCCCCGTTAAGAGAATTCCGTCCCGGAATTCAATTCAAGTTACCCATCACAATAGTATCCTTGAACAGGGCGGGGTGTTTGCGCTTCATGAGATCTCCTCTTTCCTAGTGAGCCCAGATTCATGCTCGGCTCACGCTTAGTGCTCTAACAAACACAATGTCATAGTTCAACTACGACTAAGCTCTTGGTCATCCCACCTTGAAACATCTATCGGTTTCCCGAAATAGTAGAGCTTATCGTCAACCGGACTTCCGCCGGTCGAGGAGTTGACCAAAACTTCCTCAGGCCAGACTTGCGGGATTCATTAAGAGTCCCACCAAGCTCTTACGATAGTCCGAGCTTAATCATTACGAGACCAATTTCGATTGATATTTCCGTACCACCGAAGTATTAGGAACTTGGCCCACTACAAACTCTAAGCTTATTGACACCTCCTCGGAGTATGACTCTCAGTGAAAACCCATTATTAGACCGAAGTCCTTAAGGCCTACGCCTTGTCTGTATGACTTCTTAATAGGTTCGCATTTCATCCAAACAGTCTTTAATCTGCAAGATCTACTGGCCATCTCTCGAATAACCTAAACCAGGTTATGTATCTATCTCCGTCTGTCAATCGACGCACTGGAGATTTACACGTATGCCCTCCAAGGGCTTAGAGTAGTACACCCCGAACACTGGGATGCTAATTCCTATCACATAGGAAATTTTGGTGATGAAGCTCATGGATTCGATCTGCCACGAACATCAATCGTGTCAACACGAAACAATTTCGTCAAGTACATTCAATTTGTCCGAGAATGACAAACCATACTCGTCTCCAATCGAGTATCCCATGCTTGTGTACAGAGTTTGTCGAACTTGAGGTAGGGTGACCACTACAATCCGATATAATGTAAGTTGGCAATTTGGTGTCTAGCCACGACTCTCCGAGAGTATAAATAACTATCCAATGCCTCATCTCGGAGCTATAGGTGAGTAAGGAATGAGAGGGTTCCAAACAACAATCAATCATCACTTGGGTCACATCTGACCCCGGGACACCTCGGGTGTCATGGTGATGTCAAACAGGTGATCTTACCGTACCACATAAAAGTCCCCTTGGAAACCTCGTCGGGTATTCCATTTTATTTATCCTTCGGCTCGACTCACTTTACCGTATATTTACCTCCCCATTAAGATAAATATACTAGGTTCTTGTCGACCGAACAATCACATTCAAAATGGGACTTTATTTCCGTAGAATCCTCTGGGTACTGAATCGCTGCTTTCCTCCTGAGTAATTGTGGTTAATGGTACTAGGACGCTTAGTATGGACTGATGGAGGTCGAAAGTTTTTGCGTCGCTTTCACCCCTCAGTTCCCTTACATTAAGCAGTGTATACATGGCGCCCGGGCCGTACGATTTCACAATCCTCGAGAATTACTAGCCGACTCAAACACCAACGATAAGATGCTTCCAGCACATAGGCCTATACCGAAAAGAGATATATGAAACATCATAAATTGTTGTCGCAATGAACAACGTATAAGGTTTATTATGACATATCAACACGTTGGCCCCCATTGCGACAAGTATACAGAACACCAGTAGCTACCCAAACCATGGGTATCCAGTACCAGTTCTGTTATATGTGCTTCATGGGCACTAGTGTTCTATCGTCAATAGCAACCTAGTAAATCAATTCCGAATAATACAGGCCACATGCCCTTACATTGACCTTCAGATCTTATGCAGAGATCTGAGTGAAAGGAGTCCTGAAACCGGAACCCTCACTCATCGAAGATTCCATCCTTTCGGAATCTTTTTGAGCAAGTGGTGAAATCGAGTCATAGATGCATGCATTAGACATAGATTTCACATTTGGCTTGACGGCTTCATGCGCCCAAGTCGTTACTTACAAGGACAAACGACGACTGAGATCGCACCACAAAGCGATAGTCCTGAGCCTTCCCATAAGGCATCCCATTCAATAACTCAGTAGTCACACATAGGGGCGAATGTGTAAGCCTTCAAACTCTTCCTGATTAGTCAGGTGCCATACGCCCTGACCTGGCAGCTCACATTACTATGGTGTCTCCAACAGCGTCTATCAAGGATAAGGGGTTTTGCTCTAGCGCGAGCAATGCTACTTAAAGATGACTGGGAACACCATTATCGACTCAAGGTCGACATTGTATTCCATTGTTCCTAGAATCTACGCCACGACACCAAGGTAGGATAAACCTTCCATCAAAGGAATAACAGTATTAATCGATGGGTCGAGACGATCAACCATCTTAACCCAGTAGTGTGGCACCTCTAGAGAGTAGATAATGCTGCACGCCCTTCTGGATTCAGGGTTCATAAAACCTCTTAATCATGTACCAGGGACTTCACCAATGCATGCCCATGGGTGGGTCCACGACGGTATTCCCATAACCATCAGTATGGTACGTATGACTCCAAATGAATCTCCTGGTGCGAGCAATAAATGATTTGAACCTTTCAACTCTTGCTAGTCCCAAAGGTATAGATCATAATATCGCTCATAATTACTTGATACCTTCAGGTTCGAGATGTATTCGAAATCCATTATCACAAAGGCGAGTCTCGCCTTGTCACGTGCAGATCACAGGGTTTCTTCCCGACATCGATTTGCATAACCGATCGCTGGGCGACCGAATTGCACGTAACAGGTTAGCACTGGACATAGCGTCACTGGTGCCTCGGATTCCGAAGATGTGCCGCTCACGAAAAGCGTGAGCATATACAGGGGTCGGCACATGACTCGGTCATCTACTCAGACGACCACGAGATTCAGACTTTAGGGGAATACACCCGTAATCACTAAGGCTAGAGTGTCTAAGCACGACTGTTAGAAAGTCCGTTGAACACCGGAAATCCTACATAATCAATGTCGGCACTACACAATCAAACAAATAGAACAATGACGGCACGAGGGGTTTAGGTGATGTCTCCATTCCGAGAGAAACAAGAGCGATGCATACGACAAATCATCACGTCATCGGGGTAATCCAACAGCTGTAGCAATACGCCCTCTGAGCAACACGACAGTAGAAACAACATGGCAACGGCAGCGACATATCCACGAAGCACATCAACTAGGGAACACTGTCCGGGAGTGACACGAAAATCGAGAAGCATGACGACAAGGCAACACTGCAACAAGGACCGCATGACACAGAGAAATACGACGGCAAGGCTACACTACTGCAGGAGCAGTAAACAACAGGAATGCATCATTGACAATGCAGCGTAACCACCTGGATACGCAACTAGCAAAATAATGCAACTGCAAGCATGCACAATGGCTGGGGGGTAACACAGCAGCACGAATGCACGCGACAATATGACGCTTAACATGGAGAATCCACAGTCCACATCAACAGAAAATTCTGTTCTGGTGAGCACGCATCCCCGCGCGCCTCAGATCACTTGTGGAGGTGGAAATTTCATTCGTACCCTCGGCCTTGAGCCTAACCTCCATAGGCTCAATGGTAGGAATGGTTGGGTTGGCTGGCGCACCAATCGTCATAACATGAATGGGAACGACGGGTTCCACATAATTTAGCTGACTTCTCAAGTCGATATTGTTCATGGAGAGAACGACCATAGGCTTGTTATGAGTCACTCAGACAATGGCAACAGAAACATCGACAGTTTCCACTGAGGCTTGAGAACCATTGACAATGTTAGGCTTCCTAAGAGCCCAAGGATGATAACTAGTAGTTCAATGAAAGCCTCAAAGAGAATGGAATTAATAACAACAAACTCCACAAAGACATATAGATGGTCATAGCGGCCTGGAAAGGGTCATAAAGACGTCTTCGTTAATATCATTCACTTCTGCAGGAGCCTCAAACAACGTCAACCCGAGCAGAGCCATAGAACAACATCATCTAGCCCAACATGGACTGTACAGACAACGACGACAATGAACTCAACAACCAATAAAGAAACGATGATATCAAGCTCGATGAGTGCTATCGAACCACTGACAACAACAAACTCAGCGAGAGCTACACTTAATAGCGTCAACAGGACTCGTTTGAGCCATAGGATAACAACGTCAGGTTCGACTGGAGCCTTAGACTCGTCGTAGCTATTATATGTGTGGTGACTGGTATCCATAGGACCTGGAAACCAACCTACATCTTTCCCGATAACAAGGATAGTGGTCACAACGAGCATAGCAAGTAGAGGTAGAAGGATCACGATTTATCGAGACACCTTCATAAAATGAAAACGATACCGACTCTGGCAACCCAGCCGAGTCATCCTTCTCATTAGAGTCCTCTTGCAATATTATTTTGGCCTTAGCATCGGAAGTCTTCAACTAAAATGCCTTCCGCCACTAAGCGAGGCCGGTGACTTTCTTCCTGATAGGCCACGTAGTGAGAGTATCGAAATACGGCAAGAGACTAGACAGGTCACCGTATCCACAACGAATGGATCTTGCAACCTTAGCTTTTTTAAAAAAAATCACCGTGACGAGGGGACACAACGTCTCAATATTTTCGGGGATTGACAAAAACACTTTCCATCAATCGTCGACCAATAATTAACTAGTCTCGTTACCGCGACGACGGTGATGGACATTCAACATTGCAACAAGAGCAATGGAATTGTCGTCCCATGGGTAAGTTTAATTTTAACAGAATAACGTGACCACATTTAGTAGTCCGCCACTTGATCTTCGAGGGGGAATTTAATGTCAGCAAAAAGCGTCTTGCAACATTCTGACAATCACAGAACACTCTTACGATTACGATTCCCAAAGTGTGGTTCCACTCTCTAGGATTTATGACGGATTCAGGCACAGTACATGTAATGAATCTACTCTGGCGTTTCTCGACTGAAGCGAGACCACCACCAATCCTTGAAAACAAACAGGAGGTAGATAGAGAAGTCTTATGATAACCTTTGCTCCTCAGGAAAGTAGTATGACACAAGTACCAACATGCTGAGTCCATCACAATTCATCTTCCGAACACGATCCAGCGCTATTGCAAAGGTTGTTAATCCATACTTGAATACTCAATACACCGAGTAGTGGCTTCCCACGAGTTAATCATATGCACTTCCGAGTGAGTCCATTGCCAAACGCCGACTGGGGCTTGCTGTCCTACTATACGCCGTCATCCTCTCACTGGCAAACCCTGTCGCAGTCATGATTAGTGGCCGAAATTCTGACATCATCAGAGTTTAACAAAGCACTCATGTCTTGTGCAATGCGGCATGCTGCTTTCATCAGCAGTCCATGACTGCATGGGAACAACCAATACTGTTGTTTCAGTCAAGGGCTACCGAGCTTTCAAGGTAACAATGATCAAGCTTCCTAATCCCGTAACTTCGATTCTGTCTTCCAACCGGAGAGGAAAAAAATATCCAACCCTTGAAGACAACCTGGGCATGCGTTAGGTCGATCATGACTTATTCACCATGATAACACCGCAGCACACGGCCACGAGTCTCATATTTAATCCACGCAGGGTCCCGCTCTCTAGACGCACTAGTCTAGCAGGGACGCACCCTAAGTCTTCACTGGGTTCCAAGTTTAGCATTCCTCGCATCGTTCCAGGCATTTAACTCCCATGCAAGGATGTTTTCGTCTCCCGTCTCTATCCGATGCGAAGATTTACGTCAAATCTCTCACATGAATAGACGTTCGAGCTCCTCCGTGTTCGTACCTTAAAGGTAATGTCGAAGAAAGCTTATTAGGTTAGCTAGGATCAAAATAAAGGGACATCGGCGAGACCTCCCATTTAACCCATGGTCGATCAAAACTAAGACTGAATCTAAAGAACAAGACAACGAAGACAAGGAGTGATCACCAATCCCGGCCCTAGCGCCCACCAAGGTTACCGTGCACCCCAAACTATTATTACGTGTGCACCCGTAATGATAATTTGTGTTGCCAGGTAATCTTGTTGCCCGCTATTTCCGAGCTTCCTGATCCAAAACCGAGATTTCATACAACAAGACTTGATCCTCCAAATCATGAACAACGTGGCGACATCCATTAACGCGATAGAGATTAGTCCTTCCGATCATCCCGTCTACAGGCAAGCAAGTGAGCTCATCGTGGACCACAGCGTTCTTCCCGCTTGCTGGTACCGGTGATCGATGCAAGAGCGCGGACTATTGTGAAGCGTGATACAACAACCTTACTGGCAAAATATCCGTACTACGTATATGTATTAACTTAATCTTAGAAAATCGGATTCCTATGCAACCTAAACATCCTATCCGCATTTTCTAATACTTCATATATTGACACACATGGCTAGTCGGTCGGAATTTCCCCTCGTACAATCCATGTACAATTTCTTTCTTTTCTAAAATATTTTGTTGTGTTTTATTTTTGAAAACTTCGTTTTCGAGCCAAAACCGGTTATAGTCTAGATTTTTTTTTTTTTTTTCAAAAATGCTAGTTCGCTACAACCTTGGCTCTGATACCACTTCTGTCACACCACGCCAATGGCGGAAACACGTGGCGCAACGCTCGAAAGCATATCAAAGTCAAGATTAACACAAACTATATTTAATTAGAAAAGATCAATTTATTAGAATGTCGAAAATGAGTATCTCGTTCCATTATTGCACAATGCATTACATAAAACGATAAACATTAAGTTTTCAATGTGGGGTATTTCCGTTTATGTTCCAACCCGATGGTAACAAGGAATGAAACCCCGACCAGTATCCGACAATCCGAATTCCACCGCACTAGCCCCATATCTATCCAGCACTTAGTTACCTGAAAGATATGTTTAAAAAGACGTCAATATATAAAATATTGGTGAGTTCACAGGTTTTAGTTTCATAACAGCAACATTTTCACAACCATCGACTCGACTCACTTTACCGTATAATTACTTTCCCATTAAGTAATTATACTAGGATCTTGTCGATCGATATTCCGTTTTTACAACATGTGCGAAACCTGCACAACTTGTGGCCTTTGTAAGGAGTAGCTAGCTCCTACAAACTATAATGATGAGCAATCCCTTGAGCCCCATAACCAAACCAAGACTGATAATAATGCCCCGCTCCAAGTCGTTACTCGGTTTCCCACGACTTAAGTTCAGAATATATGCACCCCAGGCATAACCTAATGCATAATCGACGCTATCGATTAGGGGTGGGCCTTGTCAGGCACCAATAGTACTATCCAAATATTCTTTCGGTTTCATTTCCCTGAATTAATGATTACGGAAGAGAGGACTCAACCCCGAGTGGCGTTCACTGCTCAAGTACTCATCATACCACTTATCACATTTTATCCTTTGAAAACCTTTTCAACATGTGACAATATTTGACAAACATATCTTTCCCCCAGTTAAAACAGTAAAATGGGGCCGTGAAACTCACCTGAACACTGTCTGGCTCACTAGGTAGATAGCATAGAGGGTCTCGCACCTACAAACGTCCTAGACGTATAAGTCACTATTCCTATAGTGCATGTGCCTTGGCAAGTTGTACACCCAACTCCCGACCATAAGTTATTCCAAATCCCGTTTAATTAAGCGCGTATCCTAGGTTTCGTTGGCGTCACATTACCCTTTGTGTTACAAGTTATATATTACTCTTGTTAATATTTCCTTAACTTGCATCTTATTATCATCGACTCGACTTCACTTAACATATAATTATTTTCCCATTTAAATAATTATACTTAAGATCGCATCGCTCGATATAATATATATTTCAACGTTCGACCCGACTCACTTTGCCACACATTTGTTTTCCCATTTAAACAAATATGCTAAGATCTTGTCGTTCGATTGTATATCCTTAACACCCGATTCAACTCACCATACCGTATATTTATTTTCCCATTCAAATAAGTATACTAGGTTCTTGTTGGTACGGCATACACATGTATATATCCTCGTCTACTCGTCTCGTTTTCCTTCCCACATATCTACTTTCCCATTAAGTAGATATACTAGAATTTTGCCGAGACGAGTGTACATATATATAAATGTGTAATTTTTCTTGTTAAGTATATATGTTTGTTTAACGTCTTATTGGTTTATGTCATACTTTTCTCCCACGAATAATTCCCTTAACACTTAGGAAAGTGTTTGTTAGTTTTCACCCATGTATATATATATTTTACTTCCTAAAATATATATTTTCTCATCTTGCCGCAATGGCATTTTTCTCATGATTTGTCCGTGTACGGTTCGTTAACGCGTCTTAGTTCGATATCTTAACTCGATTAGTTACTTTTTCCAAGTTTTTCCCAACATGTGTTTTATAGAAATATTATCCACATTTCTAACCCATGTTACTTGGAAGGTTTGTATTTTAGCCCAACTTGTTAACTTAGATACAAAAATGCTTCCAATACTTTTACATTCCCATTTATATAAAAGTATTCATTTTTGTATAAGTTTCTCAAGTTTGCTTAACATTTTTATAAAATCTCTATTTTATAAAAATCCTTATTTTAAAACCCTTTGTATTTTTATAACTTTCAAAAATACACTTTTATACAAAATACCCAAGTATTTCTACTAGTATTTACAAAAATCATCCTTAGACTTTATTACTTACATTTTTGACACCAAACTTTCCATACTTGTATTTTTGGACTAATAGTTTCTAAAATATCCATTTTAGTCCTCTAACTTTCAAAGTTACAACTTTAGTCCCTTAACTTCCAAAAGTTGTATTTTTCCACTCTAGCTTCCAAAGTTAACATTTTTCACTCAAAATAGTAAACTTTGAAGATTCAACTTTTTATTGGTAAGTTATTTTTGTATCAAAACACTTATGTTAGTCTTGGATTTCATATGGAAGACTACTTATATGTGTGTTTTATGTATTTGTCCATTTTATCAAAATATCATTCATCTAAGTAAGCTAACTTAGATTTTCCATCTTCTTCATTTATGAACTTCTAATATGTTTTACCACATATTATGCCATGTAAGATCATAATAAGATGATTTAAAGTTATTTTTAACATATTCAAGTTCATTCCATAATCTTAACCAAAACCTCATCCTACTTAGCTTTAAATGTAAACTTTACATATTTTCAAGATTATATCTCCATCATCATCAAATCCATGATTTATTTTCATATCTTTAATCTTTCATTTTACACATGTAAAACCTATTAAAGATTATGTTCAAGCCTCTTTTTAAACCCTTCATGTACAACTTGCTACTAAGAACACATACATGAATAATAATAATCAAAAACAAGATTAAGAATGCTTACTACTAGCACAAGGCTAGGGAAGACAAACACCTTGGATTTGAGAGGGGTTTAGTGTGTTCTTCCAAGTGGTTTAGCTCCAAGCTCTTGAAACACACAATAGGGGTTTGGATGATGGATTGTTTAGGAGTAATTTGGAGATGTAAAAACTTGAAAGAAGAGTGTATGGGGGAGGGATGAAGTTCACGGCTCAAAGGAAAGAAAAGGAAGAAGAAAACTTGAATGTGTAAGTATCTAACACATGTTTATATAGTGCTATCATATGTAATCTTCCATGGATTGCATGTAATCTTCCCAAAGATTCAAGAGATCTTAAGAAGTACAAAAATGATCTTAGATGGGTGTGTGGAGTGTGTGTGTGCCGTGAGGTAGGGAGAGAGTGGGAGAGGTTATGTGTAAATCTTGGCTAAATCTTTATGATCTTTTATAATCTTCACCTAAGATTTCCTTGCATGCATGTGTGTACTAGAGCATCATTAGGTTGATTTTGGTCTTGGATTTTATGGCCATTGGCCGAAAATCATCCAAGGGGGACAATAAAGTGATTACTTTTGCACTAATGTTCTCTTACACCTTTTGTCCTTATGTAAAGCATGCCTTGCACTTAGGATTATAGATTATCATCATAACACACACATGTGTATAATTATGCCCTTATAGGCCGGCCCTTAGAGGGGTTTGGTGGGGTCCACAACTTCAAATAATTACCCATTGTTTGTTATGTTTAATCCCCCGTCGTTCGGGTGTCGTTCGGGTATTTTTCGGGTTTTAATCACGCGTTATCCGGACATTAAAAATACCTTTAATAACCCTTAAATATAGTCTAATTTAAGCGTTGATTGGTTATTTAGGCCTTTGCCGGGTGAAATTATGAGTTATACGCGTATCGGGTGCGGTACGCGCATTTTATTCGTTACCGGGAGATTTGTACAAGACGTTTTCACTTATGGTTTTGGAGTTCCAAAACTTATTATATTTCGTGAAAATACCCTTTATTTTATATCCTGGGTGTCCGGGATCCTTTTCGTTTATTTAATTATTACTGGGTAATTGCCAACGTCCATACCGGATAGCTTATTACCATTAAACGTATGCATTCCTATGCACTATTTGGAAATTGCTATCTCCTAAGGCCTTGATAATTAAATTACGCATAATTGCATTTAATTACGTTAATCATATACTAATTAATCTGTACGGAATTACCTTATTTTTGCCGGTTGTTACATCTATCGATACCGATGGTTATGTAGTGTATAGACGAAGAGATAATGGTTCGTTTGTTGAAAAGTCTGGTGAACAATTAGATAACGGATATGTCGTTCCATATAACAAGACTCTTCTTAAAAGATACCAGGCACATATCAACGTTGAATGGTGTAACCAAGCTGGATCCTTTAAGTATTTATTTAAATACATTAACAAGGGTCCAGATAGAGTTACTGTTAATTTTGTGGAAAGCAAGAAAGTACCGGGTGAAGAAATAGTGGTTGATGAAGTCAATGGATTTTATGATTGTCGTTATATTTCTGCGTGTGAGGCTTCATGGAGAATATTCTCATATGATATTCATTACAGGACACCTCCTGTAATGAGATTACCTTTTCATCTACCCGGTGAACAAAGAATTGTTTTCTATGCTACGCAGGACATTGACGACGTTCTTAATAAACCCTCTTGTGCTACATCTATGTTTTTGGGTTGGATGGAACGCAACAAAAATGATGCCAATGCAAGGCAACTAACTTACATCCAATTCCCTTCACAATATGTTTGGAAATTACAAGAAAGAAAATGGGAGCCTAGGCAAAGAATAAAGTCAATTGGTCGGATTCATTCAGTTCCTGCTTCTGTTGGTGAAGCTTATTTTTTGAGAATTCTTTTGAATAAGGTTAAAAGACCAACATCATTTCAAGATATTCTAAAAGTTGATGGGAAAGTCCAATACTCTTTTAGGGATGCATGCTACGCTATGGGACTCTTGGATGATGATACAGAATATGTTGAAGCAATAAAGGAAGCGGCTTTTGCAGGTTCTGGCCCTTATCTAAGGAACTTATTTGCAACTCTGTTAGCGTCCAACAGTTTGTCAAGACCTGACATTGTTTGGGAGGAAACATGGAATTATTTGTCTGATGACATTTTACACAACAGAAGAATAGATTCAAATTGTCCAGGTTTTTAACTTTTTTTAATATATTATTACTTTAAGATAGATTTTCTACAATTTTTTGTACATATACTACATAGTAATGATTAATAATTATTAGTAATCTAAATTATACTATTTTTAATGGTTCGACATATTCAATTGTTCATTTTATATGTTAATTATATTATATATTTCATTCTAACACATTTTTTTATATTTTTTTTCCAGATTTGATTCTTTCAGACGACGAAATTAAGAATTTAGTTTTACTTGATATCGAGAAGTTCTTATTACGTAATAGTTGCAGTCTACGACATTTCGTAGGTATGCCATATCTTGAGAATGAGTTTCTATCATTATTAGACAATCGTCTTATTTGTGAGGAGTTGGGATATGACACAAACAGTTTGGTTGAAGAATTTGATGCCCAGTTCGCTTCTTTAACAGATGAATAAAAAAATATTTATAACTGTGTAATGAAATCTGTTGAGGGGAAGAAAGGAGGAGTTTTTTTTGTTTATGGTTACGGTGGTACGGTAAAACGTTCCTATGGAAGACTCTATCTTCATCCATAAGATGTAAAAGAAAGATTGTTTTGAATGTTGCTTCGAGTGGTATCGCATCTTTGCTATTGGCAGGTGGTAGGACAGCACATTCCAGGTTTCGTATTCCTATAAACCTAACAGAAGATTCTATGTGCTACATACCACCTAATAGTGATGTTGCACAACTGCTTAAACAAACCGACTTGATTATATGGGATGAAGCACCCATGACTCATAAACATGCTTTTGAAGCACTAGATCGAAGTTTAAAAGATGTATTTGGTGTACATGCTGATGAGTCGTATGATTTGTTATTTGGTGGAAAGGTTGTTGTGTTTGGGGGTGACTTTAGACAAATTCTACCAGTTGTACAAAATGGAACTAGGCATGACATTGTTAATGCCTGTTTAAGTTCATCATACATTTGGCACAAATGCACTATTTTAGAATTAACAAAAAATATGAGGTTGCTCTCAGGAAGCTGCAATTCTGATATTGAGGAAACTAAAAAGTTTGCATCTTGGCTCCTAGATATAGGAGAAGGAAAGGTCGATACAATAAGTGATGATCAGGATGTTATTTTGATACTTAATGACTTACTTATTTCTCAATCTTTGGATCCTGTTTCTGATTTGATAGACTTTGTTTATCCGTCACTTTTGGATAACATCCACATTCCGACTTATTTTCAAGATCGAACTATATTGGCCCCGAAGAATGAAGTTGTTCATGAAATTAATGATATATTACTTTCAATGTTTCCCGGTGACGAAGTTGAGTATCTAAGTTCGGATAGTGTTTGCCAGTCAGAAGATGTTAACAAACAGGTTGATGAAAGATTAGTTTCTCCTGATGTGCTGAATGGTCTTAAGTTTTCTGGAATATCAAACCATCGTTTGGTTTTGAAAGTTGGTGTCCCCGTAATGTTACTTAGAAACATTGATCAGAAAAGCGGTTTGTGTAATGGGACAAGGTTACAAGTTGTTAAAATGAGAAAACGTGTAATTGAAGCCAAAATCATTTCAGGAAGTAACATTGGAATGCGAACTTTTATTCCAAGAATTACTTTATCCCCCTCGGATAAAAAATTTCCTTTTAAATTTAACAGAAGACAATTCCCAATTGCTATTTCTTTCGCAATGACACGGGCAGTTGTATGTTGCGCTATCAAGAGTCAGAAGTCGAGATGGACTGAAGATAGTTATAATAGATGAAAATGGTGAACTGACAAACAAAACATCAAATGTTGTGTACAAAGAAGTCTTTCAAGATTTATGAATAATGTGAGTAATTTTGATGCAAGTTTTTACTTATCTTCATTGACGTTATGTACATACAACTTCAATAATACAAGTATTATTTTAAATTTTTTTGTTTTTTGTTTGGTTTGAACCGTGCGTGACCATTGATCTGTAAAACAAGTTATTTCCTAATTACAATTACATTAAAAATAAAAATATAATAAAGGTAATTTACAAAAACAAAATGTATTTACACCTTTGTGGTTTTTTGTTAAATGTTATACTTTGGTTGAGTATTGATCATAATAGGTAATCGGTTTTCGTTGTTATCGTTATTTATAAGTTACCTAAATTATCCACTTTGACATTAAAACCAAAGTTATATATTAGTTTTAATATCCATATCATATCAACGCAACATTGAAACATGACGTTTATATAAGAAAAAAAATACCAGGCTAACCGTTATTCTTAAGACTTTACGTTGTGGACACTAAACTTGAATAATACAAGTCTTAGTTTAGTATTTTTTTTTTTAAATTTACTTTGGTTTGCACCGTGGGTACCCATGGGTCTCAAACCTAGTATCATTAAATATTTCTTTATACACCACATTGTTTGTTTTAGTCTTCACCTTCCCATCAGCATCAAGTATAGATAACTTCACACCTGCCCTGCTTTTAACTCTTGACAGTGCGACATAAAGCTGACCATGTGAGAATACAGGGTCTCTTAAATACAATCCAACTTTCGATAGAGACTGTCCTTGGCTTTTATTGATAGTCATTACGAAAATAGACTTCAAGATCAAATGCACAAATTTTCAAAATAAAAGCTGATTTTTTTTAAATGATAAGTTAAAATGAAAACAGTCTCGTTTGACTTTTAAGGCCTTATAAATTATAGGAGTCATGTTTAATAATTAAAAGTAACCAATGAAATTAAGTCAGAGATGATGTAACTGTAACACCCCAACCGATGGCGGAAACATCGGGATGTCACGTATTGATGATTGTTCAGTAGCTCATGGTAAATAATAAGTTTCAATAAATGATTTAAATAAATTATATACAATTGTTCTAAGAATTTGTACATCAAAATGAAAAATACTAGCTACGCATCTTCAAGCATTAACTCAAATCTTCGAACAAGCTATAACCTGAAACATGTTAAGTTTGAAAATATTTTGGGTCAACAAAAGTTGGTGAGAATTACATAGGTTTGAATATTGAATAAAAACTTGTACAATTCGAGTGTCATGGCAAGTCTAGTCCATATGTGAAAACAATACTACCCGGTAAATCGTGTGCATAATCAAACCTTGTGACTAGAATATTGTGGTCCATCCATACGCATATGGTTCACTCGTTTATGTTGCGATAACAATCACCCACGCTACCTATGTAGGAGGTAACGTATACGGGTGGGGTTGTCAGTCCAATAGATCTATCATTGTGTATCGTTGGCTTGTACGGAGTTAATGATTATGCTAGAATAATTGTGCTTACCATAGTAATGTTTAAGACATAATGCAACATAGAATAACACATAGACACTTATGATTGAATTGTAAATTGAATGTTGTAACATGTTTCACCCCAAAATAGTGAAATGGAAAAGGGGCTATGTAAAACTCACTTTAATGATAGTGTTGAATCCCTTGATATAGAATAAATGTGGCACAACGATTCCAAGTATTACCCAAAGTTCAAAGCAATAAAATAAGTCTAAGTTTTCTAGTCTACAAGTAGTTCTAGGGTTCCTAATTTGGGGATTAATAATTGGTTTATGATTAAATTTGAGTAATTTGTTAATAACTTTAATAAATAAAGAAATAATTAATAAAAATATTTCTGACCAATATTAACTAAAAGTAGTTGATTATAATGTAATAAGTGTGAAAATAGTTTTTATAAAATTATTTTCTTAATTAATGAATATTTATATATTAATACTTATTTGACAAAATATAGACTTAATATTTAAAAATATTAAAATTTATAAATTTCGAATCAAAAATTTATATTTCTGATCTAAATGATTAATAATAATTTATGTGAAATTTTGATGCAAAATTAATGAAAAATGAATTTATTATGATTTATTTATGATTAAAATAACAAAAATCGATTAAAAATATTAAATAAATGATTTTTCTGAAACAAAATTTATTTCAGAAATGTTTATTGATTTATAAGTTTAGAATAATTTTTGTGGAATTTTATAAAGTCGTTTTGATATTTTTATAGAATTTTATAATTATAATCGAATAAATTTGTAATATTTATTATATATAATAAATAAATGATTTTTGAAAAACTAAAGATTGGATAATAAAGTTTATCATTTGAATAACATAAAATAAATTTTGTAGAATTTATAAATTAGATTTAGTATTTTAAAACCATTTTAAAAGAATAATAATGCATTTATAAGCATAAAAGGAAAAAAGAAAGAAAGAAAAAAAGATTGCTTGTACCAGGGATCGAACCCGGGCCACTGGCCGGTTCGTGGTTTAAATCACAAGCCTAGACCATCTGGTCTAGACCCTGAGAACGATTATTCTTGGTTTAAATTAATTATATAGGTTATTTGTTTAAACTTATATATTGTTTTTAAAACAAAAAGGAAAAGGATGGGACGGGGTTCGAACCCAGGCCTCAGGTCGGTTCGTGTGTCTTAAACACGGGGCTGCTACCAACTGATCTGGGAATCACTTGGTGATAGATTCTGTTTTGTTTTAAGTTTAAATGATGACTGCAAGAGTCATTATCCCCAAATCGATATAAGATGAACCCTAGTTTTCTAATCGTAATAATTAACAACCAATAGCCCATGTAATGTTGGGGCTATTGCTTGTAATCGGCCGACTAACAAAACCCATAACAAAAATTGAACTTACAATGGATTAATGGTACGATTCGACGTGGTCAACGACAAGGTCAAACCAAGCAAGAATACGCAAATCTGGAGTTGTTTAAGGGTAATTGGGTTGTGGTGGTTTGTTTTTCGGTGCCTAGAGCCTGTAAGTAAAGCCTCAATTTATAGTGCAACACACATATGATCGAATTGGAAGGCTTGACTCGAGGTTAAACATAAACGCGTGATTTGGCTTCGATTAGGAAGGTTTTGATTACTGATTGGCGTGTATAATACGCTGATTGACCTGTCAATCAATCCTTGTTTACCATATCAGGATTAAAACGTGGATTGATGCAAGAATTGGAAACTTTGAATCGCAGTTGACTTTTCATAAGTCAACTGCATGTTTAAGCATGTTATAAATGTATATGAACCTGATTGTTATTACCAAAACAAGCAGTAGACCAGCTGGTTAAGACGTGTGAGTGATTCGGACCGGTTTGGGACGCGGGTTCGAGTCCCGGCCCAAACATTTATTTTTTTGGAAATAAATTCATAGCTATAAAGTTATTTTATGTATGTGACATGATTATACATGTCCAAAATCATCACGAAACATTTTTAGAACATGCTAGAAGGGTATAATGTGGCGTTTTATTGATTAATTATTAAACGTACATGATTTAAAAATACGAAATGTTACAGTAACAATAATTTGTGTAAAAAATAAATGAAAAAATGAATAGGTAAACAAACTTTATTACCGAAAATAAGTATACATAATTGATTATATAAAAGGTAAAACAGGCGTATTAATTGTGATGAACAAAATTCAAATTTAACTTTGTTTATAAATGTATTTATATATGATTAATAATTTCGTGTTTAAAGGTTGTTAATGAAATGGTAATCATAATTATTAACATTAGATGTTTCCAATATTCTATAAATCATGATAAATGCTACATATACGCTAAAAATAGTAATGTGACATATCAAAGAAATTAAGCATTTATTTTGTGTTTAAATGTCTTTAATTTTAAAAACTGGATTTTTTTTTTAATTTTGATTTTGAATATTTAAAAATAAAGTAATTCAAATAAAAATAGGCGTATTAATTATGATGAAAAAATTCAAATTTACTTTTTTATAAATGTATTTATATATGATTAATATTTTTGTGTTTAAAGGTTATTAATGAAATGGTAATCATAATTATTAACAGTAGATGCTTTCAATATTGTGTAAATCATGATAAATGCTAATCATACGCTAAAAATAGTAAAGTGACAAATCAAAGAATTAAGCATTAATTTTGTGTTTAAATGTCTTTAATTTTAAAAATTGGATTTTTTAAATTTTGATTTTGAATGTTTAAAAATAAATTTATAAATGTATTTATATAATTTTATGTTTAAAGGTTATTATTGAAATGGTAATCATAATTATTAACATTAGATGTTTCCAATATTGTGTAAATCATGAGAAATGTTAATTATACGCTAAAAATAGTAATGTGAAAATTCAAAGAATTAAACATTTATTTTGTGTTTAAATGTATTTAATTTAAAAAACCGGATTGTTTTAAATTTTGATTTTGAATGTTTGAAAATAAAGTAATTCGAATGAAAATAGGCGTATTAATTGTGATGAAAAAAATTCAAATTTAACTTTGTTTATAAATGTATTTATATTTAAATATGATTAATAATTTTGTGTTTAAAGGTTATTAATGAAATGGTAATCATAAGAAAAAATTACGCCGTTAGTCCTTATGGTTTACCCCAAATTTCAATGTAAGGTATTAATGTTTTATTGTTTCTTATTAGGGTATTAGACTTTTAATTTGTTTCAATGTAGGGTATTAGGCTTTTAATTTGTTTCAATGTAGGGTATTAGGGACTAACCTAGTTAAAACTTAATTAAGTTTGAGGGGTATTATGGTCCATTCACCTGTTTATTTCTTTTAACCAATTAATACATATATTATAGATTTTGAGGGACTAAACCTGTCAAGTTTTCAAAGTTTTAAAACCAAACCTTCCCTCCCTCTTCTTTTGTTATTTCGATCAGATTCCGGTCACCGGAGTAAAATTCTGGTGAGTATAGATTTAGCTTCCTGCTTAGAAACAAATATAAAATTAACCATTTTGACCCGTATTATAAAAGTCGTCATGTTCAACACTGGTTTGTTTTTGAAATCCAACTATTTAAATGACTAATTTTTATATAAATTTATATACATTTATACCTTTGGATTTCAAACTGTTAGTGACCAATTTCAACAAATCTATTTGATTTTAATGCTTTATAAAAAAGAAAAACCATGAATTCAGCCACATACATATATGAACAGGTGTGCATATCATGTGGTATAAATGTGTCGAGCCATTGACTCAATGATTTGTTTCTGCACGAACTCAGAGGTCTCAGGTCTGGTCAATTTTGAGTTCAACCTGAACCATATGCATGCTTGTACATCAGCCAGAAGCAAAGAAGAGTTGGATACTAAAACATAATTAATACCTAACGTCGAGGTAGCGGTATTTGCTGTTGCGGAGAAGATCATCAGCTTTTAGAACATCAATGGTGATTACCTGTGATTCTGAGCTACACGATTGAACCAGAAGAAGATTAATATAGAAGATTAAAATATAAAAATAAACTAAGGAATGATAAATCGTGATTTGAAACTATAGGTACCTAGATTTGGTGTTCATGATGGAGAACAAGTGTTGATATTGAAAGGATAAGAGTTAGGAAATGGCCATAAATTGGTGCATGACTGACTAAGAAAATAGCATTGATTGGAGTAATATAATGTGTAATGGTTTTTATTGATCAAGGTTCGAGGGTTAGGGTTTGGTTTGGGTTGAATTGGGGAAGATGACCTGCATCGATTTCATTTATAAAGAATCTGATCGGAATAATAACCATCTGATAGCTTAGATCAGTTGGTTTGCATGTTCTTTTAATAAGCCAAGGTCTCAGGTTCGAGTCTTGTACAAGTGGGTTTTGGCTTTTATTTTGTTTTTCTTTATAAATAGGTGAATGGACCATAATACCCCTCAAACTTAGTTAAGTTTTAACTAGGTTAGTCCCTAATACCCTACATTGAAACAAATTAAAAGTCTAATACCCTAATAAGAAACAATAAAACATTAATACCTTACATTGAAATTTTGGGTAAACCATAAGGACTAACGGCGTAATTTTTTCTAATCATAATTATTAATATTAGATGTTTCCAATATTGTGTAAACCATGATAATTGTTAATTATACGCTAAAAATAGTAATGTGACAAATCAAAGAATTAGAATTTATTTTGTATTTAAATGTCTTTAATTTTAATAACCGGATTTTTTTAAAATTTTTATTTTGAATGTTTAAAAATAAAGTAATTCAAATGAAAATAGGCGTATTAATTGGGATGAAAAAATTCAAATTTAACTTTGTTTATAAATGTATTTATATTTATATATTATTAATAACTTTGTGTTTAAAAGTTATTAATGAAATGGTAATCATAATTATTAACATGAGATGTTTCCAATATTGTGTAAATCATGATAAATGCTAATTATACGCTAAAAAGGGTAATGTGACAAATCAAAGAATTAAGCATTTGTTTTGTGTATAAATGTCATTAATTTTAAAAACCGGATTTTTTTTTAAAAGTTTCATTTTGAATGTTTAAAAATAAAGTAATTCAAATGAAAATAGGCGTATTAATTGTGATGAAAAACTTCAAATTTAACTTTGTTTATAAGTGTATTTATATTCATATATGATTAATAACAGTGTTTTGAAACCCGGACCGGACCGGACCGGCCGGTCCGACCGGGAAACGGGACCTCGGCTGGTCCGAGTCACTAGAGAAGACCGGGTATGCAGTGAACCGGGAGTGTAACCGGTGAACCGGCGGTCGAACCACTAAACCGGCTGTTCAGACCGGGATTCAAGGATTGAACCGGTTCTTAAATCATATAACTTAAGCGCTATGATTATTTTCAGACCAGGTTTTTCTTTTTCGAGAAGCCGAAAGCTTCAACGGGCACAGATCTAACATGAGAGGCTTTCAATTTGCGAATTTAACACACTTCATCTGTTAGAACTTAGTAAGACATGTTGAAGTTTCAAAACCATAGGTGAAGATTCTAGGTGAAAGAAGTAATATTCAAAGCTTTTAAAGTTTAAAAATGGTGGAGTGGAAGTACAGAGACACAAGGTTGAAAGGAAGAAAGGTCAAAGTAGAAGAAAACTACAACCCTAATTATAACTTATAAAGTGTATATATGTTATAAGTTTTGGGCTTTTTTTAGCTAGGCCAATGTAAATGGGCTGGATTATTAATACACATGAAAATATTTATAGTTTTGTATTATATGTTTTAAATTAGAAATTATAAATATAAAACTAATTATCCGGTTCTTAAACCCGGTTGAACCGGTCCGACCGGTTCGACCAATGAACCGGTAGATCGTCCGGTTCAACGTCCGGTCCGGTTATAAAAACAATGATTAATAATTTTGTGTTTAAATGTTAATAATAAAATGGCAATCATAATTATTAACATTAGATGTTTCCCAATATTGTGTAAATCATGATAAATGCTAATTATACGCTAAAAATAGTAATGTGACAAATAAAAGAATTAAGCATTTATTTTGTGTTTAAATGTCTTTAATTTTAAAAACCGGATTTTAAAAAAAATTATTTTGAATGTTTAAAAATAAAGTAATTCAAATGAAATAGGCGTATTAATTGTGATGAAAAAAAATTCAAATTTAACTTTGTTTATAAATGTATTTATATTTATATATGATTAATAATTTTGTGTTTAAAGGATATTAATGAAATGGTAATCAATAACATGAGCATGGGAAATATTGATGAGCAACTAAATAAAAAAGATTAGAAACTCTTACCGTGAGGTTTTACCGTCTCTGGGATTGAAGCTAATAATCGCCCGTCCTGTATATCGAGATGAAAAAACTCTTGTATTAAATGATGAAAGCATGAATATATTTAGATAATAGGCAGCTGTATCAAAATCAAGAAAGATCATAATATTTATTCTTTTTCAGGTTTTCAAACATTGTCCATACATTTGCATACGAAACATTTCCATACGTGCTTACCTGAAAATCCAAATAAAATGACATTATTCAAAAAATTAATTCATATAAATAAGCAAACATGAAACATCAAACAAAAGAAAATTCAAGCCCAAGAACAAAATTTCAAACAAACTGTTTGATTATAAAAACTAACTAAAGATTTCAAAATAAAAAATCAAACCTTGCAATATCAGAAGCATGTAAGCAACAGTCGCTCGGGTACAAATCTGAAACAAATGGATATACGATACATACAAAAATAAAAAAAGTAGGCTTCGTTACCATGATCAAATATAAACGAATGTGAACCAATTAACACTTGCACTAAACAAACCATTGATTATTTTCCTTTAGATTGTCGTCTTTACGCCTTGGATCCACAATAACACACAATACATACAGATAGAAACCTAAATCATTAAAATCAGTAAAAAAAATATAAAGACACAAAAACATTAATCGCCAAAAACAAATGAAGATATAAGATATCAGAAAGAAACATAGATGAAATCAGAAAGAAACGTAGGAGAGGCGATAGACGAACAATGATTGTGTTACAGGAGAATGGAATGATAATACCTTGAAGAAGGATCGCCAAGGATGGAGAACCGGTTGCTTCGTTTGATCGTTTTAAGGTTTAGAAGAGGATGGAGAATGATTTGTTATGAAGATGATTGGTTTTTTTAGAAATGATAATATGCTTGACCTTTTTTTTTTTTTTACCAAAATAATCATTAAATTACCAAAACAATGTTTAGGAAAGTTATTAAAACACCTTGACCGATTTTGACTAAATTAATAAATGATTTTTTATTTAAAAAAACGAAAATTTTATAAATTCTCACAAGGTGCCATGTGGCTTAATGAGAGCAGGAGAGAGAATTGAACTTGCAATGTGGGAGTGCCATGTGTCCCACATTGCTTTCAAATATTAGATGTATAGATTTCTATAACGTTTCTAAACTAACTGAATATCTTCTAAGTTTTCTAAAGATGTTACATGTCTTGTTGGAAAAAACTATCAAAAAACTGATTTTTTTTCTACACAAGCATGTCACGTCTTGAAAAGTTAAAGTTTTATTAAATAAGTATGATACGTACTAAAAAAACCCTCTTTATCTAGGTGGCGGGGCAAAAGCCCCTTTCCCTTGATCACGACTTTATCTGATCTTAATTATGATTAATCCTGACAAATGTATGAAAGTTCTGATTATTAAAATCTAATAACACAAACGCTTCAAATAATTTGTTATGAATTTATAAAAGAGAGAAGTGAATACTTGAGTCACTACATCAATTCCTTTTTTATTAGAAAATTCTAAATTGACTGACATTCTTAAATTTTTAGATTTTGTAATTGACATGCTAGAACAAAAATCAATAGAGACCAAATAAACACGTAATTAAGGGAGGACGGTGCACTATCGAGTATCAATGTCGGGTATACCCTATCTAATTGGAAACACCGTTATCAATGGTCTAGGTAGTATGAGCGGCTGGCACTAACAGATCTAGGAGTGGTGTGTGTTGTAAAGGAGAGAGAGTGCATTATGAGTGTGGGTATCCATGGTTCTGACGGTGGTTGTTAGGGTGGTTGATGACTTGATGTGGCAGTGGATTGTGGTATCTTTCACAGTGAGCACACATTCCCTCCTAAAAAATTCCACTCTTCACATGTTTTAAACCAAAACGAAACAAATAAAAATAGTTTGAAACGAGGAATGTTGCTAGAGTTAAAAATCGAGGCAAGAGATGGGGGAATATGTAGGGCTGTCATATCGTGTCAGACACGACCTATTAAGATACGAACATGATAAAACACGAACACGAAACAGGTAAACACGAACACGACACGATAACTTATCGGGTCATTTTTTCCAAACACGAACACGAAACAATTTATAACATGTTAACACAATAAGACAAGAACTTGTTTAAACACATTAACCCTAAAAACGTGTCCATAAACCAATGAATGAAAGACTGAGTGACGTCAGGGTTGAGAAGGAGGACAGGTGACGACGGAAGGGTGATGGGTGACAGCGGACAGGAACGCTGGACGAGTAACGAGGACGGTGGAGTTGAGAAGGATGATGAGGGATGACTGAGAAGTGTATATGTCCGTACTCTGTGATTTGAAAATTGAAAATTATGGTTCCTTGATCTTTAATCCGTATATGTATTAAGCATACCCACACCCCTTATATAACTTTTTTAAATAAGATTATTAATGTCTCTTAACGGGTGCTTAACATGTTAACAGATCTTTAACATGTTTAGACACGAAACCTGTTAATTAAGGCCTTATCGTGTCGACATGTTTATGACACGAAACCTGTTAATGTCAAACACAAAACCTGCTAAGGTCGTGTAGGTTTGTGTTGTGTTATCGTGTTCGCGTCTAAATTGCCAGCCCTAGGAATATAAGCCCGAAATACATGCAACTAGGGGTGCAAACGAGCCGAGCCCGAGCCTTGCATTATCGAGCTAAGCTCATTACAATTTTCAGAAGCTCGAGCTCGAGCTCGATTCGAGCCTTGTATTTTGGGCTCGAGCTCGGCTCGATAGTATATTTAGGAACTCGAGCTCGACTCGAAAGCTCAATCAAAGTGTATGTGGGAAGAGTTTAAACGAGCCCAAGCTCGGCTTGAGCTCGTTTTGGACCACTAAGAAGCTCGTTTTGGACTATTAAGGACTCGTTTTGGACAATTAGTGAGCTTATTTTGGACAATTAACAAGCCAAGGCCCAAAGTAATTTAGTTAATGCATGGGTTGCAATATAATTGGACTATATAGTATTAATTGACATAAATAAGCAAAGCTCGATAAGGCTCGACGAACCCAACCGAGCTTTACATTCGAGGCTTGAGCTCAAGCTCGATAACTAAATGAGCTTTATTTCAGGCTCGAGCTCGGGCTCGATAAGGCTCGGCTCGTTCAAGCTTTTTACCGAGCCGATTTCGAGTAGCTCGTGAGCCGCTCGGCTCGTTTGAACCCCTACATGCAACCTAACTATGTCATTTGTCATTTTTTTTATTTGCACTTTTTGTCCATATTTTATAGGACATATAGCTCTAAACTAATCAGAAGTTTTGTACGTTCTTAACGGGTGCTTAACATGTTAACAGATCTTTAACCTGTTTAGAGATGAAACCTGTTAATTAAGGCCTTATCATGTCGACATGTTTAAGACACGAAACCTGTTAATGTCAAATACGAAACCTGCTAAGATCGTGTAGGTTCGTGTCGTGTTATCGTGTTCGTGTCTAAATTGACAGCCCTAGGAATATGAGTCCGAGAGACATGCAACCTAACTATGCCATTTGTCATATATTTTTTTTCTTTCCGATTTCCACTTTTTGTCCATATTTTATAGGACATATAGCTCTAAACAAATCCAAAGTTACGTACGTTTTATTTTGGTTGCTTTACTAGTGGAGTTATTTTTTACACGGTTGCTCCGAATACAATTAAATCTATTCTTGTATCAACATGATATCATAAATTTAGGAAGGATAATGTATAAAGTAACTTTAACACAGAAAGCATGAGAAGCAATCTGAGACGTAGATTAGGATTTAAGTAGACACGGTGGCATGATTGTAATAACTAACCGTCATTAATAAGTGTTTAACATAGGAAAGGGTATTTTAGTTCAATTGTAAAATCAAATCCAACTAAATTCACATTGCATCTGCCCCTAAACTTGTTAATTAGATTTATGATTGGGAAAATTGCTATGATTTTGAAAACCCACCGTTGAAACATGCTCTGATTTTTAAACGAAAAACAGAGCATGCTTCGCTCAGAAAACACCCTTATTCACAACCAGAATAAAAAAGTAATGCATGATGAAAAACCCTAAAAACCGAAACCACGCATCTTAAGGAAACCAAAAACGCATGATAAAATAAAAAAAAATAAATTACAAAATCACGCATGTACAAAAGACAAATGCTCGATCATAACAAGTGTAAAATCCATACTAGCCTCCTAAACAAACAACGTAACCGCAAAACATATTTCGGAAAAATCACGCACATTACCAATTAGCACTTTACATATTTCAGAAAATCACGCACGTTAGTGGTTAGGCTCCTGAACAAAAGAACATTGCGTAATTCTATATTAGCTACTGAACAAAAGAACATTGCGTAATTCTATATTAGCTTACCGAACAAACAATGGACGCACAAAGCACATTTTAGAAAATCAGACATGCTGTCTATGTCATCAACGTAGAACGTGCATCATTTACAGTAAAAATCCCGGTAATACATGCGTTAATTACAGTTAATAAGGCACGTCACAACGAAAAACAGGGAACTCTGATTGGTTGCAGGTGGTTGTGATATTCGATGGTGAAGAGCGGCGTGGAGGCGTTCAATCACGTTACAGCAAAAATCCACCGATCTCCGATTGGTTGCAAGTTGTTTTCGTCGTTGATGGTTCGTTGGTGAAGGATGACATTGTAACACCCCAACCGATGGCGGAAACATCGGGATGTCACGTAGTGATGATTGTTCAGTAGCTCATGGTGAATAATAAATTTCATTAAATGGTTTAAATAAATTACATACAATTGTTCTACAAGAATTCGTACATCAAATTGAATAAAACTATGCACATATCTTCAAGCAAATCTTCAAGCAAGTAGAACTTGAAACATGTTAAGTTGAAAATATTTTTGGGTCAACAAAAGTTGGTGAGAATTACATAGGTTTTGATAATCGAATAAAATTGTTGTGCAATTCATGTGTCATGGCAATCTAGTCCATATGTGAAAACATACTAGAAGTAAATCGAGTGCATAATCAACCATTGTGACTGTTGTATTGTGGTACATCCCATACGCTCATGGTTCACTCGTTTATATTGTAGTAACAAACACCCACGCAACCTTTGTAGGAGGCACGTATCAGGGTGGGATTGTCAGTCCAATAGATCTAGCAATGTATACCGTTTGGCTGATGAATGTTTATGCTAGAATTGTGCTTACCCTAGTCATGTTCATGACATAATGCAACATAGAAATACACATAGACACATTGATGATTGAATTGCATAAATGATGTTGTAACATGTTTCACCCCAAAAATGGTGATAAATAGAAAAGGGGCTATGTAAAA
This sequence comes from Ambrosia x helenae, assembly GCA_030844895.1. Taxonomy (NCBI): domain Eukaryota; kingdom Viridiplantae; phylum Streptophyta; class Magnoliopsida; order Asterales; family Asteraceae; genus Ambrosia; species Ambrosia x helenae. The sequence goes on along the minus strand of CM061231.1, from coordinate 111,520,845 downwards.
CTCACCTTAGCAAAATGTTATATCTGTTGAAAAATTGAATAGTGGTGTTGCCCAAATGTGTCAAGTATCACCCTATAATAAAGTAATAAATATGTCTAAGTCTATCTAGTCTACAAATGTATATGTTCTAGGGCTTCGAATTGGGGATAAATGCTTATTTGATTAATATAAAAAAATGTTTGATAATTGAGGGAATATAAATAAATAACCAATAATCTTTTTAGGGAATTTAAATTTAAGATGGTCACAATAATGTGTTTAAAGTGTAAAAAATAATTTTTATAAAATTATTTTCTTTAAAATAGAATATTAATTCTATTTATAACAAATTGTCAAAATTTAACTTTAATATTTAAAAATACTAAAATTAAAGAATTATTAGTTTAAAATTTATATTTCTGTTCTAAATATTCAGAAATAATTTGTATAAAATTTTGGTGCAAAAATATTAAAAATTGGATTTATTATGATTTAATTATGATTAAATCTAACAAAAATTGATTAAAAATATTAAATTAATGATTTTTCAGAATTAAAAATCATTTCAGAAAAGTTTATCATTATATAAACTCAGAATAATTTTTGTAGAACTTTATAAAATTGTTTTGATATTTTAATAGAATTTTATAAATATAATAGAATAAAATTGATTTAATTATTATATATATTAAATAAATTAATTTTAGAAAACTAAAAATTGTAGGTGGAACATTTATATCAGATTAGTTAAAAATAATTTTTTTTAGAATTTATAAAAGGGTTTTAATAATTAAAAATGAATTTATAAGATTAAATGTATAATATATATTTATATGAGGTTTGTTGTTTTAAAAATGAAAAAGGAAGAAAAGAAACGCCACTGCCGGGACTCGAACCCGGGTGGCTCAGGAGGCAAGCAACAGTCACAACCACTTGGTCCAGACCAGTGGTTGTGATTATTTTTGTTTCATTTAAAATAAATACACTATGCAAAATCGAGTTTATCCCCAATTTCCACCATTCGAGCCCTAGTTCTGCAATTGTATGATTCACACATCAATAGCCCAATTAACCTTAGGGCTATTGATGTGTGAGTGCCGAAGGTCATAACCCACTAAAATAATTGGACTTACAACGTTGATACGAATACGATTGCTCGGTCAGATTATAAAGTCAACCACGCTATAATTATCAAGAACAGAGGTTTGTTTGTGAAGAATTGGGGATTGGAATAGGATGTTCGGCGAGTTGTGATCACTCAGAGGGGTTCAATTTATAGTATTGACGTCTAGGTTGTATAATTGGAAAGGTTGACTCGTTTTGAATGGTCACGCGTATAATTTAATCAATTTGGTCAAATTGATTGAAATGGTACATGTAATTGATGATGAATAGGCCGGTAATCAAGCTCCTTAATCAATCCTTAACAAATAACGAGTAATTGATGTTGTAAGTCTTGATGCACAGTTGACTTTCTAAGTCAACTGTGAGAGTTGTAAGCTAGTTATATAATTATAAAGAACCGGGTTAGAAACAAACATGTTGGCTGGACCAGATGGTTGTGTGTGGGTGTGGGATTGCTGGCCGACTGAGGGCTCGGGTTCGAGTCCCGACCCCAGCGTACCTTTTTTTATTTTTACAAAAAGTGATTTAGGGCCTTGGGTTTGGGCTTTAAGGGTTTTGGGCTAGTTAGGTGGGCTGTTTTGTTTGGGCCGAGATTTTACAAAACTGATTTTTATATTATAACTGATTATTATTATTATTATTATTATTATAAACCTATATATATATATATGTATAAATAATTATCATTGTATTAGGGTTCAAAATATCCCCAAAAATAATAATAATAAAACTTGTCGTTTTAATCCGTAACGTACAATTATAAATGCGTAATGTTACAGTCTCCCCTACTTTTAGGAACTTCGTCCCGAAGTTACAAGAAAACACCAGATTTACAATTGGTTAACTACCGGAAACCTTGATAAAATTTCTCACTACCTTAACGTACCTGTAAATTCATGATTGCGTTCCGGACCGTAATTACCAATTTACCTTACATTAGGGTTTTGCGTCCTTTTATGACTTTACCGATTGTTGAGCAGGTTCGATAGTCTCCACCAGTCGTTGAGCAGGTGGTAGGGCCTCTCCCGACTGTTGGAAAGACATGATGACCTCTACCAATCGTTAAGTAGGTTGTTTGGTAGTCAACTAATTGTTGTACAAGTAAGCAAGTATGATTATAGATATAGCAATTAGTTCACATTCAAACAAGCATGCACTTAGATGTTATGATAATACTTGAATTTATTACTTGAATAAAAAAGTGTCAATACATAGAATTAAAGGGAAAATAGACATCATTCAAATGGTGGGGTTTAAGTAGCTGGAGGGTCTCAAGCGGGGTTATTTGGAGCATCAAGAGCGTTTGTAGCAGGGATTCGACAAGCATCTGCAAGATGCCCGTACCTTTGACAATTGGTGCACTGTTGGCAGGGTACTTGAGTTGGATGGTGATACTGGCAGGTGTCACACTTAGGTTTGTTCCCGTTGTATCGTTTCTTGTTGGGTGGGGCAGTGGTGTCTATTGCAAAATTCCTGACCTTACACTTCCCGTTGGTTGAGGCCTCGGTTTTGATTTCAACGGCAGGTTGGGGAGTATCCTTTTTCTTTTCCCCTTTACGAGTCAGGGTTCCTGCCTTCACATGGTTATCTGTTAGGGTGGCAGCCAAACGCTTTGCTTCCTCCAAAGTAGCAGGGTTCCTTCCCCACACCGTGTCTTGAATCTGCATCGGTAAACCACCAATGTATTTTTCGATCGCAATGGGCAAAGGGGTGACTTTGTGGGGTAGCAGTAAGCTAAGTTCGTGAAAACGAGTGTTGTAAGCAAGGTTTTCCCCACTGTCTTGAGCAAGATCATGAAATTCATATTCCAGTTTCTTAATTTCATTACGAGGACAGAACTCTGCCTTCATAATGTCTTTAGCTTGATCCCAAGTCAAGGCTAGTGCAGCTTCAACTCCGCGAGTGCGTTTTTTCATCATTCCACCAAGTGAGTGCTCGTTTGTGAAGAACACTCATGGCATAATGGACCTTAAAGTTGTCGGGGCATTCACTGTTGATGAAGGTATTCTCAATACCCTCAAACCATTGCAGGAGTCCCGTAGCTCCTTCTTCACCACTAAACTTTGGGGGATTACAAGAATTAAAGTGTTTAAGGGTACAGGCTGGAAGACCATTCCCATTCCCGTTGTGGTTTCCATTTCCATTCCTGTTGCCGTTACCGTTCCCGTTGCCGTTCAACTGGATGACTTGAGCTAGTAAGTTGGGAACCAGAGTTGCGATTTGCTGCGCCATTTGTTGAGAAATGATTGCAGCCAGTTGAGCATCGACACCATTGTTGTTGTTGTTATTGTTGTTGTGGTCAGTGTCGTGGTTATGATTGTGATTGCTACTTCCTTCATCATGATTGTCACCACTGTTAAGACGAGCACAGCGACGTGGAGGCATGATCTGTAAGAGACACAATGAATGAGGTTATACAAGGAATGTAATCATTTATTCATTAATTAAAACGAATAAACGAAAACGTTGACTTATCAAAGATTCTAAATTCTAATAACATATGAAGACATGCTTTAGCCTATAAGTGAACACTCATCCCGAGAATTCCCAGGTAGGCATCCGGGTCCCTCGTCTGATTGGGATATATGCGCAATGCCAGCCTAGACAGAAGACTCAGAATACAGGCGTTCACCCTTCCAGATTGCACGTGTTCGTTATTAAAATCTAGAACTTCGACGAGATCTCAAGGTGGTTCAGGTTAAACCTGAGGATTTTGTCTTATTAGTCTAAGAGTGGATCCAGTGATGGAGAGCAACCTTCTTGTAGGGATGAAAGTAGGGATATGAAGTAGGAGGGAGATAGAGAATAGCAAGTAAAAGAAGCAAGTACTGGTTAAATCCTATGGTTATAGACTAGATTATTTTTCTAATAACCTAATTCCCTATAACCATGGCTCTGATACCAATCTGTAACACCCCAACCGATGGCGGAAACATCGGGATGTCACGTAGTGATGATTGTTCAGTAGCTCATGGTGAATAATAAATTTCATTAAATGGTTTAAATAAATTACATACAATTGTTCTACAAGAATTCGTACATCAAATTGAATAAAACTATGCACATATCTTCAAGCAAATCTTCAAGCAAGTAGAACCTGAAACATGTTAAGTTGAAAATATTTTTGGGTCAACAAAAGTTGGTGAGAATTACATAGGTTTTGATAATCGAATAAAATTGTTGTGCAATTCATGTGTCATGGCAATCTAGTCCATATGTGAAAACATACTAGAAGTAAATCGAGTGCATAATCAACCATTGTGACTGTTGTATTGTGGTACATCCCATACGCTCATGGTTCACTCGTTTATATTGCAGTAACAAACACCCACGCAACCTTTGTAGGAGGCACGTATCTGGGTGGGATTGTCAGTCCAATAGATCTATCAATGTATACCGTTTGGCTGATGAATGTTTATGCTAAAATTGTGCTTACCCTAGTCATGTTCATGACATAATGCAACATAGAAATACACATAGACACATTGATGATTGAATTGCATAAATGATGTTGTAACATGTTTCACCCCAAAAATGGTGATAAATAGAAAAGGGGCTATGTAAAACTCACCTTAGCAAAATGTTATATCTGTTGAAAAATTGAATAGTGGTGTTGCCCAAATGTGTCAAGTATCACCCTATAATAAAGTAATAAATATGTCTAAGTCTATCTAATCTACAAATGTATATGTTCTAGGGCTTCGAATTGGGGATAAATGCTTGTTTGATTAATATAAAAAATGTTTGATAATTGAGGGAATATAAATAAATAACCAAAAATATTTTTAAGGAATTTAAATTTAAGATGGTCACAATAATGTGTTTAAAGTGTAAAAAATAATTTTTATAAAATTATTTTCTTTAAAATAGAATATTAATTCTATTTATAACAAATTGTCAAAATTTAACTTTAATATTTAAAAATACTAAAATTAAAGAATTATTAGTTTAAAATTTATATTTCTGTTCTAAATATTCAGAAATAATTTGTATAAAATTTTGGTGCAAAAATATTAAAAATTGGATTTATTATGATTTAATTATGATTAAATCTAACAAAAATTGATTAAAAATATTAAATAAATGATTTTTCAGAATTAAAAATCATTTCAGAAAAGTTTATCATTATATAAACTCAGAATAATTTTTGTAGAAATTTATAAAATTGTTTTGATATTTTAATGGAATTTTATAAATATAATAGAATAAAATTGATTTAATTATTATATATATTAAATAAATTAATTTCAGAAAACTAAAAATTGTAGGTGGAACATTTATATCAGATTAGTTAAAAATAATTTTTTTTAGAATTTATAAAAGGGTTTTAATAATTAAAAATGAATTTATAAGATTAAATGTATAATATATATTTATATGAGGTTTGTTGTTTTAAAAATAAAAAGGAAGAAAAGAAACGCCACTGCCGGGACTCGAACCCGGGTGGCTCAGGAGGCAAGCAACAGTCACAACCACTTGGTCCAGACCAGTGGTTGTGATTATTTCTGTTTCATTTAAAATAAATACACTATGCAAAATCGAGTTTATCCCCAATTTCAACCATTCGAGCCCTAGTTCTGCAATTGTATGATTCACACATCAATAGCCCAATTAACCTTAGGGCTATTGATGTGTGAGTGCCGAAGGTCATAACCCACTAAAATAATTGGACTTACAACGTTGATACGATTACGATTGCTCGGTCAGATTATAAAGTCAACCACGCTATAATTATCAAGAACAGAGGTTTGTTTGTGAAGAATTGGGGATTGGAATAGGATGTTCGGCGAGTTGTGATCACTCAGAGGGGTTCAATTTATAGTATTGACGTCTAGGTTGTATAATTGGAAAGGTTGACTCGTTTTGAATGGTCACACGTATAATTTAATCAATTTGGTCAAATTGATTGAAATGGTACGTGTAATTGATGATGAATAGGCCGGTAATCAAGCTCCTCAATCAATCCTTAACAAATAACGAGTAATTGATGTTGATTATGGTAAGTCTTGATGCACAGTTGACTTTCTAAGTCAACTGTGAGAGTTGTAAGCTAGTTATATAATTATAAAGAACCGGGTTAGAAACAAACATGTTGGCTGGACCAGATGGTTGTGTGTGGGTGTGGGATTGCTGGCCGTCTGAGGGCTCGGGTTCGAGTCCCGGCCCCAGCGTACCTTTTTTTATTTTTACAAAAAGTGATTTAGGGCCTTGGGTTTGGGCTTTAAGGGTTTTGGGCTAGTTAGGTGGGCTGTTTTGTTTGGGCCGAGATTTTACAAAACTGATTTTTATATTATAACTGATTATTATTATTATTATTATTATTATTATAAACCTATATATATATATATATATGTATAAATAATTATCATTGTATTAGGGTTCAAAATATCCCCAAAAATAATAATAATAAAACTTGTCGTTTTAATCCGTAACGTACAATTATAAATGCGTAATGTTACAGACATGGCGGCAGTGGAGGTGCAGGTGCTTGTCATCGATGGTTGTCGTCGGTGGTGAAGTTCATTACACCCGACGCTTGATAGTTCGTTCATACGCTTTCTTTTTAACATAGCGGCAGTGCACTGTAAAAGTGTCTTAAATACCTTTATTTAACCAAACGGGAAAATCCACATGGCGCTTGATAGTTCGTTCCTATGCTTTCTATCTTAAGGTTCATTTATACCTAATATGTTCTCTATCATAAATAAATACAATTTATAAACAACTTCTATAAATATGACAGAAATAATGTACTTCACTTTTTTTAAGATCTACAATAATGCTCCTAAACTAGACAAAAGTAAAATACATGTGAAAAATTCATATATATGACTTTACAGTTTACCCTGAATGTGATCACAAATTGAAGTGGCTATCAAATTGTACAAAAATGTTGAAAATATAATCATGTAAGACTAAACAAAAAATTTCAAAATTTTGATTAGAAAATAGCCGTGCAGCCGTGCTAGTTATAAAAAAAATAAAAAAAATAAAAAAAATAAAGAATATTAAATTTCTTGATTTTTTATCCAAAGTTATAAGGATAAAGTTTTTAACTTTTAAAATAGAATTTTATAAAATAGTTTTTAACTTGATATCTATTTTCAATTAATGTTTTTACGTTATTTTAACGTATGAACTATTGTTACTTTGTTTACCAATTGTTTTTATTTGAAAGACTGGTTAGTTTTTTCCAAACACCAAGTTTGGAAAAAGGAGCCGTGTAAGCCGGTGTAAGAGAGAAATGTGTTTCAAAGTTTCAATTATCCGCATTTTGCTCGTGACTTTTATTTTCCTCCTGCTACCACACACGCGCATGTAACGCGCATAACTTGAGCTCATAATCTGAAATTTCTCTCTTTATTATTATTTTTTTAAAAATCATGTCTACAATATTGTTCACAAATTGTTACGGCTGCTCAATTCTTATTACTCGTATACATTTTTATTTTATGGAATTCTAGATGGTTGCCATACGCCGCGTGCGGCGGTGACGCTTAAGTTATTTATAGGTTGCGGCACGTCATGTGATGCATTAACCGTATAGAAATATACAATAACTCAATTTTACACCATCGAACGAAAACATTTTATATTTGAGCCGACTTGGTTGTATCCGAACACTATTTACGTCAGAAACGTAGGTAACTCGAATTTTTTACTGTTGAACTAAACCGTTTTATATTTCATCCGACCCGTTTTCGAACAAAACTTACGTCAAAATAGTAGACCAACCGATAACATACGTAAAAATAAGAATGAAAATGTTTTATATTTGACCAGAGTCGTTTCAAAAAAATAACCCTATGTTGAAACGTGAATTTATATTGTTTACGTTGAAGCATGAATTTATACCATCATGTATAGCAAAACGTAGACTAGCCGAAAACGTACATAAAAGTAAATTTACGTCAAAAAGTGAATTTATACCGACACATACACAAAGGGCTGCAAACGAACCGAACGAACACGAACAAGACCTTGTTCGTGTTCGTTTGTTAACGAAATTATGTGTTCACGAACAGTTCATGAACACTTACCGAACGAGATTTTCTGTTCGTGTTCGTTTGTTAAGAGAACACTCTTGTTCGTGTTCGTTTGTGTCTGTTTGTTAATTTTGTTCATGAACGCTTACGAACACAATCGAACATTAATGAACACAAACAGGTGTACATGAATACAAAGTGTTCATGAACGGAAACAAACACAAAGGAACATATATTAACTTTCAAATAATATCGAATTCACATATACTAAGAAATTAAAAACATCCACCCAAAATATAACCTAGTTATATAAACATACTTAGTAATCAACATAATATTGGTAAACATAATAAAGTAGTGTCTAAAAAAAGTAAGCTCGCATCTTAGACTTGAAGTCTTCATTAATTGGTTATTTGAACTTGAACTGTTTAATAATTATTTATTTAATGATTATACTAAAAGTAATGTTTGTTGATCTTGTATAGCTATATACTTATCTCACATAAATTATTTACTTATTTGGGTAAAATTAATAAAAATTAAAGAATGCAAAAAACATTATAAAAATTAAAAACCCTATTAAACTCTCGAACATAAATGAACTTAAACGAACACGTTACCGAACGCTCACGAACATAAATGAACACGTTACCGAACGTTCACGAACATAAACGAACGAACGCGGCCTTTGTTCATGTTCGTTCATTTAACTAACCGAACAAATTTTTTTGTTCATGTTCGTTCGTTTATTAAACGAACGAACACAAACGAACTTCCCGCCGAACGGTTCGTGAACTGTTCGTTGAAAGTTCAGTTCGTTTGCAGCCCTATACACAATAATAACCACGTGAGAAAATGTTTTTTCCCTTTAACGTAAATAATGAACATACGGTGGGTAAATCTGAAAAGTTAGAACTCAAGTGGGTTGAAAATGACATTTTATAAAGTTTTTAGCAATGTTTTCAGGAACGGATCGGACAGCGAACCGGAAGTCATACCGGTCAACCAGTCCGACCGGATTTCTAAACCGGATGAGATAATAAATAACATATATAATTAAAAATATTACAAAGCTATATATAGTTAATATGTGCAAAAAAAAAAAAAATACTTTTTATCTGAAATATGAAAAATAATAAATGGTATCTGGTCAAATCCCATACATACCTACTTTCATGTTTTATACACACTTTCCCTATTTTTTTTATAACTTAAATATATTACCATCTCCCCTGTTCTCTTTCTTCTACAACCTCCTCTTCTACCATTAACCAACCCTAACATAAAACAAATAAAGTACTACCACATAACCACCACCATATATAGCACTAACACAGAAGTTGTATAATGTCGTTAGAGTTTCTGTCAACTTTGCTTCAAAGCTTAATTTTGTTCTTGATTTTGTGATTTCTGGATGTAGAGACAAAATAAGAGTTTTGTTAGCTTACCGGTTGAACTGCCGAATCGGTCAAACCGTGAAACCGGGGAACTGCACGGACCAGCCGAATTTTTCAAGGGCTAGTGATCTTCAAGAATCGGACCGCTGCAATGGACGAATCCCGGTTTGACCAGTCGGACCGGCCGGTCCGATCGGGTTGTCAAAACATTGGTTTTTAGAAAGTGAAGGGGCGTAAATATATCAATTTCTAAAGTTAAAGGGTTGTTTGTGTATTTTATTAGAAACGTAGGTAACTCGAATTTTTGCTGTCAAATCAAAACATATTATATTTGGCCTGACTCATTTTTAAGGAAATTTAACTTGATTTTATACCAAGACATCCATAAAAATAAAAACATAAGAAAGTAGTTTTACTATAAACTTGAAACTTTACAAACTTGGGGAGGTCAAAGTGAAATTTGTAAGGCTAAAGAGTTACCTTTGACATTATAGTGAAGTTTGGAGATAGAATGGGTTATATGTTAAAAGTTTGAGGTTTAAAATAAAAGTTAAAAACTAAAAAGGGCATGTTTGTCAACTTAAAGGGTAAGGGGTCATTTATGTCAGGATAGAAAATTAGTTTTATCAAGTTGAAAACTGAAAATTTGTTGTCTAACATCATCATCATCATCATCATCATCATCATCATCATCATCATCATCATCATCATCATCATCATACTTAGCTAATCCCACCAATAGCAAAAGCTAAGGTAGGGTTTGAGGAGGGTAAGATGTAGACAGCCTTACCTCTACCCCGTAGAAATAGAGAGGCTACTTCCAGTGAGATCCCCAACTCAATAGTGGTTTTGTATCAAGCCTTAGACATAAGGCACATAACACTTAGCCTTAAACAACTTTTGTTGTTTAACAAAAGTTGAGGGTAAATACTTAAAAAGCATGGTCCATCGACCATGCTTTTTAAGTGTATATATAATGTGCCTTTATCTATATTATTATTATCTTCTTAATTAAGGAGTGATGATCAACATAGTCATTTTTATTTTCATACAACTGAAGAAGCAACGCATACAACATATTTAAGCAAGAAATTTAAGGGTATTATGGGGATAGTTGTGACAATTAAAACACTTAAGAGGCTAATATAGACATTTCACCCACCTCATCTATTACAATATCAAAATAATTTTACAATAGTGCACTTTTTTCCATCCCTACCCTCACAATTCTAAGAATTCAATCATAGTTCAGTCTCTTACACTCTGTTCCGAAGTTTCACTAAAGAATGGAAGAGAAATGATCTCTCTCCTCTTCCTTTCTCTCCAATTCCTTTCAAATTGGAAAGATTGGAAATCACCCTAAAAACCTCTTTATTATCACTCTCATTCCCTCCCTTTCCCTCCTACAAAAAACTCTGGAACACATTTTTTCCTCACTTCCTTCTCAATCCTTTCTCTTCCATCCTTTAATGAAACTCTGAAACAGAGTGTTGGTGTCAATTAACCTCTACAATTCCTATTGAAAACCTATTCCCATAATCAATTTCTTCAATGTGATCTTAAGTGATTTTCAATGAATTGTTCAATCTCCTATATCATTATAGTAACCAGCCAAAACAAATTGACAATAGTGCCTTCATTTCCATCCCTGCCTCAAAATGGCGCCTTCTTCAAACCTATAGTTTTCCCTCTCTCCTTTCACCTTGAATTTAAGTCATGAATACGCATTTATATTTATAATATCAATCATCACAGCTGGGAGTTGATAGGTTATCCTACAATTACTACAAACGACCAATAATATACCCTCCAAATCATGAATCGTTTGAAAACCTCAAGTATTATCGTTTCATTCCTTCCTCTCTACTGATCTGGTTGTCTCCCATACACACATACAGATCTGCTCTCAGAGGGACGCGTATGACTCAATATGATGCTTTGGATCTTCGTTGATTTATTGGATTAGGTATGTTTTTTTTGTCCCCCGATCATTATTATGTCATTAATTTCATGTTTACTACTTTGCATTACGTTTAAATTGTGGGATTTTTTTTTTGTTGGGAGGTGGGGGTGACGGATGGTGGTGGTAGGTTGTTGGATACCCGATTAAAGTCGGTCAGAAACTTTTCTAAAGTATGGGAGACTGCTTCAACAGTGCCTTTGCCCTCACCAGTTATACACTTTCCCAAATTTTTTCTCATTGTAGACTCTCAACTTTCTAACCTCGGGTCAACTGTCAAAGGTTTGAAACTTTTACTTTTGATATTAGGCGACTACTTAAAATTTTGTCAAAACATGACTAATGGAATTTTTTTTTAACATACTTGACCTTTACAACACTTTTTGTTTCATAGAAACCTCCACTTGAAAGAAATTTCGAGATGAAATTATCTAAAGTAGGGGAGACTGTGACATCCGTCACCATCATCTTTTAGCAAGTTGTCAATTATGGTCCTTCGTGTATTCAAATGTTACACAACTTTTATATTAATTCGATTTATCATAAAAACTCTAATTCCCCAAATCGACATAGCAAACCCTAATGCCTTAGAACCCTAGAAACCTTAGACTTTTTAGACATTTCCTTATTAGTATTTTTATACATTATAGGTTGAATTCCTCATAATTCCCATTACTTAGCTCACGACCGCTTAAGTTAGATTTTGATCGCTTTCGCAAACGGTGAGTATATCTTTCCCCTTTTTCATTTTACTTTTTGGGGCTAGTCATGTACAGTATGTCAAATTACTATTTCTTTTCATTAAATGCAATTCTCATGTGTGTTTGCTTTATGTTACTTGTGTGTATCTATGACTTGTCAAAATCATTAACCGTTGCGGCCTAGCATTTCAATGAATAGTACTATGGTATATACCCCTTGCGACTCTGTTGAGAGACCTTGGTCATTGCTATGTGTTTCATTACTATTGTTAATAGCGCATACTATATATAAATTTCATTTCACTTTCATAGGGTTGATTTTGACCCGGATACTGCTTATTACATAACCGCAAATAATGTACAACACATGAATTGCAAATATATCTTACTATATGTATTCAAAACAGGGTATGCTCACCAATACAATTTTTGTATTGACAAAATTATTTTGTACATGTTTAAGGTTATTTTAAGATGCATTCTTTAAGCTTTCGGATTCATATGTAGATTTTGATTCATTGTATTTCAGTTTAGTTGGCATTTAGAATTGTTGTATTTCATTTCAATGTAATAAACTATTTAATCAATGTATCAATATTTACACTTTAGTACCATGAGCTATTGAGCAATCGTCACTACGTGACACCTTGATGTTTCCGCCATTGGTTGGGGTGTTACAGTATCGGTACGGGATCGGTATCGTATCGGTATTTTAAGGTAAAATACCCCTTAAAATAGCGATACCATACCGGTACCGTACCATACCGATACCGTACCGTTACCGAACCGATACCGTACCGTATGTTTTCGGTATCGATATTGAGATTTGGGAGTTTTCGGGATCGGTATCGGTTGGTACCGATACCGTCCCGAGCTCATCCCTAATGGTTAATCCTACGGCCGAAGGTGAGTGCCTCGCATTTCTATTATGAAGTATCGTATATGAATATAGTTTTTGACGTTAATTATAAAATAGGTGTTATAAATGTAAGGTTTAAGAATGGCTAACTGGGAAATTTATGTATCAATTGTTAACCATGATAATTAGAAGAATGGTAAGGAATGGACTGAAAAGCTTTTTTTTTTTTTTTTTATTTCTTGTATATTTCGAGATACATTGAACAATGAATAAATAGCTTACTACATTTTGGTAAACAAGGAAAAATAATAAAGGACATTGAAAAGAATGGCTGTAAATTAGCCAAGCATAGAAATCAACATTACTATTGTGATTTTGATTGTAGCTGGTCAATGGATTTATTTTAGGAAATGATGGAAATTGATTCTATTGAATATTTCAACATTCCCTCTCAAGTTGAGTAGTGGGATTTCCAATATTCAAGTTTCCAAGACAGTGCATAAAAATTTTCTCATTGACCGCCTTTGTTAATATATGTGCGAGTTGCTCTTCTGATCGGATAAATAGAAGCTCAATGATCCTATTCTCTAGTTTCTCTTTGATGAAGTGTCGATCCACCTTAACATGTTTTGTACGATCATGTTGAACTGGGTTTTCTGAAATCTGAGTAGCCGCCTTGTTATCGCACATAATTTTGCTAGTTTGAATTGGAGGGAATCCAACTTCATTCAAGAGCTTTCGCATCCACAGTGCTTCTGCTAGGCCTCGTTCTATCCCTCAAAATTCTGCTTCAGCACTTGAGAGAGCTACCACTTTTCGTTTCTTGCTTCTCCAGGTAACAAGGTTTCCACCAACGAGAGTAAAGTAACCTGATGTTGATCTCCTAGTTCCTTTGTCTCCCGCCCAGTCTGCATCAGTATAAACTTGGGTCTCTACGTGTCCATTTGCTTTGAATAGAACTCCATGGTCGGGTGTCTCTTTGAGATATCTAATAATTCTCCATACGGCTTCCATATGGGCAACTTGAGGTTGATGCATGAATTGGCTCATAACTCCCACTGCATAGGCAATATCGGGCCGGGTATGCGAGAGATAGATCAGCTTCCCCACAATTCGCTGGTATTCTCCCTTATCAGCTAACTTAGCATTTTCCTCCGTATAGAGCTTCTAATTCACCATCATAACGGTATCCATAGGTTTGCAATCAATCATACCTGTTTCTGCTAGCAAGTCAAGAACATAATTCTTTTGGCAGATGAAGATCCCTTGCCTTGATCTCATGACCTCGATTCCAAGAAAGTATTTAAGTCTCCCTAGATCCTTCATTTCAAATTCTTTGAATAGGTTTATCTTCAACCTTGTCATTTCATCTTCATCATTACCTGTGATTATCATATCATCAACATAAATAATTAGGCATGTTACGAGTCCATTCCTTCGTTTAAGCAACAGAGTATGATCTAAGTTACTCTGTTTGAAGCCATATTTTTTCATGGCCAATGTAAATCTGCAAAACCAGGCACGAGGAGATTGTTTTAATCCATATAAAGATTTCTTAAATCGACACACTTCTCTAGAATTAGGATCTTTTGTGAATCCAGGTGGGATTTCCATATAGACTTCCTCTTTGAGTTCCGCATGTAAAAAGGCATTTTTTACGTTAAATTAGAGAATAGGCCAATCTTTGTTTGCAGCTATAGAAAATAGGACCCTGATTGTGTCGATTTTAGCCACAGGAGAAAATGTCTCGGAATAGTCAATTCCATATGTTTGAGTATACCCCTTTGCTAGCAATCGAGCTTTGTATCTTTCAATCGTCCCATCCGACTTGTACTTTATAGTGAAAACCCACCGACATCCTACTGGTTTTTTCCAGGAGGAAGGGTGCATTTCTCCCATGTGTCATTTTTATTTAGTGCATCCATTTCCTCTTCCATTGCCTCTCTCCATTCCTTGGACTCAAGAGCTTGTTCATCTGTAGTTGGAATTTCTTTAGAACATAGAGATGTGGTAAAAGCTTTGGCTTCTGGAGATAAACTTCCAGCTGCCACGTTTGCCATAGGATACCGAGAATTTCGAGCTTCTTTCTCCGGAGAGTATCTTTTTGGAGGAACTCCTATGTTTGATCTTTGGGGGTAGAACATATCTTTCTTGTTCCACCTGTGATGATTCTTGTTCTGTCTTACAATTAGTTTCGTTAGGAGTTTCAATGTTAGGAGGTTCAATATGCTCATGATTTTCATAGTTTGAAGAATCAACATATTTTTTACTTTGAGAATTACTTACCTCTGACGCCAGGTTGGGAGGATCATTGTTAGTGGTACTTTCTTCAGGGCTAGTGGATTGTGACAGGGTTTGTGCTTCGTGATTAACTTCTTCTGAGCAGGGCATCCATTGCATCCAACTTAATGCGTCATCAGTTGTTTTTTCCCCTGACCATTGTGTTGGGTAGTGTAGAAGTATTTGGTTTCTAGGAAGTCAGAGTTCATTGTGGTATGCATATGTCGTGTTTGGGGATTGTAACACCGATAACCGTGTTGATTGACTCCATAACCGACAAACACACACTTCTCAATGCAGGCGTCAAGTTTGGAACGGTCTGTTTTTGGTAGATGAACAAAAACAGAGCATCCAAAGATTCGAGGTTCAAGGACAAGGTTTGATGGGAGTTTGTGAAATTTAGAGAGGGCTTGAAGTGGGGTTTTTAAATCAAGAGCTTTTGTAGGAAGACGGTTCATAAGGTAGTTTGTTGTGACAAGAGCTCAGGCCAAAAAGATTTCGGAACTTGGGATTCAATCATGAGTGCACGCATTATCTCTAAAAGAAAACGGTTTTTTTCTTTCAGATACCCCGTTTTGTTCGGGGGTATGGGCGCATGATGTTTGATGAATTATTCCCTTTTCTTGACAAAACTGTTTCATGGAATTGTTAACAAATTAACCTCCATTGTCAAATCTAAGGATTTGGATATCGCTCTTGAATTGGGTTTTAACCATGGCACAAAAAACTGTGAATTTTGAAAATACTTCGGATTTATTTTTTAAGAGATAAATCCACGTCATGCGGGTGCAATCATCAATAAATGTTACAAAATAACGGAAATTTTGCCCTCCAACAACTTTTGCTGGTCCCCACACATCCGAATGAATTAATTAGAAAGGAGAGTCAACCTTAGTATCATTCGATTTGAAAGTGTGTCTATGGCTTTTAGCCAAACAAACATGTCTCACAATTCAAAACTTTATTTATTGGAAATAAATCAGGAAATAACCGATGTAAGTAACCACTGGATGAGTGTCCCAATCTCCGGTGCCATAACCAAGCTTCCCTATCTGCAGACCCATGAGCTAGCATTACAGTGCCTTATCGAGTCACTTCATCCACATAGTATAGCCCTTGTCATTTAGTACCACGCCCAATGATCTTTCCCATCCTGATGTCCTATAAGATACAAAAGGTAGGATGCATTAACACAACACAGTTTAGCTCTTTTGTAACATGACTTGTTGATAGCAATTTGTGAGATAAGGATGGAACATAGAGGCAATTCGACAATTTCATGTTTTCAGAAATTTGAATAGTCCCTCCTCCTTTAACTTGAAGGACTTCCCCATTTGAAGTGTGGATTCTGGACTTTTGTGGTTCTGACATTGAGCACATGTCAGTTTTTTCATAAGTCATTGTATTAGTAGCACCGCAATCAAATATCCATGAGTCTTCACTTTTTTCATTTTTTGTTGCCATATGAACTTTTCCAATATTAAAAAAGTTTTTTGACTCCCTTTCTAAAACATGAGGGGTATTTTCTGTGATTTCCGAAACTTGGGACTCATTCAACAAGTCAAGATTTTTTGGACTAAAAAATTTAGGGTTCAATATTGTCATATTAGAACCTTTGGGTTTAAAGTGAAAGTTTTGAGAAAGTGGAGGGTTTGAGATTTTGGTTTGGATTTGGAGTTTCTTGCGGAAGATTTGTAGATGATGAGCAGAGTGTTCCAAGAATCAGAAACACTGCTCTGATACCATGTTAACCATGATAATCCGAAGAATGATAAGGAATGGACTGAAAAGCTTTTTTTTATTTCCTGTATTTTTCGAGATACATTGAACAATGAATAAATAGCCTACTACATTTTGCTAAACAAGGAAACGTAATAAAGGACATTGAAAAGAATGGTTTTAAATTAACCAAGCATAGAAATCAGCGTTACTATTGTGATCTTGATTGTAGCTGGTCAATGGATTTATTTTAGGAAGTGATGGAAATTGATTCTATTGAATATTTCAACATCAATATGGATATTTGGGATATGTACTAAAGAAGGAGTTAAGTAATTTACTTTACTATTGACATAGTAAGAATAGGGATGAAAATGAATGTCAAAGTTAGTATGTCATATGGATATAGACCGGATAACCAATTCATTAAGACCAATGTGATTTGGGGACACAGGGACAACAAGAGGGTAATGGTGATTATTCGCGCTTCACAATAGCGAAAAGCGTCGAAAAATGTCGATTATGTGCTAGTTAAGGCAGCATTTAATGACAAAGATGTAGTAAAACACAATGAGGAAGATGGTGGCAAAGATGCCTGTGAGACATGATCTGGTTAATACAGTTTTGTTATATAATGAATTTGTAACATTGTAATGTCATAGAAGCGTGAATCTATATTCGGTTTTTGCAAATTTGTCCCCACAAATTTTTTAGGTTGATAACCAAACAAAAGAAATGCTTCTGGATTGATATCAACAATCCTTTTTTTTTTTTTATAAATTATAATGATTGGATAAAAACCTTTGCAAACATCTAAAACATAGCTATCAATGTTGACTTGTTTTTCACTTATTGTGGGCTAATGGAGGTGGTTTCCATTTTTATGGGTATGACCTTATAGTGCCTTAAGAACATAATGTCGGGGGAGGAACAAATTAAATAAGCAGCAGTTGTCGATATCTTTTTGGGCATATATATCACGACGTTATTTTTTGTGTGTTTATTTTTGGTCAATACTTTAAGTGCATGTACAGTACCAATATCGTATTGAACCAAAGTGAATATCCATCATTATCCTATTATCTGGACTGAAGCAGTTTCACAAAATGATCGGCCACTTTGTTGAGATAACCAAAGACCGCATAGCAAACATCTGAAGTGTGGACCCTCCTCAAATATAGTCTTGGCAATGACTTTGACTATCTGATGTGTTGAAAACACATCTCTTTTCCTATGTATTTTGTATATTATTTAGTCATGTTTTTATTCGTTTCGTGTTTTTTTTATTATTTATTTATTTATTTCATTATTTTATAGGTGTTCGTAAGAAAGGAGCTTAAAAAGGTGAAAAATAATCAAGACACGGGCACCTGGTTCGATCAAAGGCGACTACTAATATAATAATAATATTAATAAAAAAATAAAAGGAAAAAAAACCATGAATTCTTAAATGAGGAAAAGACTTTAAGACCCAAACAGTCAATAGAAAAAAAAAATCTAAAACCTTATATATTTGGTGCTTACGAGAATGAATGGAGGACGGCAATTATAATAAAGAGTAAAGTCCTTTTTGCGTCCCTGTGGTTTGTTGCTTTTAACTACTTGAGTCCAGTTTTCAAACTTGATTTGATCTGAGTCCCAATACTTACTAATCCTAACTTATTGAGTCCATTTTACAAACTCCATCCATTTGCAACGTTAACTCCCCCCACGTGCACAGCACATGAGGGGGTATTTTTGTCAATTCACCTCAATTTTAACCCCTTTGTCTGCTTTATAAACAACAAGCCCTAATTAAAACATTCAAATTCAAATCGTTATAAACAACAAGCCCTAATCAAAGACGAATTGGAGAAATCTGTGTTTAGCAATGTTGGAATTCACATTATGGTGGGTTCGTGAGAAGAATTCTGTGTTTAATCCTTGGGAAGTATACGGTATGAACCACATTATCGAAATTTTGATTTTTTAACCTAAATGTCGTATGTAACCTAAATTGTGTATTTTGTTTTTTTAGCTGATGGATCAACACTTTTTTCCATCCAAGTCTTCCATGGTGGCTATTTTAAGAATTCTCCAGGTAGAATTTATGCTCATGGTAAGATGAACTACATTGATATGGTAGATGCTGATGAGTTCTCAGTTATGGAGTTCAATGCTATGTTTAAGATGTTAGGTTATTCAGATGCAAACAACAAGGGCATAACTTTGATGCCCAACCACTATCACCCCTCCAAAACATCACACCCCCATAAGTAGGGGAGGGAAACTAACCAGGAGAGGAGGCACAGTTACTTGTGGTAAATGCAAACAACAAGGGCATAATTCAAGGTCATGCAAGGGACAATCTGCAAAAGGTAAGGGTCAGGCATCAAAGTCTAAGGCTGCAAAGGTTCAGGCTGCAAAGAAGCATGGTGCAAAGGTTCAGGCTGGAAAGAAGCATGGTGCAAAGTCTAAGTAGGTTGGGTTTGATTTTATTTCTATGTCATGTTATGTAATGGGTTTATGAACAAAGTATTTTGTGTTTTGGTGTCATGGTATCTTTTGAACTCTAGATGTAATAGTTATGTTATGGCGTCTTTTGAACTCTTGTTCTTGATGGTTATAATATGTTATGTTATGAACTCTTGTGGTAATGGTTATTGTATGGTTATAATTGCAGGTTGTAATGTTAATTATTGTGCAGTTTGACCTTTACTGAGTCAACTGCTGTAATGGTTATTGTATGGTTATAATTGCAGGTTGTAATGTTAATTATTGTGCAGTTTGACCTTTACTGAGTCAACTGCTGTAATGGTTATTATTGTATAGTTCAAACATCATTCTTCAACCATATTTTGTGCAGTTTGACTTTTTTAAGTCAAACTGATGTAATGGTTTGGTTATTGGTATTTTCCATATTCAAATAGCATCCATCAACCACATTTTGTTCAGTTGACTTTTTTAGTCAAACTAAGGTCATATTTACTCAACAATCATGCATCAGTCTTGCATATATGCATCTTATGGTGTTTGAAAGTTATTAGTCAACATTTCCAAGTTTCACAAACCATAAAACAACATCAAATTAGTTGCACTTCATTCATTAATATCATTACATATTTCACAGTTTGACCTTTACATATTTAGTCAAAATGAGGTCAACTGTATCACAGACTAACAAAATTCCCAATCCTAGTTTGACCTTTACATATTTTAGTCAAAATTAGGTCAAATAGGTCAAAATTCCCATTCCTAGTTTGACCTTTACATATTTTAGTCAAAATTAGATCAAATAGGTCAAAATTCCCATTCCTAGTTTGACCTTTACTTCATTTTGTCACAACATAAAGTACAATGAAAGCCCAAGTAGCAATTAAAACAAATTTTAGCCACATAATCTCAGCTTCCCTCCTGCTCCCAGTTTCTTCGTGCTGATTGATGGATCGAAGTAAACCTGGAATTATTTGAGTAGATCGTCTACACATAGGAGGATCTGCCCAAGTTACAAAGCCGCAATTTGCAACCTGACATTCCAATTGCAAGTTATTAGGTTATAATTTGCAACATGATCAGTTTAAAAAAATTGAAAAACTTACTACTCTTGAACAACAATAAAAGCAACGGCCTGGATTTGCTGATGTCCATGAAGTTCGAATCACAGTAATAGCACCACAAGAACAAACAACGTTTGCCATTTTTTTTAACGTTGGGGATCTAGGGTTTTTATTGGGGAAGAAAGTCAGGTGGGTTAAAATTGAGGTGAATTGACAAAAATACCCCCTCATGTGTTGTGCACGTGGGGGGAGTTAACGTTGCAAATGGATGGAGTTTGTAAAATGGACTTAATAAGTTAGGATTAGTAAGTATTAGGACTCAGATCAAATCAAGTTTGAAAACTGGACTCAAGTAGTTAAAAGCAACAAACCACAGGGTCGCAAAAAGGACTTTACTCTATAATAAAAGTCGAGGACTAGATCACAAAACAGCGGCCACAATATGTCATCACAGAGCATATCTCAACAGCCGCCATTGGGGCAGAACACGACAGCAGCAGCTTGCCATTATTTGAAGCATTGGGAGCAAACTTTGAGGCGTGGAGGCTTGGGTTGAAGACGCAAAACGCTTGGGTTTAATTTTTATACTCTTTTAATATATTTTTACCCTAGTTTTGGGTGTTTTAAATTTATTCCAACCATGTTTAGTACTAAGTTTTATTGTGTCTTATATTTGAACATGATGAGTAGCTAAACATTTACGCAACCTAGGTCGTATTGATGATTATTTTGTGACTTTTGACGTTCGGTTTTGGATAATATTATTTTTGGCTTAATGTTTTGGTAAAATATTTATGTGTTGTTGATAAAAATGCGTATGAATGCTTTTAATAATCGGTTTGCTTGATTGTTGCTTTGCGTTTTTCTCTAGTTTGTTACTTTAGTTGTTTCAAAATCTAGAGTTTTACGTGACTTCCCATAGACTTCGTGTTAGTGGTTTAATCTAGAGGTTTCTTGTCTTAGATAACCATATTAGCAACCTTGCAAGCCTTTGAAATTAGTGTTTTGCCACTCTTGAGACCGGGAGGAGATAGAGTGTCGATTTGTCTAGTTCTTAGGTTTTGGGTATAGGTGAGACAGGGAGGAGATCCTTACTTATTTACCTTAGCTTCCCTAGCAAATTTGAGTTTTTGTCAACAACCTTAAATAACTCCTTCACACTTTCGGGTGTGTTGAGATTAGCGAGACCGGGAGGTGAGCGAGTCTTTTGAGTACCTTAGCATTCCCTTGTGAGGTGAGACCGGGAGGTGATCTGAACTAGTAACCGGTGATTTACACGTCCCTTAGGATTTTTCAAGAGGTGTTAGTGAGACCGGGAGGTGATCTAGCATTCTTTAGGGTTTTCTTGAGTCAGACGTATTTTTAGGAATTCGGCAGCCATTCCATTATCCATTTCTGAGCGTTGTGAGTTACGGGTAGGATTCTAGACCTAGGTAGTTGTTTTCCATATTATCTGAGTTTCTCTCTAGTTTCCGAGCTGTCTGTTCTGCTTCCTGTTCTTGTTTGTGTTTCTGTCTTAGTAAATATAATTGTTTTATTTATTTATTTAGTTAAAAAATAATTTTCTCAAAAATCCAAATTAATAGGCTAGGATTCGACAGAGGTTTAGTATCGAGAGTCACCATATTGTGTCCACGGTTCGATACTCGGACTTACTTGCTCTGCTACACTGCGACCGGTACACTTGCCGTTAGTGTGTGGTTTTGTAGGTTTTTCCATTTTTAAAACTTGACCAATTTATTTACTACACATTTCACACATCACTATCTAAGTTGCAAAATACGGTAACCTGTTTTCATTTTGTGTATAGGCTAACCGCGTCCTTGCGTGCCTGCCAAGGGTTAAATTTCTTATCCTTTCTTTATCTTTCTTTGATAATTGAATAATCCTGGTGATACTAAGCTTCATTTGCTATCGGGTGTACCATTTTTGTCATGTTTGTTAATTACCTTGAATGTTTGAAGTTAGCGTACCATTTTTGTCATGTTTGTTAATTACCTTGAATGTCTAAAGTTAGCTAATTTTTGTTCAAAGTAATTGTTTCCACTTTTAACACTCTGTTCTAGTGTTTCATTAAAAGATGGAAGATAAATGATTGAGAAGGAAGTGGGCAAAAAATGTGTTTGATGTGCTAAAAGTAGTTTAATAAAAATAACTAAATTAAACCTAAAACTAGACACCTAGTAATACTCTAGACTCTCTAAAACTAAACTACTGACAGGCAAGTGAACCTATCGACTCTAGTATAGCTAAAGTAAGTCCGGATATCGAACCCACGAGACTCTAATGGAAAACAAAAACTAGACTCGATTACTTATCCTAAATATCTATTAAATTAATTTATTATTTTAAAAGGGGGTTTTACTGAAAAATAAATTGCAATAAAATAAAGAATAACTAAAATTACTAAACTGAACTAGAGACACGAACTTAGTTGAGCTGAATTCAGATGATGATGAGACACTACCTAGACTAGACTCCTAACTATGTCTGATAAGCTTCTATGGTTATGGAACTGAATTGGAACCGGGATCTTAAAATACTAAACATCAAGAATAAACTAGACACCCTCGACCCTTCTCAAGGGGAAACCCTAGAATATTTTTGTGCTGTTAAACTACCGGTTGGAGTACAAACCCTCACAGGTTATCTAACTCTTATGATCGAGTACCCGCTAGACAATCTACCTCACAGCGCGAAAGCCTCACTACACTAGGTGTAAGGGGTAATTATTGAAGCCTAGATCTAACTTGATATGCAAGAGTTGAAAGGGAAACTAGGCAGATCTTCTCACAAAGCCTCTAACCTAGCAATCTAACAACCTAGACATACCAACAAGCCCTCACCTCACAGCTATTGAACTTGGAAGAATACCTAAAATCTTCTAACCACCAAATACCACTCCTATGGTAAACTCGCGACTATTGACCATAAACTAGTTGCTACACAAAGTCTGCAACCTAACTAGCACTCATACATGAAAGACATTCACAAAAGTGCAAGTGGAGTGAATAAGTGACAATTAAAAAATAATAGATACGCACATACACCAGATCTAGAGAAATCAAAATCTTTACTGAATCATAAATCCAAAACACGTTCCAAAAACCATAGAAAAAATCAAATCAAAACATAGTTATTTGTCTTAGTCTAGATAGCTATAAAAAGTTTTAGCCACAAATCATCTTGAAAAGAAAAACAAAGCCAAATAAAATTTCAACAATCATTATATAGAACAAAGATAATAAAGGAACGAAAACACCGAATGATTGACACCCGAATAATTGCTGGCTTAACACCTTTGATCCCTGGCCTGCCTCCTCTAATAATATTTGATTCTTTATGCTGTCTCCCCTAATAATCCTGTGCGGCTCCAATCCCTTCGAATATTATATGCTGTGTTCCTCCATGCATACGGCACTCCTCAAATATATATATATCGATGCCTTCCTTTAATAATATTCGCGCCGCCCCTTTCAATACTTGTTCCCTACGAAAATAATCATATGCATCATTTTGTTTGGGCCTTGGGAAAAAAAATCACGTTTTGTGATTTTCATTTAGAGTCTTTAGTTTATTTATTTATTTATTAATTATTATTATTATATAATAGTATTATAACTCTGTGTACTTGACTCGGTTGTTCTTGACTTGACCAAAGTTGCTCGTTTATGCTCCAACGTCCATGAACACCTAGCAAAATATAAAATAAAAAAGATAAATACTAAAAATGACACAAAGCTAATAAAAATCTATAAAAACCTATACTAAATAAAATGGACCGGTATAAGCCTAAAACTAATAAAAACACTATTTAATCGACTCAAAAACTATACAAACTTTACATTGGAAATAGATGTATTTTACAATACATCAAATATCCCCACACTTATCTCTTTTTCGTCCCTGAAAAAGAATTATGTTATGGAATCACAGTTAGGTTTACATCCAGTTTCAAAACATAGGTTACTTAATTAATAATCTACTAACGTGTTGATTGCGATTGCAGATATATTGATCCTCTTAAACCCACACCGGTTTCCAAGCCCCTTTTTATTTATGTTAAGTTCATATTGATTGGTCTATCTAGGGTCTCACTCGAAGGAAGCCACAGTTCCTCCTAATCCCGCCTCAAGCTTATGAAGCTAAAGGAACGACCAATTGACCATTTCCCAACCGTCTTATGTAGAAAACCAAGAGAATTTAAAATCACTATTTTTTTTTTGGCATACTTAACTCAGAGGGTGTGACCAATCCAAGTCGCTATCCCTGTGGCCAGGCACCTTAAGCTTCAACATTTTTTTTTCATCTCAGCATACTTAACTCAGAGGGTGTGACCAATCCAAGTTGTGGCCAGGCACCTTAAGCTTCAGCATTTTTGCTTTGATTTCTATTTTTTTTTTTTTGTGATTAGAAATTCTAACGGTTTTCTACTTATAACGGTGCTTCTTATACTATTTTTGGCGGTTTCGGTCTCCCCGTTTCTCCTAGATGAGAACCCACAAAATAGCCTAACATAATTAATTTATTACTTTTCAAAGGAAACCTTTCTACCGGTTGAGCCTACCCACATATCCCAAATCAGACACGCTTTCAATCAATTTTAATCTCTTATTATACATACTATTTGAAAACCGGACACCTAACTTTACCTATCATTTTCCATATTTTATATAATGCAAACTTCAAAATCAGGGACTTTTTTTTTTCAAATTTTTCGATTTTTTTTTTTTTTGGGACTCAAAATGACTCTATATACAGACTAGACGACAGTTTCTATCCCCACACTTAAACTCTACATTGCCCTCAATGTAGGAATAGCAAACGACTCAAAACTAAAAAAAATTCCGAATACAAAACTAAAAAGATAAGGGCAAATTGGAAAGGACTTAGCTGGTTAAATAACGCGTAAGCTCCAAAAAATCTAGTCCAATCCAGCTCGATCGTATAGCATTTCATTCGCGATCGGCTCTGACACAATGGTAAACTCTGGGCTTGCCTTGATAACTGATAAACAGCTTCGGAATCACCCGAATGGAGATTGGGTACGGGTGGTGCAATCCAAACCTGCGCAAAACGAAACAGACAAAACCCGAGCATAATACCGAACCACACAAAAATAAAAAGACTCAAACTACTAACTTAGACTCATAATATAACAACAAACAAGAAGACGTACCTGCTTGGCAAAATGGCGGTGAATGGTGGTAGAACCAAATGGGTAGAAAGAAAAAAAATACGGTTCTCACTCAACGTGAAGGACACTGGTGATCACAACACACGTCGCAAGCGAAAAAAAAATATAACTTTCCGGGGTAATTGCTGTCGCATGAGGCGAACAGGTCAGCCCAGACTCATCTCATTACGTGAAAAGTCTTTTTTCACAGAAAGTTAATTAATTTTTTTTTTTTTATGAAAAATTCTCTTATTACCCAAACCTCCATCAAAATTCCCAATCATAAAAAATATATAAAGATAAATACATGGAACCCGCTCACGTGAAATTTCCTTTACCTAAACAAACACGCAAACCTGCAAACAGACTCAAAGAAACAACAACAAATATAAAATAGAAAGATAAAAACCTATGAACCACTACCAAACGACGGACCACAAATAAAAAAAATGAAAAGCTAGAAAAAAATAAGTATAAATATAAATTTACAAACTCTACAGAGCCTCCCCACACTTAAACTTAATCAGGGGGCTTCTCTTTTATCTGGACCCGATCCAACCCGTTTAATTCCACCCGGTCCTCGTTAACAATTGAATATTTATTAGTGGAATTGAAAAATAATCTAAGCATTCTTAACGGGTCAGACCACCAAAATTTAAACTTACCTGGATTGAACCGGATGCGTGGCATGTAGCAAGAAGACTGATCGTGCTTGACTTTCACTGGCTTCTTCTTCTCCAACTCGTGCCAGCCATTGATCCTCTTCCGATTCCGATTCCGATTCTGATCCTTTCTTTTTCTCTTCCTTGCCCTCTCCCGTGGTGTTGTTGATTTTGAAGTTCCATCTATTACTAATACCACGGGCCAACTATGGTGCGCTTCTTCTTCCACCATTTCCACGGGATGATCCCCACACTTATTTCTTTCATCTGGTGCAGGTTCAGTCATGTCTGTCGGTTCACCTTCGAGTAGGGCATCTAGGTATGCTATATCCCCATCGGGATCAGACTCCCCTACTTCCTCATAAATAGGCAAACCCTCTAACTCTAGATCTAAGAACTTATCCTCTTCAGACAACGACTTCTCACTCACCTCGTTGTCTTCCTCTGCACCAAACATCATATCTATGGAGTCCCCCAATTCCACTTCTTCTATCACTTCTCTCCTCACCAACGACCTTTGATACGCCGCCCATTCTTCTTCGTCGTCCTCTTCATCAGAGTCACTCCCAAAATCATATATACTAACCTGTGGCACCGGAGGTGGGACTTCAATGTCCATTTTCGTCTTCGTGATTGGGATGATCTCTTCATCTGACTCGTCTGCGTATTCCATGATCGGCTCTTTCCCTTCTTCTGGAAACGTTGGGAACAACTCCCCTCGAGCGTTCATGTACCCGAGGTAGTTGCCCTCCTCATCATATGTATAACCGACTTTCGGCAGCTGCTCTTGCTGAACCTTTTCTTTTTCTTCTTCTTCTTCCTTTAACCTTCGAGCAATGTCTTCTACTGTTCGTTGAAGATCTAAAAGAGCAGTCTGTCGGTTTTTCAGGATGGTGTCGTGCTCTGCTAACATTTTCTGAGTATTTTCATCTTTAGCAACTAATAATGTCAACAGACTCTCTATTTTACTCCAATCATTACCACTATCCTCACAAGAAGTGCTTCCAGAAAATTGATCAGGATACTGATTAAAATGTGGCTGCTGATACGAGTCATCATAATAATATGTAGGACACCCCTGTGAATAATATGGCTGCGGCTGCACAAAGGAATTAGCACAATAATGTGCAGAGGACCCCTCATATTGTGGACATAAAATAGTAAAATGGGGTCCTCCACAAATCTCACACATATTTACAGACTCAAAAGAAACAAAAGACACATAAAATTAGACTCCTACGACTCATTTTACAAAAAGATAGACTCAAAACAAAACACAAGTAGCACAGATATGGCAGATAAGTGTAATCAAAGCTAGTAAACGCAATCGCCAAGAGTCCCCGGCAACGGCGCCAAAAACTTGATGTGCTAAAAGTAGTTTAATAAAAATAACTAAATTAAACCTAAAACTAGACACCTAGTAATACTCTAGACTCTCTAAAACTAAACTACTGACAGGCAAGTGAACCTATCGACTCTAGTATAGCTAAAGTAAGTCCGGATATCGAACCCACGAGACTCTAATGGAAAACAGAAACTAGACTCGATTACTTATCCTAAATATCTATTAAATTAATTTATTATTTTAAAAGGGGGTTTTATTGAAAAATAAATTGCAATAAAATAAAGAATAACTAAAATTACTAAACTGAACTAGAGACACGAACTTAGTTGAGCTGAATTCAGATGATGATGAGACACTACCTAGACCAGACTCCTAACTATGCCTGATAAGCTTCTATGGTTATGGAACTGAATTGGAACCGGGATCTTAAAATATTAAACATCAAGAATAAACTAGACACCCTCGACCCTTCTCAAGGGGAAACCCTAGAATATTTTTGTGCTGTTAAACTACCGGTTGGAGTACAAACCCTCACAGGTTATCTAACTCTTATGATCGAGTACCCGCTAGACAATCTACCTCACAGCGCGAAAGCCTCACTACACTAGGTGTAAGGGGTAATTATTGAAGCCTAGATCTAACTTGATATGCAAGAGTTGAAAGGGAAACTAGGCAGATCTTCTCACAAAGCCTCTAACCTAGCAATCTAACAACCTAGACATACCAACAAGCCCTCACCTCACAGCTATTGAACTTGGAAGAATACCTAAAATCTTCTAACCACCAAATACCACTCCTATGGTAAACTCGCGACTATTGACCATAAACTAGTTGCTACACAAAGTCTGCAACCTAACTAGCACTCATACATGAAAGACATTCACAAAAGTGCAAGTGGAGTGAATAAGTGACAATTAAAAAATAATAGATACGCACATACACCAGATCTAGAGAAATCAAAATCTTTACTGAATCATAAATCCAAAACACGTTCCAAAAACCATAGAAAAAATCAAATCAAAACATAGTTATTTGTCTTAGTCTAGGTAGCTATAAAAAGTTTTAGCCACAAATCATCTTGAAAAGAAAAACAAAGCCAAATAAAATTTCAACAATCATTATATAGAACAAAGATAATAAAGGAACGAAAACACCGAATGATTGACACCCGAATAATCGCTGGCTTAACACCTTTGATCCCTGGCCTGCCTCCTCTAATAATATTTGATTCTTTATGCTGTCTCCCCTAATAATCCTGTGCGGCTCCAATCCCTTCGAATATTATATGCTGTGTTCCTCCATGCATACGGCTCTCCTCAAATATATATATATCGATGCCTTCCTTTAATAATATTCGCACCACCCTTTCAATACTTGTTCCCCACGAAAATAATCATATGCATCATTTTGTTTGGTCCTTGGGAAAAAAAATCACGTTTTGTGATTTTCATTTAGAGTCTTTAGTTTATTTATTTATTTATTAATTATTATTATTATATAATAGGATTATAACTTTGTGTACTTGACTCGGTTGTTCTTGACTTGACCAAAGTTGCTCGTTTATGCTCCAACGTCCATGAACACCTAGCAAAATATAAAATAAAAAAGATAAATACTAAAAATGACACAAAGCTAATAAAAATCTATAAAAACCTATACTAAATAAAATAGACCGTTATAAGCCTAAAACTAATAAAAACACTATTTAATCGACTCAAAAACTATACAAACTTTACATTGGAAATAGATGTATTTTACAATACATCAGTGTTCCATAGTTTTTTTGTAGGAGGGAATGAGAGGGAAAGGAATTGGAGAGAAAGGAAGAGGAGGGAGATCCATTCTCTTCCACCTTTACACTCTGTTCCAGAGTTTTATTAAAGGAATTGGATAGACTTTTATGGCCGTGGGCTGTTTTGTAACTATGAATTTTAAAAGACTAATGTAATCTAAATTTATAGTTATTTCGTTACAAATTTATTACAACTTAAGTTTTAAAAACTGTGACACCCGGCAACTTCCGATCTACACCGACGTGATTTTTATTATTAAAATTAAATATTTATTTTAAATATTTCTAATTATTAAGTTTCGGAAGTTTACTGACTGTTTTTACAATCGAAACTGTGACCGGTTAAATTAACGCGATTTAAACGCGTGTTCTGAAAACACGCGTCGGGCATCAAAAATATTTATATCTATGCTCGGTTTTGCATTTCGAACAAAACCGACTACTTTTTATAATTTATTAGCGGGCCTAAGATAAAACCGAGACGTTTTACGTTTGTACGGGTTCGATACGCGGTATACCTCACTTACCTACCAACCCTAGCTATAAAAGCAACCTTATCTTCTTCTCCCTCCATTTGATACCCGCAGCCAAACACCCCCCCCCCCTCAAATCTCTGCAATCTCTCTCTCTCTCTACTCTCTCTCTAAAACTCTCTCCCTCACCTCTCTCTCTCTCGTTCAGTCTCTCTCTCACAACCCATCCCGCATCTCTCTCTCCTTCTCCTAAAAAACAAGCCGGCCAACCACCATGGTTACAGGTGGCGGCGACGGTGGCCTTTTAAAGCCCGATTAGGGCTGAGACGGTGGTGGTTCAAGGGAGCAGGGGCGGCGCGTGTTTTTGAGCGCAAATCAGGCTGAGGACTGGTCGTGTTAGGGGTTGGGGTGCAGCAGAGACTCGGGTCAGATGGGCTTTCGTGATGGTGGCCTGCGACGGTGGTTGTCGGCGGAAAAGGGGGCCGATTGTGGTGGTGTAGGTGGTCCAACCGGTGGTTTAGGAGTGGGTCAGATATGGAGGTTTAAGGCATCACAGGGAGATGGTTTGTTCGGGTATATGGTTTGGTTTTGGTCCGGGTTGGTTTGGGGTTCTTGGCGGTGAACGCGAGCTTGGTTGGGTTCGGAGCAGGTGGTGGTCCCGTGGTGGCTATGGTTCACGGTAGGGTCGGGTTGGGTTGGATGGTGGTTGAGGTTCTCGGTGGTCATATGGTGGTCCGATCTAGGAGTTATTTCGGGTCTGTTTTGGTGCTCGGGTCATGGTTCGGTTCCAGGTTGATTTCTTGTCGCGGGTTTGCCTCGGGTCAGATCTTGGCTCGAGTTTATCTCGTGATTGTGGCTGTGGTTCGGGTCACTCGGGTCAAGTCCAATTGGGTTAAGGTTGTGGTTCGGATCAAGGTTTGGTGGTTTTGGTGTTCGGGTCAGATTCGGTACGAGATCGGGTTCGGTACGGGTCTTGTTCGGGTCAGATCTGGATGGTCAAGCCTCGGTCAACACGCGGTCAAAGCTGGTCAAACTTTGGTTCCGGTCTACACGTAGTTCGAGGTGGCTTCGGGTTACGCGCGTACGAATCGGTATACTTTAATTCGTATTGTATATTTGTTGTGGATATTATATATGTATATAAATATATCGCTATTCTTAAAATAGTTTTGACTCGCGAACGAACCGAATAATAATAATAAACGGTAACTATATATTATATCAGACGATTGGTATTGGATATAAAAGGCATGACTTATAAAATCGATATCGGACTAAATTGGTTGGACTATAATATACATATATATTGTCGTGCCTTTATACAAATAAGTGTGGTTTATATAAAAGCGTCAAAACGTATAAGTCTCGTTTGAATTGGAATTGCGGATAAACAAGATGTGGATTTGTGTTTGATATTGATTTTTGGGAAAATTGTAGGCGACTTGTGTTGCCTGGTTTGTACAAAAACAGAGGAAACTCTGCCGAAATTTTATAAAATTTATAAGCGTAAACGAAGGCGATATTTATTGCATATTTCATTATAAACAACCTCCGAGTATTTTGACAAATGTAGTTTTCTACAATATCGTAAAAGGGTTTTCGATAAATGATTTCTTGCAACATTAAATACAAACGTCGAACAATGTTTCCAAAACAAATACATAATGTCTACTGAACGTCAATTGTGCCAATCTTTAAAGATTTTAGTAACTAAACATTTCTATTTAAACGGCTTTGAATTACAAAAACGCTCAGCCTATTTGAGAAAGAATTATATAAAAATTTATGTTCAAAACCTTTAAAGACATAGATTTGGAAAAGAAGCGATATTGTTATTAATCGGTTTTAAATAACTATACTTATATTTTCATCAAAGAATATTTTCCTAAAATATAATTATAAGACGAGCTACGGCTCGGGATAAGTTATACGTTTCATAATATAGTCCAACGTGGTGTACACACGAATAGTGACAAGTGCGCAACTTGGGTACTATGTCGTGTGTTAACGCATAAGTAAGATAAGTCACGATCGGTTCGTCGAGTTAAAGCATATTAGTACTCGAGTTATACACACGAGTTAGATAGTTGGATAAACTGTCTTTTAGCCGGATAATAGGCTAGGTTTATATGTGTTAGACTTTAAGGTGTCCTTTGTTGTAATAGGGCACGAGGAAGTCGGTCAAGGCTTGGACTTTATTTGCTAGCTTAGCATGGAAGTTGAGGTGAGTTCATGACCCCACTTTTTACTGTTTTATAAATGTTTTCGGGGTGGAAGACATGCTTCTTTTATGAAAACCCGAGGAATTCCAAACGAACAAGTTTTTGAAAAATGAAATGGGTGCGTGAGTGTCACGACCCTGCTTTTACTGGTTTTACATTCGGGGAAGAAACATGCGTACTACTTACATTGTTTTAAAGATCATGTTATACTATGGGCACTTTATGTTACTATACGACTTTTACGGAAAGTCCCAGGGGGAAACCATGAATGTGCGGGGATGCACAACGAGGGAAATGTGGATAGATCTATTGGGCCTTACAAACCCCACCCGACGGCTGGGAGCCGGGCGGGTGCATATTGTCTCTAACACTTTGGGGTTGCCAAGGCGTCGGTAATCCCGTCCGTCTAGGCTGGCTTCAACACTTATACCGGTTTAGTAATGGGTTCCCAACCGTAGTAGTAAAAACACTTAACGTCTAGCTAACGTTCTCATAACATAGTAGTAACAGATATGATCTTTCCGAACTTACAACAACTCTATTACAAAAGAAAACTTATGAACTCACCAGCTTTATGTTGACTTTTTAAGTATGTCTTTTAGGTTTAAACTTTGGTAACGGCACGGTTGGAGTAGTCGACGTATTGGGATCGGGGATCCTAGAGGGTTAGCAATGGCGTTCAGGAAATAAGAGTCTTAGATGCAACTTTCCGCTGCGCTGGGAAAGGCACCAAACGTCGCAACCGACGAGGGAAAAGTCGGGGTGTGACAAAAACTCTGTTTTAAAAATCTGATTATATAATCGTTTAGTCGAAAAATGTATTGGATCACAGTTGTTTTCGCAACACCTGTAACAAGTCATCAAATTTTATTATAATAGTCACAATAATTTAATGAGTAAAGTTCGTTTTATTGATTTAAAAAGTTTGTCATAGAATAATAGATGTAGTTATTAATTTTAAAGATATTATTTCTTGAATAAAAATCATAATTACACATTTTGTAGATGATGATATTTTTTTATAATTTTAATTCTATAAAATATATCTTCATTTTTTAAATATATATTAATAATAAAAGATTTCAAATCATTTGTAGATTCATTTTCTATATTTAAGTAATTTTAATTATTTAATTAAAAATAGGCAAAATGGAATTTATCAATCCCACCTTTTTGCAGTTGGTCGATAATAATCTCACCTGGATTTAGTCTTCCCACCAGTCCCACCTTTCAGACATTTTGCTCTCAATGCACCCCTCGTTAACTCACACTAACGTCGTTAGCTGAAATCCACAATTATAGGCGATTATTCACCGGACTTGAAAGAGGGAATCGAGACGAAGATATTGTGTAACAACCGGCAAAATTAAGGTAATTCCGTACTAATTAACTATACGAGATTAACGTAATTAAACGTACTTATGTGTTGATTGTTTAACTGAGGCCTTAGAAAGATAGCAATTCCCAAATAATGCATATGAATGCATATGTTAAATGACAAAACATGATAGGATCATGTGCGAGAAAATTATCCGGTATGGATACTGGCGATTGATTACCCGGTAAAAATTAAATAAGCGAAACGAATCCCGAACGCCCGGGATATAAAATAAAACGTAATTTCACAAAATATAATGGGTTTTGGAACTCCAAAGCCGTACGTGAAAGCTTGTTATACAAATCTCCCGGTAACGAATAAAGTGCGCGTACTGCACCCGATACGCGCGTAACATATAATTTCACCCGGCAAAAGCCAAAATAATTTATCAATGATTAAACTGGACTATGTTTAAGGGATATTAAAAGTATTTTTAATATTCGGATAACACGCGATTAAAACCCGAAAAATACCCGGACGGTACCCGAACGAAAGAGGATTAAACATAACTAATTATGGGTATTATTTAGCAAAGTGGACCCCACCCAAGACACCCACAAGGGGCCGGCCTATGGCCCACCCAAGTGATTAATATCTTTTGTTATCTCATTTAAACCCTTCACATTCTTAATCATCCAATTATTATAAACACTAATTATGAGTATGCATGGGATTACATTGGCCAAGAAGATTAGCTAATCACCTCCCTTCTCTCTCTAAACCTCACGGCCAAACACCCCTAATCATATCCCCCAAAGATTTTTCATAATCTTACATAATCTATACAAGATTTCACATAATCTATTTAGGATTCAACTAAATCTTTGGAGATTTGAAGGAGATATTATATACAAGCTAGTGAAGAACACTTGAAACAAAAACCCAAAAACTCTTCTTCTTCTTCCCTCTTGGCCGTACCATATCACCCACACATATACATTTTTCTTACAAATTTTACACTACCAAATCATCTCTAGATCATTATCCTTCAAAACCCCATTGTGTGTTTCAAGAGCTTGGAGCTTAACCCTTTGGAAGAACACACTAAACCCCATCCAATCCAAGGTTTTCGTGTTCCCTAGCCTTGAGCTAGTAGTAAGTTTAACCTTGCTTTGAATATTAATGTTCATATTATGTGATCTTATGAGCAAGTTGTACATTGATGGGAAGAATATGGTTTTGAAACATAAAGATAATGTATCTTACAAGAGTAAAAATGGATGAATAATAACATGGATAAATCATGGATTTAATATTAGTAATATGATATTTTAAGAAAATGTAAAAATATGTACATACACTTGAG
Organism: Ambrosia x helenae; assembly: GCA_030844895.1. Classification (NCBI taxonomy): domain Eukaryota; kingdom Viridiplantae; phylum Streptophyta; class Magnoliopsida; order Asterales; family Asteraceae; genus Ambrosia; species Ambrosia x helenae. The sequence continues at coordinate 111,485,949 of CM061231.1, read as the reverse complement.
TTGGATGATGATTGGAACATGATTTTTGAAAAAGACTTGAATATGATAAAAAGATGGTTTTAATCATCATAAGATGACTAGTTAATGTCAAAAATATGTTGGAATGTGTTAGATGATCATGGATGAAAAAGTTACATGTTCAAAGTCTACTCACTTGGATGAGTGAAATTTGGATATGTTGGATAAAAACATAAAGCACACATGTTAAAAGCATTAATAATGAGATAAAAGAATATTAGAAGTGGAATAATGGAAAAATAACCAAACATGAGAAATATGATTCTTCAAAGTCCACTAGTTGGAAGAAAAATGCTAACTTTGGAATTTAGGATGGAAAAAGTAACATTTAAAAGTTAAGGGACTAATGTTGAAACTTTGAAAGTTGATGGACTAAAATGAGTATTTTAGAAACTTTGGTCCAAAAATGTGTTCACGGAAAGTTTGGTGTCAAAAACGTAAATAATGGTTTTTCCAAGTATAGTTTTGGTAAACATAAGAAACCGACGTATGTATATTTTGAAAAATATATTTTTATAAAAATAGAAGTTTTATAAAAATAGGAGGTTAAGTTAACTTAAGGATTTTATAAAAATAAAGATTTTATAAAATATTGGACAAAAGTAAAGACTTGAGAAAACTTGTACAAAAATGGATACTTTTATATAAATGGGAATATAAAAGTATCAGAAACATTTTAGGAATACAAGATAACAAGTGGAACTAAAAATACAAAAGTATATTTTTCCAAGTAATATACGTTCGGAATTGGAAGTATGAATAATATTTCCATAGAACGCATATTGGAAGAAAATGTGGAAAAAGCTAACTAACGGACTTAGTTACATGAACTAACGATAACGGATAAACGGACGAACGAGAAATGAGTGCCATTGCGGCAAGATGAAAATATAAATCTTTTAAGAAGTAAAATATATAAAACATGGGTGAAAATTATATAACACTTTCCTAAGTGTTAGAAATAATATTCGTGGGAGAAAGCATAACTTAAAGAATTAAAAACGCTAAACAACGCATGGACTTAACAAGAAAAATTCGCACCTTGATGTACGTATACATGCTCGTCTCGACGGAATCCTAGTATATCTATTTGAATGGGAAAATAGATATGCGAGAAGGGAAACCGAGGCGAGTAGGTGAAGTATATCTACGAACGTGTGAATACCGACAAGATCCTAGTGCACTTATTTAAATGGGAAAATAAATGTACGGCATGGTGAGTTGAGTCGGGCGTTAAGAATATGTTACCGAACGACAAGAACTTAGCATATTTATTTAAATGGGTAAATAAATATGTGGCAAAGTGAGTCGGGTCGGGTATTAAGAATACATTATATCGAACAAAACGATCCTAAGTATAATTATTTAAATGGGAAAATAATTATACGTTAGGTAGAGTTGTGTCGAGGATAATAGTATACAAGTTACAAAGAATATTAACGAGAATAATACATAACTCGTAAGAAAAGGGGTAATCCATCGCCAACGAACCTAGGATACGCGTCTAATTAAACGGGAATTGGAACAAAACGTGGTCGGGGAGTTGGGTGTACAACTTGCCAAGGCACATGCACTATAGGTGTAGTGACTTATACGCCTAGGACGTTTGTAGGTGCGGGACCACAAAACTTGCTATCTTCCTTTTCGAGCCAAACACAGATTCAGGTGAGTCTCACGGCCCCATTTTAAACTATTTTATGTTTTTCGGGGGAAAGATATGTTCGGGAAATGTTTGACGGGATAAGTACTTGAGTTGTGATCGCCACTCGGGGTTGAGACCTCTCTACTATGATCATTAATTCAGGGAAATGAAACCGAAGGAATATTTGAATAGTACTATTGGTGCCTGACAAGGCCCACCCCTAATCGATAGCGTCGATTATGCATCGGCATATGCTTGGGGTGCACGTATTCTGAAATCAAGTCGTAGGAATACCGAGTAACGACTTGGAGCGGGGCATTATTATTTGTCTTAGTTTGATTATAGGCTCAAGTAGAATTGTAGGAACTTGCAACTCCTATGAATTGTCATAACATGGAAATTCCCAAAGTGATAAAGTTTGATAAACTAAAACCTGTGAACTCACCAATATTTATATATTGACGACTTTTAAACATATCTTTCAGGTAATTGATCGAGGATGAACAATGTGGCAAGCGGGGTCGAGAGAATCTCTCAAATGGGCGTCAGGTGTTTCAAAAGGGTTTCAACTTTAATTCCCGAGACATCGGGATATTTTTGAGAAGCCACTTTAATGTGTTCAAACAATTTATCGTTTATGTGTGAACATCAAACATGTTTTTGACGTCTTAAATAAATGTTCCGTCTTTCTTAATTACTTATGATTTGCATTAATCTTGGCTTTATGCTCTTGAACCGTCGCGCCACGTGTTTCCGCCATTGGCGTGGTGTGACAAAAAGTGGTATCAGAGCCAAGGTTATAGCGAATTAGTAATTTTTTTTAAATCTAAACTATAACCGGATTTGGTTCAAAAGATGAAGTTTTCAAAACCATTGCATAAAACGCAATAAAGTAAATTATTCCGAAAGAAAAGAACATGGGGTATGAAGAGATTCCGACCAAGCTAGCCATGAGTACTAGTGTGTACTACCTTAATATTAGGAGTTAGGAAGAATGCCTCAAATGAACGCTTAACTTTCTAATGAATAATATATAAATATTAGTACGGTTCTTTTTTCAGGGATGTCGGACGCCGAGAGTGCCGCGCCGAGCTACGACAGTAGCATTCAGATTCTGCCGCCCCCACCGATCGAGGTCGTAGTACTCGACCCAGAGGACGATGACATGGAGGTAGACGCCGCCATGGGAGGAGCCGACAGTGACAACTCCGACGAGACGGACCCCAGTGAGGACCCAGAGTGGGCCTCCGCTGGAGGAGACATGGCACCACAGGCCGATCTTCCGCTAGTGCCACTACCCGCCGCACCATTGCCACCCCACCCTATTCGCGCCGTCAGGGATTTCCCTGCGGACTTTGCAGGTCCCTCGAGACCCGCCCCCACACATTCCGAGACCGTAGAGTCTCCCATCGATCGATATGCCCACGTCGATCGTGAGCCACTACCCACCCCACACATTCCCGTTCCCCCGGGTATGAGGCTTGTGCCCCTTGCCCGAGGACATAACGGGTGGATCTCGGACGACTCCGACGACGAGTCGACTGCGTCGGTGGAGCACATTGCTATACCGATTCCACCGGCAGACCTGGAGGAGCCCATTACTCCAATGATGGAGGACGCCCTACCGCCCTACTCGCCCTACCGGAGCCCGTGCCACAGGATGGGCCAGCCTCTGCTGGGCACATCCTCGAGGGTAGCTCAGCCCGTAGCTCTGAGCTACACCGAGCAGGCTTGGCAGCTTTCGCCACTGCTAGCCCCACTACCCCTACCGCCATGATATCCGCTCTTGAGTAGGTCACTGTTACACAGCCCCTCATGGTCCCACTAGCCGAGCTCATAGCCCCCTCTTCAGCACCCATGACACTACCCATCACCACCTTCCCCACACTACCACCCCTACCCGAGATGCTTACCATGCCACCACCTGCACCGTTCACTGTGGGTGCAGGAGCCCCCTTTATGATACCACCATTTGCACCATATACTCTAGGTGCAGGGGACCCATACCAGATACCACCCCACTTCACCCCTGGATTATTGGGTTTTGCTCAGCCCTTCCCATCCCTACCGATGCCAGACGTAGTCGGCCCATCCCAGCCGACGTACACCGATATCCCCGGGCCGTCACAGCCCCACGGGATGACCCCATTATCTAGACCAGCCTGGTCCAAGGTGATCTCATTGGAGAGCGACTTCCGGATCCTCGCTGACACAGTGCAGCGCACTGTGAGTCAGATGGATCAGCAGGCCCGTCTCATGTGGGCCCGGATCATAGACGCCAGGGATGCGCTGGCGCATTACGCGGAGGAGCTCCTGCATATGGACGCACTATGTGGGATCACCGGCGACGCGCACTTTGCGCACCGCCAGTTCCTCTACGAGCGTATCACGACCATTAGTATGTCCATCAGCATGTACGCTCCCCAGTACCAGTATCCTCAGCCACCACCGCAGTAGACGGGGAGACATCCCCGGGATATATGTAGTAGTAGTGACAGGTTAGCATAGCAGGGATTGCAGCACTAGTTTTGCATTTTTGCCCAGCCGAGCGGGGTGTGCCAGCGTATGACATTATGTTTTTATTTATTTCAAACGATGTATGAGGGATGCTATCCCCATTTTGTTATTATGAACAAAGCGTTGTACTCGTATTGTTGGAATTAATGAGAATTTTATTGTTATGATGGTCAAATGTGTGATTGTATGACTGTGATTGCCTGTGATTGTTATTACTTACTTTACATATTGGGATTTGTGCGATTGTGTGGTGATGATTTTATTGTTTTATATGTTCATGTGATGAGTTGCTATTTATACTTGCGTATGACAATGATTGTTTGAATGTCTGTCAAAGATTAACTCTAATAATTGTTATTGAAGTAACATGGCACCAACCACAAGAAGCAACAGTGGCAACGACGCGTTGCCCACGACACCCGCCGAACTTGAAACCTTGGTCGCAGAGCGTATAGCTCAAGCCATTACGGAACACGAGGCTGCTCGCACCGAAAGGTCGCGAAACAGGACCGGGAGTGATCAGCGTGAGACCTCCCCTACTGGTAAGAGGTTTATGAATAAATACAAGAGTAATAGGAGATTATCCTAAAGTTCCTATCCCATAATAACGTACCCCCTTATTATTGCAGAAACTGCCTCGCGAGAGCGTGGCTGCACATTCAAGGCTTTCCTGGACTGCAAGCCACTCAACTTCAGTGGCACTGAGGGATCCGTCGGACTTGTCAAATGGTTCGAAAAGACTGAAGCGGTGATCCGTATCAGCAGCTGTACCCCCCGACAGACCGTTATGTATTCCACGAATTTGTTCCTGGATCAAGCATTGACATGGTGGAACAGCCAGGTTCAGTCACTAGGAGACAATGCTGCATACTCCCTAACCTGGTTGGAACTAAAAGAGCTCATGATTGCTGAATACTGCCCGGCCAGTGAAGTGCAGAAATTAGAAACTGAATTCTGGAACCTCACCATGACAGGAGCAGACGTAGCGGGATACACATCCAGATTCCACGACCTATCACGATTGGTTCCCCGTTTGGTCACCCCGGAGAGCAAGAAGATTGAAAGGTACTTGTTCGGATTGGCGCCACAAATCCGTAGCATGGTCACTTCTTCCAAACCCTCAACCATGCGCGAAGCCATTGATCTCGCTCTAAGCCTTACTGAGGATGCCATCCGGATGGGCACTTTGATCCGGAAAGTGTCAGGACTGAAGATTTCGGAGCCCAGTAGCGTGGAAGGTAAAAATTTGGGATCGAATTCAGTAGTTGGGTCTGGTGACCAGGAAAACAAGCCAAGGTTTGGGAAGCGCAAGCGCAACGAAGGGAAGAAGGATGGATCATCGGGTAGTTCAGGCAAGAAAGGGAAAGGGTATGTAGCCACCGGACGTGGAAACAATGGGAAACAGGGTTATCAAGGAAAGAATGAGGTGATCTGTGGTAAGTGCCGCCGTTCTGGGCACAAGACCGAAGAATGTCGATCTGGAGCACCAAAAACCGGAGGAGCAAGACCCTGCTTCGCGTGCGGGTCGCCCGATCATTGGAAGAGGGATTGCCCTAAGCTTAACAACCAGGCACGCGGACGGGCATTTGTGATTGGAGCTGGTGATGCACGACAGGACACTAACGTGATCACTGGTACGTTCCCTCTAAATGGTCATTATGCTTCTGTATTGTTTGATACCGGTGCCGATTTTAGCTTCGTATCTGTTGAGTTTAAAAGGTTACTTGGACTAAAAACTAGTAAGCTAGATACACCTTACTCTATAGAACTGGCTAACGGTAAGACTATAGAAACACGAGAAGTAGCGAGAGGTTGTAAGTTGGATCTCTGTGGTCACGAGTTTGGCATTGACCTATTACCGGTCGTACTGGGAAGTTTTGACATAGTCGTTGGCATGGATTGGTTATCCGCACACCATGCCGTCGTTGTTTGCGACGACAAAATAATTCAAGTTCCCCTCGCGAACGGTGAAACTCTATCGATTCAAGGGGAAAGGCGTGGAACGCCACTAAGAAATATTACGTGCATGAAGGCCCGAAAGTGCTTAAGGAAGGGTCTCATCGCATTATTAGCGCACGCCGTAGATAAGAAGGCCGACGAGCGAAAGCTGGAAGACATTCCGGTAGCCAGAGATTTTCCTGACATATTCCCAGAAGATTTGCCGGGGTTGCCACCACCTCGACAAGTCGAGTTCCGCATCGACCTTGTTCCTAGAGCTGCTCCCGTAGCACGATCGCCATATCGCCTAGCTCCATCCGAGATGCAGGAACTATCCGGCCAACTGCAAGAATTACTAGACAAGGGTTTCACAAGACCGAGTTTCTCACCTTGGGGAGCTCCCGTCTTATTTGTGAAGAAGAAAGATGGCACCTTTCGTATGTGCATTGACTACCGAGAACTAAACAAGTTAACCATTAAGAATCGCTATCCTCTCCCCAGGATCGACGATTTGTTTGATCAACTCCAAGGATCCAGCTTTTATTCCAAGATTGATCTAAGATCCGGCTATCACCAGTTGCGTATCCAGGAAGAAGATGTACCAAAAACAGCGTTCAGGACTCGTTATGGGCACTATGAATTTTTGGTAATGCCATTCGGTTTAACTAACGCACCGGCCGTTTTCATGGACTTAATGAATCGCGTGTGTAAACCGTATTTGGATAAATTCGTCATTGTTTTTATTGATGACATCTTGATCTATTCACGCATCAGAGAGGACCACGAAAACCACCTTCGTTTAATCCTGGAGGTCCTACGTAAAGAGAAGCTCTATGCTAAATTCTCGAAATGTGACTTTTGGATTCGAGAAGTTGACTTCCTAGGCCACGTGGTGAATGAAAAGGGTATACTTGTCGATCCCGCCAAGATCGAGGCAATTAAAAATTGGGACGCCCCTAGAACTCCTACCGAAGTACGACAGTTTCTTGGCCTTGCGGGTTATTACAGAAGGTTCATCGAGAACTTTTCTAAGATAGCACAGTCTTTGACCATGCTAACCCAAAAGGATAGAAAGTTCGAGTGGACGGAAAAGCAAGAAACCGCATTTCAGATACTAAAGGAGAAGTTGTGTGGCGCTCCAATATTGTCACTCCCCGATGGAACGGAAGATTTTGTAGTTTACTGTGACGCCTCTCATCAAGGCTTGGGTTGCGTGTTGATGCAACAAGAAAAAGTGATAGCATATGCTTCCAGGCAACTAAAGATCCACGAGAAGAATTAGACTACACACGATTTGGAATTGGGAGCTGTGGTATTCGCTCTCAAAATTTGGAGACATTATTTATATGGAAGTAAGTGCACAATCTTCACTGATCACAAGAGTTTGCAACACATCTTTGATCAGAAGGATTTGAACATGCGACAACGGCGATGGGTCAAATATTGAACGATTACGATTGTGAGATAAAGTACCATCCCGGAAAGGCGAACGTTGTGGCCGACGCCTTAAGTCGCAAGGAACGGGTTAAGCCATTGCGTGTCCGAGCCTTGGGATTAACTATCCACACGAACCTGACTGGCCGGGTCCGTGAAGCTCAAATCAACGCTCTTAAACCCGAGAACGTCAAAAGTGAAAGATTGCGGAAGATGATTGATTCGCTGGAGCCAAAGGCGGATCAAACCTTGTATTTCATGAATAGAATTTGGGTACCAGTGTATGGTGGATTGCGTGAACTAGTATTGGCTGAAGCTCACAGTTCCCGATATTCGGTTCACCCGGTGCAGACAAGATGTTCCACGATTTGAAGGAACTTTATTGGTGGCCAAATTTTAAAAGGGATATAGCGGCATATGTTGCGCGATGCTTGACTTGCGCGAAGGTCAAAGCCGAGCATCAGAGACCATCCGGCTTGCTCCAGCAACCGGAAATACCTGAATGGAAATGGGAGCAGATTTCCATGGATTTCATTACCAAGTTACCCAAGACAACAAGCGGCCATGACATGATCTGGGTAATCGTTGATCGATTGACAAAATCTGCACACTTCCTCCCAATTCGCGAAACGGATAAGTTGGAGAAACTGACCCGTTTGTACATTAAGGAAGTAGTGTCTAAGCATGGTGTACCTATTTCCATCATCTCCGATCGAGATAGTCGTTTCACCTCAAGATTTTGGGAAAGTTTGAATGAAGCCCTCGGTACTCGCCTTGACATGAGTACCGCATATCATCCCCAAACCGATGGTCAAAGCGAACGAACCATCCAGACCTTGGAAGATATGTTACGGGCATGCGCAATCGATTTCAGCGGTAATTGGGATACACACTTGCCACTGGTGGAATTTTCGTATAATAACAGTTACCACACGAGCATTCAAGCTGCACCTTTTGAAGCTCTATATGGACGCAAGTGTAGATCTCCTCTATGTTGGGCTGAAGTTGGAGAAAAGCAACTTACAGGGCCCGAAATTGTTCAAGAGACGACGGATAAGGTCTTCTTGATAAAAGAACGTCTCAAAGCGGCACGTGACCGGCAGAAAAGCTACGCAGATATGAGGCGAAAGCCTTTGGAATTTCAAGTCGGAGACAGGGTCCTACTAAAGGTGTCACCTTGGAAAGGTGTCACACGCTTTGGGAAGTGCGGAAAGCTGAACCCACGGTATGTTGGACCGTTCGAAATCTTGTCCAGAGTAGGCCCCGTGGCATACAAGCTCAAGTTACCACAAGAGCTTAACGGTGTACATGACACGTTCCACGTGTCGAACTTGAAGAAGTGCTTATCCGACGAAACTCTCATCATCCCTGCGGACGAAATCCACATTGACGACAAGTTACACTTCGTCGAAGAACTAATCGAAGTAACCGATTAGAAGGTCCAAAAGTTAAGGCGCAGCAAGATCAGATTGGTCAAAGTGCGCTGGAATGCCAAGCGTGGACCGGAGTTCACGTGGGAAAGGCTGGACCGGATGAAGCAAAAATATCCCGCCCTATTCGAGAAGACCCCTATACCGGAGAACTCGAAGTGAATTCCGGGACGGAATTCTCTTAACGGGGGGAGAATGTAACAACCGGCAAAATTAAGGTAATTTCGTACTAATTAACTATACGCGATTAACGTAATTAAACGTACTTATGTGTTGATTGTTTAACTGAGGCCTTAGAAAGATAGCAATTCCCAAATAATGCATAGGAATGCATATGTTTAATGACAAAACATGATAGGATCATGTGCGAGAAAATTATCCGGTATGGACACTGGCGATTGATTACCCGGTAAAAATTAAATAAGTGAAACGAATCCCGGACGCCCGGGATATAAAATAAAACGTAATTTCACAAAATATAATGGGTTTTGGAACTCCAAAGCCGTACGTGAAAGCTTGTTATACAAATCTCCCGGTAACGAATAAAGTGCGCGTACCGCACCCGATACGCGCGTAACATATAATTTCACCCGGTAAAAGCCAAAATAATTTATCAATGATTAAACTGGACTATGTTTAAGGGATATTAAAAGTATTTTTAATATTCGGATAACACGCGATTAAAACCCGAAAAATACCCGGACGGTACCCGAACGAAAGGGGATTAAACATAACTAATTATGGGTATTATTTAGCAAAGTGGACCCCACCCAAGACACCCACAAGGGGCCGGCCTATGGCCCACCCAAGTGATTAATATATTTTGTTATCTCATTTAAACTCTTCACATTCTTAATCATCCAATTATTATAAACACTAATTATGAGTATGCATGGGATTACATTGGCCAAGAAGATTAACTAATCACCTCCCTTCTCTCTCTAAAACCTCACGGCCAAACACCCTTGATCATATCCCCCAAAGATTTTTCATAATCTTACATAATCTATACAAGATATCACATAATCTATTTAGGATTCAAGTAATCTTTGGAGACTTGAAGGAGATATTATATACAAGCTAGTGAAGAACACTTGAAACAAAAACCCAAAAACTCTTCTTCTTCTTCCCTCTTGGCCGTACCATATCACCCACACATATACATTTTTCTTACAAATTTTACATTACCAAATCATCTCTAGATCATTATCCTTCAAAACCCCATTGTGTGTTTCAAGAGCTTGGAGCTTAACCCTTTGGAAGAACACACTAAACCCCATCCAATCCAAGGTTTTCGTCTTCCCTAGCCTTGAGCTAGTAGTAAGTTTAACCTTGCTTTGCATATTAATGTTCATATTAGGCCATGGGGTATACCTTCACACCAAGAGTGTTAACGGTGACATGGCATGTTAACTTTTATTGTGCACCACTCCCTTCCCATGTTAAGAAGCATTAAATTGTCACTAAGTTAACATGTTAACATGACTTAAAAGAGAGAAAGTTAAGGGATGAGGTAGAGTTAAGGGGCGTTAAACCATTTCCTTGAGACAAAATGAAGGATGTGGAATCTAGGTGGAGTTAAAGATGGTTAGAGTATACCCCATGGCCTTATGTGATCTTATGAGCAAGTTGTACATTGATGGGAAGAATATGGTTTTGAAACATAAAGATAATGTATCTTACAAGAGTAAAAATGGATGAATAATAACATGGATAAATCATGGATTTAATATTAGTAATATGATATTTTAAGAAAATGTAAAAATATGTACATACACTTGAGTTGGATGATGATTGGAACATGATTTTTGAAAAAGACTTGAATATGATAAAAGATGGTTTTAATCATCATAAGATGACTAGTTAATGTCAAAAATATGTTGGAATGTGTTAGATGATCATGGATGAAAAAGTTACATGTTCAAAGTCTACTCACTTGGATGAGTGAAATTTGGATATGTTGGATAAAAACATAAAGCACACATGTTAAAAGCATTAATAATGAGATAAAAGAATATTAGAAGTGGAATAATGGAAAAATAACCAAACATGAGAAATATGATTCTTCAAAGTCCACTAGTTGGAAGAAAAATGCTAACTTTGGAAGTTAGGATGGAAAAAGTAACATTTAAAAGTTAAGGGACTAATGTTGAAACTTTGAAAGTTGATGGACTAAAATGAGTATTTTAGAAACTTTGGTCCAAAAATGTGTTCACGGAAAGTTTGGTGTCAAAAACGTAAATAATGGTTTTTCCAAGTATAGTTTTGGTAAACATAAGAAACCGACGTATGTATATTTTGAAAAATATATTTTTATAAAAATAGAAGTTTTATAAAAATAGGAGGTTAAGTTAACTTAAGGATTTTATAAAAATAAAGGTTTTATAAAATATTGGACAAAAGTAAAGACTTGAGAAAACTTGTACAAAAATGGATACTTTTATATAAATGGGAATATAAAAGTATCGGAAACATTTTTGGAATACAAGATAACAAGTGGAACTAAAAATACAAAAGTATATTTTTCCAAGTAATATACGTTTGGAAGTATGAATAATATTTCCATAGAACGCATATTGGAAGAAAATGTGGAAAAAGCTAACTAACGGACTTAGTTACATGAACTAACGATAACGGATAAACGGACGAACGAGAAATGAGTGCCATTGCGGCAAGATGAAAATATAAATCTTTTAAGAAGTAAAATATATAAAACATGGGTGAAAATTATATAACACTTTCCTAAGTGTTAGAAAGAATATTCGTGGGAGAAAGCATAACGTAAAGAATTAAAAACGCTAAACAACGCTTGGACTTAACAAGAAAAATTCGCACCTTGATGTATGAATACATGCTCGTCTCGACGAAATTCTAGTATATCTATTTGAATGGGAAAATAGATATGCGAGAAGGGAAACCGAGGCGAGTAGGTGAAGTATATCTACGAACGTGTGAATACCGACAAGATCCTAGTGCACTTATTTAAATGGGAAAATAAATGTACGGCATGGTGAGTTGAGTCGGGCGTTAAGAATATGTTACCGAACGACAAGAACTTAGCATATTTATTTAAATGGGAAAATAAATATGTGGCAAAGTGAGTCGGGTCGGGTATTAAGAATACATTATATCGAACAAAACGATCCTAAGTATAATTGTGACCCCCGGCAAATTCTGGTTAACAACGTTGTCTAGATGAAAGTCTACCTTAGCGAGTCACGCGTATATTGTACTTAACTGGGTTAGTTAAGTCGTGTTATGGTTAGGGAACTGTTAGTTCAGTATAGAGGATCATCGGATGTTAGTCTAGAGGTTCATTAGATGTCAGTCCTTAACCAAGTGTACAAGTAGTGACGATTCGTAGAATCGTCAGAGCATAGGGAACATACAAGTCTCGAGTCCCGGGAATTGGTGAACGAGTGTGAATATGTTTGTTTGCTAGTGTTATGTGTTTACAATCATTATGTGACTTGTCGGTATGTGAAAATGTGTTAACATATGTTTAAAACGGGGTTTAACGCGCAAAATACACGGAACCAACCCCTATAGGCGATTAGGGTTGGCTAATCGCCTATAAGGGAGGCGATTGGGCCTCATTGGAGGCGAGTAGCATGCTAATCGCATGCTCTAGGGGGCGATTAGCCCTTAAATGCATGTAATGTCATGCGATTAGAAATGCTAATCGCGTATAGCTGCTGCATAATCGCATGGAACGTGCTGGACGACTAAAAACGACTATAAATACAATACTTGACCTCCTAAACTTCATAATATCAACCCTAGTCGTCCCATAACCCGCCCCAACACACACACAACCTCTGGAACGTGATTTTGGATCAAAACACAAGGTTTCAAGCTTATTTCATCAATCTATCACAATCTAAGGTGTGATTTTCATCCATGCAATCTTTGCTAACGTTTTTATTAAATCCCTAATGGTCCAGACCTGTTTTAAAACGAATAAGCTTTCTGAAAATCGTTAATAAGTATGGTTAATTGGATTTTCAATAGCATGCATGATGTATGTGGGTTTTCAATTAAAAGCTAGGGTTTTTATGATTCAAGATGGATGATTAACATGTTATTAGGTTAGTTTCAGATTAATAATGATGGCATGATGATGAGATCTGAGTTATTGTTAATTAGGGTTACGGTTTTGCATGCTAATGTGATGTTTTATGTTATGTGTATTGTCTTTAAGATACATGATGGCATTCAGGGCTGATAGATCGAGGTTAAACGAAGGATTTTGATGGAAATATGTTTGATATAGTTGTTAGGATGATATTTGATGTTTACACATGTTCTGGGATTGATTTGGAGTGTTAAACGCGCGAAAAACCGGAACAGCCATGTTGCAGGCGAGTAGCAACCCTAATCGCCTATACTATAGGCGATTAGGAGGCTAATCGCCTGAATGGACACCCTAATCGCCTATGTTTCATGCAATTGGGGCTAATTGCTAGCAGATGCATGTCTTATGAGCTAATTGCTAGCAGATGCATGTCTTATGAGCTAATTGCTAGTAGATGCATGTCTTATGAGCTAATTGCTAGCAGATGCATGTCTTATGAGCTAATTGCTAGTAGATGCATGTCTTATGAGCTAATTGCTAGTAGATGCATGTCTTATGACCTAATTGCTAGTAAATGCATGTCTTATGACCTAATTGCCTATAGACTCCTGAAATGCATGTCTTATGACCTAATTGCCTATAGACTCCTGAAATGCATGTCTTATGACTTAATTGCCTATGGTATAGGCAATTAGCATCCCTAAATGCCTGTTGACTTTCATAATCGCCTGTACTGCTGCTGTAAGTATATTTTGACATATCGAGACCCGATTTGACACCTAGGAACATGCTAGGAACCCCGTAATGTAACACCCCAACCGATGGCGGAAACATCGGGATGTCACGTATTGATGATTGTTCAGTAGCTCATGGTAAATAATAAATTTCATTATATGATTTAAATAAATTACATACAATTGTTCTACAAGAATTCGTACATCAAATTGAATAAAAGTATGCACATATCTTCAAGCATTAATTCAAATCTTCAAGCAAGTAGAACCTGAAACATGTTAAGTTGAAAATATTTTGGGTCAACAAAAGTTGGTGAGAGTTACATAGGTTTTGATAATCGAATAAAATTGTTGTGCAATTCATGTGTCATGGCAATCTAGTCCATATGTGAAAACATACTAGAAGTAAATCGAGTGCATAATCAACCATTGTGACTGTTGTATTGTGGTACATCCCATACGCTCATGGTTCACTCGTTTATATTGCAGTAACAAACACCCACGCTACCTTTGTAGGAGGCACGTATCCGGGTGGGATTGTCAGTCCAATAGATCTATCAATGTATACCGTTTGGCTGATGAATGTTTATGCTAGAATTGTGCTTACCCTAGTCATGTTCAAGACATAATGCAACATAGAAATACACATAGACACATTGATGATTGAACTGCATAAATAATGTTGTAACATGTTTCACCCCAAAAATGGTGATAAATAGAAAAGGGGCTATGTAAAACTCACCTTAGCAAAGTATTAAGTCTCGAGAAATAGAATATGTGTAGCCCCAAAGTTGCCAATTACAAGAGCTTATAATCAAACTTCAATTGTAGAAGTAATAGACTATAGAAGAAAGGTATGAGGGAAAGTTTAATCGGATTGAAACAATCGATTTAGAGGTGCAAAGTATAATGAGTCATAAGTGGGTTTTTATACTAGTTTTGGATTCAATTAGCCATTAAAATTGGTCAACACCATAAAGTAAGGTTTTATGATGAATTGACTATTTGACTAAGACTTTGACTGTTTGACTAAGACTTTGACTAGGACTTTGACTATTTGACTCAAGGCTTTATTTAAAAAAAAAAAATCTTGTATGTGAAAAAAAAAAGAATTTAGAATCATATTATTATTATTATTATTATTTATATACATTTATGTATGTATATAAGTTGTGAGTTAGGATAAATAAAGACTTAGGCACATTTGTATAATATTAATGATAAAGGTGTAATAAAATATATATATATATATAAGGGCTTTTTATGTATTAAAATTTTGGGGAAAATTTTGCGATGTTACAGTCTCCCCTACTTTTGGAAACTTCGTCCCGAAGTTTATTGAAAACACAGGGTTGAAGGTGATTGGGTAGAAATTAGGACAAGGGTGGTTTGGGAAGTTTCGAGTTAAGGCATGACATAAATTTATAGGTAACAGAATAAACTGTTTCGAATAATTTGGGTAAGAGTTTTGATATGTGTGAGTTTTAAGGGTTGGATTAGGTTCATCTGAAATAGCAAGGAGAATAAGAATCTTAAGTTTTAGGACTCCTAAAAGAAATGCATGAGTTGATTGACTATAGAAAGACTAAATGAACTATCAGGTAACTAGAGTTTATAATTGGTTATTTACTGAAAACCTTGATAGAATTTCACACTACCTTAACGTACCTGTAAATTCATGATTACGTTCCGGACCGCAATCACCAATTTACCTTACATTAAAGTTTTGCGTCCTTCTATATCTCCACCGATTGTTGAGCAGGTCCGATAGCCTCCACCAGTCGTGGAGTAGGTTGTAGGGCCTCTCCCGACTGTTGAAAAGGCATAATGACCTCTACCAATCGTTGAGTAGGTTCGATAGCCTCCACCAGTCGTGGAGCAGGTTGTAGGGCCTCTCCCGACTGTTGAAAAGGCATGATGACCTCTATTAAGTGCAGCATTTATTATACACATAGGTTGCAAATTGATAACATGTTTATGCAAGCAAGTATAACAAGCACAGTATATGAGTTGTAGTTGTATAGATTTATATAATTACTTCACATTCAAACAATCATGCACCATGTAACAACTCTCAGACAAATATTTTATTACTTGAATCAAATAGCGTCAATACATAGAATAAAAGCAACCAATAGTCAAATGGTGAGACTTGCGGTTAGGTAGCTGGAGGATCTTGATCTCTGTTTAGTTTAGGGCATTGGTTACGGAAGTGATTTGGGTAATGAATGTTCAATAAGATATGGGTTGAATGAAGGACAATGAGGTAATATAAGGAATGTAATCATTTATTCATTTAATTAAAACGAATAAACGAAAACGTTGACTTATCAAAGATTCTAAATTCTAATAACATATGAAGACATGCTTTAGCCTATAAGTGAACACTCATCCCGAGAATTCCCAGGTAGGCATCCGGGTCCCTCGTCTGATTGGGATATATGCGCAATGCCAGCCTAGACAGAAGACTCAGAATACAGGCGTTCACCCTTCCAGATTGCACGTGTTCGTTATTAAAATCTAGAACTTCGACGAGATCTCAAGGTGGTTCATGCTAAACCTGAGGATTTTGTCCTATTAGTCTAAGAGTAGATCCAATGGTGGAGAGCAACCTTCTTGTAAGGATGAAAGTAGGGATAAGAAGTAGGAGGGAGATAGAGGATGGCAAGTAAAAGAAGCAAATACTGGTTATAATCCTATGGTTATAGACTAGATTATTTTTCTAATAACCTAATTCCCTATAACCATGGCTCTGATACCAATCTGTAACACCCCAACCGATGGCGGAAACATCGGGATGTCACGTATTGATGATTGTTCAGTAGCTCATGGTAAATAATAAATTTCATTATATGATTTAAATAAATTACATACAATTGTTCTACAAGAATTCGTACATCAAATTGAATAAAAGTATGCACATATCTTCAAGCATTAATTCAAATCTTCAAGCAAGTAGAACCTGAAACATGTTAAGTTGAAAATATTTTGGGTCAACAAAAGTTGGTGAGAGTTACATAGGTTTTGATAATCGAATAAAATTGTTGTGCAATTCATGTGTCATGGCAATCTAGTCCATATGTGAAAACATACTAGAAGTAAATCGAGTGCATAATCAACCATTGTGACTGTTGTATTGTGGTACATCCCATACGCTCATGGTTCACTCGTTTATATTGCAGTAACAAACACCCACGCTACCTTTGTAGGAGGCACGTATCCGGGTGGGATTGTCAGTCCAATAGATCTATCAATGTATACCGTTTGGCTGATGAATGTTTATGCTAGAATTGTGCTTACCCTAGTCATGTTCAAGACATAATGCAACATAGAAATACACATAGACACATTGATGATTGAACTGCATAAATAATGTTGTAACATGTTTCACCCCAAAAATGGTGATAAATAGAAAAGGGGCTATGTAAAACTCACCTTAGCAAAGTATTAAGTCTCGAGAAATAGAATATGTGTAGCCCCAAAGTTGCCAATTACAAGAGCTTATAATCAAACTTCAATTGTAGAAGTAATAGACTATAGAAGAAAGGTATGAGGGAAAGTTTAATCGGATTGAAACAATCGATTTAGAGGTGCAAAGTATAATGAGTCATAAGTGGGTTTTTATACTAGTTTTGGATTCAATTAGCCATTAAAATTGGTCAACACCATAAAGTAAGGTTTTATGATGAATTGACTATTTGACTAAGACTTTGACTGTTTGACTAAGACTTTGACTAGGACTTTGACTATTTGACTCAAGGCTTTATTTAAAAAAAAAAAATCTTGTATGTGAAAAAAAAAAGAATTTAGAATCATATTATTATTATTATTATTATTTATATACATTTATGTATGTATATAAGTTGTGAGTTAGGATAAATAAAGACTTAGGCACATTTGTATAATATTAATGATAAAGGTGTAATAAAATATATATATATATATATAAGGGCTTTTTATGTATTAAAATTTTGGGGAAAATTTTGCGATGTTACAGTCTCCCCTACTTTTGGAAACTTCGTCCCGAAGTTTATTGAAAACACAGGGTTGAAGGTGATTGGGTAGAAATTAGGACAAGGGTGGTTTGGGAAGTTTCGAGTTAAGGCATGACATAAATTTATAGGTAACAGAATAAACTGTTTCGAATAATTTGGGTAAGAGTTTTGATATGTGTGAGTTTTAAGGGTTGGATTAGGTTCATCTGAAATAGCAAGGAGAATAAGAATCTTAAGTTTTAGGACTCCTAAAAGAAATGCATGAGTTGATTGACTATAGAAAGACTAAATGAACTATCAGGTAACTAGAGTTTATAATTGGTTATTTACTGAAAACCTTGATAGAATTTCACACTACCTTAACGTACCTGTAAATTCATGATTACGTTCCGGACCGCAATCACCAATTTACCTTACATTAAAGTTTTGCGTCCTTCTATATCTCCACCGATTGTTGAGCAGGTCCGATAGCCTCCACCAGTCGTGGAGTAGGTTGTAGGGCCTCTCCCGACTGTTGAAAAGGCATAATGACCTCTACCAATCGTTGAGTAGGTTCGATAGCCTCCACCAGTCGTGGAGCAGGTTGTAGGGCCTCTCCCGACTGTTGAAAAGGCATGATGACCTCTATTAAGTGCAGCATTTATTATACACATAGGTTGCAAATTGATAACATGTTTATGCAAGCAAGTATAACAAGCACAGTATATGAGTTGTAGTTGTATAGATTTATATAATTACTTCACATTCAAACAATCATGCACCATGTAACAACTCTCAGACAAATATTTTATTACTTGAATCAAATAGCGTCAATACATAGAATAAAAGCAACCAATAGTCAAATGGTGAGACTTGCGGTTAGGTAGCTGGAGGATCTTGATCTCTGTTTAGTTTAGGGCATTGGTTACGGAAGTGATTTGGGTAATGAATGTTCAATAAGATATGGGTTGAATGAAGGACAATGAGGTAATATAAGGAATGTAATCATTTATTCATTTAATTAAAACGAATAAACGAAAACGTTGACTTATCAAAGATTCTAAATTCTAATAACATATGAAGACATGCTTTAGCCTATAAGTGAACACTCATCCCGAGAATTCCCAGGTAGGCATCCGGGTCCCTCGTCTGATTGGGATATATGCGCAATGCCAGCCTAGACAGAAGACTCAGAATACAGGCGTTCACCCTTCCAGATTGCACGTGTTCGTTATTAAAATCTAGAACTTCGACGAGATCTCAAGGTGGTTCATGCTAAACCTGAGGATTTTGTCCTATTAGTCTAAGAGTAGATCCAATGGTGGAGAGCAACCTTCTTGTAAGGATGAAAGTAGGGATAAGAAGTAGGAGGGAGATAGAGGATGGCAAGTAAAAGAAGCAAATACTGGTTATAATCCTATGGTTATAGACTAGATTATTTTTCTAATAACCTAATTCCCTATAACCATGGCTCTGATACCAATCTGTAACACCCCAACCGATGGCGGAAACATCGGGATGTCACGTATTGATGATTGTTCAGTAGCTCATGGTAAATAATAAATTTCATTATATGATTTAAATAAATTACATACAATTGTTCTACAAGAATTCGTACATCAAATTGAATAAAAGTATGCACATATCTTCAAGCATTAATTCAAATCTTCAAGCAAGTAGAACCTGAAACATGTTAAGTTGAAAATATTTTGGGTCAACAAAAGTTGGTGAGAGTTACATAGGTTTTGATAATCGAATAAAATTGTTGTGCAATTCATGTGTCATGGCAATCTAGTCCATATGTGAAAACATACTAGAAGTAAATCGAGTGCATAATCAACCATTGTGACTGTTGTATTGTGGTACATCCCATACGCTCATGGTTCACTCGTTTATATTGCAGTAACAAACACCCACGCTACCTTTGTAGGAGGCACGTATCCGGGTGGGATTGTCAGTCCAATAGATCTATCAATGTATACCGTTTGGCTGATGAATGTTTATGCTAGAATTGTGCTTACCCTAGTCATGTTCAAGACATAATGCAACATAGAAATACACATAGACACATTGATGATTGAACTGCATAAATAATGTTGTAACATGTTTCACCCCAAAAATGGTGATAAATAGAAAAGGGGCTATGTAAAACTCACCTTAGCAAAGTATTAAGTCTCGAGAAATAGAATATGTGTAGCCCCAAAGTTGCCAATTACAAGAGCTTATAATCAAACTTCAATTGTAGAAGTAATAGACTATAGAAGAAAGGTATGAGGGAAAGTTTAATCGGATTGAAACAATCGATTTAGAGGTGCAAAGTATAATGAGTCATAAGTGGGTTTTTGTGACACCCGGCAACTTTCGGTAACTAACTTTTGAAAACTTAGTAAGTCTACCTTAGCGAGTCGCGCATACGTTACACATAACAAGGTCGGTCGAGTCGAATCGCACGTCATTAGGGTTTTTAACATACACAAGCCTCGGGTCCCGGGAATTGGTGATCGGGCGGGAACGTGTTATTTATCATGTATTATATGTTTACAATCATTATGTGACTTGTCGGTATGTGAATATGTGCTAACATGTGTTAAAACGGGGTTTAACGCGCAAAACACACAAACACAGGGGTTACAGGCGATTAGGCTTGCCTAATCGCATGTATAGGGGCGATTGGAGGGTGGTTACTAGCGAGTAGGGGGCTAATCACACAACTGTTCATGCGATTAGGCCCCAATCGCATGAACAGTCATGCGATTAGGCACCCTAATCGCGTATAAGTCTGCATACTCGCATGATACGTGCTGGACGACCAAAAACGCCTATAAATACCACCCTTGACCTCCAAAACATCATTTGTGCAACCCTAGCCGTCCCATAACATAACCCAACACACAAACACCCTCTGGAACTCGTTTTTGCATCAAAACCACCATTTTCAAGCTTATTCCATCATCACCTCTTGATTACAAGGTGTGTTCTTCAAACCCAAACCTTTAAATGATTATGTTTTACTCCCTAAACGTCCAGACCTGGCTTATAAATGTTTTTATCTTTGAAAATCCATTTAAAACCGTTTTTAAACAAACCCACACCTTTACATGTGTTATATGTGTTATATATGTTTAAAGATAGGATTTTTAGGATTGAATCATGGTTATTCTTGTGTTTATTATGATGTTTATTGCTGATATAAGTTGGTATGATGATGTCCTAGGAGTTTGAATGGTTTTGGTTGTGTATTGTTGATATTTGATATTTTGACCCATTTGAAGGATTTTGAATGATTAAGGATGATATGAGGTATGTTGTTGATTGAATGATGTTAGGGTTTGCTCTAGGATGATGCTAGAACAGTAGGATGCTATCGGACAACGTGGTTATGTGATTTAATCTGGATATTTGCTATTTAGGGCAAGTTCTTGCATGTTGATGTGATGTTTACATGCTAAGTTGCCATTTTGGGAAAACGCTCGCATTCGGGACTGTTAGAATGATGAAAACTTAGGGGTTTTGCTTGAAATATGTTTGTTAATATGTTAGGATGATTATTGGATGTTTTTACATGTTTCGGATCTGATTTGGAGCGTTAAACGCGCGAAATTGCATTGTACAGCTACAGCAGGCGAGTAGCACCCTAATCGCATGATGCTATAGGCGATTAGGGGTGTAATCGCCTGAAGGGAAGCCTACTCGTGTGTATATATAGGCGATTAGCCTTGTAATCGCCTGTTGACCCACCCTAATCACATGTTGACTTTTCCTAATTGCTAGTTTGATTCCTAATCGCGTGTAATGCTGCTGTATGTATATTTTAACATCCCGGAACATGATTTGACGCCTAGGAACATGATAGGAACCCCGGGATTCACCCAATGACTTAGTAACACGTATTCGGACCAGTTTATGCGTTAATCAGACATTATGCTAGACTAAGTGAACTGTTGCGCGTATTAAGTGTTTAATTGCATATGTGGCATGTTGTCTTGTATGTATCTAACACGTGGAATGTCGGGTCACCAATGGGATGTCGAGTCTTGTCTTACGTTGTCTGGTTGTCGGTTAAACATGCTTTTCGGACACATAATGGTCATGGACTGGACTTAGGGACTAATGAACCCGATGGGTTGTTAGTCTAACTTGACACATATCTTATGATAGGTCGCCAATAGTTGGGGCTATCATATCTCACAGACGGTTTACTCATATCACGCATACGGTTTACTCTTAAACGGAATACGCAACTTAAGGTGAGTTCACGGCCCCCACATTTTACAGTTTTTACTTTCGGGGTGAGAAACATGCTTACAAACTCTTTTATGACTTATGACTCTTTATCACGTTATACTATGGCTTGTTTATCTTACTATACGGATCATTGAAAATCCCTAGAAACCACTAACATGGGTATATGGCGGGGAAATATGGATAGCGCTATTGGGGACTGACAAACCCCACTCGACGGCTGGAGGTCGGGCGGGTGCATATTGTCTCTAACAAAACTAAGGGTAACACTCGGCTCAGTCAGTAGTGGTTTCACCCGTATGAGTATCTCATTCTGCGCCGGTGGTTGGCGTTCTCATTCTGCGCCGGTGGTTGGCGTTCTCATTCTGCGCCTGGATTGGCGTTCTCATTTGCATAGTAGTAATTGTGATGGTAACGTTTTTGAAGGATCACTGTAAACGTTTAATTAAAACCTGTGAACTCACCAGCATTATATGTTGACTCTTTTGGCATGTTTTCTCAGGTCGCTAAGGTAGCAGCTGTCGGATAGGCGCACGTGGTCGCACTGGAGTCGTCTCGCGTCTAGGGTCTCATCTGCACGTTTTGGAATTATGAACATTGAACTTATGATTTCTTTATGCATAACTTTTGTAAACTTTAAAATGCTTCCGCACTGTTGAATGTTGGTTTTAAACTTATGCATGGTTTTGTTTACGTATGTTTTTACATTTAGACGTCGTTTATTGTGGCCGTTGACTTGGATCCTGGTGTGTCACACGCCTCGCGGTAGAACTCCGCAGGTGGAAATTTGAGGGTGTGACAGATTGGTATCAGAGCCACTCCTGTGCCGTTGGGCGTGTGACACACCAGGATTCAAGTCAACGGTCACAATAAACAACACTATATGCATAACACAATACCCAAAAGATATAATTATAAAAGCATAAACGGTAGCGGAAGCTTTAAATGTTTACAACCCAAAAGACATTGTTTAAAGTTTAACAAGACCATGCTCCTAACTCTAGACGCCCGTGCAGACTTGTGCGCCTAGTTCCCGTTGTAGCTACCTTAGCGACCTGAGAAAAACATGCCAAAAGACGTCAACATATAATGCTGGTGAGTTCACAGGTTTGTTCAAAAATGTTATCCAAATGTTACCATGTCCATACTATATCAATGCTACCAGGTACGCTAGCTAGGCGTATGTTTTATTACTACTACGATTGGAAACCATTACTGGACACGTTTAGCAATGTTTAGCATGTTTAGCAGCCCGTAATGTTCAGCACGATAATGTTCCTGTTCGAGACAATATGCACCCGCCCGGCCCTCCAAGCCGACGAGTGGGGCAGGTCACGCCCAATAGATCTATCCACATTTCCCCCGTTGTGCAAACCCGCACATTCATGGTTTCCCCCGGGACTTTCCAAAAGATCGTATAGCAATATAAAGTTAAAACCATAGTATGACATATGTTACCAAAACAGTTTAGCGCATGTTTTCTCCCCCAAAAGTTAAAGCAGTAAAAGTGGGGCCGTGAACTCACCTTAGATAGCGTTCTTCAAATATAAGTAAAGATGTTTAGCCCTTGATAATCCCTCTACCGGAGATCTATCAAAATGTTCACATAAGTGTTCCGACTAATAACCATAAGGTTATCTAGCCCCCGATTGTCCAGATCATAACCGAGTATGTTTTAAAACGTGTTTAAATGTTTAACCGACACACTAGACCGACCCGACATCCTGTTGGTGACCCATTACCCTAACTAACCAAGTACACATAGTTTACACACAAGGTTCAAGCATAAAACACTTAGTTTGTATCAAAAATCTCATTTTTGTTAATGTAGGGTCGAATGTAGTTCTGGGTGGTCGAAGGTGGCTTGTATGTGGTCGAAGGTGTCTCTGTTTGGTCGAATGTGTCTCTGAAATTCCACCTTCGCCCCTTTTCCTTCCACCTTCGCCCCTTTGTAGCACATTCGCCCCTTTAACTTCCAGGTTCGCCCCCTGGAATCCACCTTCGACCGTTCGACTGGTCGAAGGTATTCCAGGTTCGCCCCTGATGTCAGATTTTTCCAAAAACGCGTCGAAAAAACATCCGAAAACATCACGAAACATCACGAGTTACAGCAGTCAAGCATCATTAGTATATTCCTACGAAACCCTACCAATTTTACCCCAAAATCTATCCGTTTTACAAGTTTCCTAAAATGGTAAATTATGGAGATGTCACATCACCATGCATGAAGATATTACCCAATTAGGAAACTTTCTGAAATCGATCAATAATCAGTTTATCATACTCGGATCATTATGAACAAGAAACCCCTATCATAACCTTATCATAATCATCCCAAAAACAACCCCAAATCTAACTAAAAACCCTTTTAATCATCAAAACACCATCAACAATCAAAGGTAACACGTTTCAATCATAACCCATCATTAATAACAGCCCTAGGTTGTTGTCATGTTATCTATACAACAAGTAATCATCAATCAATGCATAATATCATATTAACACATGTTTATTTGCATAAAAGCTCATTGTTTATGAATAGGTTTTGGTTAGGAAAGGTTTTTATTCATAAGATAGGTTGATATCAGATCTGGACCCATTGGGGTTTAGATTAAAACAAGCCAAAATTGTTTAAAAAGGATTTGTAATGAAGAACACACCTTAGATCTTCACTTGTAATGATTTAGAGAGTTAGGTTATGAAAAACAAGCTCAAAAACTCCTTCCCCAATGTTAATAGCTGATAGAGAGTGTTTGGAGGCGTTTAGGGTTTGTGAAATGGTGAAAAATGGCTAAGGATGGTATTTATACCATCTGCACGTTCGCCCAGTTTATGTGGTCGAATGTGGAACTTTTCCACATTCGCCCCTTTTTAGTGGTCGAATGTGGAACTTCTCCACATTCGCCCACTTTGTTTCTACGTTCGCCCATTTTTCAAACCCCATTTCCACATTCGCCCAAAAGTTCCACATTCAGGTCATCAGCACATTTTTAACACATGTTAACAGCACTTTTAACACATGTTAACCTTTTTCCAGTTTGTCGTGTTTAATGCGTTCTAACACATCCTAACACATAAGCATGCATCTGTAGTCTATACTTAGCATGTTTAGGCACGTATAATTATTCGTACATCATTTAAGCAAGTATAAGCGTACAATCCACCACACGACCCATAATCTACACATATACTTAATTAGTTTATGTAATGTCACCAACGACGGAACCCGGTACTAATGTATTCCCAAAACGACTCCCAATGATCCTCCAGATCATTGAACCCTGGACAATCCTAATTTGACCCGACTCAACTAACCCAGTTAAGTTTGTTTATAAACGTTTCTCGCTAAGGTAGACTTAGATGTTACTATTATGTTTAAGCCGAACATGCGGGTGTCACATCATCCCCACGTTGAAAGAATTTTCGTCCCGAAAATTGCACGAAGCCCAAAAATGAAAAAGACGAAAAGGAAGAGAACGAAAAGAAAAGTTACCGGTTGTCACATCATCCCCACGTTGAAAGGGAATCTCGCCCCGAGATTCACTCTGCTTCAGCAGTAACATGCCTGGACTCGAATGCGCGCTTCGGAAAGAGATGAGGGTACTTAGCCTTCATCTGGTCCTCTCGTTCCCACGTGAACTCCGGTCCATGATCCGAGTTCCAACGAACTTTAACGATGCGGATTTTACTCCGCCGAAGGCTACGAATCTTGTAATCCAGAATCTCTACGGGTTCCTCCACAATGCGAAGACGATCGTCAACCTTGATCTCTTCCAGTGGCACAACAAGAGATTCGTCAGCCAAACACTTCCTTAGGTTAGACACATGGAAGACGTTGTGAACATTACCGAGCTCCGTCGGTAAATCAAGTCTGTACGCCACCGGCCCAATCCGTTCCAGGATTGCGAACGGTCCGACGTAACGAGGGTTAAGCTTGCCACGCTTTCCAAAGCGTATGACGCCCTTCCATGGTGAAACCTTCAGAAGCACCTTGTCCCCAACCTGGAACTCTAGCGGTTTGCGACGGCGATCGGCATAGCTCTTCTGACGATCCCGCGCAGCTGCCAAACGGTTACGGATCTGTACGATTTTCTCCGAAGTTTCGTACACCAGTTCCGGGCCAGTGAGCTGACTCTCGCCTACCTCAGCCCAACACAAGGGAGACCGGCATTTCCGTCCATACAGAGCTTCGAACGGAGCTGCCCCAATACTGGAGTGGTAACTGTTGTTGTAGGAGAACTCCACCAACGGCAGGTGAGTCTCCCAACCCTTGCCAAAATCGATGACACATGCCCGCAGCATGTCCTCCAGTGTTTGTATCGTCCGCTCACTCTGCCCGTCAGTTTGCGGATGATAAGCCGTACTCATATCCAGCTGAGTACCCAAGGCCTTATGAAGAGCCTTCCAGAAACGTGAAGCAAAGCGGAATCACGATCAGAAATGATAGAAACAGGCACCCCGTGCCGAGAGACCACCTCCTTAAGGTAGAGCCGAGCTAACCGCTCGAGTCCATCCGTTTCCTTAATAGGTATGAAGTGTGCCGATTTCGTCAACCGGTGGACGATCACCCAAATCATGTCGCAGCCACTTGGTGATCTCGGTAGTTTGGTGACGAAATCCATCGTGATCCGCTCCCACTTCCATTCTGGAATCTCAGGTTGCTGTAGGAGACCAGACGGCTTCTGATACTCCACCTTGACCTTAGCACAGGTCAAGCATTTGCTCACATAGGAGGCTATAATTATAACACAATACCCAAATTTGAGGGTTGTGTGACACGACTAAAAACGCCTATAAATACCACCCTTGACCTCCAAAACATCATTTGTGCAACCCTAGCCGTCCCATAACATAACCCAACACACAAACACCCTCTGGAACTCGTTTTTTTGCATCAAAACCACCATTTTCAAGCTTATTCCATCATCACCTCTTGATTACAAGGTGTGTTCTTCAGAGCCAATGGTTATAGTGAACTAGGACTGCATGTAGAGTCTAGACTATAGCCGAGTCACACACACTAGACGGTCACATACATTTGAGTCGTGTCTTTTGGGCAACCATACTAACCTTGTCGGGGTGTCGGTCTCCTTACCATACAGTGTCACATTACTTATCTCATTCTTGGCTATTTCTAGCTTCACTTTATTTCCTCCTCTGGGTTACAGCCGAGGGGACTTCTGTATTGATCTTTGGGTTGGTTATATCTTCTGGGATGTGGTTATCGGGTGACTTGAAGTTCCAGCTCGAAGCACGCCTAGGGGACCATGTAGAGCGATTTGTTATTTCGGGTGCACACGAAATCACAAATCGAAATGCATGAAAATCTTGGTGGACTTTGTGTTCGGACTAACGGTCATGCTGGGACCGCATTCCGGGTTCGTTTGGTCACTTGTAGCTTGGTTTGTTTGTGGTACTGAGTGTCTCGTCTCATGTTTTGGCAGAACATGTCTGGT
Organism: Ambrosia x helenae; assembly: GCA_030844895.1. Classification (NCBI taxonomy): domain Eukaryota; kingdom Viridiplantae; phylum Streptophyta; class Magnoliopsida; order Asterales; family Asteraceae; genus Ambrosia; species Ambrosia x helenae. The sequence goes on along the minus strand of CM061231.1, from coordinate 111,458,489 downwards.
CGCGCTGGTGGACGTGCAGGTGGACGCCGTGGTGGCGGAGGTGGACGCCGTGGTGGGGGTAGAGGTGGTGGTAACATTACTATGACGCATGAGGAACTCAATGAGATGATGCAGCAACAGTTGGGTGTTGCACTAGCTGCTTTTCAGGCTGCCCAGCAGACTTTCATGGGTGCTGCTGCTCCTCCGGTTCAGGCAGGTGTTGCCTATAAGCGGTTTAAGGATTGTCAGCCTCTCAGCTTCCAGGGTACGGAGGGAGCTGTGGAGTTACTCAGGTGGTTGGAGAAGACGGAGTCGGTATTTGCTTTATGTGAGACTCCAGCGGTGGATTGGGTGAAGTTTGCTTCGGGGACTTTTGTAGGAGCCGCCTTGACGTGGTGGAACTGCGTCACACAGACACTTGGTCTTGGGGAGGCCAACGCCATGCCTTGGGCGGATTTTGTGCGTAGGTTGAAGGATGAGTATTGCCCGCGTGAGGAGATTAAGAGGTTGGAACAGGAATATGGGAATCTTAAGATGGTTGGTTCTGAGGTTGAGGAGTACACGATCAGGCATAACGAGCTAGCAGTGATGTGTCCAGGTTTGTCTACACCAGAGTATAGGAGGATAGAGCAGTATCTTGCGGGTTTGGTGCCAGAGATTGCGGGATTGGTGTCTGCTAGGGATCCTACTACTATGTCAGAGGCTGTGCGGTCAGCTACTAAGATGACCAACTTGAAGATTTCTGAGGGTGTCTTGCCTCCTAGGGGCTCATCTGTGAAGGCGCCGCTGAGAACAAGAGGAAGTGGGAAAGCGTGGATAAGGGTTCATCGGGGACTCAGCGACAACCGGCAGCGAAGAAGACTGAAGCTTCTGGGTCAGCATCGGACCAGAAACAGGGGGGCTATGCTGGGAAAAGCCCTAAGTGTGGACGTTGTGGGTTTCATCACTTTGGTACTTGTGAGAGTTTTCGCTGTGAGCGTTGTCAGAAACCGGGGCATCATGCCAAGGATTGCAGGGTCAACCTTTCCAGGACGACTCAGACTGCTGCTATTACTACCCCTGCTCCACAGGGGAATCAGGGTTGCTATCATTGTGGGGAAGCGGGGCATTTCAAGCGAAGCTGTCCCAAGTTGAATCAAGGGGGCACAGAGACTGCAGGGAAGGATGGGGACAAGGAAGGCGGTGGCCGGTGGACTCGTGCTCATGCTTATGTTATCGGTGCTAGGGAGAACCAGGTGGACCCAGACACTGTTACCCGTTACGTATTCTCTCTTATCTCTTGTTACGCTTTGGTCATATTTTTATCCGCATCGTTGTGCGTTCGTGTTTCGGGTGTTTTCTTTGTGGTTTGGTCGCTGTTTCTCATTCTTTGGGTTGATGAGGTCCTTTGGGGATGCTACTTGGACGGTACCAGTGGTTAGTTATACCGATCATAGTAGGCTCCAGTGGGCTTTCATCGGGGGTCTCTTGTCTCATACTCACATTTTGGGGAAAGTGGTTTCCCGTTTGTTACTGGCACGTTTGGTTTATGACCTCCACTCGTTGTATTTTTGGGGAAACGTTACTTGGGCGCAGAGGTCGACACTCATTACTGTTGAAACCGAAAGAATCTCGGGACGAGATTCCTTTCAACAGGGGGATGATGTGGCGACCCGGAAATTTTTCTTCTTATTTGTTTTCTCTCCTCGACTTCGGGAAATTTTCGGGACGAATAATTCTTTCAACAGGGGGATGATGTGACACCGGCAACTTTCGGTAACTA